>CM038794.1:64089370-64264505 GCA_021764765.1 Vicia sativa
TTGACTAAGCGAGTCAACCCTAGTTTAGTTCTTCGCATGTTTGTGTGTTTGTTTATCGCTTTCTTCTTTATGCTTACCTATTGTTTATTTGCTTATTTTCCTCTATACTTTGTATATTATTTTGTTGATATATTATTGTGATGGGAATTCATGGGCATTGTTACATAGATAAGCCCACTACCTGTGCTTCTAGGTCACCTTTAGGAATAGAGGGGTCATGAGCCTAGGTCCACTTGACTCCATTGTCTTGTTGGCCCGGCCAAGGCTCCGGCTTAGAGTTGGTTGTTTTAAGGAGGTTGTTGGCCGCGCTAGCAGACATCAATCTTTGGACAAATGACCTATAACTCTAAGTTTGTTCATGTTGTCCTAACCGAGACCAAAACGCTCAAATTTTGGATTTCGAGCATCCCGTTAAGAGCCGTTTCTTGGGGTATACTTTTACAAATACTATCGCCACGTAGGCCTCTCGCGCGATGATAGTGTTTGTTAAAAGGGGATCTGAGACTCCGAGAAACATTTAGCAAAAAACAATTAGAACCACCTTGTTCGGGATTATTGGGTAGAAAACCTAGAGCTATCCTATTGTAGGAGCCCACCTAAATAAGTTGTTCTGATCTTACCAATATCCTCCCTGATTCACGTCTCTGTGAACCTGTTATTATCATCACATTGCATACCATTTGCATCAATCATCTCAAAAGAGTTTATTTCTCTCATCATCCATGCATCAATCATGCATTCCATTCACTTCAATCAGAGGACTCATTTCAACCTGGCTTCTTATCCAGAATCTCAAGATTGCAAGACTGATTTCCTGACATCGTCGCCATCTTGGATCAACTTCAAGCAAGTGTGGTTGCGATGAATACTCATATAGATACCCAGATGGATCAATTCATGGAGGTTATCCAGAACATCACCATTGGACAAGAAGAGCTAAAGCAAGTTGTTCGGAGATCCGAAGTTGTTACTACTGATCATGTTAAACCACCAGGTGTTAATCTTAACCACAAGGAGGTCCTTTCAAATCAAAATGTCAAAAACACCGTTCAGATGTATGTCAATGGAACTCCTCACTATGAGGATATCTTCGAGTCTTCGTTTGATACCTTCAGGTTTCTGATTGAAGAGAATGAGTCTGAGAAAAAGCGTCACCTCCTTGAGAAAAGGATGAAAGCTATTGAGGGTCGTGATTCCCTTGGTCTAGACGCTCCTAGTTTGTGCTTGGCGCCTAGTATCAAAATTCCTGCAAAGTTCAAAGTCCCCACTTTCGAGAAGTATAAGGGTACTTCTTGTCCGATTACTCATATCAAAGTCTATTGCAATAAGATGGCTCCCTATGCAGAAAATGACAAGCTCCTCATGCACATTTTTCAAAGTAGCCTCAGTGGAGCGTCTCTCGAGTGGTACACTCAGCTTGAACAAACTCACATCGAAAGTTGGAAGGATTTGGCTGAAGCTTTTGTCAATCAGTACGACTATAATAGGGACATGGCTCCCACCAGAATTCAACTCCAAGGTTTAACTCAAAAGACTGAAGAATCTTTCAAAGAGTATGCGCAAAGATGGAGAGAATTAGCTGCTAGAGTTCAACCTCCTCTTTTGGAACGAGAACTCATTGAAATGTTCTCCGATACCTTGCAAGGCCCCTATCTAATTGCTGGATGTACTTCTACATTTTCACACCTAGTTGTTGTAGGGGAACGAATTGAGCGTGGTCTCAAGATGGGCAACATTCAGGATTTTGCTATTGCTTTCGAATTCCTAGAGCGAATGGATGAAGATGCAAGTACAATTTTCGAGGACGAGGAAGAAGCTCCTGCATACCCTTCATTTCAGATTCCTAATCAGGTGACTAAAGCTAATTCTAATCAGTGTGCTTCACAAATCTGTGCTGCAACTATCTGTCGAACACCAAGTCAAGATGCTCCCCAGCGTAACGCCTCCCGACAACAAACTTATCGACAAAATCGCCAACGCCGAGGTGGGAAGAACTGATAAGGCCAAGAAAAGTGCATGATCAAATCCCTATGCCTCATAGTGAGTTGCTCTCGCTTACTCCAACATTCTTGGTGGAGTTAAAGGAGCTCGGACGCCCTTTTCCGTATCCTTTGGGATATGATCCTGATGCCTACTGTGAGTTCCATTCTGGAGCACCTGGCCATACAATCGAAGGATGTAATCTTTTCAAAGGCACAGTTCAGAAACTCATTGGTTCCAAAGCCATCACGCCACCTGCAGGGCCTACGCATCAATTGAACTCTCTTTTGACTCAGAGAACGCCACAATTACAAAGTGCATCTTCTAAAGCAAGAAATCCATACGGAGACCAGTCTCCTCAACATAGAGATTTCTAGTTTCATCTTGCATGCTCATTTGTAATTTTTCTTGTTTTGTTCAGTACTTTCTTGTATGCAAAACTTGCTCATTTCTGAATACTAATCATAATGCATTGAATATGTTTGTCTTGAATTGATCCATTCGCTATCACTCTTAAATGTTTTTATATGCTTTTGATACTCAACTCTTATTAATAAAGCAACACCTCTGTAGGGAGGATGACTAACAATTTACCAATAATCTTAAACAGTATGCTTTCGAGCAAAAACCCTGCTAACGATGTACAGGACGTGTTTCAAATTCCCAAACACCGGAGATATAAGGGAGTGAAACCCTCGTTAACCCCTTTTGAGCCTCGAAGTAGGAGTTTCTTTTCTGTTCAGAAAAAACCCTCATTTTTTTTAACCTGGGGCAGGGTAGTGTTCAGTTAATCTGATCGAGCGCTCCAAACTCGTCAAGAGTGCGCATCTAAGGATAACAACAATGGTTATCCTTCAAAAGGTCGAGGAAATTCAAAACCACAATGGTCAACCTTCAACAGTGTGCATCGAAAGAGGTTGAAACCGTAATGGTTATCTCTCGCACATCAGGAAATCAACAGATGACGATACCACAATTGTTATCTCTCATCCGCCAAGGATTCAAGCAGTCACAATCACCTCTAATAAAACAAAGATGGAAGATCACACGACTTGTTCAAAAGAAAAGTGATGTAAAAAAGTGACAAAAAAAAAGCCCGCTAAGTCGAAACTTCATAATAAGTCGCTTAGGCAAAAATGGCAAAAGAAAAAAGAAGAAAGGATTACCAAAAAAAAATCCTCAGCAAAAGAACAAGGTCGTGTGATCGGACACCAAAAGCAAAAGGTGAGTGACTGCCGTGTCCAAGAAACCTCAGTGTTTCCTCAACCATCATAAACTTCTCTCAAGAGATGAATGCTCGCATCAAGTTATCTGAACCTAGGATTGGAGAACATCACGGAGAATGGGAGGGCACCAAATATTTTGAGCCTAAAAATCTTTTTTCTAAAAACCCGTGAACCAAGCCACGTTACAACCCTTAAAAGTCCTAATTGAAGCATGGGTTAACTCGAAAGCAGAATTGTTACAAGAATACGGTAACCTGACTCCTAGGAGGCTTGCTAAACATTTGAGTTGGTATCACTCAATCTTTTACAAAAAAATTCAATGTTTCAATATCTTTTCAATAAAATTTTCTTTAACCTTAAGACAAACATGAACTTTGCATTAGAATTATCATTCGTAGAATAGAATATTCTTTGCATATAGATAAGTGCTTAGACATCAAGTAAGGTTGCATAATGAGCATCAGATGGATAATTTGATTGTCCTGAAGGACATATTGCTTCAAGTATTCGATTAACCACAAAGCAACTCGAGTTGAGGAGTAAGGTTGTGAAGTAGCCTACTTTCAAGATGTAAATTAACCACCCTGAGTAGGTGATGTTTTCAAAGTTCAGTCAATCTGGGGCATTTATGTCGAGATTCGGAAAATCTCTCAAAGAGAGGAGTAATCAAGGGCATTCACCCGAGCAAGGTTGAAACCCTCTTTACCTTTGGTTAGTCAGGGGCAATGTTTCCAAGTTTATAATATTGGGGCAGATTATCTTGATGGTACGAATCTCAGGAAGCCTTCTCGAGGCTATTTTCTTCAAAATCCCTACAGACCGGGGCAAAGCATTATGCAGGGGCATTCCTCCACCTCATAATTAATCAGGTCAAGTCCAGGCGCAAGCTAAACAACCGTTGATTTTGATTGGCATGTCAGGATCGTCATCCTCAGCTTATCAGAGACCAAAGTCTGTGTTGGCGTTTCTCCATCAAAAGTTAAGGATCTTTATCTCCAATTCAAGTCAGGATTGTCATCCTCATTAGAGATCGAGGTTTAATTCCTGGTTGTTGGTTTCCTTCAACAAAAGTCAGAAGACAATATTCTATCCATTGAGTTCCCAACAGATGTCTTCGCTTCGACACATTGCATATAGTAATCATCATTGCAGTGTTTCGCGTTTTGTAGATTTTGTTGTTCAAAGATTTTAGAATGAAATTGTGATACGCCTAAGCTTTGATCACCAACAAAGCTTATTTCCTCTCCAACAAGAGTTATCTATGGCATATGTGTGCCCTTGGATGTTATCACTCCTTCCCCGACGCGAAAAAAATCGCAAAGAACGGTTTACACTAGCAAGATCATTTTCAAAGGCTCACTTGTGCCAGAAGATGTTGTCGACTCCTCTTATGCAAGAGCTCGTAATCCGGGGCTATCGAAATCATGAACTCTACGCAACAAGATCATCATCCCAGATGAATGTTAATCTCCAGGAGTTACTTCCCCAGTGATGCTAATCATTGAAAGATGATACTTCTATTCCACAATTCCCCCCTATCAGGGTCCAGACTATCATCTCTTTGATGAAGACCAGATGATTGTATTCAATTCATGAAGGGTTGACGTTCCCTCGGCAGCTCATGATTGCTTTTAGTCCTGGGTGAATCATTAAAGCATGCATCATTGCATTACATAGCATCCTCAAAAATGCGTAGCATTTCCAGTGATATGGAGCATTTACTAAAAATAATGATCTCAAACATGCATCTAAGCATAAGCCAGATTAAAATGATTCTCGAGTACCTTTTGCGTCTCCGAAGAGAAGTTTATCAATAAAAAATCCCCAAGTGGTATTCCCAGTCAGAGTTCCCTCAAGAAATTCTTCTTCTTGTTGTTATCTGCATTTTTGACCCAGTGTCGATCTCCTACATCATTCAAAATTCATTTCATTTACAAAGCGTCTCGCTTTTTGCAATTTTTTTATTTTGGTTATCTTACCCCTATTTGCCTCTGTCATTGGAGTGCGAGTAAGAGTCGGTGTCTAACCTTTCTTGCTTCTCAATTGTTTGAGTATCCATACTTGGTGTGTGGTAATTCATATAATTGCCGCTCTTGAAGAGTTACACCCCGCCTTTGGCCTGAGGGATATTGTAGTCTCTTGCACATTTGCAACCTTTTAAAGTCCAACGTAGATGGGCGATCCTTGCTAGAGTCCCCTTTGTTTGGCCTCTTTCCCCGTGAATTCGTCTTCGATCGACGATTTTACCATTCCATATATCTTTCCCCCAATGAGTCTGCTCCAGTCGGTCTCATTCTTGCGTATGTCTAATATCCTTACCTGACATATGCTCCTTATATGTGTTCAATATCCTTACCGAACATGTATATTCGATCCTTATGTGTCCAATATCCTTACCGGACATGTATATTTCGAAACCTTTGTTAGAGTCATCTTCGGTCGGTCTCTTTCCAGTGTATGTCTAATATCCTTACCTGACATATGCTTCCTATATGTGTTCAATATCCTTACCGAACATGTATATTCAATCTTTATGTGTCCAATATCCTTACCGGGCATGTATATTTTGAAACCTTTGTTAGAGTCGTCTTCGGTCGGTCTCTTCCTGTATGTCTAATATCCTTACCTGACATATGCTCCCTATATGTGTTCAATATCCTTACCGAACATGTATATTCGATCCTTATGTGTCCAATATCCTTACCGGACATGTATATTTCGAAACCTTTGTTAGAGTCGTCTTCGGTCGGTCTCTTTCCAGTGTATGTCTAATATCCTTACCTGACATATGCTCCCTATATGTGTTCAATATCTTACCGAACATGTATATTCGATCCTTATGTATCCAATATCCTTACCGGCATGTATATTTCAAACCTTTGTTAGAGTCGTCTTCGGTCGGTCTCTTTCCGTGTATGTCTAATATCCTTACCGACATATGCTATCTATATGTGTTCAATATCCTTACCGAACATGTATATTCGATCCACGTGTCCAATATCCTTACGGGCATGTATATTTCAAACCTTTGTTAGAGTCGTCTTCGGTCGGTCTCTTTCCGGTGTATGTCTAATATCCTTACCTGACATATGCTATCTATATGTGTTCAATATCCTTACCGAACATGTATATTCGATCCTTATGTGTCCAATATCCTTACCGGCATGTATATTTCAAACTTTTGTTAGAGTCGTCTCCGGTCTCTTTCCAGTGTATGTCTAATATCCTTACCGACATATGCTCCTATATGTGTTCAATATCCTTACCGAACATATATATTCGATCTTATGTGTCCAATATCCTTACCGGCATGTATATTTCAAACTTTTGTTAGAGTCGTCTTCTTCGGACTCTTCCTGTATGTCTAATATCCTTACGACATACCGTAATCTTTGTTCCAAATCCCAATCGCTCAAAAAAAATCACAAAAAATATAGAAAGTCAAAATTATCAAAAAAGATAAAATGCCAAAAATATTTCCACTTGTTCTTCGGAGCGCAAATTTTGTTCTTGTAGTATTTAATCTTTTCACCTTGAAAGTTCAAAAGGCTAGCGCCAATTTCACTTTCGTGTTTAAGACGATTAAATAGGGGCAACTATGCACCCAAAATTTGCCCTCCTATCTCGGTTTTATCTGGTTTAGGCTTCGCATTTATCATAACACTCACATGCATTCATATCACTGGGTCTATGGTTACGGATTGGAGTTGATTCCCAAAGATTTCTCTGTTGAGCAGAAAAGGCGTGGTGTTTTCGACCAATCTGGGATATTTGAAAATGACGAGGTTTAATGTTAAATCTTATCCGTTCGTATCTATGGATTTTCGGGGTTTGATGTTCGATTGTGGAATTGAACGGTCTGTTCTTGATGAAGCGGCGGAAGTCTGTTTATTTTGAACGTCATTACCTCCTGATTCAGGAGATCAATTCATCACGAGTTTGGGTTTTTGCTGTTGTTTCAAGTTCGTTATTCAAGATGTAAAAGGATGGATATTGATTATCTGTTTATTGACCAACAATACAAGTCTTAGTGCATTTGTTTTCTCGTCATTTTGTTCACTTGGCGTAGGGATGTAGGTGAAATTTTCGTCGTAAGGTTTTGTTTGTAATATTTGAGGGTGTCCAAATTGCCACGTGTTTAGATCTTTTCTAGTTGCGTTCATCGCTCACGAGATTCAAGGCTTTCAATGAAGATTAGAAGTTTCTTTTTGAAATTCGTTTGGTTTCAAACCTTTTTTTTTTCTACTACCGAGTATGGTTCAATTTGGAAACGCGTGATAATTCCATTAATTTCAAGTGGAATCTATCGCTCAATTCTTAAAAGAATCATGAAACCGACAATCGACTAAGGTTTTCAATCAAGAGTTTTGTTTGAAACTTAGAGTTTCAATTTTGTCTCAAGTAGCAAAGGGCCGATTTTCTACACGAACGGATTAACATAGAAGTTTTGTGGCGGAAATTCAAAAGGATTCAAGTGTTTCTAAAACTCAAGCCATCAAACCATCTTTGTATTTAGAGGATAATTTCAAGTTTTGTATACTAGAGGGTTCAAGTTCTAAAATACAACAATCATGTTACTACTCATTTGATTCAAGAATACGGATGGGAATGGTGGACTTGATTTGGATTTAGCGTATCTTAAGTTAACATTTCGACTTAGTATTGTTTTAACCAAAGTAATTTTGGTTCATGACAATTTTTGTTGGAATGTTTGGTTCGTCGTGAATTTTCAACTTTCATGCACAAAATGCTACAACATTGAAAATCACATTAGGAGTATTCAAGAATTTGAAACTAGAACTCAAATCGATACATAATTCTCAATCTTGTATTCATAAAAATTCGAGAGTTTCCAAATTATTCTTTTATTATACAAGAATGCAAGGTCTAGATACATGTGTTACAAGTTGTCAAACTTCTAAATACAAGTTGCAAAGTTCCTATAATACTAGTATTCTCTAAGCTTCTTGTGGATTTTTCAAGCTGTAAGTCTTCATGAATGTATTCTTGACTTCATTCTCAAGCTTTCCATTCCTCCAAGCTTTCCGTCATCTTTCTTTGAGCTCGTAGCAGCACCCTCGTTCATGAAACAAACAAAGAAAGGACTTAGTTAGCAATAATGAAAGATTAGCAAGGATACAAAGACATTTTCGTTGATCTCATCATTAGGGATGGATGTTTGGGATCGATTTTGTTAAGTGTGTGTTTTCAATCATGTTCAAAGACCCTACCTTTTGCAAATCACAACACATAGTTGGTTCACAGTGTGGCTCAAATCATCATTGCCACTCACGCAGCAAGTACAACCTGCTCGTAAATCAAATATGACGAAATACATTACAAGCGATCAACAAAGTTTCGAAAGTGTTTGTTCAAGTCATTCTCTAAACCAAGACAGAAAGAACAACAAGGCATATTGTTTTCTAACCAACAGGTCAAAAATAACATAATACCAAAGCCCAATGTTTCGGTTTTTTTGTCCAAACAGCCCTGTTCCCAAACTCTAACATCAGAACAAACCTAACTCAAGATAAAAGAAAAGCACAAGAATCATTCACGAAAAACCCTAACAGAAGACATTCAAAACAACAGCCGAACCAAAACGGAGAACATGCCCAGAACGATGTATTCATGATAAACCCAGAAACATAGCAAGCACAACAATCCGAAACCCAGAAACACATAGAACATCAATATAGAAAACCCCAAAAACAGTCCCAGTTCATCATTTCCCAAACATATCCCTTCAGAAAATGGATTCTCAGAAATAAAATTCTGATTTGAGAGAGACATAAAAAGATTGCAAGGCTACAGATTTCAAAGAGGAAGATGTAAACTAGAAAGAGCTCACCGGAGGGGTTGCGGCCACGGCCGCCGTCCGCCGCCGTCCAAGACTTAGCCTCGACTCAGAAGCAACGTTTCCGTCCTCATCATCTTCGTCATTGTCGCCGTCACTGAGAGAGGTCTAGAAAGTGCATCGGAGAAGTTAGGGTTCCAAAACTTCCCTTCAAGATCTACTCAAATCCAGGGAGTTTCTGCAAAATCAAACACAAGAATCATGTTCAGAAAACATAGACGGTTCGAATATGCAAAGAAATTCAAGATCGAGTGCCGCCAGGCGATTTCGGCCGCGATTCATCATCGCGGTCGGTCATCAACGTCCCTCCGTGTGTTCATCATCGCCGTGGATGTTCATCTCAACCACCGAATCGGTTTTGTTTACGTTTCGGGTTTTATTTGTTTTTGATGGAGTAAACATAGAGAGGCGAGAGAGAGCGTGGAGTTAGAGAGAGAAGTGTATTATAACTTAAGATTAGTTTAACATTTTATTTTGTTAATCAATCTTTGTTTAATGAATCCGGTGACAAAGTGTCCATTTGGTTATTTTGTGATTCCATGCGGTATACTCACTACATCGTTGTGCACCTTCGTTGCCTAGTTGTTGGATCTGGCTGATGATCATCAACTCATCATCATTGCCATCGGACGCATGCGATCCCTCCAAGTTCGATCGACGCCCAAGATGCAAGCCTGAACCTCTCATCGATCCTGCAGATTAACTTGGGCTGCAAATAATTGCTCTTCAATCAGGAATCTCTCTTCATTCAATATATTGCAAGGTAATAATGTATTAAATAATATTTGGCATATGGTAGTTTTTATTTGTTATTACCAATTAAATTGTTAATTGATTTTTCATCAAGTAAAAGAATATCTATACTAATAATTATTTAAATTCGATTTGTATTGTGTGTTGATTTATTTTCTTTTATTGTATCATTATCATTATTTATTACACGATCGTAATTCAAATTAATATAAAACAACAACGCCTCCGCCTCTCATTTTTGGTTACCAAATTCTCTAAGGGTCTCATGGTTGGGGATGGGCATGGCCATCCTCACGAGGTTAATTAGGCCCTCGTTGCCTTGATTAATCATAACCCGAAAACAATTGGTCCATATACCAATCACCATGCATGGTCTCATGGGATAGGAGCACCTATCCTCACGAGGTTAATCAAGTCCATATACTTGGTTAATCATAACCCGAAATATCATTCTCTCGTCCCGCCGCAATTTTCAAAATAGTGTTATGGTACTTAATTAAATTGTTAGAGGTTCAACGATTTAATTAAAATGTGAAGTATTGGGCTATTAGAGGAAACCCAATGAATACTTTATTCCATACACTTAAATATTTAAAACACTTTCATATTAAATTAATTAATTGAATTTGTTTTCTTTAAATCAATTTTTCTACAAAAACCAAAAAGCACATAGTGTTATGGTACTTAATTAAATTGTTAGAGGTTCGCCCAACGATTTAATTAAAATGTAAAGTATTTGGGCCATTAGAGGGTAACCCAATGACTTAAATACTTTATTTCATAACACTTAATAAAAAGTGAACTTTGTTTCACCTCACTCCTTTCATAATAAAGATTTTGGATGAGAGAAGATCGGTTGACCTCAATCACCAATCTCGAGTATTGAATCGTTAGAGGATATCCCGACGTTTTGGTACTTGTCATCTACCATTAAAATCAATTCAACCCATTCCAATCCTTTTTCGCTCATACGCGATTATCAAAAATCAAAAACATTTTCTTCTAAAATCAACACAACCAATCCAAGACATTTTCAACAAGAACTACGGAGTTTTGACTTTCCCATTGCACGAGGGAATACGTAGGCACGCGGTTTCGAAACCGTGTCAAACTCAAAATAATAACAAACAAACCCAGTTTCCCTCTTTCTTATTTCTTGATCATTAATTAGAAGATAGCATTTTTACTTTAAACACACAAACATGCGCGAGCTAAATGGGTCCCATCGAGTACGATGGACGTAAGGGGTGCTAATACCTTCCCCTTGCGTAACCGACTCCCGAATTCATTCTTTTTGGTCTTGTAGACCGCCTTATCCGATTTTTGTGGGTTTTATCTATATTTCCCCGTTCTTTCTAGAACAAATAAAATTAGGTGGCGATTTCATTGTTTTTTTTGAAAATTCATTTAAATGATTTTTTGAAAATCGAGTTGCTTCACATTCTTCTAACCCTGAAAACATTTAAACACACAACCAAAGCGTAAAATGCGATAAAAAGACATATAACACTAAACAAATAAAAGAAATGATAACAAAACTCAATGCTAAATGACTGTGTAAAATCCACCGATCAGCTAGCTCAGTTGGTCAAGGCATGTGGATTTAAGATTTCGCCCCAGGGTCACGAGTTCGATCCCTCCAGGGACCGGTTTTGCCATCCTTTTTCCACAAACTCAATTTTCTTCATATTTTAATATTTTGCATTATTTTTAATTCTTTTCATATTTTTATTTCTGCATTTAAAAATTGTCAAAAATAATTTTCCTTTTACATTTGTTTTCATAAAATCTTTATTTAATTTATAAAATTTAAAAATACAATTTTGCATGCATATTTATTTTTATTCATAATTTTGCATTTAAATCACTTTTAATTCATTTTAAATTATTAAATTGCATCTAAAAAATCCCAAAAAATTATTTTAGCATATTTATCTTATTTCCAGCATGTCATATTTTTCTCATATAAAAATTTGCATTTTTCTAACATTTTTTCTCTTGTTCGATTCATATCATATTTTCCGATTTCTCATTCCTTTACAGGTTGATCCGATTCAGACGATTCTTTCTTTATCATTTTATTTTTCAATAATGTAACTGTCTATGGGATGTAATAGTTTAAATTAGGACTTTATTTTCCGCATTTTAAATTATGTATCTGCCCCAAAGCCATGTAATAGCGTAGGATTTACCTTTCCGCATTTTACTTTCCGCATTTTACTTTCCGCGCCCTATCAATTGCTAGTAACTAGGCGTGTATGGCAAGATAATAATGAACTTAGCCCACTAATTGTAAGAATAAAATACTTGAAATCAACACACTTCTTTCACACATGCACCCCTTAGGGTAATTCTCTCGTTGCCTTTTGCGAATTCAAATTGGTCATGTCCCTCGAGCGTAGAGGTATTCTAGCACCGTTGCCTTCAAACAAATCATCATAGTCCCTTCGATAAAGATCATAAGACCCACGATGTCCCTCCGAATACATGATCTTGACCCTCGATTGTCGCCTACGAAAATGATGATAGTCCTTCGAATGTGCTAGGATACTTCCTACAAGTTGCTTTCTATGACCATCCGATGTCCCTTCGAATGTCCCGCTATATCCAACGAATGGAGCTACCTACTAACTAATGGTGCGGCTAGCACTATTCTAAAGGAACATAAAAGTATGAAAACGACCAATTCGAGTAGGTAATAAGACTTTAGTTGCTTGCTCTATCAAAACACTTTTCACACCACACTCTTTTTCAAAGTTCAAACTCTTTAAAAAACGAAACATTTCCGAACACTTTGTATACACTCCTACATGAGTCATTACAAAGTCAAAGCGAAATGCCTTTTCAAAACATTTTTTGCCAAACACACAGAAAGAAATTTTAAAAGGTGATCTAGAGCAACTAAGAGCCCGTAGAATAAACTGCGGATGGAAAGGGGTGCTAATACCTTCCCTTTTCATAACCTTCTCCCTTACTCTCGAATCTAACGAAGGTCTTTTTCTGTACTTTTACCTTCCCTTAATTGGATAAAAATAAAAGTCTGTGGCGACTCTTGCTATCCGCACATTTGCGATACAAAAACACTAAAAAGTCAGTTCACCGTGTTACAGTATTGACACAAGAGGTTTGTACATGACTAAAATTATAGTTTGACCACTTTTATGCATGTTATCATGTCAGGACAAGCACACATATATTCAGGACCAAGTTAGACAATCAAATACATATATTTGCTATCATACAAAACTATCAAACATTATTGCGCACATTATGTAAAGGGTTGCTCACAATTTTAATTAACTTACATACCTCTTTTCCGTGATCGATTCGATTAATCTTCGAAAATACAAACCGAAATAGGTTTTTTTCCTTGAAAATACTTCGAACTCAAAATCAAATTGATCATGGGCCTCCCTTACGATGTAAGTCCTAAATCTCCTATGTACATATTTAGTTTCCTTGTACATATTCACCCCTTTGTGTACATATTCAATTCCTTGTACATATTCAATTTTTTTTTTTGCAAATATTCAAGTATAAACTAGTATCGTTCGCTAGTTTTATTTATCTTGTTTATACACCAATTCCACTGGTATTAAGAGGAGCATTATTTTCGGTGAAACTGCTCTTATTCCAGTGGGCCTCCCTTAAGGTGTAAGTCCCAGTCCTTTGTATATGTTCAAGTATATTAGCTTTTATTTGCTTTTAAACACTTTTTTATATATTTCCTTCATAAACTCTTATGAATGCACACACACACACACTTTGTCATATGTATACTTGTTCATATACTTGTTCATGTTTATTTATGTCATTACAACCAGTATAACAACTAGGTTCCTATAGCCTCCTTATGGGCTTCGTACAAAAGAACTCCCTCGTTGTGTTAGCCTCCTCTTGAGCTTCGTACAAAATAAATCCCCCGTTGAGCTAGCCTCCTCTTAGGCTTCGTACAAAAAAACTCCCTCGTTGAGTTTAGCCTTCTCTTGGGCCTCATACAAGAAAGAGACTTGGAAATCTCTAACAACCTCTTATTGGGCTTCCAATACAAAGAATCATATTACTTAGGATAGAACCCTAATAGTATGGTTTCCCGGTGAAATCACTCTTAAAGCCAAGTCAGCCATACCCTATAGCCTTCTCTTGGGCTCCCAATACAAGGATTCTCGATGTCCCTCGGATAGCCTCCTCTTGGGCTTACAATACAAGGACCCACGGGCTTCTTAAAAGCATCCTCCTAATCAATAAAAAACATTTCTCCTTAGAGATAATACATAAATCATCTCTATGGAATAAGTATCTCATCTATAGCAGCACATACAAATCAAACATTTTTCAAATCAAATATTTTTCAAAACAAACACTTTTTCAAATGAAACATCTTTCTTAAATGTAAGTGGCAACGCTTGTACACTCAAGCAAAACACCCAATGCTTACAATGAAAGATTCAACATTTTTTTCAAACATATTTCTTAACTTGTAAGTGGTAACACTTGTACACTCAAGCAAAACACCCAATGCTTACAATGAAAGATTTAAACAATAAAATTTTCAAAAATGTATGTGATGAAATAGATTAGATACATTTTTCATTAAGATGACACTTGTCGTTGTCTCTTAATATCTTTGCTTCCAGTAGCACATAAGTGGGAACTACAATTGCTCTGACTTTCTCAGCCTACTTTTGAGAATATGTAGGCACAAAGTCTCACCCTTGGCGAGCATACTTCTTTCTCCCTCAAACCAAACAAATCTTAGTTCCCTTAGATCCGAGCTACAGATACTCTGATTCCCTCTAGGGGATATGTATGCAAAGGATCCCAATGATCTTTGCGAGCATAATCATAATAAATAAACTTAGCTTCCTGCCTAACCTGCCCTTCTTAATCCCAAAGAAGAAACTTTCCCAAAATAACATAGTAAATAAAACAAACGCACAAAAGGTTCCTATAGAATACTATAGATATATAGGATGCTAATACCTTCCCTTTATATAACCAATCCTCTTACCCAGGTCACTCCCCTATGCGTTACATTTAGCTCACACTAATCGCATTGCATATCAATTTTAGCGTATTTCAGCTTTATTTGGAAACAATAAAGCTTGGTGCTCGCGACATATTTTAAACAAAAAAATCAAAGAGTAAATCATTTTTAGTCAGAGATTCGAATTCCGATTCGATTCCCCCGTTCTTCACTTTTTACCGCAAATAGAAAAATGGTGACTCTAGGGAGTCACCAAGCTTTTCTTTGTTTCCAAAAAGAAAAAAGGGGTTAAGCCTCATTCGTGCATATGTTTATTTTAGTTCTTGTGTGTTTTGTTCTGTTACTCACGATTTCATGTGATGGAAAAAAATCCTAACCCAAATTTAAGAAACATTTTAAGAATTAGGTGGGGGTATAGTCCTATTAAATTACGAGGAGTCTCAGTCCTTAATAAGTTAATTTGAGACCCTCTCTCAGTGGAGGTTTTCTTGGGGGTGATTGTGTTTAGCAAGTTATTTGAGAAGACATTTTTGCTTTTCAAGCGAATCAGCGAAGCTGAGTTGGCTGTAGAACCCATAACCCATCCGGCCATTTAGGATGTAGTGTAGAAACTATTCAGGTATAGACTTGGATTAGTTGTCATGCGGCACTACGATCAGGCGAGTTTTTTCTTGAAAAATATTATTGGACTATGAGTTAGTTGTTTAAACCGATAATATTTCAAAGAGAAGCATAGACCCTGTATTATCAGTAGAATATGATTTACAAGTGATTAAACCCATAGAACTTACCCGCATTTGATTCTTATCGTTGACCTCATGCTCGTGACTTCAAACGGTTGAACCTATCTTGTGTGTAGCCATGTTTGTATCTTTGTGGCATTCATGCATCCATTTATAATTTTTTCCATTTTTCTCTTTCCATAAAATTTCCAAAGAATTTAGAGATTTTTTTTTGCAAACATTCTAGGTTAGAGTGATGGATTTGAGAAGAAGAAATACCAAGAGATATGGATTTAGATTTCCGATTTGAAAAAGTTAAAAGAGTTAGCATCCTTGGTCGAAGATCACTCAGATTTTAGAAAATGCTATGAAACTCTTTTAACTATCTTGAACACTAACATTGATGAAGGACTTCTTAAAACCTTGGTTCAGTTTTACGATCCCGTCTATTATTGTTTCACTGATTATCATTTGATGCCTACTTTGGAAGAGTACACAAATCTTTTAGGTATCCTAGTGTCTAACAAAGTGCCTTTCAATGGTTTGGAAGCCATTCTGAAGCCACAAGAAATTGCAGCGATGACACACTTAGGGTTCATTTGGTTGGGAGTAGATGGAGGGGAGGGGAGGGAAGATTTATAATTATTTTTGTTTGGTTCATTTTTTATAAAGGGAGGGGAGGGGAAGGGAGGGAAGAAAAATACCTCCTAGACTCACTTTTTGCTCTGCTCCAAATTGTACGGATTTGGGAGGGGGGAGAGAAGATTCATTAATTAAAATCTTATTATTTTCTCTAATTTACCCTCAATTATATTTTTAATTCCCAAATTGTCCTTATTGAATTTATCATACTAATACTTCAAACTGTAACACATATAAAATCTACTTTTAAAAATATAGTTTTTATTATTATAACTTATATCAGATTTAATTTCAATATATAATAATAATAATAAAGTTTATTTAACAATAATAACATTATTATATTAAATTGTTATTTATAATATATAATAGTTACAAGATTTTTTATTATAATATTAATAATAACAATAATATAGTTTTTATATATTATAAATAAAATTTTTAAGTTTAATATTATTTGTTTAACGTTTTTAATATTCTAACATTATTTTATTTATTTTTAAGTATAGAAATTATTTTATTGGGTTAGATGGATCATCAAGATCGAAGAATTGTTATTAACATTATGGTTTGATTTGCGTCGAATAGATATAGTCAAACTAATGTGTGTTGTTGTTTACAGCTATGTCTGATTGTCAAAACTATTTTTATTTATAATTATATTTACTGAGTACAAATGACAATTTTTCTAAGGATAAAAATGTAATTTAATTGGAAAATCCCTCCCTTCCCCTTTTGAACCAAACATATATGTTGTTAAAAATCGATCCCCTCCTTTCCCCTCCTCTTCTTTGAACCAAACATATATTTAGTTAAATTACCTCCCCTCCCTTCCCCTCCTTTCCCCTCCCCTATATTAAATACCCTCCCCTTCCCTCACCTCCGTTGAATCAAACAGACCCTTAAGAAAATCTAAGATAGATAAAAACTTGACTACTAAAGGAAATCTCTTAGGACTAACTTTGAAGTTTTTAATGGAGAAAACTTTTAGTTTTTTCGAAGCAGGTAGTATGGTAACTTTTGAGGCTATTTTAGCTTTACTCATCTATGGGTTGGTTTTGTTTCCTAACGTCAAAGACTTCATTGACATCAACGCCATAAGGATCTTTTTGATTGGAAATCCTGCTCCCACTTTGCTTGGTGATACATATTTCTCAATTCATCATAGGAATCGTTAAGGAGATGGAATTATTATGTGATGTGTGTCTTTGTTGTTCAAATGGATTGTTTCACACTTGCCTAAGTCTCCTATCTTCAAAGAAAACAAAACTGGTTAAAATTGGCCTCGAAGACTTGTGTCTCTTACTAATGACGATATTCATTGGTATACTCTGGCCTAAAATGAGATGGAAATTATTGACAATTATGGAGAGTTTGCCAACGTACCTCTCATTTGTACACAAGGAGGAATTAACTACAACCCATTATTGGCAAGATGTCAACTTGGGTATGCAAACTCGAGTAAACCCCTTGGTCTTACTGTAGAGGGTTAATTTTATCATGAAGGGGAAGATTCTCAAGGTTTGAAAGCCAGGATGATAAAAGCTTGACACCATATTCGAAGGAAAGAAAAAGGTGATGTAAGGAATTGTGTAGCCATGGAAATCTAAACTTGTTGGGTAAAGAAAAGAGCGAAGGAATTCTAAATGCCTTATGCTTATGAAGAACCCAGGTTCCCATTAGTATCTAAGTTGACCATCATTCCCATTTAGACTATGGGAGAATACCAAGAAGCTTTGGCTAAGATGAGGCTAGTGAAAGATGATTGGGAAGACAAATTTCTTCAGGCTAACTTTGAGAATGTAAAGCTTAAGAAACAGGTCAAAGATCATGAAAAAGCGCTCTACTTTCAAGATGGATGGCTCATGGAGAAAGATGAGAAAATTCGTCGAAAAGGATGACACAATCAAGAAATACATCAAACAAAGAAAAAGAAAGCTTGAAGAATTGAAAAATGACACTCTTGCTCCTGACGAGTGGAAGAATGTTGTTAACAAGTTAAAAGCCGAGAAAGCTGAATTGAAAGCTTACTATGGGAAAGAGATCCTGAAGTTGAAGCTGCATCAAGTATTTGATTCTTCACCCGACGAAGATGCTTGATTAGGATAGTTTAGCTTTTATTTAACATCAAGTGATATGATAATTCCAAAACCGATCATATACTTGACAAAAAACAATTGAAACTTGTCGTGTGGTCGCGTTGATTCTATCAAGCTTCTGGAAAGTCTTCATGCGTAAGTTTCAAGATGGTCACCTTGCTTACGACTAATAATTAACAATTCGATGATATAAATAATTCAACTTAAACATAAAAACTTCTAATTGGACTTGGTTACTATCCTTGTACCTGGAGCTTGATCTTTGGACTTAGGATTAGGACCTTTACGTCAGCTTGGGAGATTTCTGTGATCTTGGTGTTATTCTGTCTTTGTCTGGTTATTATCTTTGTATGCAAGTTATTCCATTATACTCGATTAAGAGTGGATTTCCTCGAAATACAGCCGTTACTCTGCCCATTTTTCTTGATACAAGAGTTCACCCAAGAGCATTGACTCATCCAAAGCTTGGTTTTTTTTTGTCTGGTTATTCGTTGTTTATGTGGTTGTCCTAAGAATGGGATGTGGTATTGGCTCTTGATGTCAAGTACTAATCTTCTCACCTGGTTATATCTTTCTTTACCCTTACCTTTTACTTTATGCACTTAGGTTAGCCTCTTCATCTCCTCCCCATTATTTAATTTCCAAAATCTTCCCTCTTTTTCAAAGGATTCTTGTTTTCAAAACTTGGACGTAGGTCCATGAATTTTCAAACTTCTCTTCTTAATAAACTCTCAATCAATCTAACAATACTTTGACTTTTCTTTTCATAAGACTAAAAAACATCTAACCTCATTCAAACCCTTTTTGAGCTCTTTGTAGCTTTTTTAGTCGAACTACTTGGTTTTGATTTCAACATTGCACATTGTTGGTATGTAGGCCTGAAACTCATTGGAAGTTCTATCAAACCAAAATTAAAAAAAATACTTCTTTTCTCCCCTACCATCCATTTTTGTACAAACTTTTTTTTAGCGCATATGTACAAATTTTCAAAAAGATTCCTAGGGTGTACCGTAGATGCTTTGGGTGCCTAAAACCTTCCCTTTGCATAACCAACCCCCGATCCCAGATCTCTAATCTTTTTTTTTTAGGATTTTATTCTCTCTTTTTCCTAGTCCATTGGATAAAAAGTGAGGTGGCGACTCTTTTGTTAATTTTGAGTTGAGTCAATTCAATGGCTTATACTTGCAATTTTTGCCGCTACAGAAAAGTGGCGCCTCTGCTGGTATGTTTGACCTATTGCTGGAACATCTCTAAGTGGGTTGACCCTATTTTTTTGTTTGTATATATGTATCTTATTGTTTGTATATATTGTATGTTGGTTTGTGTGGATTGTTTTTTCTAGTTTTCTGGGGTGCTTGGTGATCTTCTTTTTGAGTTCCTATACCCGGACTCGGGAAAACTTAAGATAGGACGGGAGGCATAGTCATGTTAACTTTTAGGGAGTAATCCTGAAGAAGGAGACATGAGATCCCCCACTCAGTGGGGACCTCCTTGATTGTGGTATTTTGTTTACCGAGCGATCGGGAAGACATGATTGCTTTCAACTTGAGAGTCCATGAAGATGAGCAGTCGTAGAACCCTTAACCCATCCTGGCCCTTTTAGGGGTAGTACATGGACTATTACGGATTCATCCAGAAGTAGTTGCTACGCAATACTGCACTCAAACGAGTTTCACCTGAAGGTATTATTGATTACCGAGCAATAGGGAAGTTAGTAGTATTGGATGGAGGAATGAAAACTCTGGGGATTCCTTAAGAACCTTGATCTAGAGGTGACAAAGCTTATAATACCTTGTGGGTAGTAGCTTTTGACTTCATGCTCATGACGTCGAACCTATGGACCCCCATGTTTGTGATCCTTTGTGTGCTTGTTGCATCATGCATTCATGCACCCATACGCATTTTTTCAAACAGTTGTTCAAGGAACTTAAAATCGACCTTTGCAAATATCTCAAGTGTACTTTGACCATGGATTTTGGACAGAGGAGGACTCAAAAATACAATTTCAAGGTACCTAAGATTGACGAATTGATGAGCTTGATTGACAAGATTGAGAGTCTAGAGGATCTCCGGAAGAAGTATGGGACCATTATACCTTTGATGAAGACGAAGATGAAGGATGGTTTGCTTTTCACCTTGGTTCAGTTCTATGATCCATTATACCATTGCTTCACTTTTCCTGACTATCAGTTGGTTCCTACCTTGGAGGAGTATTCTTATCTATTTGGTTGACCTATTACTAGTGTTGTTCCTTTTACTGGTTTAGAGGAGGAGCCTATGTATCATGAGATTGCTGCTATTACCCATCCGAAGATGTATAAGATTGAAGACAACATTACTACTAAGGGGTGTATCAGAGGATTACCACTGCATTTCTTTTGAAGAAGGCTCGTTATTTTGCTGAGATGAGGAGTGTGGAGGCTTTTGAAGCCCTCTTTGCCTTGCTTTCCTATGGTTTATTCTTGTTTCCCAACATTGACAACTTTGTTGACGTTAATGCTATCAGGATCTTCATTATTGGGAATCCAGTTCCCACACTTCTTGCAAAGACTTATTATTCTATTCACCTTCGAAACCTCCGTCGAGAAGGAGAGATCATCTGTTGTACGCCATTGCTATACCGTTGGTTTACTTCTCATTTACCTACATCCAGTGCTTATTGGGATCCTAAGAGGGGACCTCGTTAGGAACTGAAGATTATGGCTCTCACTCATTCTAATATTGTATGGTATTGTCAGGTTTATTATGATGTAGAGATTATTGACAGTTGTGGTAGCTTTCCCAATGTGCCTCTTCTTGGAACAAAGGGATGTATTAGCTACACCTGTTCTTGCACGTCATCAGCTTGGTTATCCGATGAGGGATAAACCAACGTGTATTTATGTGAGTGGTTTCTTTCTTAAAGAGGGTGAAGACCACACTACAACTAGGAAGGATATAGATAAAGCTTGGCGTCATATTCATAGGAAAGGAAAAGAGAACCTAGGGAAAAGAGGAGATGTTTCTTTGGAGACTTATCTTTTGTGGGTTCAAGCAAGAGCTATTGAGTTGACGATGCTATATTCTCGTGAGGAGCCTCTTGTTGATTTGTTCATAGCCACTACTCAGGGTTCAGATGTCATAGAGGATCTTCAAGTTTCTTTATTTCAAATGCAACAAGAGAAGGAAGCTTGGAAGAACAAGTATCACGCCTTGAAGATGTCCCATGCAATAGAGTTAAAATAAAATGATGACTTGATTGAGATTCTTGAGAGTCGTGTTGTAGGGATGATAGAGAGACAGGAGGATTTACTTTCCTCCAGTGTCCACCCAGTTTCTAGTGTTCCTGTTTATTCTCATACTTATCCTGAGTTTGGTGCTTAGAAAGGTTATGTTGACAAGTACGTGTTAGAGAACGAGCAACTGAAGGAAGAGATCAGAAAGCTCAAGAGAAAGAGGTCATCTGATGAAGGGTCTTCTGCAG
This sequence comes from Vicia sativa, assembly GCA_021764765.1. NCBI lineage: Eukaryota > Viridiplantae > Streptophyta > Magnoliopsida > Fabales > Fabaceae > Vicia > Vicia sativa. The sequence goes on from CM038794.1 coordinate 64,111,100, forward strand.
ATTTGGTTCTTTAGGACTTGTATTTACTATTTTATGATCTATTGTACTTGGGTTCATTGAAACTTGTATTTAAGAGTTGTAATCCTCAAAATATTTTATTAATGATATGAGTTTTATTCAATATTTTAATTGAGTTATACTTTGATATTCGCAAATTAAATTGTCTTTATTAAGTTCTTTGAATGATGAATAAAGATTAAAAAAAATAAAAAATAAATCATGTGCATTACATGTCATGCATCATGACACACACATTCTTGCATTATTCACACTCTCCCAGGTGTCTTATCCGTTTCTCTACTTCATTCAGTCTTCAAGTTATTGCATCGGTATAACACTCGAGCCAACTCTAAGAAGAAGATGGAAAATCTAGAGCAAGAGAATCGTGAGCTGCGCCAAGAGGTTACTTCCTTGAGAGTCGGTATGGCCAACTTGACTGCTATGGTGGAACAGTTGGTGGCTACTCAGAATTATCCACTACCTCCTCCACCTTTTCCTCGTATTATTCAACCTCAATAGAAAAGTTTATCTCCGAGATTCAAGATGCTCGTGTTTCTGCTACTCCAGTCGTTTCTAACATCCAGCATCATATGCCTCCCAGTTATCCCTCTTAGTTATCCTTAGGGAATGCCAGAGAGTTTCATGCAAGAAGGTTACAATACTGTTGCTCAAGCGACCTCCTTAGCTCAACTTGCTATTGTATATGCACCTCTCGTGGTGCATGCTACTCCTGTTTTCAACAAGGAATTACACAATACACTTCCTCCTCTGAGTTTGAGCTTGGATTTCTAAGATCGAATGGATGGTTTCCATGAACAATTTGGCAAGATGCAGAAAGAGATAAAAGCCCTCAAGGGGAAAGAGTTGTTTGGTGATAATGTCAATGATCTGTGTTTGGTTCCTAATGTGAAAGTGCCTGCTAAGTTCAAAGTTCCAGAGTTTGAGAAGTACAAGGGAAATTCTTGTCCTCCTGACCATTTGATGATGTATTTGAGAAGGATGTTCACTCATACTGAAGACCAACGTCTGCTCATTTATTTCTTCCAAGATGGTTTAACGGGTGTAGCTTTGAGATGGTACAAGAATCTAGACAATAGTGACATCCATACTTTCAATGATTTGGGTGAAGCTTTTGTGAAGCATTACAATTACAATATGTATATGGCACCCGATCGTGATCAACTAAGGGCAATGGTTCAGAAAGATAAGGAATTGTTCAAAGAGTATGCTTAGCGATGGTGGGAGCTTTCTGCACAAGTTATACCTCCTCTAAGTGAGCAAAAGATGGCCAAGGTTTTCATGAAGACTTTGGGTCCCTTTTATTATAGGAATATGGTGGCCAGCGCACCTAATGATTTTGCTGAAATGGTGAGCATGGGAGTCCGTCTAGAAGAGGTTGTCCGAGAGAGACGATTATCAAAAGAAGAAGGATCGAGTGGGGCTAGGAAGCCATCTTTTGGATTCTCCAAAAAGAAAGAAGAATTTAATGTTTTTGTTCAAAGAGGAGAACCAAACCTCCTAGTAGACATCCTCAAAATCAACAAGTTGTTGGTGTTACTCCTGTTGTTGCTACAACTCCGACTACTATCCCTTATAACAAAGCATCTCATCAAGGGCATGGCCCAAAAAGAGAACCATATGATCCGATCCCAATGACTTATGCAGAGTTGTATCCAACATTGATTTAGAGGCACTTGTTGCAACCAAGGGAACCTCCAGTTGTTCCCAATCCTTTATCGTGGTATTACAAGGCTGATCATACTTGTGCATACCACTAAGGAGCTCCAGGGTATAGTATTGAAAATTGTTATCCATTGAAGTTAGAAGTGCAAAAGATGGTTAGATCTGGTTTATTGTCTTTCAAAGACATGGGTCTGTCTCCTAATGTGCAAGGGAATCCGTTGCCCAAACATGGAAATGTTGTGAATATGATTGATGGAGAAATCAGGGTCTATAATGTGAATTTGATCATTTAAATCTTGTGAAGATGCATCTAGCTCTCTGTAAGGTGGTTATTGCACTCACGATCATGATGCTTGTAATGTGTGCAGTGAAGATGATCGTGGTTGTGATAAGATAAAGAATGATCTTCGAGATAAGATTGACAGGAACCTTATTCAGGTCGTCAGGTTGAAGGACAAACCTGAAGTTGAAGCAACTACTGTTTATGGTCCTCCTATAGAAGTTCAAATCCGTGATGTGAACGAGACTAATGCTAATTTGGTGAATTTGCACACTGAGTTCAATTTCATTGACGATCAAGAGGTGCACCAATATAGTGAATGCTCAGTATATAGCACAGATCATCGTGGTTGTGATGTTGTGAAAAGAGACATTCAACATCTTTTACATGAAGACATTATTTGGATTTTGGTAAGGAGGGTTGGTTTCAATAGTGGCGTTAATATGATTGAAAGATTGTTTGATGAGTCTGATAATGAGTATGTTTCTGCTGATGAGTATTTCTCCGCTGATGAGTCTGGTGAAGAAGCAGATGTGAATGTCATTGTGCCATATTTTGATATTCCCACTCCTGTGGAAGTGAGTTATTATAGTAAGCCTCCAGTTAATCCTTTGGTTATTACCTTACCTGGACCTCTCCCGTATAGCTCCAACAAGGTTGTGCCATATAAGTACAATGCCACCATTCTGGAAGGGGATATTGAGGTTCCAATTCAATCGTTATCTCAAGTAGGCAATATTGCGATGGTAGTCGAATGACCATAAGTGGTCATGTGTTTGCTCCAGTGTTTCCAAATATGGTTGATGATGGAAATAAGATTGTGGAGACTAGTGTTGAACACAAGAAGATTAAAAGGCAGACTAGTAGGGTAACCCAAGTAAAGGAGATGGATGATTTACTGAAGATTATCAAGATGAGAGATTATAAGATTGTTGAGAAATTGTTGCAGACACCATCAAAGATTTCAATACTGGCTTTGTTGATGAATTCTTCAGCTCACAGAGAGTCTCTAATGAAGGTTTTGGATCAGGTGTTTGTTGATTATAATGTGCATTTTGAAACATTTAATAGTGTGTTTGGAAATATCACGGCTTGCAATAATCTGAGTTTTAGTGATGAAGAGTTTCCCGTTGAGGGGAGGAATCACAATATGGCTTTGCACATTTCCATGAATTTCAAGAGTGATGCATTGTCCAATGTGCTTATTGATAATGGTTCTGCGTTGAATTTTATTCCCAAGAGTACCCTTTCAAAGCTTAAATATCAAGGTTCGCCGATGCGTCCTAATGGTATTATTGTGAAGGCGTTTGATGGTTCTCGTAAATCTGTTATTAGAGAGGTGGATTTTCCCATTCACATTGGCCCACATCTGTTTCAAATTACCTTCCAAGTGATGGATATATTCTCTACTTATAGTTGTTTGATTGGACGGCCTTGGATTCATGAGGCTGGTGCTGTGACTTCAACCCTCCATCAGAAGCTGAAGTTTTTCCGTGAAGGCACTGTGATTATTGTGGAAGGAGAACAAGCTATGTTGGTTTCCCATGTATCCTCCTTTTCTATAGTAGAAGCTGATGAATCGCTGTTGGAATGCAGTTCCAAGCTTTGTCTATTGATAGTGTTCAAAGGACTGAAGATTCTATTTCTTCGTTGAAAGATGCTCGTAATGTGGTTCAGAAAGGTCCTAGCAATGTTTGGGGTCAGGTTATTGAGCCAAAGGTGAATAAGAATGGTTTTGGTTTAGGCTTTTCCACAAAGCTTAGAAGAGAAATGCTGAATTTAGGACTTGTTGCTTCCAAGTATCCAGATGTTTTCCAAAGTGCTGGTTACCTTGATCCTACTATTCAAGAGTCAATGCCATTGTTGAAGATGGACCAGAGTAGGAAATGACCAACTTTGTGACGCATGGAACCAGAGGTTGTAATTGGACTGCTATTGACATCTCCACTTGCATTCATGTGTCGAAGTAATTCACTTTAGCTTGTTTAAATTTTCTAATAATAATCCTTTCACTCTGCCCAAGGTGAAAGTGATGGTTTATGGGCAAAATCTGTTTGTTTTGAAATTTAAGATCATTAATAAAAGTTTGTTTTTCATTCTAAATTTGTGTCTTTTATTTTCTACTTTTTCTTGAAAAATGGTAATAAAAAACCCTTTTCAAAAAAATAAATAATAATTGAATTAAATCTGCATAATCACTTGTCACATGTGTTAGTTTCTAAAATCAATCATAATCATATGTGCAGATTAATTCGTTAAACCATTGAAAACAATGACCCTGTGCCCTCTTCCAACTTTAAACATCCTGTATATGTAGCCAAAGAAGTGGAATTTGATGAGATCCCTGAAGAGGTTTCTCGGTTGCTTGAGTGCGAGGAAAACACCATTCAGCCGTACAAAGAGCCATTAGAAGTCATTAATTTGGGTTCTGAGGAAGATGTGAAAGAAGTCAAGATTGGAGCATTGCTACAGCCCGAGATGAAGATTATGTTGATTGAAATGCTGAAAGAATATGTGGATATATTTCCTTGGTCATATCAAGATACGCCAGGGTTAGATACCGATATTGTGGAGCATCATTTACCGCTAAAGCCTGAGTGTCCGCCAATCAAGCAGAAATTAAGAAGAACTCATCCTTATATGGAGATAAAGATTAAAGGAAGTTTTAAAGCAGATTTACGCAGGTTTCCTTGTGACATCAATTTATCCTCAGTGGATTGCCAATATTGTGTCAGTACCTAAAAAAGATGGAAAAGTCTGCATGTGTGTTGATTACTGAGATTTGATCAAGGCTAGTCCAAAAGATGATTTTCCTTTGCCACACATTGATATGTTGGTAAATAGTACTGCAAAATGAAAAGTGTTATCGTTCATGGATGGATTTTCCGGATACAATCAAATTAAGATGGCTCCTGAGTACATGGAAAAAACAACGTTTATCATACCCTAGGGAACATTCTGTTACAGAGTGATACCCTTCGAGTTGAAGAACGCTGGTGCAACGTACTAGAGGGACATGACGACCCTATTCCATGATATAATTCATAAAGAGATTCAAGTGTATGTTGATGATACGATTGCTAAGTCCCAAACTGAAGAAGATCATTTAGATGACTTGTTGAAATTGTTTCAGCGTTTGAGAAAGTACCGTCTCCGCTTGAATCCTAATAAATGTACATTTGGTGTCCAGTCTGGAAAGCTGTTGGTTTCATTGTTAGCCAGAAGGGAATTGAAGTCAATCCTAATAAGGTTAGGGAAATTCAAAAGATGTCGGCACCAAGAACTGGAAAAACAAGTCAGAGGTTTTCTCGGACATTTGAATCACATCTCTAGGTTCATTTCCCATCTGACTGCAACTTGTGAACCAATCTTCAAGTTGTAAAAGAAAGATCAAGGTTATGAATGTACAGATGATTGCCAAAGGGCCTTTGAAAGTATCAAAGAGTATCTGCTTTAACCTCATATATTTCTCCCTCATGTTGAAGGAAGACCGTTGGTTTTGTATCTGACTTTGTTGGAAACCTCCATGGGTTATATTTTGGGACAGGATGATGAAACAGAAAGAAATAATATGCCATTTATTACTCGAGCAAGAATTTCACCGACTGTGAGTCCGGTATTCTATGTTGGAAATGACTTGTTGTGCTTTAGCTGGGCTGCGAAGCGTCTACGACAATATATGTTGAATCATACTACTTAGTTGTTCTCTCGAATGGATCAGATCAAGTACATCTTTGAAAAGCCTGCTCTTAAGGGAATAATTGCTCATTGGCAGATGTTGTTATCTGAATATGATATTGAATACCGCACCCAGAAAGCTATTAAAAGTAGTGTATTGGCAGAATACCCTGCTCATCATCCAGTCGAGGATGATTAATCTGTTGAGTTTGACTTTCCTGATGAAGATGTAATGTATTTGAAAATGAAATATTGTGATGAACCTTTTCCTGGAGAAGGTCCAAATCCAGAATCCCGATGGGGAGTGGTGTATGATGGAGCTGTGAACACTTGTGGGAAAGGAATCAGTGTTGTGATCATTACTCCTCAAGGAGAGTGTTGACTTTCTTCAGATGGAAATCGATGGAAGATCAGATGGAAGATGCCTTGGATACTTTGGATTCTATGTATAAGGTGAATCGATGGAATGATGTACCTCAGATCACTATTGGATGTCTTGAAAGGCCAGATTACATATTCGCCCTAGATGTGGCAAACTATGAAAGGCCCTGGTATTGTGATATTAAGTGTTTCCTGATGACTCAAGAGTATCCAGTTGACACGGCAAGAAAAGATAGAAAGACCTTGAGGAGATTGGATGGTAGTTTATTTCTCAATGAAGGTGTGTTATACAAAATAAATCAAGACATGGTCTCGCTCAGATGCGTGGATAGATACGAAGAAGACATGTTGATGCAAGAGATTCATGAGGGTTCTTTTGGTACCCATGCCAATGGATACTCTATGATTAAAAAGATGCTAAGGGCAAGATATTATTGGCTGACAATGGAATCCCATTGTTAAAAATTTGCGAGGAAGTGCCATAAGTGTCAGATCTATGCTGACAAGATTCATGTGCCTCCAACCTTACTCAATGTTATTTCTTCCCCATGGCCTTTCTCCATGTGGGGTATTGATATGATTGAACCCAAGGCTTCTAATGGACATCATTTCATCTTGGTAGAAATTGATTACTTCACTAAATGGGTTAAAGCGGCTTCTTATGCTAACATTACCAAGCAAGTGGTGGTCTGATTCATCAACAACAATCTCATTTATCATTATGGTGTGCCGAGCAGAATCATTACTCACAACGGATCGAACTTGAATAATAAGATGATGATAGAACTTTGTGAAGAATTCAAGGTTGTCCATCACAACTCTTCACCGTACAAACCCAAGATGAATAGGGTAGTTGAAGCTGCAAACAAAAACATCAAAAAGATTATACAGAAGATGGTTGTGAATTACAAAGATTGGCATAAAATGTTACCCTTTTATTTACATGGGTATCAGACTTCAATATGCACTTTAACTGGAGAGACCCTTTTCTTTTTAGTGTACAGTATGGAAGCAGTACTCCCCGTGGAAGTTGAGATTCCATCAATGAGAGTTATCATGGAGGCTAAGTTGTTAGAAGCTGAGTGGTGTCAAAATAGATATGATCAGTTGAATTTGATTGAAGAGAAGAGAATGACCGCTTTATGTCATGGTCAGTTGTACTAGAAGAGAATGAAGAAAATGTTTGTTAAAAATTTCAAACCTCGTGTATTCAGAGAAGGCGACCTCATGCTCAGAAACATCATTTATTTAAGCTTTGTTTCCAGAGGCAAGTGGACTCCCAATTATGAAGGCCCATATGTTGTCAAGAAAGCCTTCTCTGGCGGTGCATTGATTCTTGAAACTATGGATGGCGAGGAGTTCCCATATCCTCTGAATGCTGATGTAGTCAAGAAATACTTCACATAAATAAATAAAAGAATAACTCGTTAAGTTGAAAACCTGAAAGGGAGACTTAGGCAAAAAAAAAGCGTCTCGGTAGGCTGAAAACATGAAAGGGCGGTCTAGGCAAAAATTAGAGACATAAACAAAATAAATCTCCTGGTAGAATGAAAACCCGCAAGGGCAGTCTAGGCAAAAGTTAGGGATTTATCGGCAAGTAACTACGTCAGACAAGACTTGATCATAGAAGCAACAATCTACATGGATCATCTTCATACCTCAAACGAAGACTACAATACATGAGTTTGAAGTTGTTGGGGAGAATAGGGTTCATTGTATTTCAATGTACCTTTTCCATGTATTTACCATTTTTCAAAACTCTGTAACCATCTGTGGAGTCATGCTATTGTCGGGCTACCATTTTATCAATAAAATTTGAGCTTTTATCCAATTCTTTTGCAATCCTATTTTATTTAGTTCCTAAAAATATCCTTTTATTATTGAAAATGTATTTCAAAGCAAACAAATTCATTAGAACATACTTGAGAATTTTTTACAATTCTAAAGTGTGTTTACATCGGGTGTAATGCAAAAGGACAAGATAGCACTATCCCCAACTTTGATCAGTAATGTTGAGGTTGGTCCCAAAAGGACCTCTGTAGGATTTTTCTTCCCCAAGCATGAGATTCAAGTGCAAAACAGGTTGCTCTAACAGAGCATCTCAGTTCTCCCCAAAAGAGTTTACGCAAATTGTTTCCTTGTTGGAACATGATGACATCTCCACAGAATGTGTTCGTTAAATAATGCCTGGAAATGTCAATAGTGCGCTTAATAGGAGTTTAACTTTTCAAGCCCACAGTTCCCGAAGATTTTATGTTGGCCAATTGTCATCCATGCGCCATTTGATCTTCGTTTTTGATCCTCAATAACATGTCCATACGCATCTATTGTACATTCATTCAGACATTATGCATGGCTTTAATTTATTGCCCATTTTCATACGTTGGTAATCCGAGTATGTCATATATTTCACCATTTCCAGTTTTGAGTAGAAAAGATTCATCCTTCTCGCTTTCCCCATGGTTATCCTTCATGGAGAAATAGAGTCTCTTCCCCAGTAGTCTTGGTCTGGATCCTAATCTCGAATTCGCATTGTTGTTTCAGATTGTGAATTTCTTGATGGGCACTGAATTCATTTTGCGTAAAGAAGACTTTATCTCTTCGGATGGAGTGAACATGACTCTTTCCATGGAAGTCCGTTCTCATTCTCCATTGATATTGTCATTATTTTTTCTCCCAAACAACAGGTGACAGTTCCATTGCTTGAACAACTGAATCTTCTCCAGCAAGTTTGTTAATGGAAATGTGATCTTATTACGGTAACCCAACAAGGAATCTGTCGCTAGGGATTAACCATTCACCTCCAGCAAGTTAAAAATTTATTATGGGAGTCTTCGATGGGTGATTTACAAGCTCATCAATGGAAGTTCCTTTGAGTGATTTACAAGTTCATCGATGGAAGTTCCTTTGAGTGATTTACAAGCTCAATGTTGAACGTTTATTTGGTTTTGCTCTAGGTGATTTACAAGCTCATTGCTCATTTAACCATTTATCTCCGATGGGTAATTTACAAGCTCATCGATGGAAGTTCCTTTGAGTGATTTACAAGCTCATTGTTGAACATTTCTTTGGTTTTACTCTGGGTAATTTACAAGCTCATTGCTGATTTAACCATTTATTTCTAATGGGGATTTACAAAATCATTGTTGAATATCTCTTTGGGTGATTTACAAGCTCATTGATGATTGGTCCTTTCGGGATTCTTTTGGGTGATTTACAAACACATTACTAATCAATTCCGATAATTGTTTGCAACAAGATCTGTTTTTCCAATGAATGGTAGCCTCGTCGTTATGGTAGGTAGTTTGTCGAAAATCTGTTTTTTCGATGAATGGTAGCCTCGTCGTTATGGGAGGTAGTTTGTCGAAGATCTGTTATTCCGATGAATGGTAGCCTCATCGTTATGGGAGGTAGTTTGTCGAAGATCTGTTATTCCGATGAATGATGAAGTATCCTAGTTAAAGAAGGACTTCCATCCTATTTTTGGTGGAGTGCCAGAGCTTTTTGGAGACTCAGTATTTTGTTGATGTTGTCTTTTACCACCTTTTATTTAGAAACAATTCTTGGCGTTTATTCAGGATTGATGGTTTACTCTCTTTAGGAAGTCGATGTCATTATTTTGTTTTTGCTAACTCCTCTGTGAGGGGATAGTTCATCGTCTATCTAAGGATTGTTGCTCTTGCCTGTTAGTTAAACCCGTGTCATCACTTTCCCCTTTTCAAGATGGAGTTATCATTTTACCGAGTGGTGTCATGTCTCCTATGAGGTTCATTATTTTGCATTGCATAACCCTTAAACATTGCATGGCATCTTAGGGCCAAAAATAGGGCTTGTGTTATATTTAAGTATCTTCTATCCTGTCAAGGTGAAGGTTCCCTTCTTATCTCCGGATAGAAGACACTTAAATAAGGGCAGCTGTTGTACCCCAATTTTCCCCCTAATATTCTCTCATACTTCATACAATTGCATTGCGCAAAGATCACAAATTGGTTTTCTCTCTCTCTCTCTCTCTCTCTCTCTCTCTCTCTCTCTTATGTTTAGGTTTTGCCCTTTGGGAGATCACCAAGAACCTTGTGGAAGTGATTATTTTGTGTGTGATGATTTATATTTGATTAACCATGATGTGCATACTTTTCTCTAAATGTTGTAGGTGAATGGTGCACAAGTTCCTCAAACCATTGATAGGTGAATGGTGCACAAGTTCCTCAAACCATTGATAGGTTCATGTGTTTATTTCCATGCATTCTCTCATCAATTCTTAAGATTTTGAAAGTATTGTCTCTCTTTGAAGACTTCTTTTATCTTCAAATATGCTCTCTTACCTTGAATATGTGCTTCATGCTTGAAAGAGATCATCAAATTCAAAAATTCCTCCATCCCATGGCTATCTTTCTTGAAATTAGGGTTTTGGACTTCTGAGGACCATATCTTGACGTGTGTGTGAATTTTGTGGATGAATTCAAGATCATTTGATTGTTAAAGGATTTATAATATATATGTTTTGATTAAATAAGTTCAAGTGATGAGAAGTTTGTTTTGAAGACCTATGATTGCCCACTCTCTAGATTGATGCTTCATCCACCTTGTATGACTTCAAAGGATCATATCTTGGTCATCCCTTGCCTTTTTTGAGCTCATTTTTCTTCCGCAATGATCCTAAGGGTGTCTGAAACAACTTATTTCAATTTGTGATAAAAGAAAATGCTTGGAAGTTTGCCTATGAGGTCAAAAGATTAAGGGTCATTTCATGATTTTTCCTAAACTTCACAAGGCCATAACTTGCTCAATTTTTAGAGTTTTTGGTTGGTTGTTTTTGCAAAATGTTCTTTAAAAGATCTACTTCATTTAATCTTTAGAAATCAAGAGCAAATTTTGGATGAAAGACCATGTTTGGATTGAAAACGATATAGGTCATTTTTTGCCAAACTTACAAATTTTTCTAAGTATAAAAGTCAAATGTTTTTTGGTGATTTCAAGTGATCACAATTTTCAGCTTAAGTTGCCAAATGCTACCTTTACAAGTGCATTGTAAAGTTTGCAATCGCAGCTTTCCAAAGATCCCAAGATTGCATCGTAAAGGTCCTTGAGTGATGAGAACCATGATTGCAAAGAGAACCTCGTGGAACTGATTTTGTCCTTGAAGTCAGATTTTGTTTTCAACAATGTGGCTTCTAATGATCAAATTGATGCACGTTTTGGACTTAAACATGATTGTCAAAGTTGCCAAGCTTGATTAGAGGGATAAAACACACGACTTGGCTGAGTTTTGACAACTTGCAAGTCACATTTTGCTCATGATGCAAGTGTGCACGATTTCGCTCCAAATTGCATCATACACCCTCTCTTTTGATCTCATTCACTTCTCCTATAAATAAGCAAGTAATTCCACTCATTTCATCAAGCTTTGAGAGCCAGAAAATCGCTGCCAAACTCACACCAAACCTCACATTTTGGATTTCGTTTTCACTCTTAGACTACTTTCAACTTAAAATTAACCATTCATTCTTCTTCCTTGAACCTCACTAAAGCTAACAGAACAATAATCGTGCCTTGAAGCTTCCTGAATCGTGCTATCCAAGTCCAGTTTCAGATCTCTGAAAGTGAACTCCATTCAGGTAGAAATCGCCATCAAACCTTGCAAAATAAAACATCATTGCACTCTCCTCGTCTCCCGGATCCTTGTGATCTTCACCATTTGCATTTTCATTGAGAATTGACTTAGAATTTCTGAAAATAAGTGCTCGTTATTATTTTTGTTATTTCCAAATTGTCCCTTGTACAAGTTAAATAAATTTTTTGTGAGGGTACCATTAGAATCGTCTTGAAGAGACGAATCTAATGGCACAAGTCTGAAGGATTTATTTCACAGTTTGAGAATTGGGCATGGATGATGGCTGGAGGTTGAAGATGACCTACATGTCTGTCTTCAACCAATGAAGGCTTGACATTTAATTTTTTGAAATTGGATCTAGTTTTCTGATCCTACCATACGTGCGTAATGAGAGCCCTTGGATCTGATTACTTTTGTGAGTCAGACTCCATCCAACGCGTGACATTAATTCTGAATTTATTTTTTTAATTTTCATTTAAATGATGATCCGGTATGATTTTAAAAGAGGTCCATATCAAGCACAGCGCGTCTGATCCATTGGATTAGCTTACTATCGCGTTTTGATTATGATCAGATGGTCCACATTTTTTTTGCTTTTATTTTATTTTCTGACTTTATATTTTTAATGTTTTAAATTCAAAAAAGCATATAAAATTTTTTTCTGGTCCAAAAATTAGCTCATTTGAACATTTTATTTTCTTGTTATTTTGAATTTGCTCACTTGAGCTTTGTTTTCCTTTTCCAAAATACCTAATAATTCAACTTAAACATAAAAACTTATAATTGGACTTGGTTACTATCCTTGTACCTGGAGCTTGATCTTTGGACTTAGAATTAGGACATTTACCTCAACTTGGGAGATTTCTGTGCTCTTGGTGTTATTTTGTGTTTGTCTGGTTATTATCTTTGTTTGTAGGTTATTTCGTTATACTCGATTAAGAGTGTATTTCCTCGAAATACAGCCGTTACTCTGCCCGTTTTTCTTGAGACAACAGTTCACCTAAAAGCATTGACTCATCTAAAGCTTGGTTTTTTTGTCTGGTTATTTATTGTTTATGTGGTTGTCCAAAGGATGGGATATGGTATTGGCTCTTAATGTCAAGTACTAATCTTCTCACCCGGTTAGAAAACAAATCTTCTCACCCGGTTAGATCTTTCTTTACCCTTACCTTTTACTTTATGCACTTAGGTTAGCCTCTTCATCTCCTCTTCATTCTTTAATTTCCAAAATCTTCCGTCTTTTTCAAAAGATTCTTGTTTTCAAAACTCGAACCGCTTTCATAAAAAAACTTGGACTTAGATCCATGAATTTTCAAACTTCTTTTCTTAATAAACTTTCAATCAATCTAACAATACTTTGACTTTTCTTTTCATAAGACTAAAAAACATCTAACCTCATTCAAACCCTTTTTGAGCTCTTTGTAGCTTTTCCAAACTACTTGGTTTTGATTTCAACATTGCACATTGTTACTATGTAGGCCAGGAAATCATTGGAAGTTCTATCAAACCAAAATTTAAAAAAAATACTTCATTTCTCCCCCCACCATCCATTTTTGTACAAACTTTTTTTTAGCGCATATATACAAATTTTCAAAAAGGTTCCTGCGGAGTACCGTAGATGCTTTGGGTGCCTAACACCTTCCCTTTGCATAACCAACCCCAAGTCCTAGATCTCTGATCTTTTTTTTAGGATTTTATTCGATCTTTTTCCTAGTCCTTTTGATAAAATAAAAGTGCGGTGGCGACTCTTTTGTTAATTTTTGAGTTGAGTCAATTCAATGGCTTATACTCATAGTTTTTGCCGCTACATGTTGACCACAATTGACTTTTTGTCCAATACAACTGATTTTCAACCATCTGAGCAATTGACTGAGCAAACTTGAGCTATGAGGCTTGAAACTTGACATGGTGATACCATGAGACATATGAGGAGGCATGATGCTTACTTGAGGAAATATAAACCATTTTTGACTTGAGAGAATCAAAATCCTAGTTATGGGTTGATTGCTTAGGAGAAGGTTTATTTGATCAACCCTTGAGGAACTCCTGAGTATGGAGATGTGTATTGACTTGAAAATAGGAGGGCAAATTTTGGGGTATAACAGGAGCTCTACTAGATGACGATGTTAAGAGAAAACTGATAGATCTTTGTTCGCGTTAAAGGTGGCCTTTGAGGATCTGACGTGAGTTCGGATCTTAGTACAACGATTTAAATCTTTTGATTTGTTTATAAAGATGCATGAGCATCAAGCTTTATTATTTTCAACACAAGAAAGATGATTTAATGATTATGAAAAAGGGGAAAGCTGAAATACCCTCAATTGATATTGGTATGCGTAACGACTAGCGCAAACTAGACATAACGCATTGGGGAGATTCTGAGTAAGGGGGATTGGTATATAAAGGGAATAGATGGAGCACCCTAAATATATGTAGTTATCTGACTTTATATATGAATATGTTTGATATGTTGTGTTTTTAATTGCTATTTCTATGATTGGGAAAGTTTCTTCTTTGGGATTTTAAAAGCGATAGATTATGTGGGATTCTAGGTTTTGTTATTATTGTGCTCGCAAAGATCGTGGATCTTCTACATACATATCCCTAGTGGGAATCGAGCATTTGTAGCTCGGATCTCTGAGGTTCTATGGTTTGTTTGGTGCGAGGGAGATAGAAATTTGCTCGGCAAGGATGAGACCTTGTGCCTCGTATTCTCAAAGGATGTTGAGAAAGTCGAGCAATCGTAGTTCCCACTTATGCTAGTGGAAAGCAACGAGATATTAGTAAGAGACAGACAAATGTCATCTTAATGAAAAATGTATCTAATCTATTTCATCACATACATTTTTGAAAAGTTTGATTGATTGAAATCTTTCATCGTAAGTATTAGGTGTTTTGCTTGAGTATACAAGCTTTACCACTTACATGTTTAAGAAAGATGTTTGAAAAAGGTGATTGAATCTTTTAACTGTAAGCATTGGGTGTTTTGCTTGAGTGTACAAGCGTTACCACTTCTTTGTTAAGAGATGTTTTGTTTAACAGTTTGAAAAGTTTGAAAAGTTTTTGAAAAGTTTTTGACTGTATGTGATGTAATGGATGAGATACTTCTTCCATAGAGATGATAAATGTCTAAATCTCTTAGGAGAAATTTATGGGATTAAAGGGATGCTTTTAAGAAGCTCGTGGGTCCTTGTATTGTTAGCCCAAGAGGAGGCATTCCGAGGGTCATCGAGGGTCATCGAGGGTCCTTGTATGAAGCTCAAGAGGAAGCTATAGGGTATGGTGTCTTTGGCTTGAAGGGATTTCACCGAAATCATCCTTTTCGAATAAGAGCAATTTCACGAGAAATTTTACTCTTTAGGGAATTTGAAAGTGATTTCAGGAAACCATCCTTCGGGGTTCTATCTTAGCGGGTGATTCTTTGTATTGGAAGCCCAATAGGAGGCATTAAGAGATTTCTGTCTCTTTCATTGTATGATGCCCAAGAAGGCTAAACTCAATGAGGAGTTCTTTTGAGCGAAGCCCAAGAGGAGGTGACTCAGCGAGTGTTGTCTTATCTGAAGCCTAAGCGGAGGCTAACTCTGTGGGAGAGTTTCTTTGTACAAAGCCAGAGAAGGCTGGCCCATCTTTGAGGATAAGTTATCTTGTATGAAGCCCAAGCGGAGGCTAAACTCAACTGGTGATGAGTTATCTTGTATGAAGCCCAAGCGGAGGCTAAACTGGGAAACCTATTGATTAGTCTAATTGTTATGTTATTTATTAGACATTTTGTATAAGCAGTGTGTGTGTGATATGTATTCACGAGGAGTTTATGAAGGAAATATAAACAATGCATGATGTTTATTTCTGAGTTTGTGAAATATAAACAAGTGTACGTGAAACGAGCGTAAAAAGCGAGCATAACTTGATTATTCACAAGTTTGGTGTACAAGGAAATGAATATATGTACGAGCAGTTTTTATGTCGAGACAAAGATGGATGTACATAGGAGGGTTGGGACTTACATGTAAGAGGCCCATTGATTTGAAAGCAGTTTCAGGGAATAATGCTCCTTTCAATACCAATGGTATTTAGTGTAAAATGTACGGATGAAGCAGAAATGATTGATCAACGTTTATACGTAAAAGTATTTTCAAAAGAGTATACGTATTATGTACGGATAAAAGTTTTGAAAAAGTATACGTGTTATACGGATAAAAAGTATTTTGAAATATCATTATATACGGATGAAAGTTGTTTTAAAAATGTTTGACAAAAGTTTGATATGTACAAGGAAATATTATGTACATAAAAGAATGTTATGGGACTTACACGTGATGGAGGCCCATTGGTTTAAGAAGTCTTGCTCAGGAGAAACCTTCCTTTAGAACCAATGGATTCGTATAGACAAGCGAATGAAAACAAATGAAAGAGATTTGTTTACGTTTGAATATTAACAATGATAATTTGAATATGTACAAGTAAAACTAAGTATGTACATAAAGGATTGGGACTTACACCATAAGGGTGGCCCATGATCGATTGAGAAATTCGAGAAAGAGCAATTTGTTTTATCGTTTTAAATCGGATTGATCATGGTAAAAGATGCAAGTTTGATGAAATGTGTTGAAAAATGATTTGAAAATGTTTTGAAATGTTAAGTTCATTTATGAGAAGTTTTGAAAAAAATCGGAAGTCGAAAACTTGAAAAATTCACCTTTTAAGGAGGTTTGAAAAGTGTTCGGAACGTCGTTTTCGGCTCGATTAAAAATTAATCAGATGAAAATATTTTTGGATTTTTTTGACATAATCATAAAATATATATATTAAATGACAAGTGTGCAAAAAATCATCTCAAAATGAGAAGTTTTGATTGGTTAAAAAAATTGTTGAAGTTTGATAAAAAAAACATGAAAATATGACAAGTTTGTAAAAAATTTGGTCTTGCTGGGTTTTGAACCCATGACCTTGAGGTGGACGCGTGTCACAGAGCCTTAAGAGCAAGCAAGCAACCAACTGAGCCAAACGCACTGAGGTGTTAGTGGATTAAAACACGCGTTGATGTAAGATTGGTTCATTTAAAAATTTGAAAAAAACGAAGAACACATGAACACGCGCGAATTTTCTGGGTTTGTGTTTTGATTTTCAGATTACCAATTTCAACCTAAAATCTTCGTTTCTTAATGAAATCTAATGATGTAAACATCAAAGTTGGTCGATTTTGCACCACGAATATGATTATGGTTGTTAATTTCATTTATTTCAAGCCTAGAATGATTTTGGTTCGAAGAACACTTATGAACCCTAATCTGAAAAACTTAAATTAAATGATGTTTTGTTCATGATTGTTTGATTTTATTGAGGGCTAATGGTTGTTTTCAATGCAGAAAGAGAATGGCCAAGAGCTTTTTTCAATTGGTGCACAAAATCATGGAGTTTGAAGTTCAGTCACATACCTGTTGAAGCTAAGATCGATTTCTGTTCTAGAGCACTTCCAGTTGTGATTTCTCGATCTTTAGAGTACCAGCGGCATGTATGGATCGTGTATGAGTGGTCTGCACATCATGGAATTTCTTGGATAACTCTAACCAAGTCGACCTGCACGAGCTTGAAAACAAAACTAGAAAATGATGTAAATCGTGTTACAGTTAGATGTTATTGTTTTGGATCACTCATATGATGTTCATGGAAGGTGTATGGATGATCAAAACTCCAAGGAATCAAGCCAAGCTTCAGTTTCGATTGCTATGGCAGTTTGTACAAGTTTGAAAAATGCAAAATGAAAATTGATTTTATCTTGAATTCAGTTTGATTTTGAGCTTGTAACAAGTTTGATAGTGATTCTGAAACATGTTGGACACCAAAGATCATCATGTTTTCAACTGATTTTTAAAAATGCAAGTTTATCAATTTTGCTCTATGTTACTTGATTTTCAAGAAAAGAATGAAAGCATGGATTTTTGCATTGCTTTTGGTGTTGATTGAAGCTTGAACTATGATCCTTTTATAGACAAATAGGCTCTGAAATGTTAGGCAAATGTCCATGGCATTTGGATATTCAAAGAAAGCTTAGAGGGCAAGATTGTCATTTGTAAAGCAAAAGGAACCTTCCTTTTTTACCATGTGTGAATTTATCCAAACTTGATCCAATCTTCAATCATCACTTCTCACTGATGTTTATCAGTTTGATGACTCAATTTGGCAAGGTGGCAAGTGGTTTAAATGAAAAAACACAAAATGACCTATAATTTTACAAGTTTGTACTTGAAAATTATGGATTTTGGAGCTCTAAATTTCAAATTCAAAAGTGTAGCTAGACTCCATGGATTTGAGAGTTCTTGGACATTTTGGAAAGATTTTTCCATGATCTACAACTTTCATGTTTTGAGTTTTTTCAAATTCCAATTGGAACTAGGTGAAAAAATGGCTTGAAGTTTGAAAAAAAATGTGAAATTTCAACACTTAGAAATTTTTCTAAGTATAGAAATTTTGACTTTTTTGTTGACTTTTCCAAATTCTTTGATTTTTTATGATCATGATGGATCATTTGAAGTATTTTGATGATGGAAAAGTTTTGTTTTGAAAAATTTGACCAAAGTCAAAGTTTGACTTTTCGTGAGATGAAATTTCATCGACGTTTACGAAATTGGTGATGAATTCGTGAACCTCTGTGATGTTTTGAATCCAGAAATTAGGTCAAGATGTTGTATCTAAGATATAATGACCAATCTCTATCCAAAAAAGTCAATTACTGCTCAAAAAATCAGAGAATGCCTATGCTCGACCAAAACCCTAATTGGTCGATCCTCGATTGATCTGTGAGAAAATTTGATATCTGAGGATTGAAGGCTGATGATTTGATCAAGATAGATCAAATGGAGTGAGAAAATCTCAAACCCTAATTGGTTAGCTCTTGAATCAGATGAAAATCTGATGAAACCCTAGTTTTGACCTGTGAGTGCTATACCCGATTAATGCTATCTGAACTGTTAGTTATGCAATGATGCAAATGTATGGTGGTATATTAGGTCAAAATTTGGGGTATGACAATCTTCTCAAAGAATATGTCGATGTGTTTGCTTGGTCCTACCGGGACATGCCAGGGTTGGATACCAACATCATAGAGCATCACTTTCCATTAAAACCTAAATGTCCGCCATTTAAGAAGAGATTGAGGAGGAATCACCCAGACATGGCTGATAAGATCAAAAAGGAGGTTCAAAAACAACTAGACGCAGGTTTTCTCGTCACCTTCGAATATCCTTAATGATTAGTGTAACACCCCAATTTTACCCAATGTTTAGTATACAAAAATCAGAGTAATTTAAAATTTCACAAATTCAATACTGAGGCATCACACCTTCAAAAACAACTCACTTTAAACTATTTACTTTAATTTATAAATTCGGATACATAGCCTCGTCACAAATCATAAATTGATTCATAAAAATAAAACATCTCCTTTATTAAACTTCCTCATCAAAATCATGTTTTCATAAATTATGATTCTTATACATAAAGAAATAACACCAATAGAACAATAACAAGACAACATAAATATTCCCCCCGAGTGCTACGTATCAGAGCGACACCGACTCGACTAACAACAGTTATAAACTCCGTCTTCGTAACCTGCACGTTACCAATATAAAGGTAACGGCGAAACAAGTAAAGGGTGAGATACTCCAAAACATATAATTAAAGGAATGATAAATATATATAGTTTTGGAAATATAAACGTTATAAATTAGTAAGTGCATTCCAACACATATCTAAATCTCCCTTACTTTGATCGCCATTCTAATGTGTATAATCTACACTATATCGCCATAACCTCATCGGCATACTTCATCGCAACAACACATAAACTTCCATCGCCACGATATCATCACAAGTTAATACGTCACTAACAATTACGACAATTATAAACAACAACATCAAACAATACTAATAACTTAAGCATCATAAATGAAATCAGCACAAATTGGCTAAAGCCCATCGTCGCTTTTGGCATAAAAGCCCATCATCACAAAACATCATCACATCATATTTGCATTAAGCATTTCATCAAAGATAAGTCATCGCAAAACTCATTATTTATACTCATCACCTAGTTATCATGAAACTATCAAGTTATATTCATTTCATGTTTATCATAAAGATCCTCACCAAACAAAACATCCTATATCATCGCAATTTAACATCGTCAATTTAATTAAAACCCAACGCCAAACAACTCAAACATAAACATAACCGACTCCATGAGACACGACTATGTTATGCATGTGGTACCATCGCTTTGTCCATAAATAGGAACACTTGGCATAAAAGCCTCGTCGCTTAGCATAAAAGCCTCGTCGCTTGGCGTAAAAGCCTCGTCGCTTGGCATAAAATCCCATCGTCGCCAATGCAATGTATGTGACTCGACAATAAAACAACACAACACAAATACATCATCTTCGCTCATCAAAATTGGCATAAAGCCCACATTGCCATAATTCATCCAAAACAAGATAAATATATATCATCGCTTCATATTTGCATTATGCAAAACATCACCAATAATTCATTACCATCAAAAATCATGCATTCACAAATCGGAAGCATTTATTAACAACATCAATATAATCGTCACATCACCAGGTACAAAGACATACATTATTGCATCGCAAATCATCAAGTATTCATTAAATTAATACGTCGTCACAACATTATGTTTAATGACACTACATCATAACCAATTCACTCACTAAATTCCAAAAACGGAAAAATAGTCAAACACCTATAATCGTCGCGAAAGTCATTCCTAATAGCCGGCATTAATCATAATTGTCAACGTCGCAATCGGATTATCCATACGTGTCTTAAATCCACTAAAAAAATCTGATTCAATTAAACCGTAATTAAGCCTATTTCGGGTCATCTCTTAAAAGCTCTCAACTTCTAAAAAATAACCTCACCACTAAGTTCTACACGTCAAACTTAGCTAGCACGTCAATTTTCGTTGAATTCGGAGCAACTTGCTCCGTCGTCGAATTTACCAAAATCGGAAAATCAGAACACAATCGGGTTCCAAAAGAAATGCGAAAAATCAGAATTTTGGAGGCTACAAAAGCATCAACACGAGCCCCCGTGTGCATCAACACGGCCCGTGTTGAAAAGCCCTCAGAACACGCCAAAAACAAAGTCAGAGAATCAACACGGGCACCCGTGTTGATCAACACGGCCTGTGTTGATGGACCTGGGCAACCAAAATTCCTTATACAAGAGGACAACACGGCCGTGTTAATCAACACGGCTCGTGTTGATGGACCTGCGTGAAAACTTCATCTTTTTGAGTTTTTCTCATTCTACTACCATGGTTTTCTTTCCCATTTCAATACTCTTAATTTCTACAAGCTAGCACCTAATACACCCATAAACCATACTCCTAATCCCACTTTTCTAAACCATTCCAACAATCAACCAACAAAACCCTATAAATCAACTATCAATTTTACCCCCAAATCCAAAATACAACCATCACAACCTAATCATATGAGATAGAGAAATCAAACCCCTTACCTCTAGCTTGGATGATTCTACAAGACTCCATCTTCAAGCTCTTGCTCTCCTCTTATTCTTCTCTAGCCCTTCTTCTCCCAAACCCTTTCTTTTCCCTCCATGCCTCTATGTTTCTTGGTGTTGGAAAAATGGAAGGAAAAGGGAAAGAAAATGGTTTTATAATTCTTACTAGCTTCCAAGTTCTATGTTTGGTTTTGGTATTTTAAATGGAAGGAAAATGAGGAGAAATGGTTTATAAAGGTATTTCTACTAGTAAGCCAAGGGTGAAAACCCAATCCTCAACAATTGCTCCCCACGCCCCTAACTTACTAATTATATCATCAATTCAATTAATTTCGGGGAATTAAATATCGGGTCCGAATAGTATTTTATCGAACCGAACAGAATGTCGCCCAATATATTAATAAATATATTGATTAATATAAATATCGATCGGAAATTCAAAAATATTAATATAATATAATATTAATTAAAACAGGGCGTTACAACCAACCAACATAGTTCCTGTTCCAAAGAAATATGGAAAGGTCAGGATGTGTGTTGACTACCGAGACTTGAATAAAGCCAGTCCAAAGGATGATTTCCCATTACCGCATATTGATATGCTGGTTGATAACACTACAAAGTTCAACGTCTTTTCCTTCATGAAAGGTTTCTCTGGTTATAATCAGATCAGGATGGCTCCCAAAGACATGGAGAAGACATCTTTTATCACTCCATGAGGCACATTTTTCTACAAAGTAATGTAGTTTGGATTAAAGAATGCAGGCATAACTTACCATAGAGAAATGACTACTCTCTTCCATGACATGATGCACAAAGAGATTGAAGTCTACATGGACGACATGATAGAAAAGTCCGACACTGAAGAAGAAAATATAGAACATCTTTTGAAGTTGTTTCAGCGACTGAGGAAATATCAGCTTCGCTTGAATCCTAACAAATGCATATTTGAAGTGAGATCTGGAAAGCTCCTAGGTTTCATTATCATCCAAAGAGGTATTGAAGTAGATCTTGAAAAATTCAAAGCTATTCAAGAGATGCTTGCGCCACAAACTGAAAAGCAAGTAAGAGGTTTTCTTGGATGGTTGAATTATATCTCCAGATTTATCTCTCAAATGACTGCTACTTGTGGGCCAATATTCAAGCTTCTTCGCAAAAATCAAGAGATTGTATGGACAGAAGATTTCCAAAAAGCATTCGACAGTATAAAGGAATACCTGTCAGAACCTCCAATATTGATTCCTCCAATCGAAGGAAGACCGTTAAGTATGTACCTTACCGTGTTAGAAGATTCTATGGGTTGTGTGCTTGGACAAAAAGATGAAATCGGTAAGAAGGAGCATGTCGTCTATTACTTGAGTAAAAAGTTCATAGATTGTGAAACTCGTTACTTCATGCTCGAGAAAACCTGTTGTGCTTTGGTATGGGCTTCGAAACATCTCTGCCAGTACATAATCAACTACACGACTTGGTTAATCTCCAAAATGGATCCAATCAAGTACGTCTTTGAAAAGCCTGCCTTAACAGGGAGGATTTCCCGATGGAAGATGCTATTATCTGAATATGACATCGAGTACCGCACCCAAAAAGCAGTCAAAGGAAGCATTCTCGCCAATCATTTGGCTTATCAACCAATCAACGAATACCAGTCTCCCAAGTTTGACTTCCCTAACGAGGATGTTATGTACATGAAGATGAAAGATTGTAACGAATCATTACCTGAAGAAGGTCATGATCCTAAATCAAGATGGGGGCTAATTTTTGATGGAGCAATTAACGTTTTTTACAATGGAATTGGGGAAGTCATCATTACTCCTGAGGGTACTCATATGTTAATACATGAAGTGCATGAAGGGTCCTTTGGAACCCATTCAAATGGGCATGCAATGTCCAGAAAAATATTAAGAGCAGGTTACTATTGGATAACAATGGAATCTGATTGTTGTAAACACGTTAAGTGATGTCACAAGTGCCAGATCTCCGCAGATAAGATCCATGTGCTACCAACACTACTAAACATTATCTCCTCTCGTGGCCTTTCTCAATGTGGGGTATCGACATGATTGGAATGATTGAACCAAAAGCTTCAAACGGTCATCGTTTCATTTTAGTGGCCATTGATTACTTCACCAAACGGGTCGAAGAAGCATCTTACACCAATGTTAAAAGACAAGTAGTTATGAGGTTCATCAAGAACAACCTCATTTGTCGATATGGAATTCCAAGCAAGATCATTACAGATAATGGATGAACTTGAACAACTAATGATGAAAGAATTGTGTGAGGAATTCAAGATTGAGCATCATAACTCTTCACCTTACCGACCAAAGATGAATGACATTGTGGAAGTCTCCAACAATAACATTAAGAAGATCATCCAGAAAATGATTGTTACTTACAAAGAGTGGCATGAAATGTATCGCACTTCAGTAAACACTTCAATAGAGGCAACCCCTTTCTCTTTAGTGTATGGCATGGAAGCAGTCCTCCGCGTGGAAGTTGAAATTCCATCAATGAGAGTCCTCATGGAGGCTAAGTAATATGAAGATGAATGGTGTCAAAGCAGATACGATTAGTTGAACTTAATTGAAGAAAAACGTATGACTGCTTTGTGTCATGGACAATTGTATCAAAGAAGGATGAAGAAAGCCTTCTACAAAAAGGTTCGACCTCGTGAATTCCAAGGAGACACCGTGCTTATAAAGATCTTGTCTTTTCAACCAGATTCTAGAGGAAAATGGTCTCCTAATTACGAAGGCCCGTACCTTGTTAATAGAAGCTTCTCTGGCGGCGCTATGACTCTCGCAATCATGGAAGGCGATGAACTCCCTCATCCTGTAAATGCTAATGCATTCAAGAAATACTTTGTCTAAAAATACAAAAGAACACCTCGGTAAGTCGAAAACCCGAAAAGGATGGCTTAGGCAAAAATGAGCGTCTCGGTAGACTGAAAACCCAAAAGGGCGGTCCAGGAAAAATTTAGAGACAATAAACAGAAAAAGTTTATCCTGGTAGATTGAAAACCTGAAAAGGCAATCTAGGAAAAATTAAATATTAAATAAAAAGTAATTGCATCAGCCCGTACTTCGTCAACCTGAAGAATCTTCCATCAATGGATCTTCAATCAAATCTTCTTAAGCAACAAGCACAGTTGGAATTCAAAGTTTTTAGGGAGAATAACGGTTATTGCTTTCAATGTATCCTTTTCCTAATATATTACCATTTCCAACTTTTGTAAATAGTCCATGGAATCACGCCTTTGACTGGTTACCATTCTATCAATAAATTTGAGCCTTGTGCCCACTTGTTTGCATTTCTTGCTTTATTCTATTATGCAAAATAGCGCTTTTTCTTATGATAATCACTTTTGAAACAAAAAAAAAAGTTTTAAATGAATTTTTACTTCAAATTTTTTTGAAATAAAAGCGAAATTTCCCTTCGAACTGTGAACATAGAAGGAACATCAACAGTTATCTCCATGAGCGTTTTGACCTCTAAAGGATAAACAACTGCTGAGAAGTTTTCTCTTCCCCTAAAGAGATTATCAAGCAACGATATTATTATCAAAAAAAGAATTTCCAAACCTGGCACTGCTAGTGAAAAATGCTTTTTCTCCCCAGAGAAGTCTAAAGCATGCAACATTGATTCATCACCAGTGATATCTACATCTTGCTGAAAATTTTGCTGAGTATCTGATTGAACTGCGACAGTGGTCCTTTTCCAAATAAGCTTTGTTGTCTTGTCAAGTATCGCCAGCATGCATATGACATTCATGACATCATTATTCATACATAATTGCATCATAGATGCATTCTTGCATTTCGCAATGTTCGTTTCAATATCACTTGTTTAGGTTGCATTTATTCCCGAAAATAAGTACGGATGTGTCATCTCTCCAGTAGACTGTCATCCCTAAGCAGAAAGAGCATATTCTTTCTCCAGTTCCCTAATCGAGTTCATTCCTCATTGGGTCCAGAGTCTTATTTGACAGTTTCTTTCCAATTTATTCCTAGATAGAACCTCATCTTTAACCAATTCAGGTTTAGATCACAAAAAAATCTACTTGTAAGCAATAAGAAACAGCCTCGTCATTCGAGCCTCTTATTTCCTTTTCATCTCTGAACTTATCATAAAACAATTGTTCTTCTTAACAAGTCCAATCATGAAAGTTCAAGAAATCCCCATAGTTGTCTTTCTCTCTAAGAAACTTGTATCTTTACAATCAAAACGCCCGCATCTTCTCAAAAAGATCCCGAAATGATTGTAATTGGAAAAATAGAAACTCATTTGAGATCTGTTTCCTTTATTGTTGTTATTCACAAGGTTGGATAATCAGTAAAAATCTCTCAAGAATTACCTTATTATAGTTATCACTTTGCTAATAATTGGTAATATCTTCAGAACTCATACCATTTAGCATGTCTATCACAATGCTGGTAATCGGTAAATGAGTCTTCATTTCAAATTACCATAAATTATAACCAGGATGGTAATTGGTAATATCACCTTTACTTACCTTGAACATTGTCACAAGGCTGACAGAAGGTAACCTCCTTGTTTCCCAAAGCAAAACAGATATTCACTTCCTTTGTGAATCTATTTTCCTGAAACATATAATTGTTTCCCAAAAAATAGGATTCTTCTTTCTTAGACATATTGAGACATCCTCACATATTTTTTCACCAGTTGTGTCATCCTTTGGTACCTCCTTCGTAAATTTTCTACAATCACTTTGCATCATTCACTTTTTGGTATCTTAGGCCCAAAATTTGCGTATTATGATATTTAAGTCTCTTCACACCTTTCAAGACGAAGATTTTCATCTTCATATCTCAAATTGAATAAACTTAAATAGGGGCATCTATCATACCCTAATTTTTGACCTAAGATACCATCTCATATCATCTACATATGCATCATTGCATCATTGACAAATTTCAAAACAAGTTAGCTTGTGTGTGCTCCTTGAGCCAAATTAAGTTTTTGAATCAAAGCTTTCATTAGTTCAAGATGTCATCAATTAGGGTTTGAGTCTCCACTCACCTCTAATGATCTATCTTCATCAATCATCAACGTTTGATCTTCAAATTCTCATCATTTCCTCAAGATCTATCTTGAATCGACCAAATTAGGGTTTTGATCGAGGATGGTGTATCATTGACATTTTGATCAATGAATGACCTAATTGCTTGGAGCATGATCTCAAAATCAACAATGCAATATCTTGACCTAATTTATTGATTCAAAAAATTTCCAAAGCCATGGTTGATCATCAGAGAAATTCTGAATCATCTGACAAAAACGTCTAAAAAATTATCCATCACGATCATCAAAGCATTTTAAATTATCCGTACGATCATCAAAAAATCAAAAATGTGGAAAAAAAGTCAACAAAAATGTGAAATTCAATTTTTTTCATGGCCATTTTTCACCTAGATCCATTTTGATTCAAGAAAAACTTTCAACATGAAAGTTGTAGATCTTGTTCCAAGATTTCCAAAATATCCAAGAACATGAAAACATATTTTGTGGAGCTATGGTTTTGAAATTAGAACTTATAGGTCCATAAGCTTGAATTATAAGTCATTTTTCCAAGCTTTCAAGTCATTTTTGCCAAAATCCTCTTCTAGAAGCCTTGTCATCACAAAGGGATAGGTTTTCATTCAAAAATATCTTGTGATCATGATTGAAGAAGAGATAAGAACACTTGATTTTTTAACCATGGTTTAGAAATTTAACCATGTGCATTAAATGCAAAGATTCCATTCTTACCACTTAAGCCAAGTTGCAAAAATCCTTCAATTTTATCTTGCCTTGCTGTAATACGGTGAACTGACTTTGTAGGTTTTTGTATCGCAAATGTGCGGATAGCAAGTGTAACACCCCATCTAAATACCCCGAATATATTAATTAAATTAACATTTAAATCATCTTTAATCAGAGTTTAACACGGTAATCACGGGATGTCACAATTAATAAATAGAATAAACCTTCATTCAAACAGTAGCCATGCTACACTGAGGATCAACATTTCCAATTAATTTCAATCAAGCTAAGACCATGTCTTACACAGCGGAAAGATACCATAACCCAAAAAACAGAATAAATTCAATCAACATTATCCCCACTAAGTTTTAAATAAATAATAGACCAAGTCTAAGTCCTCATCTAACGTTCCCGAGTGTTACAATCTAATCGAGCATGACACGACACGCGGACTAAGCGATGAGCTCTAGAGCCATCCTCACCGACTCTTCATTGCTAACTTTAATCGAAATGGTAAAGTAAGGGTGAGACTTCTCATAATTAAAGCATATTATAAGCTTCTCAATTAACAATATATTTCAAGCATATTAATCCACCCATTTCAACATAACTCCATTCAATACACAAATACAACCATATAATCATCATGCACAACAATCATCAATCGAGAATAGTAACCTTTGGAAGACATCCTAACATGTTACTATTCCATACAAATATAATGCAGACTCAATGCATGCGGTACCGACTCGTGACCAAGTCACCCAACACTGATCCATTCATCAACCGGATACAGTACCATCGATTCGTCCATAACCACTCGGACAAGAATCCAGCCTAACCACCCATCCTCACTCGGGTATCGGTTATCGGCAATCCAAGTCAAATTCCGCACAATGGGAATTAACTTCACCAAACAATGCATATGCACGCACATCATTAGCATGCAACATCAATCAGTCTATGTATACATTCATTGAACATAACTGAATCTCAACAATCAACATGATATATCAACTAATCATGCATACATCTAACATCAGCATAACATGCAAACCAATCCACATGATATATCAACCAATCATGCATACATCAACACAGGTTATGACCACATCAGACATCATAAACCCTCATCAACCACCACATGATATAATTACCCATCATGAAACAATTCATCACAAAGCATAAATATGCCAAACACTTACCCTTCAATTGGTAAGCCTATCACCAGTATATATCACAACAACGACAACTAAGATCAACAGCCATCAGGCATATACAACACCAACAAACACATGATATCAATACAATCATGAATACATCAATCATCATAAACTGAATCAACCCCAAAACATGATATTCCAACCATCATGCATACAATAACAACAGCGTAACACGCTTTACATTCCCTCTCAATACATCCATCAACGGGGTCTACGCTACATACGCATCAACATATCGGTCAAAAGTCACTTATCTCGAAATTTGGCTCATTTTCAAAATAATTTCAGGTTTTGGAAAATATTTTCAGTTCACAAAATAGAGCACTAAATTTAGAAAATAACGTCAAAGCGCGCTCAAAGCGGACTTACGGTTTGAAAGTTATGAATTTTCAAAGTTTGGCATTTTCAAAAATTTAAGTTGGAACCCGGTTCCTACATATACAGGAACCGGTTCCTGAAAAGTTCAAAAACCTCGTTGCTGGAAAAATGTATGGGAACCCGGTTCCGTCACATACAGGAACCGGTTCCTACGTGTATTTTTCAGTTCTTTGTAAAATTTCAAAAACCGGTTCCGTCACATACAGGAACCGGTTCCCACGTATTAAAAAGCCATTTCCTGCACTTTTGACAACATTCATCCATTTCAATTCAAACTCAAACATACCCATACGAACTCCAACATGGGAAACACTAAAACACATCATTTTTCATCATCTATCTCATCAAACAACATATTTCCATCATCTATTTTCATCTACTGACACTCTAATCACATTCCATACACATTCTGACACAATCTGACACCCTCTGACACTCTTAGGGACACATTCATGGAACCCTAGAATTTCACAAACACAATTTCCTAACATGCTATGATCTATAGAATCAACATCAAAACCTATAATAAGCATTAATCGGTGAAATCACCCACACCTTGTGGGTTCTTGAGATTCGGCGCTAGGTTTTCCTTCTCCTCTTCTCTTCTCCAACTCTCATTATAATAGCTTTTCTCCAAAAAACCTATTTTCTTTTCTTTTCCTTTTATATTCCTTCTAATAATCCTTTATTTATTCCAATAAAATAAAACAAATGGTAATTAGTAAGTGTAGTGTAATTTACTCCTCACACTAATTACACCTCACTCCATCTCTTCTTTTCTTCAATTAATCCCATAAATTCCAAAAATATAATTAATTCAAGTCTTTAATTAATTAAATAATTAAATTCCTATTTATTTAATTTCTGAATTAAATTGGGGTGTCACAGCAAGAGTCGCCACCAACTTTTCTTTTATCCAATTAAGGGAAGGTAAAAAGTACAGAAAAAGACCTTCGTTAGATTCTGAGTAAGGGAGAAGGTTATGAAAAGGGAAGGTATTAGCACCCCTTTTCATCTGTAGTTATCTACGGGCTCTTAGTTGCTCTTAGATCATCTTTTAAAATTGTGCTTTCTGTGTGTTTGAAAAATGTTTTGAAAAGGCATTTCGCTTTGACTTTGTAATGATTCATGTAGGAATGTATACAAAGTGTTCGGAAATATTTCATTTTGAAAAGAGTTTGAACTTTGACAAAAGTGTGAGGTGTGAAAAGTATTTTGATAGAGCAAGCAACTAAAAGTCTTATTACCTACTCAGAATTGGTCGTTTTCGTGTTATTTTACGTTCCTTTAGAATAATGCTATCCATACCATTAGTTGGTATGTAACCTTATTCGTTGGATGTAAGCGGGACATTCGAAGGGACTTCGTATGGTCATAGAAAGCAACTTGTAGGAAGTATCCTAGCACATTCGGAGGGACTATCATCATTTTTCGTAGGCGACAATCAAGGGTCAAGGTCATGTATTCGGAGGCGACATCGTGGGTCTATGATCTTTGTATCGAAGGGACTATGATGATTTGTTTTGAAGGCAACGGTGCTAGAATACCTCTACGTTCGAGGGACTTGACCATTTGAATTCGTAAAGGCAACGAGAGAGAAATACCCTAAGGGGTGCATGTGTGAAGAAAGTGTGTCGATTTCAGGTATTTTATCTTGAAAATTAGAGTGAGCTATGTCCAATTTTTAGTCTTGCCATACACGCCTAATTACTAGCAGTTTATAGGGTGCGGAAATTAAATTGCGGAAATGTAAAGTGCGGAAAGATAAATCCTACGCTATTACATGGCTTTGGGGCAGATACATAATTTAAAATGCGGAAAATAAAAGCCCTAATTAAACTATTACATCCCATAAGCAATTACATAATTGGAAAAGAAAGCGATAAAAGAAATCGTCCGAAACGGGATAACCTGTGAAAAGATGAAAAATCGGGAAATACGAGGAAATCGAAGAAGAGGAAAATGTTAGTAAAAATAATAATTTTTGAATGAGAAAAAGTTTTCATGCTAGAAACAACATTAATATGCTAAGATAATTTTTTGGGATTTTTTGGAGTTAATTTAATAATTAAAAATCAATTAAAAGTGATTTAAATAATAAAATAGAAATTAAATTAAATATGCATGCAAAAATAATATTTTTAATTTTATAAATTAAATAAACATTTTCTGAAAATAATGCAAAAAAGAAAAATATTTTTTGGTGTTTTTAAATGCATGATAAAAATTATGAAAATATTAAGAAAATAAGAAAATATGGAAAATAAGTTGAGTTTTGTAAAAGGAAAAGAAAATTGGTCTTGCCAGGGATTGAACTCAAGACCATTGAGGGAATCTTCCACAACCAACGCCTTAACCGCTGGGTCATTGTGTACTTCGTGTCTGGGAAATAAAACCAATGGTTTATAACCATACGCGTGTCATGAGATTTTGAATCCAACACAGTCAACAAGCCGGGCCCCAGTTAGAATGAGAGAACGAATCAGGAAGCGCGATTGTGCCACGCACGCTGTCAAACCTTCAACGCTAGAGTCCACCCCGGAGCTAGGGCTCCGGTCATCTTCTCTGATCACTCAATTCTCCAAACCTGAAAAATACGCAAAATAAAAAGGCAAGAGGTACCCTACCCCCCTAAATCGGACCCTACGAATCCAATGGTGATATTGGTTTTCTCTGAAAATGCCTGTACGAGCCGGTTCGATCGAAACAGCTCCAAATGCCCTAGCTATGGTGATTTGTGATTTTCACGTGGAAGCTCACATGTAAGGCATCAAATACATTCTAATGGACACCCTGGACTCAAACAAACACATGAAAACAGTTAACAATGCATGATTAATGAAATTCGAATTTCAAAGAAATACCAAATCGGAGCAAGTTCTTGAGCACGATCTGGGCAGTTCTGGGCTTGAGTAAAGATTGGTTTCGATTGCTGGGAACCTCAGGAAGGTGTTTGAGTGCTTAGAACTCCTTGAAACCTGCTGGAAATTAAAATTCGAATTTTGACAATTTGAGAAAATTTTTGACAAAATAAGGGTTGTGTATGGGGCTAGGGTTTCGTGTCCTTTGTTGTGTGTAATGCTGGGTATTTATAGAGTGATTTGGGATGGCAAAGAGAAGGAAAAAAGATTGGATCATGAATGTGCCATAAATATTTTTCAAATAAAATCAAATTTTGGAGAAAATTTGATTTTCTCTTTAATGTGAGAGCTAGCACGAATTTGGCATGTTCCATGGGCTATCTTGGACCTCAAGTTTGATATAAATTCACTCCTTTTGAAAAAATATCCTATCTTCATATTTTATATAATTTAATTTTGAATTAAATGGTTTTAAATTCAAAAATAAATCAATAAAATAGAAAATTGTCATGGCCAAGCATCAATGAGTCACAAATAATATCATGATCAAGTTTGGATCATAAAATTATAGGCGCATTTGGAAAAAATTGCATTTTGACCAATATCTCCTTTTATGCAATTGTTCCAAAATGCCCAACTTGTGAATGGTGTATCTTGCTCAATTTTCTACATTTTTTTAGTGTTCTTGGACTTTTTGGAAAGCTATAAGAGTCCTCTAACCAACCTCTTTGGTTTCATCTCAATTGGAGTTTCCATGCTCAATATATCTTCAAAACAAGAAGTTGACTTTTTGTTGACTTTGAAAAGGACCTGTAATGTTTTGATCCATACCTTCCAAATGAAGCATTTTTTGAACATTCTTGTGAGATATGAAGTTGTAGAGAATTGAATTTTCTTCAAAACAAGAGGTGGTGGAAAAATGTCTGAGAAAGTATGAAGAAGTTAAGCTCAGTCAAAGTTTGGTTGACTTTTCACTGAGAAACCCTAATTTAGAAAGTTTGACTTTTGAGCAAATCTTGAGTTTTCTTGATGAATCATGATCAACCCTTGATCAAATGATAAATGTAACTTCAAAATAAGGATGTTGACCAAAAATCATGAAGTTTGACTGCATGTTGACCATAGTTGACTCTTTGTCCAATACAACTGATTTTCAACCATCTAAGCAATTGTCTGAGGAAACTTGACTTGTGAGGCTTGAAACTTGACATGGAGAATATTTGAAGCATATGAGAAGGCATGATGAACATTGGAGATGTTGGAAGTCCATCTTGATCTGAGAATTGCCAAACCCTAGTTTGGGTTGATTGTCTAGGAGAGGGTTTGTCTGATCAACCCTTGAGGAATCCTTGAGCATGGATGTATGAAATATCTTGAGAAGATGGAGGGAAAATTTTGGGGTATGAGAGATGCCCCTTTTCAATCTTCTTATACTGGAAGGGTTAGATTGGCATGCTCTCCTTTCGTGACCTGGAGGTAGAAGATGATTGAACACTCGAGTACACCTGAAAATTTGCATTGTTGGTGATGATGCGGAATGGGCTTCTGAGATGCCATTTGGAGAAGGTGGAGGCTTCGCTGGGGAATGAGTCGTATGCTAGACTCAAGATTGTTGTCTGAATAGGAGAACTGTCGGAGATGGGCTTAAGATGCCACCTGGAAAAATCGATGCTGGGGAGTGAGCCGTACGCTAGGCTCTGTAGACGTTTCTGGAAGTGAAAGGAGCATGGAGATGGGCTTAAGATGCCATCCGGAGGGAGTCATACGCTAGACTTCATGCTCATCTTTGAATGAAGTTATTGGTTTGTATTGATTTTTAACCAAATATGCAGCATTCTGAAGGTGGAGAAATGTTGACAGGTAGTCGGAGATGGGCTTAAGATGCCATCCAAGGAAGCGGGTATGCGCTAGACTCAGTTCTTGTTGATAATAAGAGAGAATATATCTTCGTCTTTGATTACTAAGGGATAATAGTTGGCAAAAATGTGGATAGCTTCCCTGTTGTGCTTCGGGTGTAGATCCAATGCCTGTTATCGGAGGATAACTTGTGATCGTTCGGATAGGGTTTCCCGTCTAGCTTCGGGAATTAATCCTGGATCCGTTGTCGGAGGACAACGTGGGCGGTCGTTCAGATAGTTTTCCGTCTGGATTGGTCTTAATCTGGACGGTTGTCGGAGGACAACTAGGCGGTCTTCGAATAGTTTTCTCCGGATTCGGGTCTTAATCCTGGACCAGTTGTCGGAGGACAACTAGGGCGGTCTTTCAGATAGTTTTCCCGTCTGGATTGGGTCTTAATCCTGGACCTGTTTGCGTCATATATTTCAACTATCTTATCTCCTTGCTGTCAGTAGAAAGTGAGTGAATTGATTTTCGCCATTTGAATCTTGAATGCTGATAGTAGTCTGTAGGTAGGTGATTTGGACGAGACATAGACGTACGCTTAAATCTCTAACTTTTGCCTAGACAGCCCTTTCGGGTTTTCAGCCTACCGGGATACCCTTTTTTGCCTAAGCCGCCTTTTTAGGTTTTCGACTTTCCGGGTGTACATGTTTTGTATATATCCTTAACTTTTGCTCGAACCTTTTTGGTTCACCAGGATGCCCTTATTTTTGCCTAGGTCAGTCGACCTAGCAGGTCTCTTTTATGCGTAGTATTTTTTGACTATGTCTGCGTTCACAGGGTGTGGGAAGTCTTCACCATCCATGGTGCTAAGTATCATAGCTCCGCCAGAAAATACTGTTTTGACTACAAACGGCCCCTCGTAGGTGGGAGTACATTTGCCCCTGGGATCACCTTGTGGACGGATGATGCGCTTGACTACTAGTTCACCGACTTGGTAGACTCGGTGCTTGACTTTCTTGTTAAATGCTATGATCATTCGCTTCTGATAGATCTATCCATGGCAGATGGATGCGAGTCGTTTCTCGTCAATCAAATTAATCTGGTCAAGGTGAGTCTGGACCCAATCGTCTTCGCCTAACTCTGCGTCCTGGAGGACTCTGGTTGAGGGTATCTGAACCTCAATTGGTAGGACTGCTTCCATACCGTACACAGAGAAGGGGTTGCCCTGTTGATGTTATCTTGTAGTGCGATAACCATGAAGAGCAAATGGTAACATCTCATGCCAATCTTTGTAAGTCACTGCCATCTTCTGTATAATCTTCTTAATGTTCTTGTTAGCGGCTTCCACTACGCCATTCATCTTAGGCCGATATGGAGAAGAATTGTGATGCTTGATCTTGAATTGTGTGCAGAGTTCAGTGATCATCTTGTTGTTGAGATTAGAGCCGTTATCTGTGATAATCCTTTCGGGAGTTCCATACCGACAGATAAGATTATGTTTGATGAATCGAGCCACAACATTCCTGGTAACAGATGCGAACGAGGCGGCCTCTACCCACTTGGTGAAATAGTCAATTATCACAAGGATGAAACGATGTCCGTTGGAAGCTGTGGGCTTGATTTCTCCGATCATGTCAATGCCCCACATTGCAAAGGCCAAGGAGGCATTAGAACATTGAGTCTGAGTGCGTGCACGCATCGGCATTTGTGACAAGATCGAGCATAGCGGTGACAATCAGCTTCCATGGTGGACCAATAGTAACCTGTTCTCAAAATCTTCTTAGCCATCGCGTGTCCACTGGAGTGAGTACCAAATGCGCCTTCGTTTAACACTTCCACAATACGTTCTGCTGTCTTCTGGTCTACACAACGGAGTAAGCACAAGTCGTGGTTGCGTTTGTATAAGACGTCGTTGCTGAGGAAGAATTTGGAAGCGAATCTCCTCAAGAACTTCTTATCATTGACAGATGCCCCTGCGGGAGATTCCTGAGTCTTAAGATACCTCTTCACGTCATAGTACCAAGGTTTCTCTTCTGTATCGAGCTCATAACAATATGCTGGTTTGTCAAACTTCTCAATGATGATCGGGGGAGCCTCGTTGTCCCATCTGACCTTGAACATAGATGACATAGTAGCCAACGCGTCTGCCAATTGATTCTCTTCTCGTGGAATGTGATTGAAAGTAATCTCTTCGAAGTAGGGGATTAAACTCAAAACATGCTCTCGATATGGAATGAGATTCAGATGTTTCGTATCCACTCGCCTTGTCGATCACTAAAGTGAGTCTCCATACACTTGTAAGAACTTGATTCTTAAGTCAATAGCAGCTTTAATACCCATAATGCACGCTTCATATTCGGCCATGTTGTTAGTGCAACTGAAACATAATCTGGCGGTGAATGGCGTGTGTCGCTTCTGAGGGATGTAATGATGGCGCCAATGCCATTGCCAAGTGCGTTTGAGGCTCCATCAAAGACCATGGTCCATCGGGATCCTTGTTCGAGTCCTTCGTGCGGTCACAGTTCTTCACAATCGATAACTAACAAAACATCTTCGTCGGAAATTGACGCATAGGCGATAGTCATCTACGGCTTGATGAGCCAAATGATCGGCTACTACACTTCCTTTGATCGCTTTTTGAGAAGTGTACTGGATGTCGTATTCGGTCAAGATCATTTGCCATCTTGCTATTCTTCCGGAGAGAGCTGATTTCTCAAATATGTATTTTATCGGATCCATCTTGGAAATCAACAAGGTGGTGTGAGTCAACATATCTTGTCTTAGTCGTGACAAGCCAAGCGTTGCAAGTTTTCATTGTGAGTTTCTTGTTTCACGATCGGTAAACGTTTTGCAAAGGTAGTATATTGCATGCTCTTTTCGACCAGACTCGTCATGTTTCCCCAACACACATCCCATTGAGTTCTCTAATACTGTTAAGTACATGATAAAAGGTCTTCCTTCGGCGGTGGCGTCGGGATAGGAGGATTACTGGGTATTCCTTGATTTTGTCAAAAGCGATCGGCAATCGTCGTTCTATTCCACCACTTGATCTTTCTTCAGTAACTTGAAGATTGGCTCACAAGTAGCAGTTAAATGTGCAATGAATCTGGCAATGTAATTCAATCGGCCCAAGAAACCTCTGACTTCATTCTCGGTATGGGGTGCTGGCATCTCTTGAATAGCTTTAACCTTGGCTGGATCAACTTCAATACCTTTACCACTGACAACAAATCCTAAGAGTTTACTGGATCTGACTCCAAAGGTGCACTTGCTGGGATTCAGTCTTAGTCTGTACTTCTTCAACCTATCAAACAGTTTCTGCAAATGATCAAGATGTTCTTCTTCAGTCTGTGATCGAGCTATCATGTCGTCGATGTAGACCTCTATCTCGTGATGAATCATGTCATGAAATAATGTCACCATAGCACGCTGATAAGTGGTGCCTGCGTTCTTTAGCCCAAACGGCATAACCTTGTAACAGAAAGTGCCCCACTGTGTAACAAAAGTAGTCTTCTCCATGTCTTCAGGAGCCATTTTGATCTGATTATAACCAGAGAAACCATCCATGAAGGAGAAGACCCTATGCTTAGCGGTGTTGTCAACCAGAACATCAATATGAGGTAGGGGAAAATCGTCTTTCGGACTCGCTTTGTTCAGATCTCTATAATCCACACACATTCGTACCTTGCCATCCTTCTTGGGCACAGGCACCACATTAGCTACCCACTGTGGATAGGAAGTAACACCTAAGAAATCGGCGTTGACCTGCTTCATAACTTCGGCTTTGATTTTCTCTGACATATCAGGACCCATACGACGAACCTTCTGCTTCACAGGAAGAAAACCTTCTTTTGTCGGCAATCGGTGTACCACAATATCAATGTCCAAACCCGGCATGTCTTTGTATGACCACGCAAAAACCTCAATATAGTCTCGTAGCATCTGAACCAATCTTTCTTTGACACTGCTCTCAAGACCCGCTCCTATCTTGATCTCTTTTCTGTCTTTATCAGTACCCAAATTCACAAACTCAACTTACTCTTCGTGTGGCTGTATAACTCGCTCTTCTTGCTGTAGCAGTCTGACAAGCTCTCCTGGCACTTCACAATCTTCCTCACCTTCTTCTTCGGCTTGGTAGATCGGATTATCGAAGTCATATTTAGCAATAGCATAGCTGTTATCAATGAGATTCGGAGTGATTCTACAGTGTATCACGTGGGTGTGTGTAAGAAACACATAGCTTTTTGAAGGGGTGATAAAGTAAAAGAAAGAAAACAACAATTGAATGCAAAAGTCCAACGATTTTATTGAATGAAAATATGCAAATGACAGATAATAATCCTCACAAACGAGCCATGATGCCCCGGGAAAGGCACTAGGCTTTAGAGTTTATTGTTCAAAACATAGAAAATATGAAAAGCAAAACAAAAACAAGAGCAATTACTCCTGTCTAAAGGAGATTGGTATGACGTCTTCAGTCTTCCAATTGTTGAGTCCACTGTCTGGAGTTGGGAAGATCCACTTGCTGATGTCGAAGTTGTTGTCGTCGCCTTCTATAGCATGGATTCCACTCTAGCTGATGCGGAAAGGAAATTGGCCGGCACGTTCACGGCGTATCATCTTCTGACCCTTGATGGTGAAGCCTAAACCAGTCTTGTCAGTTTTGAAGGGAAGATCAGGGAGCTGACCCCAAATAGTGCTACCTCCTTCTTCAACTACAGCTTGAGCATCTTTCAGCGAGGCCATCATATGCGAAACTTGTGTAACTTCAGGAGTGACAGGAGAGTCAACAGGCATAACTCTGGGAATTGTTTCAAAAGATTGACAGGGAGTCTCATAGAATTCACCCTCCACCTCGAGGTATCGGAATGACTGTAGATGACTGACCATATACTCTTCTTCACCACATACTGTAACAACTTTCCGGTACTTGACCGATGCGGTGGGAGTATGGCCTTGCCCATGTATCCAAGGGCGTCCAAGTAGGCAAGAGTATCTTTGGAAGGATGTCCATGACAAAGAAAGTGGAATCAAAAGTGCAGGAACCGACTTTACAGTGAATGAGCTCTCAAGAACTGTTCGTTTAGAACCATCAAAAGCTCTCACAATTATGTCACTGGGTCTCAGAACCAACCCTTCAATATCAAGTCAAAAGCGGTCTTGGTGGGATGTTGAGGCGAACCGGTATCCACCAAAACATGAGATAATGTAGTGCCCTTGCATTCCAAGAGATGTGCAAGGCTTTGTTGTGTTCTTTTTCGGCAGGAGTCAAATCAGCATCAGAGAAACCTAGGCCGTTGTTGGCAACCAGGCTAGCAATACAAACTTCAAACTGGTCAGTAGTAGTGTCTTCTGATGCGTGAGCATTCTTGAAACTTCACCAAGGCGTTAGCATGAGCCTCGAGCAAGAGCAGCAAGCATGGAGATCTTGCGGAGTTTGTCCCAACTGTTCCACAACATTGTAGTCACTTTTCTTGATAATCTTCAGAATTTCCTCCATTTCTCGTTTGGAGGTGTCTTCACAACTTCCTTTGGTACTACGGTTGAGCGGGATGAGTCTTGGTTCTTTCCCTCAAGCTTGGGAATGGATTGAATAGTTGGAATGTGAGTTGGAGTCGTAGTGTCTTTTGGAGAGATATCGGAGAATACTCTTAGGTTGGTCACTTACTTGATCCGGTGATGTTGTCAATGTCGGGAATGGTAGCTTCAATTGTAAGATCTTCAATGGTCGAGGGTCTTGCTTGATGCCATGATAGTAAACATCGACTCCATAGTTCCAAGGAATAGCTTTGTCGGAAGAATATGGGCCCAGTGCGGGAGAAGTAATAATGAGAGGTGCCACTCAGGCACGGGATCGTGAGGAAATCCTTATAGTGTTAATATCAGCATAGTCTTATGGGAAATCGTCACCCCATCCGGTTGCCTTAACATCTTCAATAGGAATCTTGTAGCTCTCAGGAACAGTGTACTTCACCATGTAATCAAACTTTCCACTTGGCTGACCCAAGGTATCCCATGCAGACGGTATGGTTTCATTCACATCTTCGATCTTCAGTTTCTTAGACATGTCTTCACACAGACTCTCTACAGGCGATTTCAGGAATAGTATTTCACGGTTATCCATCATGCATTGAACACGTCTTCTCAACCAAGCACAACCATCAGGTGCAGACGGGCACCAACGACAATTTTCTAGGCATCCTGGGTTGACACCGGCTTGTAGCAAATTCTTCTTAACAGTCATCAAAGGAATGGTCAAGTCATCTATGTTGAAAACATAAGTATCCTCCCCAACAGCATTGGAGCTCTTGTCATGGTTAGGCATGGGCGCGTTGATCACATTCAGAGTCTCAACAGGGGGGTCAAACTCAATCTTCTTAGCTTCAATCATATCTTGAATCTTGTTCTTCAGAGCCCAACAATCATCAGTGTTATGTCCAGGGCTATTGGAATGGTAAGCACACTTAGCATTAGGATTGTATCTCGGAGAGGAAGTGTTGATATTTTGAGGAGGATCCCTCAAGGTTATCAGCTCTGCTTTCAACATGTGTTGCAAGGCTTACGACAATGGCATGTTGATCTTCGTAAACTGTCTTCGTGGCGCGTTAAGCTCAGCGCGTTGTCTCGAGGTTGTCTTGATGCGAGTTGGAGATCACAAGCGCCCACAGTTGAGCACGGTCGGTCTTGGCTCGGCTTTTCGACCATACACAGCCTTTCTTACCACCAAAAGATCTCTTCACGGCATTTAGGGCGACTCCATCCGAATTTTCCGCTCTTGATACCTTATGTCGCTCTGTCAATATCATTTCGGTGAATCTGGCTGAAGAGTTTCCAATCAGATGATTGAAGAATGGGCATGTCAGTGTCCCCATGAACATATCAACCAACTCCCTATTGGACAAGGGTGGTTGAACTCTACTTGCTAGATCTCTCCACTTCTGAGCATACTCCTTGAACTTCTCATCACGACCCATAGACATGCTTTGTAGTTGCATGCGAGTGGGTGTCAATTCAACATTGTACTCATACTGTCTATAGAAAGCATCTGCTAAGTCACTCCAAGTATGGATACGGTCGTTCTCTAGCTGATAATACCACTCCATCTGAGTTCCGGACAAACTCTCTTGAAAATAGTGCATCCACAACTTTCTCATCGATTGTGGGGTTGATCTTCGAACATAGGACTTCAAATGCAGCTTCGGACAAGAAATGCCATCATACTTGGCAAAAGTTAGAACTTTGAACTTGGGAGGAATCACCACACCAGGGACCAGACTCAGATCATCAAAGTTCAACCCAGACATCTTCAGGTTTTCCACAGCATTCAGGCGGTCTTCGAGTTGTTTGTACTTATTATCTTCATCAGAGTACTGGCTATTGTCATAGTGATCCTCTCTCTCTTTCTCAGACTCACGCTGGCTGCCTTCGCCATCACCCTTGACACTCCCTTTATTCTTGACACTTCCTTCGGAGAGTTCTATCCGGCTGACCACTTTAGGACCACCTTTGTAGCGTCTGCCCATGTTGAGAAGACCAACAACCTTCTTCTTTCTGTTGATGAGCTTCTTCAGATCTTCTTGGCCTTGGACCAAACTGGTGAACATCTCTGGCCGAGCATTCGAGCACGGAGATCTTTGACTGTTCAAGAGCCATTTCTGCTAAAATAAATAGCGAGAGAATGAGAAAATTAATCTTCAATGTACCTGTGATGCAATGTTATGCTATGATATGCGATGTTTATGCGAATGCAATGCAATGTTTTCAAGGACCTTAGAGATTTAAATTTGTTAAACAAGCAATGAACAAACATTTATTAGTTTTATTTTTATTATTCTTTTTCTTTTTAAGTACAAGAGATAGTTCAAAATAATAAAAGAAAAACATATAAATCCTAAAGCTCTAAGTCTCCCATGGGTGCTTCCTCTTGGTGCCGAGGTAGGCGTTGATGTTTCGCTCCTCGTGAAGTAGCTTGGTCAACTCTAACACTTTCTTCTCACTTGCATAACACTAAGCTTCAAAGGTATCCCTTCCTTCTTCGAGCTGAATCCAAGATCTCTTCAAGTCTTCAAAATCAGTAGGCATGTCGGGATGGAGAATGGTATAGGACTCGTCACCTATAGCAACAGGTTCCATAATTACCGGTAGAACAGGTGTGAATGGCATCATGAGGTTTTGAGCTCGAGCTCGCACCCATTTGAGGTAAGGTTCCCAAGGAATGGAGTTCTGGTGCCCCAAAGTCTTGGTATCAGTCTTCTTTACCATGCCCCAAGCGTGTATGAACTTGCGGTAATTCTGGAGATCGTGATTGTAGTCGAACACAATGTCTTGGAGAAGCATATCATGTGGACCATCTCTTCGAGCAAAACCAAACTGACGTAGAGCTAGAGAAGAGTTGTAAGTAATACCTCCCCTTATACCAAGTAGTGGTACATTAGGGAATTCTCCACAATGCTCAATGAAGGTGAAATCCTTTTGAGAGAAAAGATTCCAACGGATATCTGAATGAGAGAGTGACATTAACCTTTGAGACCATCTCAACCTTTGTTCATTCTTCAAAACTGATGGAGGAAGGTGCGAAATAAACCACCTAGAAAGTAACGGTATACAACACATGAGAGTTCCTTGTCTCTTGATGGTACGAGTCTGGAGAGAATGTAGAATGTCTCCAAGTAAAGTAGGCACTGGATTGCGGGTAAGGAATAACTTGATGGCGTTGACATCTATGAATTGATCCGAGTTAGGAAATAGAACCAAACCATAGATTAGCAAGGCCACAATGTCTTCGAATGCATGGAAACTCATAACTTTGAGGAATTCTCGAGCTTTCTTAATTAGGAACTTGGCAAGTAAACCCTTAACTCCGCTTCTTGTTTCCCAATTGGCTTCAATGTCTGAGCGCTTAAGATGTAAGGCCGATGCAATATCTTCGTACTTAGGAACCTTTTGTAAACCGGTGAATGGCATTTGGTCAAGAATAGGTATCCCAAGTAGCTTAGAGAACTCTTCCAAGGTAGGAACCAACTGATAATCTGGGAATGTAAAGCAATGGTGTTTCGGATCAAAGAAGCTGGAATAGGACATGCATCATATCTTCTTCAAAAGGAGATAACCAAGTCAAGCGATAACCATGTCTTTTGATGAAAGCATGGTCGGAATTTACGAAACCAAATCTTTGAGCTGGGAAGATATACCCATGAAGTTGATTCGGATAGTCTTTCTAGAAGCCATAATCCCTACAAAACAAAGCAAAGATAAATCCCTAGGTCCTTGAAATAGTTAGAAATGATATGCAATACGATGATGTCATGATGTCATGTTTAGCACACACAAACAATTCACACAATGAGCCTAGGTTTAAGGCTTGCATGAGGTATAGGTGATTACCCCACCAAAAGTTTGAGTTGGTTCATCCTGTCCTATAATAGTAACCGGGTTCTAGGAATCTTACATCATGATCTTTCTCGTAGGTGTTTATTTCAATACGACTACCAAGTGGTCGATCGAAAATATCCCAAAAGTCTGATCTTAATGAGCGTAGCATCGAGTATCAGCCAACCTTAGTCTGCACCAAAGTCGGCCATCTCACTACCTTCTAATGGCCAAGATGGGTCAATTAAGGTTCTAAAAGTTTAGTTAGTGCTTGATGACACCACGCAGAAGCCAAATATTATCCTCAACTTGGGAATGAAGAGTATCAGGACATCCAAAGTGTCACACTAACGTAGCCATCATGTTGACCGTTTTGATATACGTCTAACGGTCGCGACGATTTATTGCTACTTACCTAAAAGGAAACCCAGATCCGGGTGTAGGATCCCCACAAAAAAGTATATTGTAAATATATAAAAGGTAAAGTAAATAAGAACTCTAATATTTATCTTAAATATTTAAAGCATAGGGATCTTAAATACTATTTTGTATTGATATTTTTTTATTTTTAATTGCTATAATTTTAGAAATAAATATTATAATTTTTAATAAAATATTTATGATTTATTTTTTTAAAGTACGACTAATTAATATATTTTTATACAATATTAGAAACAAATATTACAATTTTTTAATCAAATATTTGAGTACCATTTAATTCGATACTTTACCAATATATCTTTTGAATGAAGACATTATTATAATTTATTTTTATTATACTTATATGGAAATTATTTTGAAAGGTGAAATAAATATGTTTAATTTTTATGTATGATTTGATTTTGTAAAATATTATGATCAATCAAATTTGAATTCTCTTTTAATATTATAGGTTTGATACTGTTTCATATTGTACCAATATTTTATACATTAGAATATATAAAAATATGAAAATAATTAAATCAAAACTTTACAAATATATCTTTTGAATGGAGTTATTAATATTATTTATTTTGATTATATATAGAAATTATTTTGAATGGTCACATTAATATATTTTATTTTTATGCATGATTTGATTTCAAAAATTTATGATCAATAAATTTTGAATGGAATTATATAGAAA
The DNA here is from genome assembly GCA_021764765.1 of Vicia sativa. Taxonomy (NCBI): domain Eukaryota; kingdom Viridiplantae; phylum Streptophyta; class Magnoliopsida; order Fabales; family Fabaceae; genus Vicia; species Vicia sativa. The sequence goes on from CM038794.1 coordinate 64,154,844, forward strand.
TCATTTTATATAAATTAATGTTATAATATAACTTTCATATAAATTAATGGTATAATATAATGTATTAAATATTTATATAACACTTAATTAATAAATTTATTTCATGAAATTAATTTTATATAATATCATTTTATATTTTTTTTGAAAGGTTACATTTATTCTTGAAAAAATTAACGTAGTTTAAACGATGTATTGCTAACTATAAATATATTGTTAATAAAATTAACAAAAAAGTATATTATAAATATATAAAAGGTAAAGTAAATAAGAACTCTAATATTTATCTTAAATATTTAAAGCATAGGGATCTTAAATACTATTTTGTATTGATATTTTTTTATTTTTAATTGCTATAATTTTAGAAATAAATATTATAATTTTTAATAAAATATTTATGATTTATTTTTTTAAAGTACGACTAATTAATATATTTTTATACAATATTAGAAACAAATATTACAATTTTTTAATCAAATATTTGAGTACCATTTAATTCGATACTTTACCAATATATCTTTTGAATGAAGACATTATTATAATTTATTTTTATTATACTTATATGGAAATTATTTTGAAAGGTGAAATAAATATGTTTAATTTTTATGTATGATTTGATTTTGTAAAATATTATGATCAATCAAATTTGAATTCTCTTTTAATATTATAGGTTTGATACTGTTTCATATTGTACTAATAATATTTAAAATATTTAAAAATAAAAATGATATGTTTTAAAGAAATAATTATTTAACTAATCATTTACTCGATTATATGTATAGTAACTTTATTAAAGAGTTAATTGATCAATTAATTCAATTAAATTATTTTCAAAATATTAGTTGATCCATTAAAAATCAATTTAATGTAAATAATGAAAATAAAATATATAATATTGGTATAATTTTAAATAGTATTTAGAAAGTAGTTTAAGAAAAAACTATATGATTTTGAATGTTATTGAAATAAAATATATATAATATTAGTTGTTAGAGTCTGCAATATTCACAATTTAGCTAATGTTAAAAGACTACAATTTGACGAGGAGTTGTTATATATTGTAGGTTTGGAAAAATTGTAAATATGATATATAAAAAAAAAATTTAAAAGTGGTTATACATTGTCATTTCATTAATTCTATTCCAATTAAAATCAACGATGCAAACAAACCAATTAAAATAAAAATTATGATTTATTTAAATAAAGAAGATATCTTTTCTTTCTCTCTTTTGATAATTTTTTATTTTTCTACTAATATCAACAATAATAAATGTTAAATTATTATTTAATATTTTAAGCGATTTTTCGATATTCTTAGATCTAATTTTTTATTTCTTTCCCTACGGATATCTATAATAATAAATGTTATATTATTATTTATAGTTGTAATTTTTTAAATTATCAATAATACATTTATATTAAAATAAAAATGATTATATTATTAAAATTATTATTCTTTTTTATTTCCATATTTATAACATAATAAAAAATAAATTATATTTTCATCCATAAAATTTTATAACATGATAAAAAATTATTTTTTATAAACAAAAAAAGAAGTTATAATTTTTATAAACGGGAATAAGTTACAAATATTTTTATAATAAAAAATTCAACTATTGATGCAATTGTTTTTAACATGAATAAGTTAAAAATAATTTCGTAAAACGTTACACAGGTTAATGACAGTTATAAACAAAAAAAGTCTATATTTATATAATTATTTTATTAACGGAAATAAGTTATAATATTAAACAGTTAATGACAGTTTCTTATTTTGTTACACAATCATGTTTTCAGTTTACATTTTTGAATGTTGTCAAATAAGTTTGATACACTAAATTTGGCCGAAGAGAAAGAGTATTTGAGTTTAAGTTTGATAATAGATTTATGTTTTGCTTTTAAACTTTTTTTTAGGAGAAGAGAAAGAGTATTTGAGTTTTGATTCCATTGATATAACAAATTCAAGTTATACTGAAGCATATGAAGTTCTAACTCCTGAATTTCTCAGTAAATTAAGAACGTCAGGGCTTCCCAAATCATAGGATCAAATGGAAGGTTGGTACACCTATTATGCTAATGAGAAATTTGGACCAAGCCGATGGGTTGTGCAACGGAACAAGATTAATTGTTACAAGATTTGCAAATCATGTCATTGAGGCAAAAATCATGTATGGAAAGAACATAGGTAACATTTTTTACATTCCACGAATGTCTATGTCACCTTCTGATTCACCTTGGCCATTCAAGTTGATTAGGAGACGATTTCCGATTATTGTCTCCTATGCAATGACAATTAATAAGTCACAAGGTCAATCTCTTGATAGTGTTGGATTGTATTTGCCTACTCCTGTGTTTAGTCATGGTCAATTATATGTTGCAATTTCAAGAGTTAAGAGCAAAAGTGGGCTAAAAATCCTAATTCATGACAAGGAGAATGTACCGTATTCTACTACTACTAATGTTGTGTACAAGGAAGTCTTTCAAGCACTTTGATAGTTGGTAAACTTTATATCTTATACTTTACGATTCAAATTAAAAATCTATTTTGAATTAAAATATATAGTATGTATATTTTCCATGTATTTCAAGAAGTATATAATTTTTCCTATTTGTTCATGCAGACGTGATTTGTTGATAGGACCGACGCTTGCTACAAATATGGAGTTAAATGCCAACATGGTTTACATGAGACATATACTCAACTGAAAACATGGTAACATACTTAATAATTTAATAATCTATAAATGTAATGTGAATCCAGACGAGACTCGTGCGATAGCACGGGTTTGTTACTAGTTATGTTTATAAAAATTCTGACATGTAACTTTTTTATAATTTAAAGGTAACTTATATTAATTAATATTAATAATTCATAATAATAATTAATATTAATAAAATGTTTATCATCAATTAAAATATATCTTAAAATGGCTTATTTTAAATATGAATTTAATTAATGCACTTAAAAAATAAGTAACATGATACTTCTTTCTTCCGGTAGGCTACCACTTAGACATACAACACATTATATAATAATTTATATTTTATATATAAATCTATTATATTTTTAAAAGTTGAACTTTAAATTTATTATTCTAGAAAAAGTGACAATTTTATATAAATTTATTCTTTTCATTGCTATAAATATAGTAATTTATTAAAAATATATCATAAAATTGTTAAAATTTATTATTAGTATCTTTTCATATATTTAATGATCTTTTCATTAGAGATTTAGTGCAATAAGGGTGCGATATTTATTTATATAATTTTAAAAGTCTTTTTCATACTAACTAAAAATAAAAAATAAAATTTTAATGTTGGAATTTTTTTTTTTTTATAGATTTTCTTTCTTGATAGGTTATCATATAGAATTCCAACCAAGTTACACAAGCAAGAACTTCAAATCTGTGTGATATCAAAAGTGCACGCTTTCTTAATCATTCCGAAGATACTATCAAAATTTCAACCGAAAGCATGGAACGTTTGGATAGTATATTTAAAACAAACTCTCTTGTCATTGTTGGAGTTTTTATTGGCCTCTCCTTAGTAAGTCCAAATCAAAGAAGTTTGGAGAAGCGCACACAATGCGATTTTGGGAATGAAATTGTATAGCAGCTTCTAACATATAAAATATTTTCATTTTCTTTTCTTATATGCTCTCCAATTATAGCATGTTTACTTAAATTAGTGCTAGGTGATTTGATCGTTCAAAACATCTTTTCGAACGTTCATGTTTTGATGGCGTAATATTCTTAATGCTCTCCTTCATGAATATTTATTTTTATAGGCGTTCCAAATATCATTGTTACCTAGGTTATTATTTTATAGCTCTTATTTGATATGTAAGTATTTAAATTAAGAATATTTTTGTAATATTCCGATATTTTATACGCAATACTTTTATCATTTTATAAATTAAATTTATTTTATGCACATAGTTATATTTAAATTTGTTATTATTAGCAATCTATTTTAGTTATTTGTTTCTATACCTTCTATATTTTGTTAGTTTTATAAATATATTAGTTATATTTAATAATTAATATTAAGTTTTATATATTTATTATTTTATTCACTAGAAGAAATTTTCCTTATACCCAGAGACCTATAGCTAAAACTGTATTTTATTTTATATTATTATTATTATTATTATTATAATTATTAATTATTATATTACTAAATTGAATTATTATATTATACTGTAATATTAAATTGTTTTTCTTTAAAACAAAAAAAAGCAACATTTGATACTTCTTTCTTCCACTAGGTACCACTTAGACATACAACACATTATATAATAATTTACATGTTATATTATAAATCTTTTATATTTTTAAAAGTTAGAACTTTAAATTTATTACTCTAGAAACATTGACAACTCTATATAAATGTATTCTTTTCATTGCTATCAATAAAGTAATTTATTAAAAATATATTATAAAATTATAAAATTTATTATTAGTATCTTTTTATATATTTAACTATCTTTTCCATAGAGGGGTGAGATATTTATTTATATCCTTTTAAAACACTTTTTCATACCAACATAAAAATATAATTTTAATGTTGGAAATTTTATTTTTATGATAATTTTTTTTTTTAAGATGAACAATCACATAGAACTTCAACAAGTTTGACAATCAAGAATCTCAAATCTCCGCGATATCAAAAGTGCATGCTTTCTTACCGAAGATACTACCAAAATTTCAATTAAAAATATGGAATGTTTGAATAGTATATTTAAGACAAACTCTCTTATCATTATTGGAGCTTTTATAATTAAAGAAGTTTGAAGAAACGCATTAAATTGTAATGCACCTTCTAATATTTCTAATATATATTCATTTTCTTTTCTTATATGCTTTACACTTATAGCACAATTAGTTAAATTAGTGCTAGGTGATTTGATCCTTTTGAAATTAACTTTAAAACATCTTTTAGAGTGTTCATATTTCAATGTGTCGCCTTACTTTCTTTAGTTTCATTTATTTTAGGTGTGATATTTTTAATGCTCTCCTTCATAAATATTATTCAAATTCGATTAGGAGTGCTTTCATGTGGAACCGGATCTTCTCACATTGTTGTGAGTGTTATATTTATTTTTATAGGTGTTTCAAATATCACATGTGTTTGTTATCTAGGTTATTATATTGTAGTTAGAGCTCTTATTTCGATATGTTAGAAACTATGAATATTTTATGATAAATTTATATTTTTTCCAGTTTTATAACCGATGAATGATCTTGATAATTATATAAAGGAGCTATTATAATCTTGTAATATATGATAACACGATTTTATATAGTATATTTGATTTAATTTTCATAAATAATGTTAGTATTTTTATTTAATTATTTCATTTTATTTCCATATTACGCTGGTATTTTCATTGTTTCAGGTATTTTATTTTAAATAAACAAAATGAGCAAAGTGAAGAAATTAAGAGGAATATTTGATAAAATGTGCAAGAAATGAAGAAAAGGGGTGTGCAAAGCAAAACAATGGATCAAGGAGCCCAAAAGCCCAAAGCGAAGCAAGGCCCAAACAAGCAAAACCCTAAAGGCCACGTTCAAGGGTGAGACGCACGTCTCAACCCTCTTCCTAAAAGGGCGGCGCCCGCCTCGGAGCCTTCCCTTAGTGGGAGACGACCGTCTCCAGTGCCACGTTGGCCCTAGGAGTTGCGTGGGACGCCCGTCTCAACGTGGAGGAAAAATAGGAGGAGTTTTCGGGACGACCAGGGCAGTTGGAGCGAGAGATTTTAGGAGAAAGTGGTCGAATATTTAGGATTAAATGGTCACACCCTACCACTATAAAAGGGCACCTAGGAATCATATTTTCACACACCGATTCTCAGCATTCTTTTCCCAGTTTTTAGATTTTTATTTCCAAAGTTATTTTCCATTGTTCTTAGAGCTAGTTTCTTTTCAAGCATTGTTATTTAAATTCCTGTTGAAGAACCGAGACGTTGTACGAGTTATTTCCAGCTTCAAGGATTCTTTCCAGCATTTATTTAATTCAGGTTTCTATTTACATTGCTTTATTTATTTAATTAATTGTTGCATGAGATATATTTGTTTGCCATGAATTTATTAATGAATGTTAAAACCTTTAATTTATTCATGTTTGTTTTTATGAATATGTCTGGCTAAATTATTTAAATATCGGTATGTAATGAGTTAATTTGAAAGTATCCGGAATAAACTGGCTTGATTATATTTTATAAAATAAATACTTTTTCTGATTTAGTTATCTAATTTATTTTGTTAAAAAGGTTTAGAAACCAACAGAGCGAAAGTTTGAGGTTAATAAACTGAAAAAGATTAGAAACCAATAGAGCGACAGTTTGAGGTTTAAAATCAGATAGTAGATACTAGGTATTGTTTTTAAAGACTGCGACAGCGTTTTAAAACCAATTAAACTTTATTTATTTTCAAAAAGTAATTTTAAAATCAATGGGATAGCGAAAGCATACATTAGAGTTTAAAATTATAATTTATTTCAATAGAGCGAAAGTTTGAGAATGGATTTTTAAATAAATACTTTTTGCTGAAAAAGAAATTATTATCATTTTTAGAAAATAAGCCAGTGGAAAGCCGGATTCTTTAGAATTAACAAATACATACCGATATTCGCATTATTATTATTTTAATTAAAATTAAGTTTTATTACCCAAAAATTCCCCATTTATTTATTCGATAGCTATAGCTTTACATAGTAAGTTTGGATTACGTTAGTTCAATTTATAGTCCCTTAGGTTCGATATCTTTTAAAACTACGCGATAGGGCTGTATACTTGCAGTCTCCCGATTAATTTAGACGATAAAGTCGCGATCAATATATCAATAGATTATTTCATGTCCTTTGAGCACATAGCATGTCTTATAGCAGCACTAAGAAAAATATCATTTTAAGATTTACACCCAATATATTAAAAATGGGTGTAAATAAAAAATATTGTGTCAATTTTATAAATAAAATATCATTTTAAAAGGGGTAACAATTTTATGCGTGCGCACAATAAAAAAAAGTGGATATGCGGACATAGAAATGCCTTTTTAGGTAAAATATAATCGTTGTCTAATTATTTCAGACCACGTTTGAATCATAGATATGACTAAATCGTCCCTTATTTTGTATAAGCTACGCTTTTGAACCTCCCACCACTTCTTCTTTTATTTACCGCGGCCATAAAGCGCGGCCTACTCTTAATGACTATTTTAAATATGAATTTAATTAATGCACTATAGAAAAAGAGAAAAAGCAACATTGATATTTCTTTCTTCCAATAGGCTACCACTTTGACATACAACACATTATATAATAATTTACATTTTATATATAAATTTTTTATATTTTAAAAGTTGAACTTTAAATCAATTATTCTATAAACAGTGACAATTCTATATAAATTTATTTATCAATAAAGTAATTTATTAAAAATATATTATAAAATTGTTAAAATTTATTATTAGTATCTTTTCATATATTTAATTATCTTCTCATTAGAAATTTTGTGCAATAGGGTAACGGTGGCAAAATGTGGTGTCCGCCCCGCTTTATGTTCGTAAAAAAAAAGAGCGGGGTGGACAAGTCCGCCAAGAGTAATGAACACAACAATTAAGTCCGTCCCGCCTAATTGACGGGTTGACGGGCTTGTCCGTCTATTTTTTTTTCCATTTTTTATTATATTAATTTTCATTTCAACTAGATTTTTCACTTATTTTTTAGAACATACTTTTGTAAAGCATTTTTTTAAAAAAATTATTTAAAAAATATTGCATTTATTCACATATAAGTGTATAAAATAAAACCATTAAAAATTAAAATGATTAGAATTAACTAAAAGAAGTATGGTTTAACGTGGGACATACTGAACAGTTAAGTATGGCTCCAACTCAATCACCACATGGGATGAGTTGAAGAAAGTCTTCTTGGCTAGATATTTTCCTCCAAGCAAAACTGCTATGCTCAGAGCCTACATCAATGGTTTCAGACAAAAAGACAATGAATCACTCTTTGAAGCTTGGGAACGTTATAAAGACATGCTTAGACTTTGCCCTCATCATGGTTTAGAAGAATGGCTGATCATTCACACGTTTTACAATGGTCTCTTGTACAATACGAGATTGACTATAGACGCTGCAGCTGGTGGCGCACTGATGAATAAACCATATGCTGAAGCAAAACAACTTATCGAAAGCATGGCTCAGAACCATTACCAATGGGGTACAGAGAGAGTTAGCGTAGAGAAATCTCAAACGAAAGGTGCCATGGCTGAAGTGAATAGTCTGAATCAAGTCAACGCTAAAGTGGAAGCTCTCACTAAAAAGCTTGAGGTTCTTACCACTGCTCCCGCAGCTACTGTTGCTGCAATTGCTCAAACTTGCGACCTATGTGGTATTCAATCACATCTTGCTCCAGAATGCCCACTTCTAACAGGAGTTCCAGTTGAACAAGCGAATTACGTACAGAATAATCCTTACAGCAACACATATAATCCTGGCTGGAAGAATCACCCTAATTTTTCCTACAAGAATAACAATGCGTTGTACGCACCTGGACAAGCTCCTGCTACACCACCTGGCTATCCTAAAGCTATTCCAAATCACCCTAATAATGGTCCTAATACGTCAAATGCTCCTAGGAAGTCTAATTTGGAAATCATGATAGAGCACTTCACAGCTAACCAATCCCAAATTAATAAAGACACTAATGAGCATATTAAGCAATTATCTAACAAGCTTGACGCTTTAGCTACACATAATAAAATGTTAGAAACACAAATCTCTCAAGTAGCTCAACAACAAGCGGCTTCTGCTGCTCCTGCTGGTTCTTTTCCTGGACAGCCTCAACCTAATCCCAAAGGACATGCAAATGCTGTTATCTTAAGAAGCGGGACAGAGTATGATGGACCTGTAGATCCTAGAAACAATAGCCCAGCTATGCAACAAAATTCTGTCAAACAATCTGAAACCCAAGATAAACCAGAAAAGGAAAATCAGAAAGATAATAGTGAAGATACCACACAAAAGGACGAACCTTATGTACCCCCACCACCTTACAAACCTCGTATTCCATACCCTCAAAGGTTAGTTAAAACTAAGGATGTGGGACAATTCAAGAAATTCGTGGATCTTCTGAAGCAACTTAATGTTACAATTCCTTTTACCGAAGCTATAACTCAAATGCCCTCCTATGCTAAATTCCTTAAAGAGATTCTTTCCAATAAGAAAAAGCTAGAGGATAATGAAACTGTCATGCTTACTGCTGAATGTAGTGCAATTATTCAAGACACAATGCCTCCTAAACTCAAAGATCCTGGAAGTTTCTCTATTCCATGTGTAATTGGCAAATTTGTCATAGATAAAGCCTTATGTGATCTTGGAGCCAGTATAAGTGTGATGCCGTTATCCATATGCAAGAAACTTGACATGGGAGAACTCAGACCAACCAAAATGTCCGTTCAACTAGCAGATAGGTCAATTAAATATCCTGCAAGAGTTCTTGAGAATGTTCCTGTACGCATTGGCCAATTCTATATACCTACTGATTTCATTATCATGGACATAAGGGAGGATGAAGTTACCCCAATCATTCTTGGAAGGCCTTTCTTAGCCACAACCGGTGCAATTATAGATGTAAAAAGAGGAAAACTTACTTTTGAAGTAGGCGAAGAGAAAATCGAATTCATCCTCTCTCAATTCCTGAAAGCACCTGCAATTGAAGATACTTGTTACTTCATGGATATCATCGATGAATGTAGAAAAGAAGCTGAGCTTGAAAATAAAGACAATCTCGATGAAAATCTGAGTAGTAATCTAAGTGAATGCTTAGCTATAGCACCTGATCCTACACAAAATTTAAGAAAACCATCTTTAGAACTCAAAACACTTCCTAAAAATCTAAGGTATGAATTCCTAGATTCCGAACTCGAACGACCAGTGATAGTCAACGCAGATCTTGGCGAAACCGAAACTGAAAAACTTTTACAAATTCTGAGAAAATATCCAACAGCTTTAGGATATAATATCACTGATCTTAAAGGAATAAGTCCCTCTATCTGTATGCATCGCATTATGCTAGAAGAAGATTGTAGAACTTCAAGAGAACATCAGAGGAGACTAAACCCGATTATGAGCGAGGTTGTGAAAAAGGAAGTTATGAAGTTGTTAGAAGCAGGAATCATATATCCTATATCTGATAGCAAATGGGTCAGCCCTGTGCATGTTGTACCTAAGAAAGGAGGTGTCACAGTAGTCGAAAATGAGAAAGGAGAAATAATAACTAAAAGAGTTGAATCTGGCTGGAGAATGTGCATTGACTATCGAAAACTTAACAAAGCCACCAGAAAAGATCATTTCCCTTTACCATTTATTGATCAGATGTTGGAACGTTTAGCTAGACACTCTCATTTCTGTTTCTTGGACGGTTATTCAGGTTTCTTTCAGATACCTATTCATCCTGATGACCAAGAGAAAACGACTTTCACATGCCCATTTGGAACCTTTGCTTATAGAAGAATGCCATTTGGTTTATGCAATGCTCCTGCGACTTTTCAAAGATGTATGATGGCAATTTTTGCTGATTTTCTGGACAATATTATGGAAGTCTTCATGGACGATTTTTCCGTTTGTGGACAAAGCTTTGAAGAATGTTTAGAAAATTTAGAAAGGGTATTAGAACGTTGTGTGAAGGTTAATCTAGTGCTTAATTGGGAGAAATGCCATTTTATGGTACAAGAAGGAATTGTTTTAGGACACATCATATCCAAAAGAGGAATTGAAGTCGATTCTGCTAAAATTGAAGTTATTGAGAACCTTCAACCTCCAAAAACTGTTAGAGAAATCCGAAGCTTTTTGGGACACGCCGGTTTTTATCGACGTTTCATTAAAGATTTCTCTAAAATAACTAAACCCCTAACTGAGCTATTAATGAAAGACGCTGAGTTCATCTTCGACGAAAAATGTTTAGAAGCGTTTCAAACACTTAAGAAAGCATTAATTTCTGCGCCTATCATGCAAACTCCAGATTGGAATGAACCTTTTGAAATAATGTGTGACACAAGTGACTATGCCGTAGGAGCTGTTTTAGGACAGCGAAAGGATAAAAGACTCCACGTCATATATTATGCAAGCAGAACCCTGGACGAAGCACAGATGAATTATGTTACAACAGAGAAAGAATTCTTAGCAGTGATCTTCGCGTTAGACAAATTCCGTTCCTACTTAGTAGGATCCAAAATTATCATATACACTGATCATGCTGCTATTAGATATCTCCTAACTAAAAAGGACGCTAAACCTAGACTCCTGAGATGGATATTGCTGCTGCAAGAGTTTGATTTAGAAATCAAAGATAAGAAAGGAACTGAAAATGTGGTAGCAGATCATCTCTCTAGACTAGAAAATCTTAAACATGAACAAGTGCCGATCGACGATGAATTCCAGTATGATAAACTGATTGCCCACTTGGAAGACACAGAACCTGATAAACTCATGGAAACCACCTTAGCTATCTCCTCTGTGCCTTGGTATGCTGATTTTGTAAATTACCTTCTTTGCGTTCTACCACCGAACTTACCTACCAATGAAGAAGAAATTCTTCCATGATCTTAAACAATATTATTGGGATGAACCTTTACTTTTCAAGAGAGGTCCGATGGAATTTTCCGCGATGTGTGCCAGAAGAAGAGATCGAAAACATTATAACACACTGTCATTCTGCACCTTACGGAGGACATGCTAGTACATCCAAAACATGTGCAAAGATCTTACAATCCGGTCTCTATTGGCCTAATCTATGGAAAGACGTACATGCCACCATCTTAAAATGCAACAGGTGTCAACGCACCGGTAATATATCTAGACGTGACGAAATGCCACAAAAAGGCATTTTAGAAGTCGAAATCTTTGATGTGTGGGGGATAGACTTCATGGGACCCTTTCCATCTTCATCCGGTAACAAGTATATACTCGTGGCTGTAGATTATGTCTCAAAATGGATCGAAGCTATAGCTTCTCCAACAAACGACACCCGAGTGGTACTTAAGCTATTCAAGAACATAATCTTCCCTAGGTTCGGTGTACCCCGACTCGTTATAAGCGACGGTGGATCTCATTTCATTTCCAAAATCTTTGAAAAATTATTAGGAAAATATGGAGTTCGACATCGCATAGCTACACCTTACCATCCTCAAACTAGCGGACAAGTTGAAGTTTCAAATCGCGAGATAAAACAAATCCTTGAAAAAACTGTCGCTACGTCCAGAAAGGATTGGTCCTTTAAACTTCATGAAGCTTTATGGGCATATAGAATTGCCTATAAAACTCTCATCGGTACTACTCCTTTCAAACTTATTTATGGTAAGTCATGCCATCTCCCAGTTGAGTTAGAACACAAGGCTTATTGGGCCATTAAGAATCTGAACTTAAGTTATACTGCCGCTGGAGAGAAGCGTATCCTGGATATTAATGAACTGGAAGAACTTAGACAGGATGCGTACGAAAACGCTAGGATTTACAAAGAGCGCACAAAGAAATGGCATGATGAGCGTATATCTAGGAAGAATTTTAATATAGGTGACTGCGTATTACTTTTTAACTCACGATTAAAATTATTTCCTGGGAAATTACGATCTAGGTGGTCCGGACCTTTTGAAATTACTCGAGTTTATCCAAGTGGTGCAATAGAGATTAAGGGACCTTCGATTGAACCGTTTGTAGTAAACGGGCAGCGTCTAAAACATTACCATCTTACCGAAATCGAGGGTAATTCTCAAACGATAAATCTAGACGAGCCACACGCTCGTTTAGAAGCCTAGTCCTTAGTTTTATTTGTCGAGCTTACGACATAAAACAAAGCGCTTTGTGGGAGACAACCCACCGTATTTTATTCTTCTTATTTTTTTCTTTATATCTATTTCTTTTCTTTATCTATTTTCTTTTCATTATATTTCTATTTTCTGTCTTATATTCTATTCTATTTCTCTTCTTATCGACATTTGGCCAATGCTGATCTTCTTTTCTTTTCTTCTCCTCAGGATACTTCTAGCTACTTATTTCTCTCTTTCCACTATGTCTCGTGTTGATGATATGCGGTCGGTTTAGAGGAAGAGATCAGCACCAAATATGGAGTTTTATCCGGCGTGAGATGTTACCCACTACCTACTTTCATTATGGTGCTATGAATGCTCTTGGTATTCGTGACAGTGTGCTTTTTCTATTGAATCAGATCGGGTGGGATAATTCACGCCTGATGACTTGCTATGCCACTTATCGAAACCTCACTTTGGAATTCCTCAGCTCTTTAGCTTATTTTCCTACTCATGGGATAGCTTTACGCCGTGGACTTATTATTTTCGACTTTTGGCTTCACCTTCAAGTTTACCCATAAGGAATTGGTGATCTTCTTGGTTTTCCTAGTGGTTTAGGAGTTTATTCAAACTCGGGAGGAGTATCTTGGATTTAGAGATCTTGACTATTTTGGGGATCTATTTCGGAATCCTTAACCCGAGCCGAGGACTTTGTATCGAGAATATCCATAACCCGGCCTTGGTATTTCCATAAGATTCGCCCACACCATTTTGGAAAACCCGAATGTCACCTTGTCTCTAAGGATGAGCTTTTTATAATGTTTTGTGCTTAAAACCGTCCAATGCGATCCCTTATACGCTCCGGACCTTTGTGGATCTCATTATCGATCATGCACCTATTCGGATGGGAAGTCTCGTTACTATGATTGCAAATGTTGTTGGACTTGACGACCCTTTAGGCATCTGAATGCTTTTCGGTGCTACTTGCATGACCATCGAATTGTTTCAACACTGGTATGATTGGTGATCTTGGCCCGACTCAGTTTACCTTGTTGATTAATGGTCAAGTTATGCAGCTGTTTACCTTGCCTAACCCTGCTACGAGTGTGCATAACAAAGCCAATTGGCTTTATGGTCTTGATCAGCATCCTTCTCCGCCAAGCACTCCTGAGATTCCACAAGACTTTGAGGTTTTAGAGGATGCTGAGGAAGATCCCTCTGCTCAGCACCCTTCCACCGCTCCCTCTGTTGCTCCTGACACCGTTATGCATGAGATTCCTCCTGTTGATTATGCCACTGCCATCCACGCCCTCCAGGTGGAACATCAGGCTTTGAGGGACGAGTTCACTAATCTGCGAGCTGACTTCTTTGGTTTTATGGATACAGTTTCTGCGCAATTTCAAGAAGTCTTCTCTTATCTTCATTCTCCCTCTGCCCCTAAGGCAGGACCTTCTAGTGGCTAGAGTTCTTAAGTAGTAAATTTATCTTATTTAGTTTAGTTTCGTTTCATTTTATTAGGTTTTGCAATGTTTCCTTTATATTATTATGTTTTTCCTTCCAACTACTTGATTCTTCAAATTGTAAGCAACTTTGATTTCCATTCTAATGCAATCCATGTTATCTTTTATTATTATAATGTTGCACATTATATTATACTATTATTACTGTTGTATTATTCTTCTTAAGTTGCATTATTGTTGTTGCTACGAATTTAACCGCCCATCTTTCATTTCGACTCTCCTTCGTTATTATCGCACTGAGGACATTGCTCCTTTTAAGTATAGGGGAGTCGGATCTTTTCCTTGTTCATTTCTATGTCCTTTGCTCTCTTTGTAGTACTTTTCCTTTTATTTCTTTTCTTGTAATGCAAATTTCAATTCAATAAAATACATATTTATGCAAATTTTAATCTTTTATATTATGCAAATATTTGTGCTTACTTGAATTCCCCCTATTTTTTGAGCCATAACAAAAAAAAAATATAAAACAATTTTAAAACGCATTTATAAACATTATTCAACTAGTATTAAGGTTGCTTATTATAAATTAAGAATTTGAGCAACTTAGCAAAATTGCTATCGTTTTAACACTTTAAAACCCCCGATGTGTTGGATCGATTTAAGTACCTATTATACCAAAACCTTTAAGATTTAGTTTTAGATTAGCCCCGAGTAGTTTATTAAGCAGTCGGCACCGCCATGAACACAAACTACGTGGAGAACCGATGAATATAAGTGATTGATCAAATATTTTTAAGAAATTGCTTTTATCTGATGATGCACTTACTAAGTTAGATGGTCCTTACCAGATCATTTAATCCAACAGTTGCGAATATTATAAATTTAATGCTAAATAATCCATTATAAATTGGTTCAGTGGTCCCTGGTGCTGAACTTGGTAGGGCGAATTACGATTCGATCCCCCGCAATTTTTAATTGGAAAAAGGAGTACCAAATGTTTAATTACCAGAACTCCTAGCTGGCTTACTAAGATCAAATTCACTAACCGGTTACTCCACTATGTGCGTGTAAGGTAAAGGGCTTAATGTGATTGCACTAGAATGAAATTTTATTTTTATGATAATTTTTTTTTTTAAGATGAACAATCACATAGAACTTCAACAAGTTTGACAATCAAGAATCTCAAATCTCCGCGATATCAAAAGTGCATGCTTTCTTACTGAAGATACTACCAAAATTTCAATTAAAAATATGGAATGTTTGAATAGTATATTTAAGACAAACTCTCTTATCATTATTGGAGCTTTTATAATTAAAGAAGTTTGAAGAAACGCATTAAATTGTAATGCACCTTCTAATATTTCTAATATATATTCATTTTCTTTTCTTATATGCTTTACACTTATAGCACAATTAGTTAAATTAGTGCTAGGTGATTTGATCCTTTTGAAATTAACTTTAAAACATCTTTTAGAGTGTTCATATTTCAATGTGTCGCCTTACTTTCTTTAGTTTCATTTATTTTAGGTGTGATATTTTTAATGCTCTCCTTCATAAATATTATTCAAATTCGATTAGGAGTGCTTTCATGTGGAACCGGATCTTCTCACATTGTTGTGAGTGTTATATTTATTTTTATAGGTGTTTCAAATATCACATGTGTTTGTTATCTAGGTTATTATATTGTAGTTAGAGCTCTTATTTCGATATGTTAGAAACTATGAATATTTTATGATAAATTTATATTTTTTCCAGTTTTATAACCGATGAATGATCTTGATAATTATATAAAGGAGCTATTATAATCTTGTAATATATGATAACACGATTTTATATAGTATATTTGATTTAATTTTCATAAATAATGTTAGTATTTTTATTTAATTATTTCATTTTATTTCCATATTACGCTGGTATTTTCATTGTTTCAGGTATTTTATTTTAAATAAACAAAATGAGCAAAGTGAAGAAATTAAGAGGAATATTTGATAAAATGTGCAAGAAATGAAGAAAAGGGGTGTGCAAAGCAAAACAATGGATCAAGGAGCCCAAAAGCCCAAAGCGAAGCAAGGCCCAAACAAGCAAAACCCTAAAGGCCACGTTCAAGGGTGAGACGCACGTCTCAACCCTCTTCCTAAAAGGGCGGCGCCCGCCTCGGAGCCTTCCCTTAGTGGGAGACGACCGTCTCCAGTGCCACGTTGGCCCTAGGAGTTGCGTGGGACGCCCGTCTCAACGTGGAGGAAAAATAGGAGGAGTTTTCGGGACGACCAGGGCAGTTGGAGCGAGAGATTTTAGGAGAAAGTGGTCGAATATTTAGGATTAAATGGTTACACCCTACCACTATAAAAGGGCACCTAGGAATCATATTTTCACACACCGATTCTCAGCTTTCTTTTCCCAGTTTTTAGATTTTTATTTCCAGAGTTATTTTCCATTGTTCTTAGAGCTAGTTTCTTTTCAAGCATTGTTATTTAAATTCCTGTTGAAGAACCGAGACGTTGTACGAGTTATTTCCAGCTTCAAGGATTCTTTCCAGCATTTATTTAATTCAGGTTTCTATTTACATTGCTTTATTTATTTAATTAATTGTTGCATGAGATATATTTGTTTGCCATGAATTTATTAATGAATGTTAAAACCTTTAATTTATTCATGTTTGTTTTTATGAATATGTCTGGCTAAATTATTTAAATATCGGTATGTAATGAGTTAATTTGAAAGTATCCGGAATAAACTGGCTTGATTATATTTTATAAAATAAATACTTTTTCTGATTTAGTTATCTAATTTATTTTGTTAAAAAGGTTTAGAAACCAACAGAGCGAAAGTTTGAGGTTAATAAACTGAAAAAGATTAGAAACCAATAGAGCGACAGTTTGAGGTTTAAAATCAGATAGTAGATACTAGGTATTGTTTTTAAAGACTGCGACAGCGTTTTAAAACCAATTAAACTTTATTTATTTTCAAAAAGTAATTTTAAAATCAATGGGATAGCGAAAGCATACATTAGAGTTTAAAATTATAATTTATTTCAATAGAGCGAAAGTTTGAGAATAGATTTTTAAATAAATACTTTTTGCTGAAAAAGAAATTATTATCATTTTTAGAAAATAAGCCAGTGGAAAGCCGGATTCTTTAGAATTAACAAATACATACCGATATTCGCATTATTATTATTTTAATTAAAATTAAGTTTTATTACCCAAAAAATTCCCCATTTATTTATTCGATAGCTATAGCTTTACATAGTAAGTTTGGATTACGTTAGTTCAATTTATAGTCCCTTAGGTTCGATATCTTTTAAAACTACGCGATAGGGCTGTATACTTGCAGTCTCCCGATTAATTTAGACGATAAAGTCGCGATCAATATATCAATAGATTATTTCATGTCCTTTGAGCACATAGCATGTCTTATAGCAGCACTAAGAAAAATATCATTTTAAGATTTACACCCAATATATTAAAAATGGGTGTAAATAAAAAATATTGTGTCAATTTTATAAATAAAATATCATTTTAAAAGGGGTAACAATTTTATGCGTGCGCACAATAAAAAAAAAGTGGATATGCGGACATAGAAATGCCTTTTTAGGTAAAATATAATCGTTGTCTAATTATTTCAGACCACGTTTGAATCATAGATATGACTAAATCGTCCCTTATTTTGTATAAGCTACGCTTTTGAACCTCCCACCACTTCTTCTTTTATTTACCTGCCATAAAGCGCGGCCTACTCTTAATGACTATTTTAAATATGAATTTAATTAATGCACTATAGAAAAAGAGAAAAAGCAACATTGATATTTCTTTCTTCCAATAGGCTACCACTTTGACATACAGCACATTATATAATAATTTACATTTTATATATAAATTTTTTATATTGTTAAAAGTTGAAATAAAAATCAATTATTCTATAAACAGTGACAATTCTATATAAATTTATTTATCAATAAAGTAATTTATTAAAAATATATTATAAAATTGTTAAAATTTATTATTAGTATCTTTTCATATATTTAATTATCTTCTCATTAGAAATTTTGTGCAATAGGGTAACGGTGGCAAAATGGGGTGTCCGCCCATCTTTATGTTCGTCAAAAAAAAGAGCGGGGTGGACAAGTCCGCCAAGAGTAATGAACACAACAATTAAGTCCGTCCCGCCTAATTGACGGGTTGACGGGCTTGTCCGTCTATTTTTTTTCCATTTTTATTATATTAATTTTCATTTCAACTAGATTTTTCACTTATTTTTTAGAACATACTTTTGTAAAGCATTTTTTAAAAAAAATTATTTAAAAAATATTGCATTTATTCACATATAAATGTATAAAATAAAACCATTAAAAATTAAAATGATTAGAATTAACTAAAAGAAGTATGGTTTAAGGTGGGACATACTGAACAGTTAAGTGCGCGCGGGCTTTAGCAGGCAGCAAAATCCCAATCCCAACCTAACCCGCTATTTTTTAACGGATGTGCCACCGGTCTGGCGAACCACGACCCGTTTTGCCACCCCTACAATAGGGTGAGATATTTATTTATATCTTTTCAAAACACTTTTTCATACCAACAAAAAATAAAAAATATAATTTAGTGTTGGAAATTTTATTTTTATGATAGATTTTCTTTCATGATGAACGATCACATAGAACTCCAACAAGTTGCACAATCAAGAATTTCAAATCTCCGCAATATCGAAAGTGCACACTTTCTTAATCATCCCGGAGATACTATCAAAATTTCAACCGAAAGCATGAAACATTTGCATAGTATATTTAAGACAAACTTTCTTGTTATTATTGGGGATTTTATTGGCCTCTTCTTGGCCAGTCCAAATCAAAGAAGTTTGGAGAAGCGCATTAAATTGTATACCACCTTCTAATATATGAAGTATATTCATTTTCTTTTCTTATATGCTCTGCACTTATAGCACAATTATTTAAATTAGTGCTAGGTGATTTGATCGTTTTGAAAGAAACTTTCAAAACATCTTTTAGAGTGTTTATTTTCGACGTGTCGCCTTACTTTCTTTAGTTTTATTTATTTTAGGTGTGATAATTTTAATGCTCTCCTTCATGAATATTTTTCAAATTCGATTAAGAGTGCTTTCATGTGGAACCGGATCTTCTCACATTGTTGTGAGTATTATATTTATTTTTATAAGTGTTTTAAATATCACATATGCTTGTTATCTAGGTTATTATTTTGTAGTTAGAGCTCATATTTGATATGTAAGTATTTAAATTAAGAATTTTTCGATATGTAAGAAACTATGAATATTTTATGAAAAATTTATATGTTTTCCATTTTTATAAACGATGAATGATCTTGATATTTATATAAAGGAGCTACTATAATCTTGTAATATATCAATATATTATTTACACCCGATATACTAAAAATGGGTGTAAGTAAAGAATATGGTGGTAATTTTGTAAATAAAATTTGATTTTAATTATAATCACACTAGCGTCTAAACGGGAACTCCCATGTCCACTGATCCGCTTTTTTTTATTATGCGCACGCGTAAAAAAGTTAATCATACTCTATAATTAAATTATGATTTCACACAGTCAAAAAATTAATTGAATTTCTTTATCGTGGAGACGCGTGCAAACATATTTTATAATTTAATTATGGTTTCATGCGTCAAAAATTTAATTGTATTTTTTAAATTAATCGTATCGATGGATATAAGTGTGAGTGAAAGATGTTATTTCCTGCTTTCAAGAAGGAATCCTGGTTGTTACGCATTTCGGGCCTAGATATTCGACTCATAATGTGAACCAATGACCAAGCCTTTGGGACACTATAAATACCCTTACACATGTTAGATTAGGTATTCAACTCTTAATTCTTTTTTTCTCACTTATCTTTGCAGTCTTACTCACTTGATCATTGAAGTGCATTGCCGATACATTTCTCCTCTGTAATTTTAGCATTATAGACGAAGTTACTGACCCATTACAGCTTCTGAATTTACCTATTAAAATTTGAGATTAATTTATAATGAGTTACATATGATTTGAATTTACGGTTAAAGTATGTTTCATTTTTAAAAAATTTGTAATTAGTTTAGGGTTATTTTGAAGAGATGAATTGATTTTTAAAGGATAAAATGAATATGAAAATATGTTATATCTTTTTATATATATAGTTATAGATGATAATATATATATCCTACTTTTTAAAAATGAATGTAAATTAAAAATGTTGTCTTAATCAAATTTTTATCATTACTCCATTAAATTTAAAACGGCTGTAAATTTTGATGGACGGAAAAAAACCATCTAAATTTATAAACCAAAATATTAATTCTAAATACATTAATAAATCATAATTTATTTTATTCAGTGTTAACTGTTTAATTAAAATAAATGAATATTAATGGGGTAAATTTATTAAGTAATATTAACTAAAATAACAAAAAGACATTAACAAATTACCACATATTCATTTTTTTTCTTCCATCCATCATCTTCTCCAAAAATCCATTTCATAGCTCCAAATAATTCTCTTTTTACAATTCAATCCCTAGTTTTCTGATCTTTCTTCTTCTTTCATCTTATTTTTCTCTAACCTAAATTAAAAAACAGAAGAAAAGATAAAAGCAAACTCTTCAATTTTTTGAATAGGTTAGGGCAGGTTTTGTGATTTGTGTCGTAGAGCCGACATTGGTGTTACATGGTAAGTGCTTAGTGCTTAATGATAAAATTATTGTGCTTCATGTTACGTGGGTAGGTTCTAATATGAGAATTTTAGCAGTAGTTTACACTGGGATTGTTGGATGAAATCTTCAACTTTTTTTCCTAACAATTATGTCCTAATTTGAATTTATCCTGTTTTTCCAGTGGGTCAAATTAGTTTGTAACCATGCAGAAGTGATTTTTGACGATGAAGTTATCTTCTCTGTCTTTAAAATATATTGTCAGGTACGTGCGCTATCATTAGTTAGTTTAACTACAATACTACATTGGATATTCTTTTATTCATTTATTAAAGTTGGTTGATATTACATCAAAGTTGTCAAAATGAATTCAAAACTAAACTCTTTAAAATTATTGAATTTAAAATTATTTTAAGTCTCACATTATTAAAATAATTTTTGTGGTTGAAAAAATATCTTAGTCTCACATTGCTTATGTGAGAAATTTTAACTAGTTTACTTCACTATATAAGGAGTGTCTATGTTTCATTGCTTATGTGAGAAATTTTCAAATATTAATTTTAGGATTCTCTTTGGAGAATTATTTGGATTTTCCTTTATTGGAGAAATTATTATGAGTGGTCAAATGACCATTATTATATTCTCTTTGGAGAATTATTTGAGTTTCTCTACGATTGAGAAATTATTACGACTGATCTTTGTACTAGATTCTACGAATGATATATTGATATCATATTTGAATGGTATTTTACCATCAAAGGATGTATTTCTAGACCGATTATCTATCGTACAAATAATAATCGTACAGTGTAGAACTGAGCTGTTTTATCCTTGAGGCGGCACGGTAGTTCGATTGCTTTGCATAATTTTGGGCAGTGCTGCGAAACGTCTTAAAGAGAGCGCCAATCCGCGACTCAACCCGGTAATTTCTTCTGTGGAAAAATTTTTAAGACCTTGAACCAATAATTTTAAGACGTTTCAAACTGCCATGGCTATTGAAGAAATTATCGGTACTTCCAAAATTGTCTCGGACAAACCGTTCAAGTTTGAAGGAGTGCATTTCATGTGTTGGCAACAAAAGTGAGGTTTTCTTAACCATAAAGAATGTTGTCAATATTTTGATCGATGACATTCCTACTATTCCATTTGGGTCAGTCGAACAAACTAAAATAGAGAAATCTATGAACTCAGATGAAATTGTCAATTTCAATGA
The DNA here is from genome assembly GCA_021764765.1 of Vicia sativa. Taxonomy (NCBI): domain Eukaryota; kingdom Viridiplantae; phylum Streptophyta; class Magnoliopsida; order Fabales; family Fabaceae; genus Vicia; species Vicia sativa. Next base: position 64,177,003 of record CM038794.1, read on the forward strand.
ATCTGAATTTACAACATAGATTAAAGTGAAGAATTTACAGCTAAGGGAAGAAATCTCCTTATAGAAAGAGAATGATTATAACATTCTGAATGGACTCGCAAATGATATGTATGATTATTGTAGTAATTATGATACTCCAAAACATGTTTATGAGGATCTGAAAAACTAGTATTGAAGAAGTCGTAGAACAGGAGAATGATGTTAACCGCTACTTCAAGAATCAAATGGCAAAGATGAAAGGTCGATGAAGGCTCAGTGTTACGAACTTCAAAAGATTGCTTATAATATCATTGCAAAAGGTATGTGTTTAGATGCACAATTTCAAATTGCTTATATTATTGAAAAATTACACAATAGTTTGAATGTTTTAAAAACTTTGCTTCGCTACTAAACAAAAGGAATTTTTATTGAGAATCTGATTATTCACCTTGAGTTAAAAAAATGAACCTTAGAGACAATATCAAAAAAAAAGTCTTGGTGTTTCAAACAACAAAAAGAAATCCGGTGTAGTTCTGAAGCCATTTGGCAAATGATTAAAGAATCAAAACTTCAATATTGTGAACCGAATTAAGAATGAGAACCTTTCCATGGCCCCAATTGCTCCAACTAAGCAAGAACCACTACCTCAAAGAAATAATGTTGGTTTCTCTTTTGTTTTAACTATGGAAAACCAAGTCATATGGCTAAGAGATGTAGAAGCAGGCTTGAACTTGGTGATTCCCCTAATGCACAGGTTAACCTGACTAATGGGCAATTTTTGCTATGATCATTGAAATCAACATGGTTGATTGATCTGAAGGTTGGTGGATAAACATTGGTGTCTCTCGCTGTGTTAGTTATCGTGCTATGTTTAAAATATACATGAATACTAAAGATAAGAAAGTGTTGTTGGAAGATGTCCACACCACTAATGTTGCTGGAATTGGAGACATGGAGTTGAGTTTCACCTCCATAAAGACTTTAGTCTCGAAGGACGTCATGCATGTTTATGAGATTAGGAAGAATCGTGTTTCTAGTTTTCTTTTAAGGCAGGGTTTAGTCAATATATTGCAGTAGGTTTGTACACTATTGCGAAGAATGATATTTTTGTGAGTGAAATTGATATGTTTAAGTTGTATGTAACTGAAATAGAGAATCAATTTAGTAAGAAGATTAAGAGACTTCATAGTGATAAGGGAACTGAATATGAATTTGGTCTATTTAATGGTTTTTATATTGAACATGGAATTATACATGAAACGACTGCTCCATATTCTCCTGAAATGAATGGTAAAGCATAAAGAAAGAATAGAACTCTTACTGAACTTGTTGTTGCAATTATGATGAACTCTGGTGTTGCACCTCACTGGTGGGGGGAAATTTTATTGACTGTTTTCTATGTCCTGAATAAAGTCCCCAAGTCAAAAAGTAAGATCTCTCCTTATGAGATATTAAAGAAAAGACAACCAAACTTGTCTTATTTGAGAACTTGAGGTTGTCTGGCTTATGTCAGAATTTTGGATCCGAAATGAGTTAAACTCGCTAGTAGAGCATATGAATGTGTATTCATTGGATATGCAACAAACAGTAAAGCATATAGGTTTTCTAACCTAAATGCAAAAGTGATAATAAAATCAAGTGATGTTGAATTCTATGAAGACAAATTTCCTTTCAAATTGAGAAATAGTGGGGGCACACAATCGAGTCACATTTTTGTGATAAAAAGCACAGAAAGCAACGACGATGCAGTAATACAACTTCGACGAAGTAAACGAGTAAGAGTTGCTAAAGACTATGGGTCCGATTATGCGGATTATAATGTAGAATAAGATCCTATGAATCTTAAAGAAGCCTTGTCATCTCTGGATGTTGATTTATGGCAAGAAGCTATCAATAATGAGATAAAATCTTTAGAATCTAACAAGACCTGGCACTTAGTAGACTTGCCTCCTGGTTGGAAACCAATCGGTTCTAAATGGGTTTTGAAAAAGAAACTAAAACCTGATGGAAGTATTGATAAATAAAAGGCTCGTCTTGTTGCCAAGGGTTTTAGAAAAAGAGAAAATATAGATTTCTTCGACACTTTTTCTCTTGTCACTAGAATTACACCCATTAGGGTACTTATTTCAATATCTGTTATTTATAACATAATAGTACATCAAATGGATGTTAAAACAACTTTTTTAAATGGTGACTTAGAAGAAGAAATATATATGGAACAACCAGAAGGGTTTGTGATCCATGGACAAGAAAATAAGGCTTGTAAGTTAGACAAGTCTTTGTATGGACTAAAACAAGCTCCTAAGCAATGACATGAAAAGTTTATTAACTTAATGATATCAAATGGGTATAAAGTGAATGAAAGTGACAAATGCGTTTATTATAAATTTGAGAATCGCATATGCACTATCATATGTCTATATGTAGACGATCTACTCATATTTGAGTCAAACATTCAGACCATTAATGATGTGAAATCACTATTGTGCAACAACTTTGATATGAAAGACCTCGGAGAAGAAAGTGTGATTCTTGGTATCAAGATCACGAGATCTGAGCAAGGAATTTCTTTGGATCAATCACACTACGTGGAAAAGATCTTAAAGAAATATAATTACTTTGATTGTAAACTAACAAGCACACCATACGATCCAAGCATGAAATTGTTTAAGAACACTAGTGAAAGTGTTAGATAGACAGAATATGCAAGCATCATTGGCAGTCTTAGATATGCCACTGATTGTACGAGATCAAACATTGCATATGCTGTAGGATTTTTGTGCAGGTTTACTAGTAAACCGAGTAATGAACATTGACAAGCTATTAAGCGAGTCATGCAGTACCTTAAAAGGACCATGAATATCAGTTTACATTATCAAAGATTTCCTATTGTATTTGAAGGATACAATTATGCATATTGTAATACCTTATCAGATGATTCCAAAGCAACTAATGGATATATATTCTATAGCTATAGGAGTTGTATCTTGGAAATCAAAGAAATAGATTTTCCTGGCTCAATTCACGATGGAGTCTGAAATGATAGCATTAGTAAGTGCTAGTGAAGAAGCAAGTTGGTTAAGATGCTTGCTTTCTGAGATTCCCTTATGGGAAAAACCTATGCCAATTATGTTGATCCACTGCGATAGTATCGCGACTGTTGCAAAAATTGAGTACCATTATTATAATGGTAAAAGACGCCAAATTAGAAGAAAACACATTACTGTTAGAGATTTTATCTCTAAAGGAGCTGTAAGAGTGGATAATGTACACACTGATAAAAATTTAGCATATCCTTTGTGAAAGGATTAGCTAGAGAGAAAGTTTATAATACATCATATAAGATGAGACTAATGCCTATAGAAAAATGAGTTGTTCATGATGGTAACCCGACCTAAATGACTGGAAATCCCAAGAAATAGGTTCAATGGGTAATAACAAGTTGTGAGTAATATGAGGTGATCATGCTAATGTGAATAAGAGAAGTATGAATTCTGAAGTAATAAGAGGATGAGATAATAAAAACTCTTAATGATATCTATACTCTGTATGAGGGAGTACCTAGGCTACATGAGTACTCTTGATAGACTCAACTTTGTGATTGTGGAACTTGGGCCAGTTCCTATGGAATTTCGAGGCAGAATTCCTAGAGTCTTTATTAACTGGGATACACGTGCAGGGCCATTAATGCACGAGCTATTAGAATACACCTTAAGAAAAGGTTGTGTGCGGGTTTGAAGTCTGAGATAGAGTTCAAGACATTTGTGTCACTCTTGTTGAATCAGACTCCTACTTGCTACGCAAAGGTTCAAGTCATAGACACCTTTGTTTATGCATAATCTTAGAAACGTTTGACGTTACTTCTAAAATTACTTATTTAAATTCAAGTGGGGGATTGTTGGAACATGTCCATGTTCCAATATATTAATTTAAAATTATTTTAAGTCCCACATTGTTAAAATGATTTTTATGGTTGAAAAAATCCCTTAGTCCCACATTGCTTATGTGAGAAATTTTAACTAGTTTACTTCACTATATAAGGTCTGCCCATCTTCTTAGCATAGTTGGAAGGTTGCAGCTCATCAAAAGCATTAGTTTCGCTATAGCCAACTATTGGATGTCCTGCTTCCCATTACCTAAGACTGTTATTAGTAAGATTGAAGCGATATGTCGCTCCTTCTTGTGGACTAGAACTGATAAGATCAGCAGAAAGAGTCTTATTTCTTGGCAAAAAGTTTGCAAATCCAAGAAACAAGGTGGTCTTGGTGTTATCAATATAGTTGTTTGGAATTCGATTGCATTACTCGAGTTATTGTGGAACTTGTGCAATCAAAAGACCAATTTGTGGGTGAGATGGATACACATCTATTATTTCAAAAACCAGGATGTTATGAGGTTAATGTGAAGCATAATGGTACCTGGATAATGAAGAATATCTTACTACAAAGAGAGATGATTGTGCAGATCCAACAGGTATGGAATACGATGCTAATTCATGGCAAGTTTCAAATGAAAAGTGTGTATGAGCTGCTCATGGTTGGTCTAGCTGTTGATTAGCACAACATGCTAATGAATAACCTTGTGAAGCCTTGAGCTCAAGTGACTATGTGGATGGCATGTCATCGCAAGCTTGGAACCAAGGAGCGCTTACATCGATTTGGATTGATTAGTGACATAGTCTGTTGTTTTTGTCAAAGTATTGAGACCATGGATCACCTGTTTTATGGTTGCCCTATGATGCAATAAATTTGGGCTGCAATTCTTAACTGGTTGCATTTTCTTCACACTCTAAAAATCTGGTGTGAGGAAATAGACTGGCTTACTTTGCATGTCTAAGGAAAAGTGTGTAGAGTGAATTTGTTGAAGTTGGTTGCGACAGAAACGCTTTATGGAGCTTGGAGATATCAGAATGCTTCCTGTTTTAATCAAGTAGTGGATAGGGGAGCTATTATCCATCAGATTATGGACACTATCATTTTTAGAGGTTGGCATAATGCTAAGATTAGAATGAACTTGATTGAATTTATGATGTGTTACCTTAAAAAATATTTAAGGTATATTTATTATGTGATGAATAAGGGTAGTCCCATGAGCCAAAGGTAGTCCTATGAAATAGAGATTGTAAGAGGATTAAAGTCAAGAATGGAAGGCGCAAATGTCGAAGTTTGGTCTTGTCGACCAAAAGAAAGGAGGTCGACACAAATGGTAAACAAGATAGTCGAAGTTTGGTCTTGTCGACCAAAAGAAGTCCACGACTTAGAGAAGTTTGGATTATTTATGCTAATAGGTAGTGTCGAAACAAGTGCTCTAGCGGGAGGATTTTGAATTTTGAAGACACCAGCAGTTGCAAAGCAGTTTGTTCTAACTAGGCGCCAATTATGTGGTGAAATCTAGAGAGGCAGTTACCTTAGGCCAAATACGTGTCAGGTCGATAGTGTGTTTTAATACGTAAGAAGTTATATTGTAACTACTATAAATAAGAGGGCTCCGTGTAGGATTCAGTTTGTTCATTTGTACTAAAATCACTTATCAAACTCCGTAGTTCCAAGCGTGAGGAAGTAGAGAGTTCAAAAGTGTTTGATGTACGTGAATCACCACTTTTATTTCAATGCAAATTCTTTACTTTTTCAGTCACTCCTTTTGAAATTTTGCTTGCATTTTATTTACTTTTGAGCAATCTCTTTACATTATCATTTACTTTGTTTAAAATCATAACCTTCAATCGGTCACGAGTCACCTTCAGTCGGTCAAGTTATATTGTTGTGGAAAATTTTACTTGTTCCCTTATTTGGAGAAAATTGTTTCTCATAGTAAGGATCATTTTGATTGAACAAGTTATTTCGGTCTCTTAGCACATGTCTTAAGATCAACTAGTCGATCTTGCAAGTAACCCTTAGTTTTTAGGATTTGGGAAGACTAACGGTTGTTTACCATTTTCCACAGTAAACATGATGTAATTTGTTTTGTCCCTTTGTTGTTGGATGTGTTAGATCGTTTGCGATCACCTTGTATCTTCTTGCCTTTTTGAATATAATCTCCTTTGTTAAAAAAAGCTCAAGATCTTAGAATTACTTTTCCATTAATTAGTTTAATCATTATCCCTAAAACTAATTTGTTGATAAAAATAAATCAATACTTTATGTAAAAATGAAGGAAAAAACAAACTGAGACAATGGTTCTTCTACTCCCAAAAAGGGTAAAAACAAAGGAATTCAGTTAAAAACCAAGGAGAACACTTATTGATCATCATCTCAATGGCAACAGTGGCATTAGAAACGCATCAGTCAACATACCTTTTTGAAGATTCGACTGCCCATAACACTATTAATAGGAATTTCATCTCTGATTTGTGTAACTTCGATCGGCGCACAGATCTGGGAGAAAGAGTCATTGATTCTCTTGAAGCTCCAAAAATAAAATATTAGGCACTCTATCAATGGCGGTTGGAGAATGACCAATTGTCGACTACAAAGTTCGCCAAAATAAAAATATATTTGGTTCATTAGCAAGGTCGAGAGACGAGGAGAACGAATATGAGATTGGTTTTTCAATCGAAGGTGGTTATGGTAGTATATTGGATGGAGAAAGAGGATGCAACGGCTAGGGTTGGGAGAGGAAAAAAGAGACGAAAAGAGGAGGTTGTATAAAATAGAGAGAGATATTGAATTTTCAAAAAATGTTACCCGGGTAAAACCATTGTCCATATGATTATTGTGTATTTAAATTCAATTGAGAAAAGGATAGCCACTTGTCACTTCTATTTTTTTGTATTGGCCAATAAATTTGTATTTAGTGAATTAGAAGAATGGGTAAATTGTAGTGCAAATATTTTTTTATGACAAGAGTAAAATTAGGGAGTTTTGTAGTATTTTCTAATATTAGTTAGGAAGTTGATTTTTAAATTGTTTTTATAATAATAATTATTAAAAAGAAATTCAAAAACAAAAAAAAAGTTAAACTAAGTTAACAAAAAAGTATAAAAAATAGTAGAAATATCACAAATAAAAAAGCGGAACTAACAAACTTAGCAAAAAATATCAATAAAAAAATCACTATAAATTTAAACAAAAACTAATTAAACATATACAAACTTAATAACTAATAGGCTAAATACCATTTTGCGTCCCTTATCTTTATCTCGGGGTCCATTTTGGTCACTTAATTTTTAAAAAGTTCAAATAGATCCCTTATGTTTTTAAACAGTGATATGTTAGTCCTTTCTGTTAGGTCTATTAGTCAAAGTCAAAATAAAGATCTACTTTAGCATACACCTGACAGTGATGTGGCATATACTCATTAGGTCATCAAAATTCTAACAAATATTCCAAAAAACTTGCATTTCCTTGGAGTTGAACAAGGAACTCATCCTTAGATGGGCAAGATAGACTTCCACTAGGCCAGTTAACCTTTTTTAATTACTTTACAAATTAAATATGTGAATTGTCTTATAGGAATAAATTAAAATTATCAACTTGATGAAGATGAACATTGAACCAAATCAACCATTCACATTGAACATATACAGAGCAACTTCTGGGTCTTGAAAGTGAAGATCTTAACCGAGTGAACATCTTGCTTAAAATTCTTCCCAATCCCAAAAGATCTACAAAAACTAGATCCAAGTAATGGGTGTACAGTTTCGATTTCGATTCCAGTTTGTGGATTTCAATATAAGTTTCGATATCTATTTCGATTTCTATTTCAGTTTGTGGATTTTGAATTAAGTTTCGATTTCAATTTCTGTTTTGATTTCAATTTCTTTTTCTAGGTTTCAATTTATGTTTCTGGATTTCAATTTTTGTTTCTGGGTTTCAATAAAGTTTGGTAACAATAATCCTATTTTAATTTGTAACAATCTTTGTTTCTAGGTTTCAATTTACCTCGTCTGCATTTTCTTCAACATCAAACTCATCCTGGGTTGCATCTTCATCATTTTGAGCATCGCCTTTATCACAACTAGCATTACCAGACTCATTGATGGTAGAGTCATCCTTGCCTCTTAACTCTTTGTTGCTTTCGTCTTTATCCTTAACAGAAGGTCCAGATTCATACTTTTCTGTTGTATCATTGGGAGTCTCATCTTTATTCTGATCACAAATTTTCTCTCCAACTACTTCACCATCAGGTCTAGTGGGACCCATTTCAGACTCAGGTTCTTCATTCTCACCATCAGAATCTTCATTTTCTTTAGATTCTTTACTAAGACTTACTGCATCAGCCTGGAAATCCGGATCCATCTCAATGCCAGTATTATTGTTGTCTGGCACTTCCTTGGAGTCATCTTGTTTTTCCTTTTACTGCAGCATGGACAAAAGAACATGACACATAGCATGAGAATCTAAATTTGAAATAAATGGACCTATGAACCTAAAGAGAACCAAGTTCACATTCAATTTACCAATTCCATGACAACAAAATAAAGTTATAAGGTACACAGAAAGAAGAGAGTTATCATATTCAATCCTACAAGATAGTGACAAAAGCAAATAAATAGACATAAGAACCAATCTTTTGCAATGCAAAGAAAATGAGCAAGGTGATGAGATACAATGAAAAATAGAGGGGAAAGAAAAAGACGAAAACCAAAATGAAACTACTAAAGTAAAAGAATAAAGAGTATTATTGATCATGATATTAAAATTTTTTGTGAAACAAATCAGAGACCTTGTACAGTTATATTACCAATATTTAGAAAAAATATTCTTACCTATTGAGAATCTATATCACCGTGTGGCTTGTGTTTTATTCAGTAAACATGGTTCCAACAACTTTTGACAATGAAGATGGTGTGAAGGAATAATATGGTAATTTATATTTAATTTGTAGATTAAATTAACAAAAGTGGAAGTGATATAATGGTACAGTATCTTGTCTAATAACGAAAGTGACATTGGTTCGAATCTTAGTGAAGGCAACTTTTGGGATTTATTTTGAACTTTGGATGACCTTGGTGATTACGTGATGCCATGTCAGATGCCACGCATGCATAAATAAACGTCATTTGTGAGATTTAGACGGAAAGGATTTAAATGAAATTGTTTAAAAACATAAGGGATCTATTTGAACTTTTTAAAAATTAAGGGACCAAAATGGACCCCGAGGTAAAGATAAGGGACGAAAAAGGGTATTTAGCCTAATTAATAACACCCAACTTCAACAATTATTAGTATAAATTTTTTATAAAAAAAAAAGATAAAAAATGTAACTTGGATGAACAAAAACTACTTCACACTTTAGCTTTGAATCTCCTTGATATCTCTAGATGATAAAATAATATCTAAAAACAGAAAACAAAAAAATAAAAACTATCAATAAATCTCTTATATATACAAAAAAAAATATAAATTAGACAAAAGAAGAAGTATAGAATTTAAAATGCTTACCTTTAAAGAGATGACAATTTGAAGAATGTTATAGAGGTGTAGGTTTATAAATGAAAATAAAGAGAGATGAATGTTCGAGAGGAAAAATGGGGAAAATGGAGATTTGATGAAACTAGAAGGCGAAAGTGTTAAATAAATAATAAAATTGGTGAGGGAGCTCCCTAGGCTGCCAAATAATCAAATTTTGCTTGGGGAAGCCAACCGCAAAATGCAAATAACCCTATGATGCTAGTAGCAAAAGAAGATTATGGGCGGAATTATGGGCGTTAGTTAATTCTAACCCGGAAGCGAGGTACACCCGAAGAGTTAATTCTAACGCTGATAATCCCTCGTCATATAGTTTTTGAGTGAGCTAGCAGGATATCAAAAGGTGGTCGAAGAGACGTGGAAGAAGATGGAGATCCAAGGTTGGGGGTTATGTTTTAAAAGAAAAACTGAAAAAGATTAAAGGGAGATTAATGGAGTGAAGTAGAGAGCATGTTGAAAACTTGGAGCAAAAAATTGAAAATGCAAAAGGGATTATGAATGAATTCGAAGTAAAAGATGAAGTTGTAATATTATCCGCAGAAGAGAGCAAGGCTAAGCAGGAAGCGTCAGAAATGCGTTTTGACCTTTCCAGAATGAAATCTAGCATCCTGTGGGAGAAAGCCCGCTTGAGATGGATTAGTGAGGGAGATGCAAATTATAAGTTCTTCCATAGGTGTGTGGCGAATAGAAGGAAACACAATGAGATTGTATACTTGGAGACGCATAACGCTAGTTTGACAAGGGTACAAGAAATTAAACAAGAAGTTTTCAGGCACTTTTCCGAGTCATTCCAAAGTAGCAGTAGGAGAAGACCGATTATGAGGGGTTTTGAGTTTAAAAAAAAAGTAGATGCAAATGATAATGAGATGTTGACTATTGTTTTTTCGGGAGAAGAGATTAAAGGTGTGGTGTGGAACTGTGACAATTCAAAAGAATTTTTTTTTGGAATAACCAACTTTAAAAAAAACGTAAATAACCAACTTTTGAAAAAATTTACGCAAATAACGAACTTTCAGGACTAAATAACACATAGGAGCCATCTGAGATGACTCCTGCACTTAAAGAACACACATAGGCGCCATCCCATGTGACTCCTCCTCATGAAAAAGCCATCTAGGATGACGCCTCCTCCTTGTAGTTTACATGTAGGAGCCATTTCAGATGGCTCCTACATGTATTTTTTTTATAAATAAACACCCATCCCTCCTTCATTTTTCACATTTTTTCAACTTCTCATCTTATATTCTCTCATATTCTCTGTTACTCTCTCTTATTTTTCTATCATAACATCCCCATACATCCATACCAGAGATGGATACGTTGTTTTATCGGTCTCAAAATCTCCAATGAAAATGAAATTTTGGCACATATTTACCATGGCCAAACTGAAAAAAGAGTTGATGCGTTGGTTAGAGGGAGAAATAGAAGTTGGTGAAGAAATTAGAAGGATCCAGAGGAAGAGAACAACCATGAACTTCACATCTGGTCAACCTCGAATTTGGTTGGAGGAAGTCAAAACAGACGTCGACGTTATTGCGATGATGTATGGTTCCGATGATATTGTTTTGACGATTGTAGTGTCTTAAATAATATTTTGTGTTGTTGATGCGTCATTTTCATGTTGTTGTTTTAATCGTGTAGTTTTTTATTTTGTTGTCTACGTATTGGTGTTTGTAAGAAATGCTATTAATGGAAAGAAGAAGATTTGTTACAATATTAAAAAGTGCAGATAAATGAAATACAAATTTCAGGATGTTGAGCTTGTAGCACGTTGGGGACAATTTTTTCGATTGTGTTCGGGTTGATGACATAGACCACACTTTCTTTCTAGTTTATCAACGTCTTCCATTTCAGTTGTTATACGTTTGCTCTTGGGACGACCCTTTTTATTTCTCTGCATTTGACTGTTATGCCAAACTACTTCCCCTTTGTACGCAGGCCAATAATCTGGTTTTGCTACTGGTTCGAAGGCATTGTTGTATACGTTGAGCAAGGTCTCAGACTTGTATCTTGGAGAAAGAAGTACTAGTGCATCTTGTTGAACATGTGCACACGCCTCAATGACATAAGAGTAGGGCATTCGAAAGGCCTGCAATTTTCCACAGTCGCACCAACGAGATGGTAGTTTAACCCTGTACTCTTGTCTAGGCAAACCCTCATTGTGGTCGATTGTCTCTTTGACAATGAAGTTATGGTTATGTCGGTCGAATCTTGTAACAAGATGAGTGCTAGCTTTGGAACTTTCGGCCTTAATAAATTTCAGGCAGCTTTCACTCCACACTTGACCGGATTGTACCACCGCGTTCCATTTTTCACCTCTCTTTGCAAACAAGGAGGCCATTCTAAAATATGTTGTACTCACCAAAGCAGTTATTGGGAGTGCTCTTATGCCTTTGAAGATGTCGTTCATTGATTCGACTAGATTTTTTGTCATGTGGCCCCAACGCACTCCATTGTCGTATGACCGTGTCCACTTTTCCACTTGCAGATTATCAACCCACGCACCTGCATCTGGGTTTTCCAATCTGATCTGACTGCGATAATATGTAAAACCTGGTTGTGTTAGCGCGTAGGGTGCATTCATAACTGTTTTCCGAAGACGCTTTATCTTTGATCTCGCGCATGAAATTTTGAACGATATGTCTTGTGCAATAAACATGTGTAGACAGTGGGTCGTGCCAACCGTTGGCAGGATTGTTGTACGCACTATCAATTGAGCCATGTCTGTCAGAAATTAGACGAAGATCACATTGTGGTGCTACGTGTGTTCGAAGATTCTTTAGGAAGAAACTCCAAGCTTCTCCAGTCTCTGCCTCTACAAGAGCATAGGCGATTGGGAACACGTTATTGTTGCCATCCTGTGCCACAGCCATCAGTAGGGTGCCCTTGTATTTCCCGTATAACCATGTTCCGTATATCTATATGATAGTTTTGCAGTGTGCAAACCCAGTGATGCAAGGTCGAAAAGCCCAGAAAAGTACTGAATATACCATGTCCGCTGACACAGGTACCGTCTGGGGCAAACGTCAGCGTCGTCTCCAAAACATAAACTGTTCCAAGAGCATACGTTCGTAGTGCATTCATGTAGCGAGGTAACTCTTTGTACGAACCCTCCCAGTTTTCGTAGATTTGCTCAATAGCCTTGTTTTTTGCTAACCAGACCTTTCTATACGAGGGGGTATAGTTGTATGTTGTAGTGATGTGGGATATTAATGTTTTCACCTTAAATGAAGGATCGCAGCTAACAAGAGGTAAGATTTCTTGACAAATGAGATCATAACTCAATTTGCGGTGATCCTGTGATTGTGTGGAATTAACACAAGTGTGTTCCGTCATAGAACCTATGACGCAGGAATCACTCCGCAATCTATACGATGAAGTTAGATGGAAGTTACACTCAGGGCGGGTACAAATGATTTTGTATCTCTCTGCATTTGTTTGATCCACATAAAAGTCATAGTTGTTTATCATGTGGAAATTTTTTATTGCTCGCACGCAATCTTCTTTTGAACGAAATTTGTCTTTGACTTTTAAATTTGCATCTGACTGCACTTCAGGGTTGTAGAATATATCAGATGAAGGGTCATCTGTGCACATGTTGAGGGTGGTCATGTACGGAGGTGGTGTGTAGATCTCATGTGGAGGCAGTTGGCGTTCTTTATCGGCCTCTAATTCTTCATTTACCATGATGTTGAACTGCATCTCGTCAGCTTCCTCTTCTTCGTCAACAACATCCACCTCAGCTTGTTCCTCCTCCGTAGGGTCAACCCTCTCTGTGTCCTGGAACACGACGTACAACTGAATCGAGTTGTACCCAGAATATTCATGATTACAAAACATGTTTTGCAGATCTTCGTCGTCTTCAACAGCTACCTGGTAAAATGTTACTTGGTTTTCACCAGTAAAAACAGGATGTTGGTAGAAAATGTGTGATGTCGGACCTCGACGAAGTTTGGTCTCGAGTCGTTTTTTGAAATACGAAAAATTCGCATTGCTATTTAGACAAAATTGGATATTTTCAGTGTTTCTGAATAAAAAACCGGCTACCTCACTGTTGTACATTTCACCATTGAAATGTATAGTGATAATTTTCATACCCCAAAATCTGCCGTCCTACTTCTCAAGACATTTCATACATCCCTACCCAAGGATTCCTCAAGGGTTGATCAGACAAACCCTCTCCTAAACAATCAACCCAAACTAGGGTTTTGGCAATTCACAGATCAAGGTGGTTCCCAACATCTCCAATGGTCATCATGCCTCCTCATATGCTTCAAAGAATCTCCATGTCAAGTTTCAAGCCTTACAAGTCAAGTTTCCTCAAACAATTGCTCAGATGGTTGAAAATCAGTTGTATTGGACAAAAAGTCAACTATGGTCAACATACAGTCAAACTTCATGATTTTTGGTCAACATCCATATTTTGAAGTAAAATTGATCATTTTATCAAGGGTTGATCATGATTCATCAAGAAAACTCAAGATTTGATCAAAAGTCAAACTTTCCAAATTAGGGTTTTCTAAGGAAAAGTCAACTGAACTTTGACTGAGCATAACTTTCTCATACTTTATCAGAAATTTTTCCACCACCTCTCATTTTGAAGAGAATTTAATTCTCTACAACTTCATGTCTCACAAGCATGGTTAGAAAATACTTCATTTTGAAGATATGGATCAAAACATTACAGGTCCTTTTCAAAGTCAACAAAAAGTCAACTTTTTGTAAAGAAGTGTTATTGAGCATGGAAATTCCAATTGAGATGAAACCAAAGAGTTTGTTTAGAGGAAATCTAGAGCTTTCTAAAAAGTCCAAGAACACTCAAAAATGTTAAAAATTGAGCAAGATAAACCTTGCACAAGTTGGGCATTTTTGAAGAGGTGCACAAAGAGAAATACTTGTCAAAATCCAAAATTTTGCAAATGGGCCTAACTTTTCTTGCTTCAAACTTGTTCCTTAGTTAATTTGGAACCTCCAAGCCGAAATGTTTATATTTAATTTGGATTTTAATCATTTAAAAGCTAATTAAATTAAAATAAAAGGTAGAAAATCAAAATTAAATGCAAATTGGATTTTTCTCTCACTCTTGAGGTCCAAGCAATCCATAAGAGCTGGCAATTTCGAAATTAACATTGATTGGCAAGAGAATTGATGAAAATTGGATCAAAAAGGAAAGATTTGGTTTCATACCAAATCAAATTTTTTTACATTGATTGATTCATTATTTGCTCTTGATTTCTGACCTAGATCCATCTATTATATATACACAATGCATATACATGAAAAAAGAACAGAAAAATTGCCTCAAGAACCCTATTCCAAACTCAAAAAAAACGTGCCCTTCAAGTTACTTGCAACCCTAGTTTCAGCTTGTTTCAATCGATTCTAAGCATTCCATTGCATTCCTGGAGGTCTCCTGAATCGATCCAGACCCTTACAAATCACAAAACTATCAAGAATCGTGAATTCCAGATTTCGGTTTGTCCATTCTTTTTCAAAATCAATTTTTGATTATCATGCATATTTAATATGTTTTGATGTTTGTTTTGTGTTTAGAATGGAGTTTTGAAGCTTTCTGTATAGTTTAATTGCATTTTAGGTACTTGAATCGAAATCTACCATGGCTAGGGTTCCTCTGTTCGAATTGGGATCTTCTAAAATGGGCAAAATTGGACCAAATCGAGACCACCATCGTGTTTAGAATTATGTTTCTAATCGATCCATGTACTCATAATGAATTTATATTACTTGTGTGTGATTTTTGAAAATTGCAGGGGCCTTAGCGTCGAACTCAGCCGACGCTAACTGTTTGAAAATTCAAACGAAGAAGATGAAGATCTTCGCGCGTGATTTGTGTTCCCAGGAAGCGAATTCGTTTAAAACGTTTTTGTTTCAATATCCTAACACCAAATGCAGTCTGGCTCAGTGGTGAAGGTAGCGCGTGTTTTCCTTGGACGTCCCTGGTTCGATCCCTGGCTGTGACACTTATTTTTTACAACTTTGAAAACTAACACTTTTCTTATTTTTCTTTTAATATTTTCATTCTAATTTAATTAATCCTTAAACATTTTTTTCATGCATTTAAAAATCACCAAAAATATTTTCCTTTTGCATTTTAATCAGAAAAATGTTTATTTAATTTTTGACATTAAAATTAATATTTTTGCATGCATATTTTAATTAATTGCTAATTAACTATTAAATTGACTGTTAATTATTTTTAATTATCAAAATCGATCCAGAAAATTACCAAAAAATTATTCTATCATCTAATTATCATGACTAACTTGAAATATTTTTCCTCATTCAAAAATCCTATTTTTACTAACATTTCTCTCTTATGCGAGTTTTCTCATATTTTCCGATTATGTATCTACTTACAGGTTGTAACGTTTCGGACTATTTTTCTCGCTTTTCTTTTCAATATTATGTAACTGCCTATGGGATGTAATAGTTTAATTAGGACTTTTATTTTCCGTACTCTTATTATGTAACTGCCCCAAAGCCATGTAATAGCGTAGGACTTTACTTTTCCGCACTTTACTTTCCGCAATTTATTTTCCGCACCCTATAAACTGCTAGTAATTAGGCGTGTATGGCAAGATAAAAAATGGACATAAATCACTTCTAATTGCAAGATAACATATATGAATTTAACACACTCTTTTCACACATGCACCCCCTAGAGTATTCTCTCTCGTTGCCTTTCGATTAAATGGTCAAGTCCCTCGAACGTAGAGGTATCCTAGCACCGTTGCCTACAAATATATCATCATAGTCCCTTCGATACAAAGATCATAGACCCATGATGTCGCCTACGAATACATGATCTCGTCCCTCGATTGTTGCCTACGAAAAATGATGATCGTCTCTTCGAATGTGCTAGGATACTTCCTACAAGTTGCCTTCTATGACCATCCAATGTCCCTTCGAATGTCCCTTCTTACATCCAACGAATAGGGTTACCTACCAACCAATGGTATGGATAGCACTATTCTAAAGGAGAGTAAAACAACACGAAAACGACCATTCTGAGTAGGTAATAAGACTTTTAGAGTCTTGCTCTATCAAAATACTTTTCACACCACACACTTTTGTCAAAGTTCAAACTCTTTTCAAAACAAAACATTTCCGAACACTTTGTATACATTCCTACATGAATCATTACAAAGTCAAAGCGAAATGCCTTTTCAAAATATTTTTGTCAAACACACAGAAAACACTTTTAAAAATGAGCTAGAAGCAACTAAGAGCCCGTAGATAACTACGGATGGAAGAGGGTGCTAATACCTTCCCTTTTCATAACCTTCTCCCTTACTCAAAATCTAACGAAGGTCTTTTCCTGTTCTTTTCACCTTCCCTTCATTGGATAAAAGAAAAGTCGGTGGCGACTCTTGCTATCCGCACATTTGCGATAAAAAGAAAAACAAATTCTCAAAGTCAGTTCACCGTATTACAATAATATATTGTGGTACAGATGACATTTTTTCTGGGTTTGAGTGTTTGAAATTTGGGTGTTTGATTTGAATGTTTGAGATGTTTGTGTGTCTGAAAGTGTTTGATTGTGTGGGATATTTATAGATGATGCAGATGATTACATGCAGACTAGGATGGGAGTTAGGTGGCAGGCCTAATTATAACTAGGCCTGTAAAAAGCCAAGTTGAATGGCTCATAAGTGTAAAATTAAAAGGGAGGCGCCATCTCCTTTGGATTTTTACAGGCCTAGTTATAATTAGGCCTGCCACCTAGCTGCCACCCTAGTCTACATGCATGCAACCTGCCACCTAGCTGAACCTAGCTGCCACCTAGCCTGTCACAAGCCATCTTGAATGGCGTCTTAGTTCAAAAATAAGGAGAAGGCTCCATCCCACTTGGATCCTCCATGACAAGTGGCATGCATGCATGCAAGGCCCCAACCACCTCATTTATTCCTCTTTTCCTGAATCGCCTATAAATATGGCTTCTCATTTGTATTTTTTCCATCACCACTCTTCACTCTACCTCTGTCTCTAATACAATTCTCTCATTCTCATATCATCAGTAGAAATTTCAATCATGAGTCATTTGACATTAGGAGAATCTCACCGAGGAACAAGGGCAAACATTGCAACCTATGTAAGTTTTGTTCGTTATATTTTTATTTTTTCTTACATTCTTTTTTTATTATGCTTTTAATATTGTTTACACTTTCTTACACAATTTATTTTCACATTATATATAGGACACAAAAAAATTTAGATGCCGCTCACATCATTATGTTGTTCTCGATCCGTTCATCGTTCCATACCTTGAACGTGCCGGTTTTGGAGATGTTATTAAAATCTCCAACTACACAATCGATTCAAAGTTTATTCTTGCATTGTGCGAAAGGTGGAGACCTGAGACATATACATTTCATCTTCCTATAGGTGAATGTACCGTCACACTAGAGGACGTTTACATGTTGATGGGTCTTCCTATCAATGGTAAGGTGTTTAATGGTCCAGTCCAACAAGAAAACACTCTATGCGAGGAGTTGTTGGGTAGAGATATGGTGGAAGGTCCTAGTACAAGAGGCCAAGGTATATTTTTATCCACTCTTAGAGAGCATTATTATTCCCTTGTTTTGGACGAAAATTCCACCGAGGAAGACAAAATTATAAAAACTAGAAACTATATAATGTTAATGTTTGGTAGTTTATTATTCCCCAAAAGTACGGGAAATATTGTAAATTTTATGTATTTGAGTTTACTTCAGGACGTGAATAAGATAGCAAGATATAGTTGGGGTTCCGCTGTTCTTCCCAGCTATACAGTTCCTTGTGTAAGAACTGTATGAAAGACACATCAACTTTTAATGGATTTGCTTTCTTACTTCAAACATGGGGTTGGTGGAGAATGCAATCACTTAATCCTGTCAACGACCTACCGTTCAGTTTTCCATACGCAACAAAGTAAGTACATTGCTTATTTATTAAAATATTTATATCTTTCATATATATAAAATCCTAATATATTAAATGTTAATTCATATAGGTTTAGCGTAACGGGCATGGATTACGGAAAGAATCCGAGACACAATGTTCTCCTATATCGTAATCTAATAGACCACCTTGGCGCAACTGATGTACGTAATTTCGATTAACTCCAAATTATTTTAACTTTAACGTATATTATTTTAAAATTTATCATTAATCTGCTTTTTTTTTATCAACAGTTTACATGGAGATCGTACTTGGGTTTGGACCATGTACCCAATGATGATGATGCAGAGGTTTGGACTGCGAAGACTGCAATCATACGGTTTAACATTATGGAAATGCACCACAGCGACCGTGTGAAGATGCAGTTTGGTATGTTCCAAGACATACCACGCGACCCGATATGTTTGGATCCTTGGCATCTTAGAAGGGTCGATGCCCAATGGGGATATGATAATTGGAGAAATTTTTTCAGGGAGTATTATGGGATGTGGAAAAATCGAGCAGACCATATCTTACAATTTCCTGTTTACGAAGATGACGAGATTATGCAACACTCTCGTCAATACATTTCTTGGTACCGGTCAGTGACAAATCCAGAAATGCATGTTTCTCACCCCCGCTATTTGGTCGACCCTCGCACCCAGTGGGGGCAACCTTTAGAGCCACAACAACAACCAAGACAACGCTACCGCCAACAGCAACCTCAACAACAATACCAACAACAACCTCGGCACCACCACCACCAACAACAACCACACCAACAATACCAACAACCACCCCAACACTACCAACAACCACCCCAACAACACTACCAACATCCATCAACCTCCCGCCAACCAACCCGACGACACAGAACCACCAACACTCAATCCCAACCCCAACCTCAACCTGATTACCAACCCAACCAAATGTCCGGCCCATAATTCTAATACTCACATATGCCACACACCCAAGTACAATACACCGAACAAAGAGCATATGTCCAACCCCCCTATATGGGCCCATCAACATCTCACCTCAGCCCAGATCCTGGCTTCCTTGAGGAATATTCTCCAACCAACCCAACATTCCACCAACCATCTTCGTTCCAAACCCCCCACCATTCATATGGGTACGAGACTCCAAACACCCAATTTCCTTTTTACCCCACTCATTCACAATCCACATATACGGATGAAGAATGCTATAGTCTCCAAATGGAACCTAACCCCCCACCACAACGACCAAGCTATGAGAACATGGGAACACGTTTATACGAAACCGGTGCAACAAGCAATGTAGATCTTGAGGAATTCATGGACCCTGATCGCATTCACTACGAGCATCCATCAACCCATGATCAGGTGCCATCGACCCAACAACAGCCGGATCTAGAACCTCGCATCAGACGAGTTAGGAGAGGACGCGCATGTGGAACCCGTGGGCATCTACAAGTCCTGGGTCGCCGGGAATAAACTTATGTAATCGCTATTCGTTGTAATGAAAATTTATAATACAAGTTTTATTTCACAACATTGTCATGCACTTTAATTTAAATTGAAAAAAAAAATTTTAAAAATACATATAGGCGCCATCTCAAATGGCTTTTTCCATGTGATTTACACATAGGAACCATCTGAGATGGCTTTTAGGACAAAAAAGTAGAAGGAGACGCCAACCAGCATGGCTCTTGCTTGTTAAAATCAATGTAGGAGCCATCTCAGATGACTCCTGCTTGTATATTACACCTGAAAGTTGGTTATTTGCGTAAATTTTTCAAAAGTTGGTTATTTATGTATTTTTTTTAAAAAATTGGTTATTGCAAAAAAAATTCCAATTCAAAAAGCCCTGGTCCAGATGGCATAAACTTTGGTTTTATTAAAGAATTTTGAAATTTATTGAAAGATTAACTGTTAGATTTGTAAACGAGTTCCATGAAAATGGGAAGCCTGGCAAAACGGATTAATAGTTCGTTTATGGCACTAATTCCGAAGGTTGAGAATCCGGTAAAGCTATCTGAGTTCAGACCAATTTTGCTCATTGGATATATGTATAAGGTGCTCTCAAAGCTTCTGGAAAATAGGATGAAGAAGGTTATGCATAAAGTAATATCAGAAAAACAATATGCATTCTTAGAGGGTAGACAAAGTGGAGACAGTATCCTAATAGCTAATGAAGTTGTAGATGACGCTAAAAGGAGGAAGAGGGATGCCCTTCTGTTTACAGTCGACTTCGAAAAAGCGTATGATTCGGTAGATTGAAATTTTCTCGATTTTACGATGAAAAGTGTGGGTTTCAATGATAAGTGAAGAAGGTGGATAAACGAATGTGTGCGAACAACGTGTGTCTCGATTTTGGTAAACGGAATCCCGACGGAAGAATTTCGTTTGAAAAGAGGACTTCGACAAGGGGGTCCTTTATCATTGTTCTTGTTTTTATTGGTGGCGGAAGTGTTGAGTCTATTAATGGATAAAAGTGTGTTGAGTAATTTGTTTGATGGATATGAAATAGGTAACAGGGAGATGCAAGTAACGTATATTCAGTATGCGGATGATACGGTAATTATGGGAAGTAGAAGTTGGAAAAATATTTGGGCAATCAAAGCAATATTGATACTCTTTGAAATGATTTTGGGTCTAAAGGTAAATTTTCACAAGAGTTATATTATATGGATAAATCGCCTCAAGGGTTGTTAGATGAAGCGACCTCAGTGCTTAACTATAAGATTGGAGGGACACCGTTTAAGTATCTCGGAATTCCGATTGGTGGGAATCACCGTAGGATAGGCTTGTGGAAGATAGTAATTGATGTTGTACGAGGAGGATTGGCATCATGGAATAGTAGACACCTATCAATCGGGGGACGATTAATCTTGCTAAAATTTGTTTTAAGTGCGCTGCATGTGTATTCTATGTTATTCTATAAAGCTCCAGTTGGGATTCTGTCAAAAATTGAATCGTTATTCAAGAACTTTCTTTGGGGAGGAGGATTGGAAGAGAGAAAGGTGAATTGCGTTCAATGGAATAAAATATGAAGAGATAAGGTCGAAGGAGGGTTGGGGTAAAAGATCTTAAAGCTTTCAATTTAGCATTGTTGGGAAAATGGAGGTGGCGGATTTTAAAGGAAAAGGATAGAGAGTGGGTGAAGATACTAAAGAGTAAATATGACAATTTAGGTTTTGGGCAGTGGAAGATTCTTAGGCATAACTCTTTATGGTGGAGAGATTTATGTCATTTGGACAAAGAAGAAAATGGATGCGGAGTGAATTGGTTCGAGGATAACACCTATGTGGAGGTCAGAAATGGCTCAGATTCCTCGTTTTGGGGAGATCTGTGGTTGGAAAAAAGGAGCTTACAACATAGATATCCGGATTTATTTAAGTTGGCATCTGTGAAAAATATATCAGTTAAAGAGGCGATAGGCAGGAACAACGGTAAAAATGAATGTATTGGAGGGTGGGAAACTAGGCTAGAGGGGGATAACAGTAAGAGCGAGGGGGAGATAAAAAACAAAATCAGTTTGATTGAGTTGCGGGTAGATGAGAGAGATAAATGGAAGTGGGGAAAAGGTGAATACTCGGTAAAGGAAGCGTATAACGAGATCATGAAGCGGAAGACGGAGTTATTAGAAGTAAATAGGAATCTTATGGCGACTTGGAATACTTTTGTACCTCATAAAATCTCGATTTTAATTTGGAGAATTTGGCAAAACAGAATTCCGAGTAAAGATAATTTGGTTAAGCGAGGCATCTTAGCAGAATCTCACAATTCATGCCCGTTTGGCTATGGCGAGGAGGAAAATATTGCACATATTTTCTTCGAATGTCCCTCGGCTATGGTTACATGGAGCGAGATTTTCAGGTGGCTCGACTTAACCTATGTCATGCATAATTCTGTAGTGCAAAACTTTGTTCATTTTACAGGTATATGCAGGGGCAGTAGAGTAGTAAAGGAGAGATTCGCTGTTATATGGTTCGCAGCTATGTGGATCATTTGGAAAACAAGAAATGAAAAGATTTTCAGAAATGTGGAAAGGAATAACAGAACAGATATATTCGACATCCAAGTCCATTCGTGGAGATGGTTAAAAGCGAAGATAAAGGGTTTTTGTTATCATATTAACTGTTGGATTTCGAAACCAAAATTGTGCATAGGATGGAAGGAATAAGGGAGGACCAGGGAAGTCTGGCTTTATTTTTCAGCAGTACCAGTTCTGGAATTGTCTTTCAGAAGTACCAGCAATACTAGTTCTGGAATTGTTTTTCAGCAGTATCAGAGGAGGTCTGATTTTGTTTTTCACCAGTTCCAGTTCCTGGGTGTTGTGGTATCAATAGTGCTGCAGGTTATGGTGTGATGTAGATTGTGGTAATCAATAGTGTTTTTCAGATTATAGAGTGTAGATTTTAAGGTTATGGTGTGATGTAGAAGGGGAAGGAAGTGTTAGTTTATGTTAATCAATAGAGAGAGGAGGGAGTATTCAGGATGTGAATTTTGCAGGACTTTGGATGGATAGGAGATTTTTAGCAATTTTTGCTGATACTGATTTTCTTTCTCAATTGTCTGATGTAATAACTATGTAGTTTATGTGATTCTATCTAGCACTTCTAGTGCTAAAGTAATAATTTTTTCTTTTAAAAAATAAAACAAAATGAAAATAACTTTCCCAAGAATCACTAAAGCTACTGGCACGCTTGACACGCGAAGCAGCGATGGGACAATTGAGATTTGAGATAGACATTTGTGAGGGGCACCCCACGTGTCCTCAATAGTCACTTTTTGCATTGATTAGCCCCTTGAAAATTACAATACCCTTGAAACTTTTTTCAATGGTCAACATATTGCTAGGGCCCCTTGCAACGCTCTATTTCAAAATTTAAAAATCCATCCTTTTTATTTTGCGAGGGGATCCTCAGACAATTATTATTTATTAATTATTTTTGCTTTGTGATTTGTGATAGGGTTATCCCTAAGAAACATGTACATTTAGTACATTTAGTTACAGGTGATTCACCTCACAGATTTCCTTAACTGAACAAATTTTTTCTTGTAGTGAATCTTATTTTTAAGTTTTGTTGGTTATTAGATATGTGCTATATTTTTATATATTATACAGTAGAAAAATAATTGTGTTGAATCTAAATTTATTAAGATTGAAAAATATATATATCATAGATAAAATTTATTAATTTCATATTAATTTATATTGATTAACAAAATTAATGTGATTAATATAATATTTATTTCATAATAGAATTTTATAAATTTGTGTCTAATTTATTAAGAATGAAAAATATTTATTTCAGAATTTAATGTTTTCAATTATTAGAGTTAAGTGTGTTGTATATAAAAATGAATCTTTGATGTAATATATTGAGAGGTAAGTATAACTTAGATATGATAGATGGTAAGCTTAAGGCAAGAAGCACAGATATTATCCTATGGAAAGCGATAGTTAAAACTCACCCGAAATTGTTAGGTTTTTGTGTGTGGCGAATTGGTGATGGTAGAACTATTCATGCTTGGCAGGATAGTTGGCTGGAGGTTGTAATAGTATTATGGATCTCAATCTGCATTTCCTGCTGGAGTTGGCCAATGAAAAGGTGTGTGAGTTGATTGGGGGAGATGGGGATTGGAATTGGAGAATGATGGATTGGATTTCGTTGCACCTCAGAATGAAAATTGTGGCTATTCTTCCACCGATCCATATCAATATAGAAGACATGCTTACAATGGAAATTTTGAGGATGATGGTACTTTTTCCATTGGTAGAATGTATAGTTACTTAACTCAAGATGAAGAGAATGACATGAGTAAATTGTGGCGACATATTTGGGCCTTACAGATTCCTATGAGAGTTATGACTTTTATTTGGATTTAAAATCATGATATGCTCTTTACTGATTATAGAAAGAACGTGTTTGGTTTGGGAGAAGCTGGTTGTAGTTTGTGTGGTCATGTGAGTGAATATTCTCTGCATGCGCCGTGATTGTAAAGTAGCCAGATGTGTTTGAGTTAGGAAGGTGCCTAATTGTATGGTGCAAGAGTTTTTTCAACTTGATCTTTATGAGTGGCTAGAGCTGAACATCACAATAAGAGTGCAGGAAGACACAAACTGGTGCAATTTTTGGGCCACATGATGTCACACGTTATGGTCTTGGAGGAACAAAGATATGCATGATTAGAATTTTATTAGATCAATGCATGCAGTAGAGTTCATAGAGGGCAGAGTGAAAGAATATGTGGAAGCCATGAAGATGAGGAAAGATGTCATGGATACGAGTAACATGATCGAGGATGAATTAAATTACACCAGAAGAGTTACACTAACTCAAAAATGTCACTTTTGGATTAATATTTTTTAAAATTAACCGTTGGACTGAAACATACCATCGTATAGATCATACCTATAAAGTTTGAGATTAATCAATAATGATTTACTATGTCAATGGGCTACATCAAAACTAACGTTATATGAAAGTCCAATTTGACGTTAATCTTTAGATATTTTGATCAAATTACTCATGGTGTAACTCTTCGGGTGTAATTTGATATCTCATATAAATCATGTTACTAGTCATATATATATAATCCTTTTTTCTTTTAATAGTATTTGAGGTAGTAACACACTAGTACAAAAAAGACAATATAATTTTAAAATTTACACTCGATTTTTAAAAATCGGATGTAAATAAAAAATACGGTAGCAATTTTGTAAATAAAGTATCATTTAAGTATTATCATATGACAATATACCCCTATTTTCTAAAAATAGATTTAAGTTAAAAATATTATTTTAATTAAATCTCAATTACTCTCTTTAAATTAAAAAAAATGGATGTAAATTTGTATAAAACTAAATTTTTTTTTAATTTTATATCTTAAAATATGTAATTTAGGTGGCATATTAATAAATAATTTAAAAATTACTAATAAATTAATAAGTGAATATTAATGGGTCTAAATATATTAGGTGAATAACAAATTTTATAGATTGAATAAAATAATTTAATTTAAATAAATAATCTAAATTAAATAATCTAAAATCAATAACTTTCATTTCATTTTCATTTTCATTTTCCAAACTCAATTTTCTAAATAATTTTCTAAACCCACTTGAGAAAACTCTTCGTTTTTTCATTTTCATTTTCCAGTTCTAAACTCTTCATTTTCACCATCGCTGAGACTCTTCACTGAAACTCTACATTTTCATTTTCCAGTTATAAACTTTTATTTTCTATCATCGCTGAAACTCTTCACTTAGTCTTCACCCATTTCGCCATCGCCGAAACCCTTTTCATCGACGGTTCTAAGTGCAAAGACTCTCCATTGCTTTCGGCAATTCATCAACACCGAAACTCTTCACTCATTTCACCGTCGCTGAAACCCTTTTCATTTTCACCAAACTCTTCGCTCCGAAACTTTTTGCACAATGATTTAGTGAGAGATCATGCTCGCCACCATGATTCCTAAACAATCTCAATGAGCTCTCATTTGAGGTAAATCTTGTGTCAAACTTCTCAGTTTCTCTTCCATCATTTTCAATTTCCTAATTTCTCTCCCAAATTGCAGGAACCCTAATCTTTGGAAGAATTGTAATTAGAGTATTATATAGTTGTTCTAATTGTATTCAATCCAATGTATTCTATAATTTGTGAAACTTCCTATAAATTACTTGAATTGTGAATATTTCTTTCATGCAGCTTAAGCATGGTATAGTTGGTTACACAATGGGTACTCTGTGGAGGTACGTGACTAACAAATTTATATGTTTCTGTAGTGTAGTATGAGTAAATGATTATGTGTAGACCATTCGGGGATGTATTGTGGACAAGAGTTTGCTAATGTGACAACAAGCTATGTAACATTGAGGGTACTTCCTGACCAAGGTGGTATATCAGTAAAAGGATATGCGGAAAATGGTTCTCCTTAATGGCGAGAGGATGATAAAGATGGACATTACATGTTTGCGCTTGGAGAAAATTTAACTTCTCGGTGTAAATGCTGAAATGAAGGTAGATGAAAGGGAGGGTGGTAATTTGTGTAGTATGGGTAGAAAGAAATTGAAGGCTGGTAGTAATGCTTCTGGTTCTGAAATGAAGGTAGAAAGAAAAGAAAGGCAGGAGATCGAGACAGCAAATGGAAGCCCTCCGCTGGTTGGAATGGGGGAAAAGTCGTGGTCAAATCGGAGCAGCACATTACAATAGGGTCACTGGATTTCCCGAAGAACTGTCTGAGTTAGCAGAATTTTCATTATCAGATATTGAAAGTTAGAAAGGAAAGAACTTTTATTTGGCTCATCACTATATGGAGAGTACGACTTCTAAGAAATAGCATAGTTTTCAAAGGTGCGGTGGCTGATTATCAACAACTACTAGAGGATATCAAATTTTACTTGTGGTCATGTTTAATGGCTCGGAACACGAAATTTAAAGATGTCAAATTCTGTGATTGGATTTTAAATCCTATGGTTTGCCTGCAGATTTTATGAGCAGTGGCCTATTGGAGTGACTGTCTTCAATAGAAGTTGGCGGCATCGGTTTATCAGGATCTTTCTTATAGCAAACCCCACCTATGAGCTATTTTTTGGCTTGTGTTTCTTTTCTCTGTGCAAGTTAATGCCAGCTAAGTTAGGCGACTGCAAAGACTGCATATGCTAGTAAGATCCTACATGTGTCAAACTATTTAGATCCAGCTGACTTAGAAGTATTATTGGACCTGCTTGCCTCTTCTGTGTTATATGAACTGGTTTTTGGCATGTGTTTCTTTTCTTTGTGCAGGGTGGAGGATAAAACGTTCGAGATGGGAGGCTTTCTAATTCTATACTTGCATTATTATTATTGTCTAACAGTATGTTGTTTCTGAAACTATAACATGAGATGGTACTCAGACAGGAAGACTCAACATGATACAAATGAGGAGAAAGCAATTGTTCTTTACAAGGTAAATATGTGTTTAATAATAAATGCTGTATTCGTTTATTGACTTAGCTTATTTTTCTAATTGTATGTTTATGTTCAACCTGATGCACATCTACCTGAAGTTTAATGGAAACGCCATGTCATAAGGAAACTCAAAGTAAATTCCATTTTCTAATGCTAGTAGAGATTATTTTCTAATTCATCCATCATAGCTTAAACTATTGGAACAGTTTTTTCTATGCTGTTGTAAAATTTTAATTAACGCTCAGTTGGATTGAGTTTCTTGTTTCTCATCATTTCACATAACTATGATATGATGAAATATGCTGTTATTTTCTTTGTTTGATCGTTATCGATGAAGCTTCTTCTCACTATCTGAAGCAGATTGTTAACATATGTTTTATTCAATACTATCACATTTGCTCAGAGTTCAGCTTTTGAAAGTCCTAGAGACGCGCAAATCAATGCTTCAGAAAGAGCAAGGAATGGCGTTTGCATGTGCTGTTGCTGCTGGTCTTGAGATTGACTAGATAATTTTTCTCGCTCCATGCTACTTGCTTATTCTGTGAATTTTTCACCGTTATTTCTACTTGTTTTAGTTTTGTGAATGAAGAAACGAATCTAATTTCAGCGTTTGATTTTATATATATGGTTGCTGAAGTTTGATTTTGTTCAGAAATTTGAAGAAATCAGCTGTCGGTAGTTAGTTTGATTATTGTGAATTTTATTCAAAGTATTATCGGTTTTGTTAATTGTCGTGATTACTGGTTAGTTAGTTTTGGATCTAATATGAAATTAATATTTTACTTCATTTAATTTTGCTTTGATAATTTGATTAGTGATTTCAATTGGATTAATATTGGATTAAGATGTTACGTTACATAAGATTGGATTAAGATTGCTAAGGCTGCAAACTCCATCGTGGGTTTAGTGTTGAGTGAGTAGGCTCTAATATTAGTGTCGAGTGCAACAGTAACGCCAGAAGTTCCTATGTCTTATAAATAATTCACACCTTCACCAGAAGTAGAATCAAATTTTGAACCATTGGGTCAAGTCAATTCAGACAGAAGTACAAGAATGCGAAGAACATATTGGGGTTCAGAATTGTGGCATGGAAACAAATGATCGGCCACACTCAATATCAATAGAGTTTCATGGCCTTGAAGGTTCTGATATGAATACCGTGATTGGAGATACATGTTCTTATTCTGGTGCAATAGTATTAGCAACACCGCAATCTCCTATTGCTTTTGAGGTACCTACACCAGTAGCCATTATACAGACAGAGATGTCTGAGAGCAATGTTCATGATGAAGAATGCGAAGAACAATTTCTTTCTACTCAGAAGTTTGGAGGCTTCAACCAAGGTATATTTATTCTACGGTTACATCAGAACTATTTTACACAATCACTATTATATGTGTAATGATATTTTGGTCAATTTGAAAATGGGTTTCGTGAATTATTTGGAAATAGAAATTGAATTTTTGTGGTGATTTTGTGATTTTGTGATGTTTTGATAGGATGTTGTTGGAATTGTCGTAAATTTGTCTTAATGGAAATTAAGATTTTATACTCAATTAATGTTGTATCACTCATTTTCTTCTGTTATTTATGAAGCAGAGATACAATATAGGAGCCGGGGAAGATTGCAAATATATACCGAGCATTTGTGAGTGGGATAATTGATAATGACTAGGTAATAATATACCTACATTTTTTTTCTTGTTTTATTGTTATTGGGTATGAACGATTTTTGACTACATACACCCAAATAAAAATGATAAGACAATAGAAAATCTAATTGTTGCTGTAACACCCCAATTCTATCCCTCGTAATTAATAATTAAATTAGAGTTTTAAAATTTCATCTAACAAAATTGAGGCATTATGTATTCGCACTTTCATCAATACACATTATAATGCACATCATAAACATTAAAAGTCGGATATACCGATTCATACATAATTCATCATATACACATATGACTATTCACAGCACAGCGGATGTGTTCACAAAATATACATAACGTCATGGTATCATCAATACATAAGGTTATAATATCATAAGATAGTATACACAAACTATCCTATCAAAATAATGACGTCGCCCAAATCCCGAGTGTTACTACGATCAGAGCAGAACGACACAAAATAAAGTGACTCGAGCTAATCCTCCTCATCCTCGGGGGTCACCTGCACGTTACCAATATATAGGCAACGGCGAAACAAGTAAAGGGTGAGATACTCCAAAACATATAATTAAAAACATGATAGGATATATAAATAGTTTTGGAAGTATAAATGATATAAGTGAAATAAAGTATATCAACATGCATAAAAAGTTTACATTCTTTAAATTAGCATTTAGTGTATAAATTAACACTTTAACTTCATCACCTAATCATCATACTCGCATCAACACAAAACATCATATACCATCGCAATTCAACATCATTCATCAATTAAAACCCAATGCTAAACAACTCAAACATAAACATAACCGACTCCATGAGACACGACTATGTTATGCATGTGGTACCCGTCGCTTTGTCCAGTTATGAACACTTGGCATAAAGTCCATCGTCGCTTGGCATAAAAGCCCCCGTCGCTTATGCAATGTATGTGACTCAATAATAAAGACCACACAACAACACATCATCATCGCTCATCAAAATTGACATAAAGTCCACATCGCCATATTTATTTACATCAAATAAACATGTCATCGCATCGCATAAACAACAAGTATTCATTATTAATTAATCCACCAATTTCCAAAAACGGAAAAATAGTCAAAACACCAATAATCGTCGCGAAAGCCATTCTTAATTATCGACATTAATTATAAACATCAACGTCGAAATCGGATAGTTCATATATGTCTTAAATTGACTAAAACACAACCCGGTTCAATTTAACCGTAATTTGGCCTATTTCGGGCCGTTTCGTAAAAACTCGTAATTTTGAAAAACTAACCTCACCACTACGTTCTACACGTCGAACTTAGCTAGCACGTCAATTTTTGTTGAATTCGGAGCAACTTGCTCCGTCGTCGAATTTACCGAAATCGAAAAATCGGAACATTATTGGGTTCTAAATTTAATCGGCTATTTTATGTCCTAATTATATTTTATGGATATAAATTGCTACTAGGTGAAATTGGAATTTTATGAAGAAACATAAGCTATTTCTAAAGAAAATTATGCAGGAACCAATTTGACAGAAAACAGAAAACTGTGTTTACAGAAAAGTCATAAAACGGCAAAACTCTTCATTCTCCCAGACCACACAGGGACGCACGTCCCTTGCTCGTTCTCTACAAATGGAGGCGGGTGCCTCAAGGAGGGGAACGGCCGCCCCACACCATGAGGTGGGCGCCTCCCCCATGTTACTCCCTCAACCATTCGTTCATCTTCTTCCTGCAATATTTGTTTCTTACAGTTTTCTTTTTCTGGTTTTTATATTTTTGCTGTTATGATTTTTCCTTTCCATTTCCATTTCCATTTTCATTTCCATTTTCATTCTATAATTCATATACTACAATACTAATAACAACACACCCATAATCCCTACTCCTAATTCAACTTTTCTAAACCATTTCAACAATCAATCGACCAAACCCTATAAATCAACTATCAATTTTTTTCCAATCCAAACTATAATCACCAAACCCTAACTATATGAAATGGAAATCAAACCCCTTACCTTGCAAGTTTTGATTGCTCTTGATGATTCCTCAAACCAAGCCTTGCTCTTCTTCTTGCTCTTCTCTTCTTCCTCTCCAAAACCCTAACTCTTTCTCCAAGTGTCTATACTTTGTGTTTTGGTGTTATGTTAGGAAAAGATGAAGAAAATGCTTTTATAGGAATGTTGTCTTACTAACAAAGGGTGAGAAGCCCAATTCTCCCAAATTGCTCCACACCCCTACTATTCTTAAAACACTAATATCATCTAATTATATCATTAACTCAATTAATTAAAATAATTTCGGGGAATTAAATATCGGTCCGAATAATATTTTACCGAACCGAAATAACCGTCAAATATATTAATAGATATATCGATTAATATAATTATTCTCGCCAAAACAATCGTCAAACGGTAATTCAAAATATTAATATAACATAATATTAAATAAAGGCATTACAACTCTACTTAAAAGTTTCGTCCTCGAAATTACCTGACTCGAAAAGCTCGGGATAGGAATCCCGCATCTTACTTTCTAACTCCCACGTCGCGCTTTCACTAGCTGCTCCTATCCAAACAACTTTAACCAATGAAATCTCTTTGCCACGAAGAGACTTTATCTCACGATCCTCAATCCTCAAAGGCATCGTTTCCACCGTAAGATGTTCCCGGAACCTGAATATCATCCATCTCAATCACATGCGAAGGATCCGGAACATACTTCCGAAGTTGTGACACATGGAAAACATCGTGCAAATTCGAAATATTTAGCGGTAACGCCACCCTATAAGCCACTTTTCCCACTTTACTAGTAATTTGGTAAGGACCAATAAAGCGAGGAGTTAGCTTCTTCGACTTCAATGCTCGCCCAACGCCGGTTGTAGGAGTAACTCTCAAAAACACATGATCACCCTCTTAAAATTCCAAGTCTTTCCTCCTTTTATCATGATAACTCTTTTGTCGACTTTGAGAAATTCTCATCTTTTCTCTAATCATTTTCACCGCCTCAGTAATTTCTAAAACCAATTCGGGTCCAAGCACCACACTTTCACCCGACTCGTGCCAACATAAAGGAGTTCTACACCTCCGACCATACAACGCCTCAAACGGTCCCATTCCAATACTAGCATGAAAACTATTGTTATAAGTAAACTCAATCAAAGGAAGATATGTATCCCATGAACCACCATGTTCAAGAATACAAGCTCATAACAAGTCTTCCAACGATTGAATCGTCCTTTCCTGTCTGACCATCAGTCTGCGGATGATAAGCCGAACTCAACCTCAACTCAGAACCCAAAGCCTCTTGCAAGCTTTTCTAGAATTCAGAAGTGAACCTCAGATCTCTATCCGAAACAATACACAAAGGAATACCATGCAATCTGACAATCACATGCGTATAAATCTCCGCCAACTTCGATACGGGATAAGTGATGTTAATAGGAATAAAGTGAGTCGACTTTGTAAGCCTATCAACAATCACCCAAATCGCATCGTGTCCTCTTGATGTATTTGGTAACCCCGTCACAAAATCCATAGAAATGCTATCCCATTTCTATTCCGGAATCTCTAACGGTTGCATCAACCCTGTAGGTTTCTGATGCTCCACTTTAGACTTCTGACAAGTCAAACAAGCATAAACAAACTGGGCCACCTCTCTTTTCATGCCCGGCCACCAAAATAGTTTCCTTAAATCTTGATACATTTTGGTCGCTCCGGGATGAATACTCAAATTACTTCTATGACTTTCTTCCAAGATCATTCTCTTTAAATCAACATCATCGGGGATACAAATCCTATCTCGGAATCTCAAAACACCCTGAGCATCCAACTTGAAATCTTCACTTTCAGTTTGTCCAATACCAACCAACAAATCAACAAGTTTCACATCAAGCTTGTGAGCTTCCCTAATGCTATCAAGGAAATCATTATTAATCTTCAACATTCTCAAGATAACACTCTTTGGCGTCACTTCTATCACAAGACTCATATCTCTAAATTGTTCAATCATTTCCAACTCTTTCACCATCAAAAGTGACATATGCAAAGTCTTTCGACTTAAAGCATTGGCCACCACATTTGCTTTACCAGGATGGTAATTCAATCCGAAATCACAATCTTTCAACAATTCAAGCCACCGCCTTTGCCTCATATTGAGCTCTTTTTGATCAAACAAATATTTCAAGCTTTTATGGTCACTAAATACTTCAAATCTAGAACCATAAAGATAATGCCTCCAAATCTTAAGCACAAAACAACATAAGTTCCAAATCGTGGGTAGGATAGTTCTTCTCATGAATCTTCAGTTGCCTCGAAGCATAAGTAACCACCTTGCCATTTTGCATAAGCACACCACCTAACCCCATCTTAGAAGCATCACAATAAACAACAAACGGTTCTTCAGGATTAGGTAGAATCAAGATCGGCGCCGTTGTTAACCTTTTCTTCAATTCAACAAAACTTTCTCCACACTTGACATCCCACACAAAAGCAGCTCCTTACAAGTTAACTTTGTCAAAGGAAGTGCCAACTTAGAAAACCTTCAATGAACCTCCTGCTAAACCCAAGAAACTTCTAATCTCAGTAACAGACTTAGGAGTTTCCCATCTTAACACAACATCAACTTTAGAAGGGTCAACCGCAATGCCATCACCAGAAATGACATGCCCCAAAAAGCTCACTTCACCTAACCAGAACTTGCACTTTGACAACTTAGCATAAAGCTTCTTCTCCTTTAGAACTTCTAACATAATGCGCGAATATTCTGCATGCTCCTCCTCCGATTTAGAATAAATCAGAATATCATCAATGAAAACAACCACGAAACGATCCAAGTAAGGATGGAAAATACGATTCATGTACTCCATGAATACTCCCGGTGCATTAGTGACACCAAAAGGCATCAACGAATACTCGTAATGTCCATACCTCGTCCTGAAAGCAGTTTTCTGAACATCTTCTTCCTTCACCCTTATTTGATGGTAACCCGATCTCAAATCAAGCTTACTAAACATGCGAGCACCCAACCAACCGGTCCATCAAATCATCAATTCTAGGAAGTGGATACCTATTCTTGATAGTTACCTTATTCAACTGACGATAATCAATACAAAGTCTCATGCTACCATCTTTCTTCTTCACCAATAACACAGGAGCTCCCCACGGTGACACACTTGGTCTAACAAACTTCTTCTAGAGCAAATCTTCTAATTGGCTCTTCAATTCTGCTAACTCAGATGCGGACATCCTGTATGGCGCCATAGAGATAGGTCTGGTACCAGGGACAAGATCCACAGAAAATTCAACTTCTCTTTCTGGAGGTGCACTAGGAATCTCATCAGGAAATACTTCGGAAAAGTCGCACACCACTGGAAAGTTTGCAATAACAGATTGACTCTCCACAGAAAGAGTCGCCATCAACAAGAAAACCAATGCTTCATCTTTCATGAACTCATTCAATTGTTTCGTCGACATCAACATAGTTTGATCTTCTTCCACTAAGGAAGAAAACCTCAAAGTGTTGTCATAGCAATTGATATGGACATAGTTAGCTTTCAACCAATCCATACCCAGAACCACGTCTAAACCAACAAGCGGTAAACAAATGAGATCCACCACAAAGTCCCTATCAAAGATTGATAAAGGGCAATTTGCACACACAAAAGAAGTAGTAACCGTTCCCTTAGTTGGAACTTCCACCACCATTTCTCTATCTAGAGATGACAAAGTGAGACCCAATCTCTTTACACAATCAGCGGCAATAAAACAGTGAGTAGCACCAGTATCAATAATAGTAATAAGAGGAATGCTATTAATGAAACTAGTACCTCGAACAAGACCATCTTCGTTTGCCGTCGAAGCACCCGACAAAGCAAACACCTTTCCCGCTCCTTGAGTCCTCTTAGGCTTCTTACATTGAGGACTAATGTGACCTCCCTCGCCACAATTAAAACAGACTACATCTTTATGCTTGCAATCACGAGTCACATGACCCACTTCACCACATCGGAAACATCTCACCTTGTTCTCCTTAGCCTTAACATCACTTCGACAAACATTACTTTTGTGGTCAGGTTTCCCACACTTGTAACAAACAATACTAGCAGGAGCATCTCCCCCACTAGTCCTTCGCCCTTGAAACGCTTTCTGTTTCCCCTTACCAGCTGGAATATCATAAGGTTTCCCACGGCTCTGCTGACCCTTGCTCCTCTTATCAGACATAATCTTATAGTGTGCATTACTATCTTCCTCGAAGATTCTACAGCTATCAATCAAATCCGCAAAGACATGAATTTTCTGATAACCAATCACTTTCTTAATCTCGGGACGCAAGCCATTCTCAAATTTAATGCACTTAGAAAACTCGGCACCCTCTTCATCATAGTGAGGATAGAACTTAGCCAGTTCGGTAAACTTCGCAGCATAATTAGTGATAGACATATTCCCTTGTTTTAGCTCAAGGAACTCTATCTCCTTCTTTCCCCGAACATCCTCCAGGTAATACTTCCTCAAGAACTCCCTACGGAAAACTTCCCACGTCACTTCCTCATCAACAACTTCAAGCCTCTGACGGGTGTCAACCCACCAGTCATCAGCCTCCTCACTTAACTTATGAGTACCATAACGGATTTTCTGCACAAGAGTGCAATCCATCACACGGAAGATTCTTTCAATCTCCTTCAACCAAGTTAGAGCACCTTCAGGATCATACTTTCCTTGGAAAGTAGGGGGATTATCTCTTTGGAAGGTCATCAAACTACAAGACCCAGCGTTCTCGTCAGCATTCGGCGGATGTTGGAAAGCCTGAGCTATTGCCTGCATAGCAGCAGCAAGAGCCTCATCATTCCTACCAGCATTCCTTCCATCCATAACAACTTCTGCTCACAACAAAACAAGGATTAGAATCAACAAATAACAATACTTGATTGTTAGACAACAACAAACTCAACAACTTGGCCGGACAGGCCGACCTGCTCTGATACCACTAATGTAACACCCCAATTCTACCCCTCGTAATTAATAATAAAATCAGAGTTTCAAAATTTCATCTAACAAAATTGAGGCATCATGTATTCGCACTTTCATCAATACACATTATAATGCACATCATAAACATCAAAAGTCGGATATACCGATTCATACATAATTCATCATATACACATATGACTATTCACAGCACAGCGGATGTGTTCACAAAATATACATAACGTCATGGTATCATCAATACATAAGGTTATAATATCATAAGATAGTATACACAAACTATCCTATCAAAATAATGACGTCGCCCAAATCCCGAGTGTTACTACGATCAGAGCAGAACGACACAAAATAAAGTGACTCGAGCTAATCCTCCTCATCCTCGGGGGTCACCTGCACGTTACCAATATATAGGCAACGGCGAAACAAGTAAAGGGTGAGATACTCCAAAACATATAATTAAAAACATGATAGGATATATAAATAGTTTTGGAAGTATAAATGATATAAGTGAAATAAAGTATATCAACATGCATAAAAAGTTTACATTCTTTAAATTAGCATTTAGTGTATAAATTAACACTTTAACTTCATCACCTAATCATCATACTCGCATCAACACAAAACATCATATACCATCGCAATTCAACATCATTCATCAATTAAAACCCAATGCTAAACAACTCAAACATAAACATAACCGACTCCATGAGACACGACTATGTTATGCATGTGGTATCCGTCGCTTTGTGGAGTTAGGAACACTTGGCATAAAGCCCATCGTCGCTTGGCATAAAAGCCCTCGTCGCTTATGCAATGTATGTAACTCAATAATAAAGACCACACAACAACACATCATCATCGCTCATCAAAATTGACATAAAGTCCACATCGCCATATTTATTCACATCAAATAAACATGTCATCGCATCGCATAAACAACAAGTATTCATTATTAATTAATCCACCAATTTCCAAAAACGGAAAAATAGTCAAAACACCAATAATCGTCGCGAAAGCCATTCTTAATTACCGACATTAATTATAAACATCAACATCGAAATCGGATAGTTCATATATGTCTTAAATTGACTAAAACACAGTCCGGTTCAATTTAACCGTAATTTGGCCTATTTCGGGCCGTTTCATAAAACTCGTAATTTCGAAAAACTAACCTCACCACTACGTTCTACACGTCAAACTTAGCTAGCACGTCAATTTTCATTGAATTCGGAGCAACTTGCTCCTTCGTCGAATTTACCGAAATTGGAAAAACGGAACATAATCGGGTTCTAAATTTAATCGGCTATCTTATGTCCTAATTATATTTTATGGATATAAATTGTTACTAGGTGAAATTGGAATTTTATGAAGAAACAAAAACTATTTCTAAAGAAAATTATGCAGGAACCAATTTGACAGAAAACAGAAAACTGTGTTTACAGAAAAATCACAAAACGGGAAAACTCTTCATTCTCCCAGACCACACAGGGACGCACGTCCCTTGCTCCTTCTCTACAAATGGAGGCGGGTGCCTCAAGGAGGGGGACGGCTGCCCCACACCATGAGGTGGGCGCCTCCCCCATGTTACTCCCTCCACCATTCGTTCATCTTCTTCCTGCAATATTTGTTTCTTACAGTTTTCTTTTTCTGGTTTTTATATTTTTGTGTTATGATTTTTCCTTTCCATTTCCATTTTCATTTTCATTCTATAATTCATATACTACAATACTAATAACAACACACCATAATCCCTACTCCTAATTCAACTTTTCTAAACCATTTCAACAATCAACCGACCAAACCCTATAAATCAACTATCAATTTTTCCCCAATCCAAACTATAATCACCAAACCCTAACTATATGAAATGGAAATCAAATCCCTTACCTTGCAAGTTTTGATTGCTCTTGATGATTCCTCAAACCAAGCCTTGCTCTTCTTCTTGCTCTTCTCTTCTTCCTCTCCAAAACCCTAACTCTTTCTCCAAGTTTCTATACTTTGTGTTTTGGTGTTATGTTAGGAAAAGATGAAGAAAATGCTTTTATAGGAATGTTGTCTTACTAACCAAGGGTGATAAGCCCAATTCTCCCAAATTTCTCCCACACCCCTACTATTCTTAAAATACTAATATCATCTAATTATATCATTAACTCAATTAATTAAAATAATTCCGGGGAATTAAATATCGGTCCGAATAATATTTTACTGAACCGAACGTAACTTCGTCAAATATATTAATAGATATATCGATTAATATAATTATTCTCGTCGCCAAAACAATCGTCAAAAGGTAATTCAAAAATATTAATATAATATAATATTAAATAAAACGGGCGTTACAGTTGCCAAGGGTAACCTTTTCTGATTTTAGGAGTTGCGGAAATCATCATAATGTATACTTGTCTATACAATTTCTGCAAAAATACACATGATTTGGGTGCTGACCTCTTTCTAGCTTAGGCGTATATTTATTTTTTTTCTAATGATTTATCAAACTGCGATTCATAAGTTGATGTTTCTATTGCTGATTGCTTGGTCCTCTTTCAATCTCGTTATCCAATTTTTTTTCAAATTTTCTTCTTCAATTTCACTTTCTTTGTTTCTGGATTTTCAACGTTGAACACTTACGTCTTCTTTTGATTAATGCATTGAGTTTCAATATGTTGAATTTTATTACTGATTTCAGGTTAGAATACTTGAATTAATGTCGATATAATGTCTTTAATATAATCTGATTCTTGATGAAAAGAGTAACGTTGCTGTAGCTCATCATGGTAGTATTGCAATGGTTAATAAAAGGTATGTACTTCAATTTTTCCTCGAAACATTTGTCCTAACTATGTTATTTACAAACTAAAACTTTTTACATGAGGGCATTTGGTCATTGTTTTAAAGTTGTGGAAGTTTGTCATTGTTAATTGTTTTACTCAATATGAATAAACTACAAATTTCTTTGTTAAAGTCACAATTGTCTACTACTATTGTCACGCAAATAAGTATTTTATTATAATTGAAACATTATGAATTTCAGCATATAAAATAGGGTTTAAATTATATTAAAAAATGTGTTAAATTGTATTAAAAAGGGTGTAGTTAAATCTGATTTTTATTTAAAAAGGGTGTAATTACACCCAATTTTTATTAAAAAGGGTGTATATTAGCATATATTTACCCCTGATTTTTATTAAAATTTTTTATGAAAATAGGGTGTACATAAGAACGATAAGAACTTATTTACACCTGTTTTTTCTTACAATTACACTCATTACATTTAATAAAAATCGGGTGTAAATCATAAGCTATTTATCCCCTTGTGTTAAACGGGTGTAATTAAGGTAGACATTTCTCATCCAATGGATATACATAATTTTTATTAAATTTAATGGGTGTAATTGTAATAAAAAACGGGTGTAAATTAATCTTTTGTACTAGTGACATATGATTAAAGATGTTATAAGTCATATTTTCTAAAACTAAATATATGAATTAAAGATTTTAATTGTTTTGTATGATAAATATTTATTTATTTTTATATTTATGTATTTTAAAAATAAATCTTAGTGGTGATTTGAGTAAATAAATTATTTGTTTAAAAATATTACATTATATATCTGTATTAAATTATTTTAATTCAATTTATAGTTTATATTTCCTCTTAGTGGTGATTTGAGTAAATAAATTATTTGGTTAAAAATATTACATTATATATACGTATTAAATTATTTTAATTCAATTTATAGTTATATTTCCGAATGTTTTATAGTGTTATATTTGTTGTATAAAATTTGTGCTTTTGGGTTTGAACCTAATACTTGATGAGAATACATGATTAAGAAGAAAAAGTAAACAAAATATTTAGAATTTCTATTTTTATTTAAATAACAACAAAGTTCAAACTATATTTGTTCATAACTGATTCGAACGAATTAGAATAACTAAATGACATGTATAATAAATATTTATATATCAAATTTTAATTTGTCATTGACAAAATTGATTGGGTCATCTTGAATATAATATGATGCGAAATCTAGTATTGAAGAAACCAAAAATTTCTTCAATTCAATAAATTTTGTGTATTCTTAAAAAAAATTAAAAATTTGAGAAATTGAATATTTTTCATGACATTAATTATTGCATCGACTAAAATATTATGCATATGTTTGTTGTCTATTCACAATTAGAATTTTGTGAAATTGTTATCTTAACTAAAAGATCATGCATATGTATTATGATGTGAAAACTAATATTGAAGAACCTCCGGGTTTTCAATTCAATAAATTTTATGAGTTTCTTAAAGAAATTAAAAATATGAGAAATTCATTTTTTATTGGCATTAATCATTACATCTACCAAAATATCATGCAAATATTTATTGTCTACTCACAACTAAAAGTTTGTGAAATTGTTTTCTTGTACTAAAATCTTATTTTTTAAATTTTTCAGAACTTTCTTGATTAATATCACATATATTATTAAAATTAATATTGAACACTTTATAGCATATGTTCATAAATAGATTTATTTAAAGATTCATTTCTTAGACTTCTAAAATAAATTGTATGACTGATACTTCTTAGATCATAAATTCTAAATTAGATATTAAAAACACATAAAGCATGAATATTAATATATTTATTCACATTAAATCAACACATTAGTGTCCGTTTATCTTCCCTTAATGTATAATTTGTTTAAGGTTAATAACATGATACTTTTCATCTTAATGAACTTTTGGATGTATTGTTCTCTATTATGATAACATTGGAAAACACAGCGATTACAGGCTGATGCAAAATACGGATAAAAGCATATTGAGCTCTCCATTGCATAAATGAATATCAAATTTCTTGAGAACTTCATAACTGGTGGAATAATTGTTAGAATATGCGACTTCTCAAATTTTCACTCATATACATAGAAAAGGTAACAAGTGCGCATATGAGCTTGCTAACAAAGGTCATGAATGGATGAACTTTCAATGTTGGACCTTAGCTCCTCATTTCACTTTAGAAGATTTCTTTAGGATAAGCTGGATCTGCCTAATTTTCAGTTTGATTGATTTTGTTGAAGTACTAGGAGATGGGAGACTTTTTGTGACACCCCAAATTAATTCAATTATTAAATAATTAGAAATTTAATTATTAATTTAATTAAAGGTTTGATTATTAATATTTTTGGATTAATGGAGTAATTATTTAATTAATTAAATGGAGTGTGGAGATGTAAAGTTGAAATGTAGGGTGTATGGAGTAAAAAGCTCTACTAAATCCTAATTAATTTATTTCTATTATTTGGCAAATAAAAAGGAATAAAAGGAAAAAGTGGGAGAAAAGGAATTAGGATTACATACTACGTGAGAATTGAGAAGAGAAGAGAAAAGAGGAGAAAAAGCCAAACGCCGAGAATTCGAAGATTCATCGCGAGGTTAGGGGGGATTGAATCTGATTTTTATGCCTTATGGGTTTTGATGATCATTAGAATGAATCGACCCGTTAGGAATCTCGAATTAGGATAATTGAGTATGCTAATGTTATAATCCAACGTAAAACTATGATTTGAAACGGTTATGAACGATTAATCTATGAAGGATGAATATAGGTTAATTAGAAAACAAATTCTGTGATCAATTGGGTGTAAAAATGCAGTAATTAATTCTGTTTTATGATGATATGAGGTTTGGTGATGATTGGATGTAATGGTGATACGTAACAGTGAAGAAAAACTGGATTCTGGGTGAAAACAAACTGTATGAATCGACACAAGACAATATGAATCGACGCATGCTGTAAAATTTTAGAAAACCAAAAGCTTTGATAAGCTATGCATCGACTCATAGAGTCATGCATCGATTCATAGGAAGGAAAACAAGGACATGTATCGATGCAAAGGAGCTATGGATCGACACAAAGGAGTTATGCATCGACACCTGATGCGTATGTGTCGACACATGCTGAAGAAAATTTTAAAAATGCAGAAATTTTATGTTATGCATCGATGCATATTAGTTATGGGTCGATACAAGCTGGTTATGCATTGATGCATAGCCTTATGCATCGATGCATACTGTGTTGGGCTGAACATGAATTTTTCTGAAACGATTTTGATCATATCTTTTCAACCGTAACTCCGATTTAGGCATAGTTGGTATCGTTGGAAAGCTCAGAACGAGTACTACCTAATGAAAATATTTTCAAAACCAGTAATTAAGATCTGGAGGAAGTAATATGGTTTCCGTAGTACGAATACGTTGTAATTTCGTGGTTATTCGTTGCGTGTAAATACTGTATGTTGATCCCATGTATTGTAATTAATGTTATATTCACGAATTCTATGTTAGCATGTGCTGTTGCTGTTATAATCATGAATAGAATAATGCTGTATGTTCATATTTTGTGTTTTGAACAGTTGCATGCTTCTGATGTGCATGCATAAGCATTGTTGATGCTTCATTCCCATTGTGCAGAATTGAACTTGCAGGGCCAATAAACTTACCTAATGGTCAGAGGTAGTGAGGCTAGATTCTTGACCCAGTGATGTATGGGCGAATCATTGAATTGACGCTGTTTTCTGAGGTGTAAGCGGAACAGGGTGTGGACTTGGTTCACGATTGGTACCACATGCATTTGAGTCTGCATTGCATATGTAATCATAACATGTTAGGATGGTTTCCAGTGTTATGATTGCATTGATTGTTTTTTTTTCATAATGATCTGTGTGTTTGTATTTATGAATCGTATGCTAATGCTGCTAAAAAGGGTGGATTATCGAATTGGTTGTTTTATTGTTTTTGAGAAATGTATAATGCATTTTAATCTTGATGAAATCTCACCCTTACTTTGATGATTTCAGATTGAGGAGTATAGCTGCTCGAGAATTGGTGAGGACAGCTTTTAGAGTTGTGCTACTTAGTTAATCCGCGTGTCAGTGTCATGCTCTGGTAGTTGTAACACTGGGGAACGATTGATTGGAATTTTTATGGAATTAAAACTGGTTGTTTTGGTTTATGTTTTGGTTTATGTTGGGAATAATTATTGATTGAATTATTCCAAATTTTTTTATGTTATAGTTCCGCTGTTTAAACATAATCATTGGTTTTATTTCATTTAATAAGTTCCTCAGTAAAAACATGATAACTGTTTTTGGTTATTTGAATTAATTAAATTGTGACGCCCTTTTGATGTTATGTTTAAAACTCTGATTAAATTATATATAACGCGGGTAAATTAGAAGGGGTGTTACAATTTTGATAGGTTGCCAAACTCTAGTCTGATTTAACTTTTTGTCAGTTGGTTTTTCCTAGATAAGATTTTATTGTTACTCATATATAATTGTTATTTGTTTATATATTATCATTTATTTGTTAAAAAATTAAAATTATTTAAAATTTAATAGAACAACTCTAAAGTGAGTGAAATATTCAATTATGTATTGGACAAAGAAGTAGACTAAAACTACCAAGGTTAAAAATGACAAGAATGAATACATAGCTGAGTTTATGTGGAAACAAAAATGTTACAATAAACCTTTGGCAGCAGAAGGGCAGACCATTTTGAATGCTTTACAACTTACAGTGGATATGCAAGTTTCAAAAATTCATATTTGTTAGTTATGTAGATAGACAGCAATTTTGGTAAAATATTCTGCTTATGAAATGCAATGAAGAATAACTTAAATTGTGAAGTAAAATGTATCATTAGATTTTATGAAGATGTCAAAGCAGATGTCCTGACATGTGTTACAGACCTGAATTGGTTTTTCAGTTCAGAAACATTAGGAGTCAGTTTGTTTTAAATTGTATGCTCGAAGTAAGCAAGGTTTGTAACGATCGTCTACAACATTATTGGAGAACTTTTATCCTACTTTCATGAAGAAAGTATAGGACTCAGTGAAGACTTAATGTGAAACTCTTAAGGGCCAACCCTAAGCTGTTGTGATCATATAAAAGGCATGCTAACCCTATTTGCAGAGTTAGCCACACCAGAGAATATTGAACGTACTGTGTTTAAGTTTTAGGTTGTAAGTCTTTGTTAATTGTCAATTGTGAGCCACTCTAGTATTGTTTAATACTTGAGGTGGATGTTAGTTGAGTTGTAAGTTTTTAATCATCTATAAGCTTTGAAGCAATGATGATTATGTGTCTTTGAAGTGTGTCGTCAAGTCTTTGTTCTTGTTATTATCATCGTGTG
Source organism: Vicia sativa (assembly GCA_021764765.1). NCBI lineage: Eukaryota > Viridiplantae > Streptophyta > Magnoliopsida > Fabales > Fabaceae > Vicia > Vicia sativa. The sequence continues at coordinate 64,221,111 of CM038794.1, forward strand.
TGATTGAGGGGGAGTGAGAGGGGTTTCTCATATCTAAGAGGTTGTTATGTAGAAGTGTCATTGGATAGTAATTAAGTGAGGGGTGTAAACGGGGAAGATTAACTCTAAATTAATACTGCTAATAGTGGACCTCCTCCATGGCTTGGAAGCCTCCAGACGTAGGTATGTAACACTGAACTGGGTACACAACTCACTTGTGTTATTTCAGTTTTCTGCATTTAAGTTTTCTGTTATTACTTGTTCATCAAACAGATATTAGTCTCGTGATATCACCTTCGACATCTCATATCTGATATCATAATTTCGATTGGTATCAGAGCAGTCATCCTGCTCTGTCTCTAGGTGAGATCTAGCGAAGATACTTTCTGATATTATGGACAAGGAATTAGTATTTGTGAATAACCACCCATTCTGGATGGTACTAACTATGATCTCTAGAAACCTCATATGGTGGCGTTTTTGAAGTCATTGGACAATAGGGCTTGGAAAGCTGTTTTGAAAGGATGATCACATCCTGTTATTATTGGGGAAGACAATCAACCCACTGATGTGTTGAAGCCTGAAGAAAACTGGTCTAAGGATGAAGATGAATTAGCTCTTGGAAACTCTAAAGCCTTGAATTCTATTTTCAATGGAATTGATAGGAATATCTTCAGATTGGTGAACACTTGTGAAGTTTTTAAGGACACTTGGGAAATTCTCAAGACTACTCATGAAGGTATCTCCAAGGTAAAGATGTCGAGACTGCAACTATTAACCACCAAGTTTGAAAACTTAAGGATGAAGGAAGAAGAAATCACTCAATAATTTCACATGAATATTCTTGAGATCGTCAACGTGTGCAATGCCTTAGGAGAGAAGATACCAAAGAAGAATCTAGTAAGGAAGATTCTCAAATCTCTTCCCAAGAGATTTGACATGAAAATGACTGCTATAGAGGAAGCTCAAGAAATCAATAGCATGAGAGTTGATAAACTTGTTGGATCGCTCCAAAAATTTGAGCTGGGTATCAATGATAGGGTTGAGAAGAAGAACAAAAGCATAGCCCTTATATCTAATGCTGGAGGCAGAGAAGAAGAATGTGATCTAGAAACTGAAGAAGGATTATCCTATGCTATATTATTCCTTGGAAGACAGTTCAATCAAGTGCTGAAGAAGATGGAAGAAGATTCAAGACCTAATGCCAGGAACATCTTGTACGACATCAGCAAATAAGGAGACTTTGGTAGGAAAGTCAAACTAGAGGATAAATTTAGTCGAGACAGAGGAATAAAATGTCATGGATGTGAAGGCTTTGGTCATGTTAAATTTGAATATCCTACATATCATAAAAGACAAATGAAGGGTTTGGCAGTGGCTTGGTCAGATGAAGAATCTGTAAGTGAAGTTGAAGAGGAAACATCCAAGCAGGTGACAACCTTAACTGGGATATACAGGACTGATGTAGATACCGGTAAAGGAGAAATAGCTTATGATGATCTGAGTGCTTCCTAAAATAAGTTATGCATAAAAAATGATGAAGTATGTCAAGAAGTGGAGAAGTAGAAGAAAATTACAGCTCACTTGAAAGCAGAAAAGAAGGAACACTTGAGAACTATATCCTAATTGGAACATGAAGTTATTCTGCTCAAATCTGAACTTGCCAACATGTCCAAATCTGTCAGAATGGTAAATAGCGGATCTGACACACTAGATAAAATTCTTCAGGCAGGAAAAGTGACAAGAGATATGATTGGTCTGGGTTTTAATGAAACGACCAAAAATGAACCTCCCTCAAACTTGGCTCATATCCAGACTAAACCAATAATGTTGAAACACATGTTTCAACATCATGGGAGAAGGAATCTAAGATACTCCAAACAAAGATACCAACACTAGATATGTCACTACTATGGACGGTTTGGTCATATAAAGTCCTTTTGTTATAAGTTGCATGGATATCCAAAGCTCGATACATATAACTGAAGTCAAAAACTTACTGGTGAATATCAAATCTCACTCTATCTGTGTTGTGACCTTTAGAGATGGAGCCAAATGAGAAATCAAAGGAGTTGGAAAGTTGGATTGGCCAGGAATACCAAATCTTGAAAATATCTTGCTTGTTAAAGGGTTAATAGCAAATCTAATAAGTATCAGTCAACTCTGTGATCACGGCTTCAAAGTGAATTTTCACAAAATCTAAATGTGTGGTTACTAATGAGAAGAGTGAGGTTGTAATGAAAGGGGTCAGATCAAAAGATAATTGTTACTTATGGATACCTGAAGAATGTAGCTTCTCTTCAACATGCTCTTTAGCAAAGGAAGGCGAAGTTAAACTATGGCATCAAAAGTTGGAACACTTGCATCTGAAGGGAACGAAAAGAATCATCTCTATGAAAATAGTGAGAGGAATACCAAAGCTTAATATTGAAGAAGGAAGAGTATGTGGAGAATGCCAAATTGGAAATCAAACTAAGATGTCACATCAGAAGGTCCAACATCTCACTACATCAAAAGTCCTAGAACTTCTTCACATGGACTTAATGGGACCAATGCAGGTAGAAAGTCTTGGGGGAAAGAAATATGCTTTTGTGGTTGTTGATGACTATTCTAGATATACCTGGGTGGGCTTTATAAGGGATAAAACAGAAGTCTTTGATGTCTTCAAAGACCTTTTCCAAAGACTCAGACCTTTTCCAAAGACTCCAAAAAGAAAAGGATAGCTATGTGATCAAAATTAGAAGTGACCATGGAAAGGAGTTTGAAAATAGAAAATTTGTTGTGTTCTGCTCCTTTGAAGGGATCATCCATGAATTCTCCTCTCCCATTACTCCTCAACAAAATGGTATTGTGGAACAGAATAATAAAACCCTCCAAGAATCTGCTAGAGCAATGATTCATGCTAAGAAGTTACCCTACCACTTTTGGGCTGAAGCCATGAATATTGTGTGATATATTCACAATTGAGTAACTATGAGAAAAGGTACCTCAACTACTATATATGAAATGTGGAAGGGAAGAAAACCTACTGTCAAATACTTTCATATTTTTGGAATTAAATGTTATATCTTAGCTGATCGTGAACAAAGGAGGAAGATGGACCCCAAGAGTGATGAAGGAATATTTTTGCAATACTCTACAAACAGCAGAGCCTATAGAGTCTTGAACTCCAAAACTAAAGTAATGATGGAGTCCATAAATGTCGTTGTTGATGATAGAGGATGGACTGAGGAAGCTGATGTCTTAGGAAATGTTAAAATATCTCGTGAATACACTCCAGTAGATACCACAAATAAACACAAGGACTCTACTCCAAATAACGAAGAACCTGTAGATGGTCAAGTCAACAAAGGACCCTCAATTAGAATTCAAAAAGATCATCCTAAGGAGCTGATTATAGGAGATCCAAACAAAGAGTCACCTATAGGTCAAGAGAAGTCATTACAAACTCCTGTTTTGTCTAAAAAATTGAGCCTAAGAATGTCAACGAAGCAATAAAAGATGAATTATGGATTAATGTTATGCAAGAAGAACTAGAACAATTCAAGAGAAATGAAGTTTGGGATCTAGTTCCAAGAACAGAAGGAATCAATGTAATTGGTACAAAATGGGTATATGTTATACCCCAAAATTTTCCCTCCTATTGTTGATGTCAAAATATACATCCATACTCTAGAGTTCCTCAAGGGTTGACCAGATGAACCCTTTATTAAGCAATCAACCCACAATTAGGATTTTGTTTCTCTCAAGTCAAAGTTGACTTCTATTGCCTCAAGTGAGCATCATGCCTCCTCATATGTTTCAAAGTATCACCATGACAAGTTTCAAGCCTCACAGCTCAAGTTTGCTCAGTCAATTGCTCATATGATTGAAAATCAGTTGTATTGAACAAAAAGTCAATTGTGGTAAACATACAGTCAAACTTCATCATTTTTGGTCAACATCAACATTTTGAAGTCACATTCATCATTTGATCAAGGGTTAATCATGATTCATCAAGGAAATCAAAGAATTGATCAAAAGTCAAAGTTTTTAAATTAGGGTTTTTGATAAAAAAAAGTCAACAGAACTTTGACCAGGCATAACTTTCACATACTTCGTCAGAAATTTTTCCACCAAATCTCATATTAAAGGGAACTCAATTCTCTACAACTTTGTGTCTCACAAGCTTTGCCCAAAAATGCTCCATTTGAAAGATATGTCAGTGGGAGAGGTTTCTCATATCTAAGAGGTTCTATGGTAGAAGTGTTATTGGGTAGTGATTAAGTGAGGGTGTAAACAGGGAAGTTTAACTCTAAATTAATACTGCTAATACTGGACCTCATCCCTGGCTTGGAAGCCTCCAGACGTAGGTGTGTAGCACCGAACTAGGTAAACAATTCACTTGTGTTATTTCAGTTTTTTTGCATTTAGGTTTTCTGTTATTACTTGTTCATCAAACAGATATTAGTGCCGTGACATCACCTTCGACATCTCATATCTGATACCAGAATTTCGATATCCTAATTGATAGCAAATGAATGGTTGATAAGGTGAATCTCAAAAGTGATGGGAATTACACCAAACCTATGGAGAATTCCAACCAATCTTGATGAACTATACTCAATTAACCCGATAAAAATCTTTTGTTCTTAACTCTTCATTTTAGTGAATCAACCAACCTTGGTTGCAATATGATTCTACGTAGCAATTAAATACAGAAGAATAAATAAAATTGAGGAAGGAAAGATTAGGATTTGAACAGAATAGGGGATTAAAAATAAAATTTTCTACAAAGTTTCTCTCTGCTCACAAACTTTTGATTTATTCTTTTGCAACTATAATTTCAACATGTGTTACAATAATAGAGGTTACTCCCTCTATTTATAGTTTTATGTTAGCTTGCTCCATAAGCCAAAGTCCAAAATTATAAAGCCTAAAATACCTATTTTGTTCTAAGTCAAAATCCTATGTCAAGCAACATGCTTTGACAATTCGACATCTAATATAACTCGACACACATTAAACTATTTCGACACAACCTTGTTTCTGTAGAGTAACATCCTTTGACACAAGGAATTACAATCTCAATATGCTTCAAAGATAATGGAACTTCATTTGAATGTGATTGCTTCGACCATGTGCTATTAGATTCTTTTCCATATTGATAGCTAACACTATGCCAAAAATGAAAATAGACAGCGCACTTTAGATAACGCTCTTTCCTGAAAATGCTGCCTAAAGCTAAAAAATAAATAAACACGGAAATATTCAAAGAAATTTCAGCAAAAGTGTTGCCTAAGGGTTACCTTTAGACAACGCTTTTTAAAAGCGCTTCCTAAGGAACCTTTTTGACAGCATTTTTAAAAAGCGCTGCTAAAAGGCACCCTTAGAAAGGGCTTTTAAAAAAGCGCTGCTTAAGGATATTTCAGAAAGCGCTCCTAGAGGCACCCCTTTGACAGCGCTTTTGAAAAGCGCTGCTAGAGGTCCCCCTAGACAGCGCTTTCAGGCAAAAGCGTTGACTAAGGCCTTTAATTTTTTTAAAAATAAAACAGAAATTTATTTTCATTTCATTCTTTCTAATTCTCAGAATTTTCCTAAAACCTTATTTCTCGGCAAAACCTTCATCACGAACAACCTCTGTTTCACCATTTCTAATTTCCAAGCTTCCAATTTCCAATTTTGCTGTTTCGTCATTTCAATTTCCTTTAACAACCGCCGATTTCCTTCAAGTCTTCTCTTCATTCACCATTCTTCGTCTCTCTTCTTCAACTGTTACCTCCACCAACTAGTAACATTGTAACCCATCGTCGCCACCCATTTTCTCATCTTCCTTACACCTCTATTTCGAAGCTACTATAAACTACGATCAACCTCTGCCTGACTTCCAATTGTGCGTCATACTTCCTCTAACTCAGTTATGTTTCACAAGTCTTCTCTTAGTCCATTAGCTTCGCATTATTCGGGATTTCAAACCACGTCTTAGTAACATCTTTGTATTTAATTTTACTTCAATGTTTAAAGTATTGAATTTTACTAACATATGCTTTCTATTTGTTTGAAGTTTCTAGGCATGCATTTTCTCATTCTTATTTTTGTGTATTTGGCTATTTTATTTTAACTTTGTCTTGGGTTATTCTATTGTATTGTATATATGTCCTGGGTTATTTGTACGCCCATCTTAAGTTCATTTATTTTTATGGTTATCTTATTCCTTTGACAACATTGTTTGGTCAAATTACATACTGGAAACTAGAAAATAAATGATTTCTTTAAAACCTTTTTGGTCAAATTATTCACTACTTGCTTTGGATTTTTGTATCAAAAAGAAATGAGCCGGTTTGGATTTTGGGGTCGCACTCAACTCAAAGCAGCTGATAGGATAACTCTGCCTGAGTACATGTCGGCTATTTGAAATCGAATTACGTTGCAGCAAAGAAGATTGCACGATAAATTAAGACACTTCATTGACAATATAGGTACTATATTGAAACTTGTACTATGACAGCGAGATGTTGTGAAAGAGTTCCATACATGCTTTCCCGTCGACAATGACTCTCCTTAAACCTTTCACCTACTAAATATTTAGAAATTATTATTACAATTATTGTCTTAATTTGAGATATCCCATTTATTAAACATGTGTTGAAGTTTTGATTGCAAGTTAATAGTTGTGGTGTCTATACAATGTGATTTGAGTTGAAACGATATTTCTGCTGTTTTTTTTTCTTTCCAGATGTGTTATGATGGGAATAAGCTCTAGATTGTTGAATTTGATTCATACTTAATATTAGTTGTTGAATTGGTATTGAGAGCCATGCCGAAGTTGTGTTAAATTTGTGTTAAGGTTTTATACTAACAACATGTTTAGTGTTTATTTTTTCAAATAGCATTTTGGTTTAGTGATAGATTGTAGTGAGGCTGGAATTATTTGTGATAATATTGTCTTTATTGGTGTTACATCGCGATGAGTTTTTGGGTTGATTAGTTTGTGGTAATATTGGATAGTTTAGTCTGGGACATCAATCCCTATTCATTTATGATTTAAAATTTTTTAAAATAAAAGTTTTCTTTCCATTGAATTAGTTGCGTTTCCCGACCGTGTTCGACGTACAACACTTATTCCTTGCATTTCCCTCAGTTCGACCTTCTTGTTTCAACTTCTCGACGTTGTTTTTCGGTAAATTCGAGGTAAATTTCTTTCTCAAATTACGGGTACTGGTCTGAGTGAGATTCTCTTTTATGAGACAGTTTAATCTGTGATGAATTTATCTAAAATTAATCCTATATACTTTGCGTTTTGACATAAACACATTATACTGTTTTGTGCCATAATTAGTGTTTTTTTTAGCTTACTAAGTAGTAAAACCATGGATACAAAATGGATGTCTTTCAATCGATTGTCAAAAGAGTACGAGAATGGGGTATTAGAATTTGTTAAGTTTGCTGTTGAACACACTGAAGATCCCATTAGAATGAAATGTCCTTGCTTGGGTTGTTGTTATGTGGGCCGGGTTGACGCATATGGATTGAAATTGCATTTACTGAGGTGTGGAATTGATCGAAGTTATATATGTTGGATATTTCATGGTGAGAAAAGCAGCGAGAATGTTGAACTGAGGGTGAAAAGTAATACGACCTATGCTTCATACGACAATGTCACAGATACATACGATTGTGATCAAGTCAAAGAGATTACAGAAGCACTTGAAGAAGATCTTCAGGATTGTCCCAAAATGTTTGAGAGGTTGGTAAGCAATGCAGAGAAACCGTTGTATAAAGATTGCACCAAATTCACAAGACTGTCTGCGGTATTAAAGTTGTACAACTTAAAGGCGTGCAATGGATGGTCGGATAAAAGTTTCACAGAGTTATTAGCCCTTTTCAGAGATATGCTTCCTGAGGATAATGTTCTTCCTAATTGAACCTACGAGGCCAAAAAAATGTTGTGCTCTATTGGCATGAGCTATGATAAGATACATGCTTGTCCAAATGATTGCATTTTGTTCCGAAACGAATATGCATTGTTGAATGAGTGCCCTAAGTGCGGTTTATCTCGATATAAGAAAAGTTATCTCCATCAAAAGTCTGATGGTATTTTCCTATTATTCTGAGATTTAGATGCATGTTTCATAGTAAAACTGATGCAAGACACTTGACTTGGCATGCAGATGAAAGAATTATCGATGGAAAGTTTCGACATCCGGCAGATGCACCATAATGGAAGAAAATTGATAATGATTATCCTGATTTTGGAGGAGAAACAAGAAACCTTAGTTTGGCGTTATCTACTGATGGAATGAACCTGCATGGTCTTCAAAGTATCTCACATTCCACATGGCCTGTGATTCTTATGATTTATAACCTACCTCTATGGCTATGTATGAAGCATAAGTACATGATATTATCTATGTTATTTCTGGGCATAAACAACCAGGGAATGACATAGACGTATACTTGAAACCTTTAATCAAAGATTTGAAGATTTTGTGGGAGAGCGGTGTGTACGTTAATGATAGATATAGGAAAGAAAGTTTTAATTTGAGGGCGATGTTGTTTGGCACAATTAACGATTTTCCAGCATACATAAATCTATTCGGGTATAGCATTAAAGGTGAAAAATTGTGCCCTATCTGTGAAGCTGGAACCGATACGACGCGATTGAAAGTTTGTTAGAAGAATGTCTATCTCGTGGATGGAGAAAAGCGTTCAACAGAGATACCGAACAACGTAGAGCTCCACCTAGATTGACAAGTGATCAAATTTTTAAAAAGTTGAAAGATGTGAGTATTTAGTTTGGCAAGCCTTTTGCAAATTGTGATAACTGTTTTTTTCAAAATCTGTTTTTTAAAACAATGAAGTCACCACCTAATTTTATTTGTTCCAAAGGAACAAGAAAATATAGATAAAACCTGTGAAGAAGGATAAGGCGGTCTACAAGACCAAAAGGTATGGATTCGGGAGTCAGTTATGCAAGGGGAAGGTATTAGCACCCCTCACATCCATCGTACTCAATGGGAACCGTTTAGTTCGTGTGTGTTTACATGTGTTTATTTAATTTTCTAATTTCTAAGTTAAGAAATAAGAAATAAGAAGGGTCTTTAGTTTTGGGTTTTTGAACTCACCAAAGACATCGCATCTTGTGCCTACGTACTCCCTCGTGCAATGGGAAAGTCAGAGTTTCGTAGTTCCTCTAGAGAATGATAGAATTTTGTTGGTTGATTTTTTAGAAGAGTGATGCGTTAGACATTTCAAACTCTTGAACCTCGACTTGTTTTGCTCGTATGAGAGCTAAGTCTCGTGTATTCCCTTTTTGAAATGGCTAACATATACTCCTTTTATGAAAAGGTTTTCGATGATCGCGTATGAGCGAAAAATACAAGTTTGATGAGTTGAAGTTATTTTTATGTGGGAGACAAGCACCGGACCATAAGCGTTAAACGGATAATGCTCCAAGTACTCGGATAGAGAGGACAGAATCATCCTGAACATCTTTTTCTACCCAAAAAGCTTTATTAAGAAAAGATGATGCGAAACAAGGTTCGCTTAATTAGATTCATTTAAAGAAGCTAAGCATACGATCGAGGGTCGAAAAAGGACTGATTACCTTACGCTTGGAAAGGGGGAGAGTGGAACATTTTATTTATGAAAATATTTTTAAAAGAAACTCGACGTTGGATCGAGGTTTGAAGATTTAATTATGAAAGTGTTTTGATGTTTGGTATATGGACCAAGAAAATTTGAATCGGGTTATGATTAATCAAGTATATGGACTTAATTAATCTCGTGAAGATAGGTGCTCCTACCCCCAACTATGAGACCCTTGTGCATGAATGATATTGGTATATGGACCAATATTTATTCGGGTTATGATTAATCGATGCAAACTAGGGTTTCGATTAATCTCGTGAGAATGACCACGCCCATTCCCATTCCCAACTATGAGACCCTTCTGGCTTACGAGCCAAGATGAGAAATGAAAATAAATGCATCAAGTGTGTGAAGTGTACAATTGTGAATAATTCATACAAACATACAAGAGGCGAGTAAAAATAATTAAGCACACAATACACGTCTAAATCCTTTAAATAATTATTAGAATAACAATTTTATTTTAATAAAATTAATTAATAGTTTAATCAATAATATCGAATAAAATTATCTTAGACTAATAATTATTTAATACAAAAAGAAAGTTTATTTGATTATGTATAATAAAAGTAATAAAAATAATTGAAAAGAGGTAAGGATTTAGAGATAACATGTTTTGAAGCTAGATTTGGGGGTGTAGATAAGAAGCGGAATCACATCGTGTAGGCTCAGGATGTTAGCTAAGGGCGTAAAGAATCAGCTAATCTCAATGTATCAGAATAAAGCCGAGTAGAAGTCCCTACATCACACGAGATACAAACAAAACAAACAACGCTGAGAAGCTTACAAAGCTCAAGTATCAATTAGTGAACGTTGCACTTAATTAAATTAAATTAAATTTATAATAGATTCATATAGGAATCAACTCTAATAAGACAAACAATATATTTGTGTTCAAACGCGTTCAAAAATCAAATCGAATTTAAAGTTCGAAATCGCAACACAATGAAGATCATTACAATATAATTACAAATGAATTGAAAAAAGTATAAAATCAAGAGTACTAAGTATAATTGTATATTTACATTTCTAAACATAAGAATTAAAATAATAAGTATTTTGTATATTAGACTGCTAATGAACAAGTGTAGATCTGCTATTTGAAAGTGAATGCTTGAACAATCTTTGGATGTCTTCACAAATAACAAACTTGTTAGTAGCATAAGTGTGGGATAAAAATAAAATGAAATGAAATTGCAACAAATTAGAATATGATTAGTAAGCAAGGTATAAAATCGAAATCAAACTTGTATGATGCATACAAACAAATGAATGTTTCTCAACCAATAATCAAGAATTCATGTTATTATTCAACGTAAAGTACAAAAATCAGCATTATGTAGATGGTGCTAAACACATTTAAAATCAAGTAAACACAAGGATTATGTAGATGGTGCTAAACACATTTAAACACAAGGGTAAATATGGTCATCAATTCACAAATGAGAACGGAAATCAAGAACTAATGCTATAATTCAATTCAATTCCAATACATGAAAAATCATACTTAACAGTGGCGGAGCCAGAAAAATTATAAAGCTTGGGCAAAAAATTTAAAAACCGAAAATTAAGTTCGGCCAAAAAATTTATAAAATGAAAATTAAGTTCGGGCAAAAAATTTAAAGACCGAAAATTAAATCCAGACAAAAACCATACGGTAGAGACCAGAAATTTATAAAATGAAAATTAAGTTCGGGCAAAAAATGAAAATTAAGTTCGGCCAAAAAATTTATTGTATTAACTAAATAATAAGAAATAAGAAATATTTTCCTGTATATTTTATTCTATTCTAAATAAGCTAAAGGAATATTCTATAAATTATTCTTATAGAAATATTAGCCTAATTGATTCTTAACATTTTATTTTCCAGAAAGAAAATAAAGGGTGCAAAGAGGTAGATTTACAAATAGAAAAATATAAATTTAAATTAGAAAACTAACAATATTAAACTAACAATATTACACAATTCTAACTTTCTAATATTGCATATTATTAACAAAAAGTGTAACACCATAACAATCTATCTATCAGCAATTTCACGCAGTGTCTCTTTTGTAGTTGATAAGAATGCATGTTAGGTGGAAGCACCGAACGAAAAGTGTTGGACATGTGTCTATGAGGGAGACAGTAAAACACAATATCGATGTGTTGCGGTTTGTTTCATTTATCACTTCGGTCAAAGAATATAATATTTCAATATAATACATTAAGAAAATTGGATATAAATGTCCAAACAAAAAAAATAGAGATTAGAAAGAGCAAAAACTACTTAACAAGCAAACTATACAACAAACAAAATTGAGACACTAAAAAGACATAACAGAACAAACTAAATAAAATAAAATTGGAGCCTGGGCAGTTGCCCGGGGTAGCCGTACGGTAGAACCGCCTATGATACTTAAATCAAGCATTATTCATAAAAATCAAAAGCTAGACAGTAGAAAATTATGCATAAAAATCTCATGAAAATCAATTTCCAAGTGATTCCAACCTTATGTATAACCTCCGACATCAACCAACAAACTTTGTGAATTGAATTCAACTTGAAACATCATCAAAATCACTTTTAAAAGTGACTTAAACACCAAGACGAAATCAACATCGATACGCAAGTATGAACAAACTCTTGGTGTTTCAATTAAACTCAAAGAATGAACAAAACAAGAATTGAAATGAGGTTTTGTCATACTATTAAAATCTGGATAGCCATGTACCTAAACTTAGACGTGCAAAACATCCATTTGGAAACGATAAACTCAAAGGCAATGTTAAAACAAAACTAATCATTCATGAACCACTAATTCAAACTTAATCAGAAGCTCATTTCTAAGATCGGGATGCCACGAATCAATCGTTTTTACTCGAGATAAAACGACTTGCTCAAATTTGCACAAAAGAAACGGCATGCTGCCTCATGAGTTTCTCGGTTAGATTTACACACGAGCAATGCGGTATTATCGTCGTTTTTATTGAAACTACCGTCAAATATACATCAATCAAAAACTTCAATCAAAATTAAAATGAGAATAACACAATAACACGGTGTCCCAACAGTTTCTCGGTTAGATTTACACGCAAGTAACACGGTGCTATCATTACCTTCATCGAAACTACACCAAATGTTCGCTTCACTAAGAATTTCAATTGTAATTAAAATGTGGATAATGTAATAACGTGGTGTTGATACCAATAGTTTCTCGTTCACATCCTACGCGAATAAGCGTGTCAATGTTGAACCCTCATCGAAACTACACGAATATCCTTTGTTACAAACTCAATAGAAATCATCTTGAGAACAACATTATCAAGGTATTGCAAACAAGCTTCAAAAACAATTTAAACAAAAATCAATTACAACATCAAAACTTATCAAACTACAAATTCTCATTAAGATACAAAAAGAGTGGCACACCGGGATTGTTTTACTTGACAGCAAAAATAATGAGTAAGGCAAACATATAAGGTTGTAACCCAACAAAACACAGGAACAAGCATGCAATCCGATAACACAAATTCAAATTCAAATCCATGAATCAAATTCAACACTAGCACAACAAGTATGACATCTCAAATTTCAACACAGGAAACAGGATAACGAAACCGAAACATCAACAACACAATATGAAATCGTAATATAACAGTTCTATTAAAAAAAAACAAAAATCGAGATGGAAACAAAATTACCAATTTGAAGCTGGAATTGTCGTTGTTGCCATTGAATCGTCGGAATGTTGTTGTGGTTGTATCGGTGAACTTTGGTTAAATCTGGAACTCTGTCGACTTGAACGCTTCATCGTTGAGTGCGAAAATGGAATAGAGGCAGAAGGAAGTAAGGGTTGTTGTGGAACGATGGGTTGGTGGTGAGAGACGGAAAATGATGGAGGTTAATGGAGGTTGAACGGTAGGAAGTATGAACGAAGGTTGTTGTTTGAAGACGAGGGTTTTTGTTGAACGGAGGGCGGGTGGATGATTACGGTGAGGGTTTTTGAAGAGGGTCAGAGGTGGTTTTTGTGAGGTAAGTTTGGAGTGTAAATTCGATTGTAGTGAGTGAAATGGTGAAGATTGAGATGTTGGTTGAAGATTGATGAAGAGGATGGACCAGTGATGGTAGTATGGCGAGGAGAAAGGAGTAGCAGTGGTGTTACGTTTGGGTTGAAGAAAAAGGAAGGTGATATTGAAGGTGAATGGTGGAAGTTATGGTGAGGTGAGGGGTTTAAGATGATGATGGTGATAAGAACGACGGAGGGATGAAGACGGTGGTGGGTGTGTGAAGATGAAATAGTGAGGGGTTGTTGAGATGAAGGCGGATGGGGAGACTGTGAGTGGTTTTCATCGTGAGATGGAGGAGGTGTTCCGATGTAGGGCGAGTATGGAGGTTGGAAATGGATGGAGTGGTTTGTCCGAAAAGGAGAAGAAGAGGCGTGGGTTTCTGGTGAAAGGGACGAGGGAGTATGAGTGAGATGGAGGAAGTAGGGAAGAAGATGAAGTGAGGTGATGAAGATGTTACGAGAGAGGAGGTAATGGCTGAATGGAAAGATGAAGAGGAATTGCTTTTTATTTATTTATATTTTTCGATTCAGATTTGTTGTTTTTGAGTCTTGTTTTGATACCCCCTCTAATGCCTTTTCTTCCTATTGTGAACAGTGATACATATATATATATATATATATATATAATAGGTTAAAGTAATTATCATAATACCCAAAATGACCCTAATGATCAAATGGAACATAAAGCCCAATATAATAAAACTTAATCTATCCGAAAACATTTTTGTTTTTATTTTTGGAGATAAAAAATGGACACTTAAAAATATCAAAAACGATAAAATTTGGGCGATAAATTATCATAAAAAAAGAAATGAGCACATTAAAATAAACTATGAGTCTCAAGGATTAAAGAAAAATTATCAAAATGGCTAAAATCGAAATAAAATGATAATAATGAATACCCAGTTGCAAAACGCTCACGATTAAAAACAAGACTTCAAAATGTATCAAAATATTAGAGATAGCACTGATCGGAAAAATAGCAAGTGTACTATTTTCACCGATGTAGTTATAATGAGTTTTCCCAAGTATCGATCTCGAGGACTGCATAGTAAATACCTATTTGTGCTCTTAATTTAATTGAACAAAAACAATGGTTGAGTTGAGTTTATAACTTGAAATTATAATCATAACAAAAGAATGACTGGTGAAATATATTGGGAATAATGCTAGGGTGGGTGGTTGATTTAACAAATTATGATCCGAATCCAAATTTCCTCATTGCATATGAAAACTTTCAATTACCTATCTCTAGATTGTTCTTCCTTAAGGCCTTAATGAAGAAAACTATTAAAACCCCAATCCTTATTCAAATGTCCATTCAAATAACTCTTGGTTTTAACCATAAAAATATCAAGAATTCAGGTGATTAAAAAGAGTTCCTAGTCCTAGGTGAGACTCCTAATAACCTAATTGTGTAGAAACCCTAACAATCACAGTCCTGCCAATTGTTAGTCATAGGTATACATGTATTTGTCCGATACATAATCATAAGAACACCACACAATTAAATTGAAATAGATGAACATGCATTAAGGAAATTAAGAATCTGAATTCATAACAATCATCAAATTAGGACCACCCCCTAGCATTGGGGGGTTTAGCCTCTCATAGTATTAGAAGAAAATATCAAATAAGAGTTAAACATTACAAAGAATAACGATGACTTTGATCTTCAATGGTGGTTGCCCTTGAATCTCGCCGTCTCCGAATTCTTCTTCGTAGCTATCTTTTCTCCGTGATATTTCTTTCATGCTTTCAAAAGTACCTTTCTCTATCCTCAAATTCCTTCTAATAGTCTCTTCTCTATCCTCGTTTCGGCAAAAGTTAGAAGTACCCTTAATGACAACAACGAGCTCCAAAAATAATAAAAAAACAAGTTTCCACACGCTCCCATCAACACGGGCCGTGTTGATGAACACGGGTGCCCGTGTTGATCTCTGCATCAGAAGTCATGCTCCAGGCCATTCAACACGGGCCGTGTTGATGAACACGGGTGCCCGTGTTGAGCCACTGTCTTGTGTTGTTTTTGCGCTTTCCACTTGCTTTTCAACACGGGCCGTGTTGATTAACACGGGTGCCCGTGTTGATTCACTGACTTTGTTTTTTTTGCGTTTTCTAGTGGCTTTTCGACACGGGCCGTGTTGATTAACACGGGGGCCTATGTTGATGCATCTGTAGCCTCCCATATTCTGATTTTTGCACTTCTTTTCCCCGATTTATCCTGTTTTATTCTCATGACCCTGAAAACACTCAAACACATAACCAAAGCGTAAAATGCGATAAAATGACATATAACACTAGACAAATAAAAGAAACGATAATGATTAAGGCACTGAAAATTATAATAATCATCACATGCATACTACTAGCCAAGAACTTCACTTATTCGGGCACCAAACGAGCAGCATTTGCCACTTTTTAATACCGATAAAAATTTCAAACCTTTTGGTTATTTATTGTCCTTTATCCGGACGACGTTTGGGGATCAACCCCCTTTGGGCTGAATAACCTGGTGAGGGCTACCCAACTTAGCGGGCCGGTTGCCTTTTACCGTATTTTCATCATTTAATGTCATTTTTATTTGCTTCTCAACCAATCATACCTACATGTGAATCTGAATTATGCCAGACTGTATAGATAAACTATTCAAGGAGTACTTCGCAGACTTTAAGCACTATAGTACGAATCTACACGTTGGACTCATATCACTGTCACATTATTCCGAATTTCCTACCTTCAAACAATCATCCCTGCACCTCACACCATATCATTCCGATCGTATTGAAATACAAGCTCTTGTGTAAAACAAAACAAAATTTTGGGAGAATTTCCACTAGAGTGTTATTACACAGCATTTAACATCAACTTAACAAAAATCAAACAAAGCAATAAAACAAAATAAAGCAATAAAACCTCCCCCAAACTTGAACGAAACATTGACCTCAATGTTTTAGACCAAACTCGAGAGAAGTGACTCACAAAGGGTGATTCAGCTCCAATTGCTACCTCCTAGCTTCCGCAAGATATGATCCCTTTTTATTACCTGCGAACAAAACAAAAAGAAAAGCTAAGTTACGAAAAATGTGGGTTGCCTCCCACGTAGCGCTTCGTTTAACGTCGCATGGCTCGACGGGTCATCCCCTTACGGAGGGTAATTTCTCTTCCACACCTTGTTGCTTGTACTTTCCGCAACCCAAGATTCAACCCCCTCAAGAGCACTAGCCACTGCGTGATTCACGTTACTTCCAACTTTCATCTTCTCACCTTTGTCTACCTTCTTCTTTCCCTGCTTGGCTTCTTAATTGAACTTAGGAATTTTAATTGATGCCACCGAGAGATTACGAGACTTCTTGTGGAGTGATTTTGAAATTTTGCTCTCTCCCTTAACTTTGACCATACCAACTGAAAATTTATTATTTTCACCTGCACCTTGTTTCTTGACCTCAAACACCTTCATGGTTATCTCCTCATCAAAACATTTTAACGTTAGATGACCTATCTCAATATCAAAATTGCACCTGCTAGTCAATAGAAAAGGTCGACCAAGAATGATTGGGGTCTCTTCATCTTTAGGTATGTCCATGATCTGGAAATCCACTGGAAAAGAAATTTTTTCAATCTCGACCAACACATCTTCATCTATCCCATATGACTTCTTGATGGTGTGATCAGCAAATTTTAATTTTGTTTCACTCCCGCTTATCTTTTCAATACCAAGCCTCTTGAAGATTGATAATGGCATTAAACTCACACTAGAGCCAGAATCAATTAGAACCCTTTTGAAAGTTCTATCTTTTATGGTGCATGGTATTGCCACCGATCCAGGATCCTTCTGCTTGACATGTATTTTTCTCTCGGGTGCGATTGCACACAACTTCTCATCAACGAGTACATGTTCATCATCTGTTGGCCTCTTTTTTGATAGGATCTCCTTCATGAATTTTTGGTACAAAGGCATTTTCTCGAGTGCTTCAAATAACGGTATGTTGATCTCTAGCTTCTCGAACAATTTGACAAATTTATCGAACTCTTTCAATTTTGTGTCCTTCTTTGCCACTCGCGAGGGATATGGAAGCCTAATCACAGGTTTACTCTTTTCTTCAGCTGGCTTCACAAGTAGCGCCACTTCTTCCTTTTTCCTCTTGTTCTCTCTCACTTCTAAATCCACTTCTATAAGTTCATCATCAACTTTTACCTCATCTTCTCTTTCTTTGGAAACATTTTCACTCCTTGTTGTGACAACATTCATATTCTCATGGTTCTTTTGATTGCCTTGTGCTTGCATTGCTACTTGTTGCACAATTTGCCCCATTTGAACCTCCAAATTTTTAATTGCAGCCGTGGTGTTCCTGTGATTGCTTCGTGTTTCTTCTTGGAATTGGGAAGTGTGGGCAGCCATCTTTTCAATGGCCACTTCCCATTCTGCCTTCTGAGGAGCTTGTTGTTGCTGATCTGTCCAAGCAAAGTTTGGATGATTCTTCCAGGGTCATAGGTGTTAGAATAGGGATTATTCTGCCTCAAGAATTTTATCTCCTCAATTTGTTTTGGAGTTGCAAGACATTGTGCAGTCATGTGTGGTCCACTACAAATGTCACAAACCACATTTTTAACCTGTGCCACCTGTTGAGTTCCCATGTTCATAGCTTTAAGCTTTTTCTCCACTTCTGCAGCTATCGCCTCTTCGATTTTCAGTTGTTTATTCACTTCAACTTCAAATCAATCACTCCCTCTAGTTTGCTTGCAACCCTGTCATATAATTCCAAATGCTCATTTGCAGCTATAGCTTCAATAATCTTCTTTATCCCAGTGGCTGTTGAGAAGTTGGATGGCCCACCAGCTGCTATGTCAATGAGTTGATTCGTTTTGATTCTCAGACCATTCACAAACATCTGCATCTGCTCAGTCTGATCCAGGTTATGAGTAGGGCATGCCACCAGGAGTCTCTTAAATCTCTTGAAAGAGTCTCCTAATGATTCACCCTTCTTTTGCTTGAAATTCAAGATCTCATATCTTTTCCTCATGAACACAGATGCTGGAAAATACTCATTGAGGAATGTTGTTTCCATATCTTTCCAAGATGTAATGCTACCTGCTAGAAGAGAATAAAACCACTCCTCTGCTTCATCTGCCAAAGTGAATGGAAATATTCGCAACTTTTTCTGTTCTTCAGTATGCCCATCTATCTTTAGAGTGGTGCTCATAGTCAAAAATCGTTGCAAATGTTTGTTAGCATCTTCATTAACCCTTCCAGAAAAGGATCTCTTCTCCAACAGAGTGATGGTGCTCGGGTGGAGCTGAAAGTTAGGAACATTCACCGGTTGGTTGACAATGGTTAATCTTCCCCCCGGTGCATTTGTACCTCCGTAATCTCCTAGCAGTCTTTCTTGCGGTGGATCCATGGTCTCAGCTTCTGATTCTTAACCTGAGTGTACTGAATTTTTATCTTCTTCTTCTTCTGCCAGTATTGCTTGCTTTGCTTTTCTTCGCCTAGCGTGACAGGTTCTTTCTATCTCTGCATCAAAAAGATAATCAGCTCAGGATTTACCTCGCATACAATATTAGACACAATATTAGTACTGATATAATTTATTAGGAAAAATAAAATTTTAATTGAAGAGCAATAAAATTTCAATTGAACTAAGATTAAAATCTGTATTTTGGCAGTCCCCGGCAACGGCACCAAAAACTTGATCGGAAAAATAGCAAGTGTACTATTTTCACCGATGTAGTTATAATGAGTTTCCCCAAGTATCGATCTCGAGGACTGCGTAGTAAATACCTATTTGTGCTCTTAATTCAATTGAACAAAAACAATGGTTGGGTTGAGTTTAAAACTTGAAATTATAATCGTAACAAAAGAATGACTGATGAAATATATTGAGAATAATGCTAGGGTGAGTGGTTGATTTAACAAATTATGATCCGAATCCAAATTTCCTCATTGCATATGAAAACTTTCAATTACCTATCTCTAGATTGTTCTTCCTTAAGGCCTTAATGAAGAAAACTATTAAAACCCCAATCCTTATTCAAATGTCCATTCAAATAACTCTTGGTTTTAACCATAAAAATATCAAGAATTCAGGTGATTAAAAAGAGTTCCTAGTCCTAGGTGAGACTCCTAATAACCTAATTGTGTAGAAACCCTAACAATCACAGTCCTGCCAATTGTTAGTCATAGGTATACATGTATTTGTCCGATACATAATCATAAGAACACCACACAATTAAATTGAAATAGATGAACATGCATTAAGGAAATTAAGAATCTGAATTCATAACAATCATCAAATTAGGACCACCCCCTAGCATTGGGGGGTTTAGCCTCTCATAGTATTAGAAGAAAATATCAAATAAGAGTTAAACATTACAAAGAATAACGATGACTTTGATCTTCAATGGTGGCTGCCCTTAAATCTCGCCGTCTCCGAATTCTTCTTAGTAGCTATCTTTTCTCCGTGATATTTCTTTCGTGCTTTCAAAAGTACCTTTCTCTATCCTCAAATTCCTTCTAATAGTCTCTTCTCTATCCCCGTTTTGGCAAAAGTCAGAAGTAACCTTAATGACAACAATGAGCTCCAAAAATAAGAAAAAACATGTTTCCACACGCTCCCATCAACACGGGCCGTGTTGATGAACACGGGTGCCCGTGTTGATCTCTGCATCAGAAGTCATGCTCCAGGCCATTCAACACGGGCCGTGTTGATGAACACGGGTGCCTGTGGTGATCCAATGTCTTGTGTTGTTTTTGCGCTTTCCACTTGCTTTTCAACATGGGTCGTGTTGATTAACACGGGTGCCCGTGTTGATTCACTGACTTTGGTTTTTTTGCGTTTTCTAGTGGCTTTTCGACACGGGCCGTGTTGATTAACACGGAGGCTCGTGTTGATGCATCTGTAGCCTCCCATATTCTGATTTTTGCACTTCTTTTTCCCCGATTTATCCTATTTTATTCTTATGACCCTGAAAACACTCAAACACATAACCAAAGCGTAAAATGCGATAAAATGACATATAACAATAGAAAAACAAAAGAAACGATAATGAAATTCAATGTTAAATAACTGTGTAAAAACCACCGATCAAGCACATTTTCATGATCTACGCGACACGTAGATTCATAAAGCAGTGAGTTAAAGGCAAAACATGAAATTTTTTTCTCGCTAAATTTCTGCACAAAATTGGTTTGAACAGTCTGTTTATAAAACAGAAATATCAATATCATCAACATATAATCAACTTAACACTATGCAAGAAACAGGTAGAGAGATAAAAATGCATGAAGTAAAATAACGGGTATTTTACAACTACAAAATGATGCGAACTTTGGTTTAAATTGACTTTCGGTCAACCTAATCGCAACTAGCGATGCAAATGTGATGTATGGATGACTGTTTAATACCAATGACCTAATGGAAGCATATGCAGATGAATGTGAAGCCTAAGCCAGATAAACTCGAAGTTATGAGGGCAAATTTTGGGGTATGACACAAATACAATTGTCACATGTGGGTGGAAGAAGAGGTCGGTTTCTTTTAATTTCCATATTAGAAATCTTTGTACGTAAGACATTTTATTGATGATATGCATATTGAAAAAAATGTATTTGAAAGTGTTATTGATACGTTGCTTAATATAAAAAGAAAGTCTAAGGATGGCCTTAAAGCAAGGTAGGACATGGTAGAGATGGGAATAAGAACTGAATTAGGACCTGTGAAGAAAGGAAGACAAACATATCTACCACATGTTGCTTATACTCTATCTAGAAAGGAGAAAAAAATATTGTGTAAGTTTCTGAGTGAAGTTAAAGTTCCAGAAGGTTACTCCTCATACATTAGAAGACTCGTGTCTATGAAAAACCTCAAGTTAAAGAGTTTAAAGACACATGATTGCCATGTCATAATGGAACATTTTCTACAAATAAGTATACGTTCTATTTTTCCAAAAAAAGTAAGAAGAGCTATAACTAAATTGTGTTTTTTCTTCAGTTCAATTTGTAGTAAGGTGATCGATCTTGAGATCTTACCAACATTGCAAAAAGAAATAGTTATTACTTTGTTTGATCTTGAAATGTTTGTGAGTATTCTGGTCGGGTGAGGGGTAAGGGACATGGGGTTACTCCAACATCCTTAAAAAAGAACAATCCAAAGATAAAAGTTGCTAGCAATAAAGAACTGCAGGCAATTGAGGAAGGATAAAGCAAGACATCAATCAGAAAAAGGGAAGCTTCAGGTTTTAAATATACTAGTGACATAACTAGTGTCAATTGTGCAGTTCAACCGAGTATTCTTGAGGTAATTATATATTATTATGAAATTAAATTAGTGTAATTTATTTAACTGACATATATACACATTAACAATGTCATATTTATTATTGGTTTTATGGCATTTCACCTTGTCAACTCTTTTTAGAGACACCGACTTATCGCATGGTTGGCAGGGGAAAAGTGCATAACACTCTGGGAGAAGTACTTAACCATAAACCTCTCCCTTCTGGATATTTGAAAGTATCAATTGATATTTCTTTAGAGGAGGGTGCATTATTACCAATACTAGACTTAGTTTTGGATGCAACATTGGTGGGAGAGGCTATAGGAGCGTATGTTGCATAGCCGTCAAGACTCATTCGCGTAGATGATGAGGTATGTTTAAAACCATTATGAACCTTTGAGTACTCAAATTTTTACGATCATTTTACTTACATTTTTTTGCATGGTAATGTTAGACTCCTACAAAACCCAAACCAAGAGATAAGGGGATTACGCGGAAAACCGAGTTAGTGGCATCAAAAAAACAGGTACAACACAATTATATGATATTTATGCATAGATAATTTAATTCGTCATCTTATACTTGACAAAAATAATTTTATGATATTTAGATTATTCCTGCTGAAGAGATTGAACAAGTCAGTAGGGGTAAGGAGCCTGCAATTAGCAACATTTCCACACAAAAAAGGATGTTGCTAAGAAGACCGCGACTAGAAAGAAAACTACTTCTCAGTATATGTCGTGCCTTCATACATATGTAAGCTTCACAACTATATCGCAAGGTGGTACTAGTCTTATACCCATGTGTCATACCCCAAAATTTTCCCTCCTACTTCTCAAGATATTTTATACACCCATGCTCAAAGATTCCTCAAGGGTTGATCAGACAAACTCTCTCCTAGACAATCAACCCAAACTAGGGTTTGGCAATTCTCAGATCCAGATGGACTTCCAACATTTCCAATGGTCATCATGCCTCCTCATATGCTTCAAATAATCTCCATGTCAAGTTTCAAGCCTCACAAGTCAAGTTTCCTCAAACAATTGCTCAGATGGTTGAAAATCAGTTGTATTGGACAAAAAGTCAACTGTGGTCAACATACAGTCAAACTTCATGATTTTTGGTCAACATCCTCATTTTGAAGTTACATTCATCATTTGATCAAGGGTTGATCATGATTCATCAAGAAAACTCAAGATTTGCTCAAAAGTTAAACTTTCCAAATTAGGGTTTTCCATTGAAAAGTCAACCAAACTTTGACTGAGCATAACTTCTTCATACATTCTCAGAAATTTTTCCACCACCTCTCATTTTGAAGGAAATTCAATTCTCTAAAACTTCATGTCTCACAAGGATGTTCAAAAAATGCTTCATTTGGAAGGTATGGATCAAAACATTACAGGTCCTTTTCAAAGTCAACAAAAAGTCAACATTTTTTTTGAAGATATATTGAGCATGGAAACTCCAATTGAGATGAAACCAAATAGGTTGGTCAGAGGACACTTAGAGCTTTCTAAAAAGTCCAAGAACGCTCAAAAATGTGGAAAATTGAGCAAAATACACCATTCAGAAGTTGGGCATTTTTGAACAATTGCACAAAAGGAGATATTTGTCAAAATCCAATTTCTTCCAAATGGGCCTATAATTTTATGATCCAAACTTGATCATAATATTATTTGTGACCTATTGATGCCTTGCCATGACAATTTTCTATTTTATTGATTTATTTTTGAATTTAAAACCATTTAATTCAAATTTAAATTATATAAAATATGAAAATAAGATATATTTTTAAAAGGAGTGGATTTTTATCAAACTTGAGGTCCAAGATAGCCCATGAAACTTACCAAATTCGTGATTGCTTGAACATGGAAGAGAAAATCAAATTTTCTCCAAAATTTGATTTGATTTGAAAGAAATTTATTGCACATTCAATATCCAATCTTTTTTCACTCTCTTTGCTCTCCTATTGCACTCTATAAATACCAAGCAAGTTGCCAAGAACAAGACACGAAACCCTAGCCCCATACACAACCCTTATTTTGCCAAAATTTTTCTCAAAGTTTCAAAAATCGAATTTCAATTTCCAGCAGGTTTCAAGGCAAACCAACCACCCAAACACCTTCTTGAGGTTCCCAGCAATCGAAACCATCCCTTACTTGAAGCCAAGACTGCCCAGAACTCGATCCCAAGCTTGCTCCGATTTGGTATATTTTTGAAATTCGAATTTCATTATTCATGCATTGTTAATGTTTTTTGTGTGTTTGTTTGAACTCAGGATGCATATTAGGTCATGTCTGAACCATCTCATGCAAGCTTAGACGTATAGAACTCGAATCACCATAACTAGGGCATCTTGAACTGTTTGAATCGAACCGGTTGATACAGGTGTTTTCAGGGCAAACTAATGGCACCATCGTGTTCGCAGCCCTCGATTTAGGGGGGTAGGGTACCTTAGAACTTTTTATTTCGCGTATTTTGCAAGTTTTGATTTCAGGTTGATCGGAGAAGACGACCGGAGCTAGGGCTCCGGCGTCGTTGACTTGGCTAACTCCGGCGAGGGTTAGCGTGGCACAATGAAGCTGTCTGATTCGTCCACTCATGCCAACTGGGGTCCACACGTGTTGACTGGGTTTTGATTTATAATCAGGACACGTATTCATATTTAAACCATTGATTTCAATTTCCAAACACCAAGTACACTGTGGCGTAGTGGTTAAGGCGCTGGCTGTGGAAGATTCTCCTCAAGGACTCCAGTTCGATCCCTGGCAAGACCAACTCTTTTTTTTTCTCTTTTACAAACTTAACTATTTTCATATTTTCTTGTTTTATTTTCTTTTAATATTTTCATTCAATTTAATTTATCTTTAAATATTTTTATTATGCATTTAAAAACACCAAAAATATTTATTTTTTGCATACTCATCAGAAAAATGTTTATTTAATTTTTAAAATTAAAATTATTATTTTTGCATGCATATTTTATTTAATTTCTATTTTATCATTTAAATAGCTTTTAATTGATTTTTAATTATCAAATTAACTCCAAAAATTCCCAAAAAATTATTTTATCATATTAATGTCATTATTTGCATAAAAACTTTTTCTCATTTAAAAATGCTTATTTTTACTAACATTTTCCTCTTATGCAATTTTCTTCCGTTTCCCGATTTTTCATCTGTTCACAGGTTATACCGTTTCAGACGATTTTTATTGCTTTTCTTTTCAAATTATGTAATTGCCTATGGGATGTAATAGTTTAATTAGGACTTTTATTTTCCTCACTTTCAATTATGTATCTGCCCCAAAGCCATGTAATAGCGTAGGATTTATCTTTCCGCACTTTACATTTCCGCAATTTAATTTCCGCACCCTATAAACTGCTAGTAATTAGGCGTGTATGGCAAGATTAAAATCAACATAGCTCACTCATAATTTTCAAAGATAACATATATGAATTGACACACTCTTTCACACATGCACCCCTTAGGGTAATTCTCTCTCGTTGCCTTTACGAATTCAAGTGGTCAAGTCCCTCGAACGTAAAGGTATTCTAGCACCGTTGCCTTCAAAACAAATCATCATAGTCCCTTCGATACAAAGATCATAGACCCATGATGTCGCCTACGAATACATGATCTTGACCCTCGATTGTCGCCTACGAAAAATGATGATAGTCCCTTCAAATGTGCTAGGATACTTCCTACAAGTTGCTTTCTATGACCATCCGATGTCCCTTCGAATGTCCCGCTTACATCCAACGAATGGGGTTACCTACCAACTAATGGTATGGATAACACTATTCTAAAGGAACGTAAAATAACACGAAAACGACCAATTCTGAGTAGGTAATAAGACTTTTAGTTGCTTGCTCTATCAAAATACTTTTCACACCTCACACTTTTGTCGAAGTTCAAACTCTTTTCAAAAAAACGAAACATTTTCGAACACTTCGTATACATTCCTACATGAATCATTACAAAGTCAAAGCGGAATGCCTTTTCAAAACATTTTTTGTCAAACACACAAAAAGCACAATTTTAAAAAGTGATCTAAGAGCAACTAAGAGCCCATAGATAACTACGGATGGAAAGGGGTGCTAATACCTTCCCTTTTCATAAGCTTCTCCCTTACTCAGAATCTAACGAAGGTCTTTTTATGTACTTTTTACCTTCCCTTAATTGGATAAAAGAAAAGTCGGTGGCGACTCTTGCTATCCGCACATTTGCGATACAAAAATCTCAAAGTCAGTTCACCGTATTACACCATGGATGCGACATTTATGGTTGTGAAGGCATGACAACAATTAGTAAGGAGGATTTGGAACACGTTTTTGGATATCTTGATGTATATCCATATTTTATTTCCACGTGTAGTGTCCTCATTAGTGCAATGGTATAAATTGTGATTATTTTATGTTTCGGTTTATAAAAGAAAATCTTCTTTTGGATCGATTAGAGATTCCATCCACGGTATGGATTTCTAACTTAGGAATTATTTTAATATTTCTCATAAAATGACTTAGTGTTTTAAGTAAATCATACTATGTTAAGGTGTATATCTTGATGCATATCCGTTATTTCTTTCCAAGTGTAGTGTCCTTGTTAGTGCAATGGTATAGATTGTGATTATTTTATGTTGCGATTTATGAAAGAAACTCTTCTTTTGGATCGATTAGAGATTCCATCCACGATATGGATTTCTAACTTAGGAATAATATTTCTCATAAAATGACTCAGTGTTTTAAGTAAATCATACTATGTTATCTTATTGTGTAGTACATTGATGAATTAAAGTGTGCTCATTACTCAAGAGATCAATTGGATGAACTTATGGAGGATTGGTGTCAATTTGTTATGGAGTTGAGAACTTTATTATAAGGTATAACTTTGAGTTTTGAGAATATAATATATGTCATTATAGTTGTGTTGAAATGTTGTTCTTGTTGTTGTTATTTGGTTAGTTATGATGGTATGAATTTATATTTTTTGATTTCGTTTCAGGTTATAGGTGCAGATCGATGTTGAAGATAGAGCTATTTTGTAATTTATTGTTGATGTTGTTTCATTGTTGTATATATTGATGTTGTTTTTGTTTCAAGTTTATGAAAAATTGTGAAAATATGGATTGAAGATGTATATTGATGTTTTTGTTGTTTCAAATTTTACATTGAAGCTACAAATTTGTTTCAAGTTTATGAAATTTTGGTGCAAATTTTGGTAAAAACTTGGTGCAAAAATGGTGAAAATCTGGTGCATATATGCTGACTTTATAATAGGCAGTGCTTTGTTTTAAATGAAAACAAGTTTTATATTTAAAAATTTCGTGAGGGAAAACGCTGCCTAAAAGGGGGAATAGACAGCGTTTTTAATAAAAACACGCCTATAGGGGGGGGGGAATAGACAACGCTTTTAATGAAAAGCGTTGTCTAAAGTGGAGGAAAGTGCTGCCTAAAGTGGGGAAAACGCTGTCTAAAGCTCTACCTAAAAGACTTTCAAAAATGCTGTCTAAAGTGAAAGCGCTACTATAGGAGCAATAAAAAAAGCGTTGTCTAAAGTAAAGCGCTGCTAATGAGGGTATATAAGAAAGCTCCTTTAAGGTAAAAGTGCTTCCTAAAGGGTATCTATAGAAGCGCTTTTACAATAACTGAGGCGTTGTCTATACCTTTAGCAACAGTGGATTAGGCAACGCTTTAAAACGCTGTCTATGGTAAAAAAAAGCATTGTCTAATCCCTTTTTTGGCGTAGTATAACATGCTATCAATCTTTTTGATAATTAATCTATGAGCTTTCCTTGTTATCTCTTCGACATAATTCGCCATCAATGTTGCTTGACATGCATAAATAGAAACAAATATGTACTCTACTTCACATAACAATAATGCATCTACTAGTTCTTTACTCGAACTCCAAGCAACTGGTACACCACCTAGCATAAACACATAACCAGTTTTGGATTTTCAATCCTCAGGGTTACTACACCAATTTCAGTAGGTGTAACTCACTCATTTGCATTCTTTTTCATCATCAAATGCAGGAAACAAAATGCTATAGTGGAGATTTCCTTTTAGATTCCTTGGTATCCTCTTCGTCGCTGCAAGATGTGATGTCTATGGTTTTTGCATGAATCTACTCATTATACCTACACTATATGCTAATTCATGCCTTGTGTGGAAAAGCTAAATTAATGATCCAATATGTCTTATGTACATTGTTGGGTCAAAATCATCTTCGTATGAGTCTTTTGACAGTTGAAATCTTGGTTCAGTATGTGTCAAAGTCAAATTGCAATCTTCCATCAAAAATATCTTGAGTATTTCACTTGTATATCTTTGATGTATCATCAAACCTCTACTACTCTTGTAGAGTTTAATGACAAGGAAATATGAAATGTCTCACAGGTCAGACATTTCTAATTCCTTGATAAGATTACCTTTGAATTCTTCGATCTCTTTCTTACAACTACCTGTTATCATCAAGTCATCGACATAGAGACATAGTATAAGCAATTTATTCTTATTATTGCTTCTTCATACATATACTCCATGATCAATTTTTCACTTTACAAATTCCTTCTCCCATAGGAAACTATATATCTTCTTATTCCAAACTCTAAGAGCTTGTTTAAGTCCCTACAAGGCTTTATGCAGCATGTATACCTTTCTTTCTTCACCTTGTTTCACAAAGCTTAGTGGTTTTGCAATATAAACTTCTTCATTTATGGAGCCATTCAGGAACACACATTTCACATCCATCAAGAATATGTTTCAACTATTCATTTCTCTTAGACCAACAACCAACCTAATTGTTTCGATCCAATCAACATGTGCAAAAAATTTATCGAAGTCGATTCCTTCTTTCCGAAGAAATCCATTTGCCACAATACTAGCCTTGTGTCGAGTTACTTCCCCTTTGGGATTCAACTCTGCCTTGTATACCCACTTGAAATTAATTTCTTTCTTGTCTTGAGGTAATTCGACAAGTGACCAAGTGTTGTTGACTTCGATGGACTTTAATTACCCATTCATAGCTTCACTTATTTAAAATCCTTCAATGCCACTCATCATTATTGGATGGTTCGACATCTGCATAGAAAGCACTATGTACTAGCTCATATTCATTGTTGACCATATCATCTAATGTAATCATATAATTCTGCAACCTTGCAGACATGCGTCTTGTTCTTTGAGGTCTCTTGGGCCTACTTCAGCTTTGATTTCTTTCTATTGAACTTCTTTTTTTCTAACTTCAATGGTTGGTTCTTCACATAAAATTCTTATTGAATCTTTGTTTAAATTTTTAGTCCAATCACGTCCCTGCTGATCATTACTTGCTTGTTTAGTGGGTCGAACAACTTGTATCCACCAGTTGAGTGATATCCTATTGGAATCATTTGGCTCTACTTGACATCAAGCTCTCTTCTTAAATGTTATGTCACATGTCTATGTGCTATATATCCAAATACTTTTAGATGACTCACGCTACTAGACCAACATTCTTCTAGCTTAATTCCTTATAGCTTCTTTGTCAGACATCTATTCAAGTTGTATGTTGTAGTCGACACAACTTCACCCCAAAATTCTTTAGATAAATATTTGTCTTTTAACATACTTCTCATCACATTCATGATGGTTCTATTCTTCCTTTCCATAGTACCATTTTGTTATGGAGTGTAGGGTGGTACATCCTTATGCACAATCCATTATTTATCACATAACATGTCAAATTCTTTCTAAACATATTATCCACAACTATCATTCCTCGAATCTTGAGGTTTGAACCACATTGTCTTTCAACCATAGATTTAAACTTGACAAATATTTCGATTACTTCACTTTTCTTATTGATTAGGTAAGTCCATAATTTTTAACTAAAATCATCTACGTATGTGCTAACGTATCTGTTACCTCCAATTGAATCCACCTAGATTGGTCCACATACATCAGAGTATATGATTTCAAGAATAGCCTTCGAATTGCTTCCTACATCCTTACTGAAGCTATTCTTGCGCTGCTTTGTGTAACACCCCGGATTTTAGATTAATTATGTAATTAATTAATTTAGTATGATTATATGAGTCTAGGTGAAGTGGATAATATTTTGATGTTGTTCTACTTATTTATGATGTTTTGGTGCTTTGTGTGAGTCCATGTGATAGTATATGAATATGTGATGCAATATCAATGACTTGACGAATAAGATGTTTAAGATGATGAGTTGTGTGGTGTAGGATGAGATAGTAAGAAGGTTTATAATTTAAATAATTATTTTAGAATTATTTAGATTTAATAATTATTTGTTAGAATTAAGTCGAAAATATTTAGATTTAATAGTGATTAAGTGGAATTATTTTAATTAGAAGAATACGAGTTATTTTAGTGTTAGAGATAATAAGGGTAAGGTGGTCATTTGTGGAGAATAAGTGAGGGTAATATTGGGAGGGCCATATTAGGGTTCCAAGGGTTATAATTGACAAAAGGAAAAATTGGGACTTGAACGATTCATTCATGTAATCGTAAGAATTGGAAAAGCGGCAGAGCAAGAGCTAGGGCACAGAGAGGCAAAAAGGGAATCGTGGAACAAGAAAAGGATTTGATAGAAAGATTCAATCTAAGGTGAGGGGTATTTATCATCTTTATTATATTTGATTTAAGATTTAGATTTGGTAGAATAGCCTATGGTTTTGGTGTATGATTATTTGGGGGTTTGGATTATGAGGGTTTGATGATAATATGATGAATTTTGGTGAATATATGATGTTAGGACCGTTTAAATAATTCTTATAGACTGTTGATAATATTATATAATTATAGGATTTCAAATTCTGAAACCAGAACTTTTTATGGAATCGAATTCGGAGGTCTGGAAGGCGTCCAACAGCTGAAAATCGCAACAGGAAAAATGTAGAAAAAATTAAGCATACAACAATTTGCGTCGATGCAAACAGGGAAGCGGCTGACACAAATAGAAATAAGGGAGCGGTCGACACATAAGGTGAGCAGTTGAGACAAAATACCCACGAGCGGTCGACGCAAGGGTTGGCGCGTACATACCCGAAGGAAGTCCAATTTTTGACAGATTTTGTAACGCTCATAACTGTTGAACTGTAACTCTGTTTGACGCGCCGTTTGAAGCGTTGGATAGATAACATGATAAACTACATTTATGTGGATTAAAATGAAGGATAATAATGATAATTAAATTACCTAAGTTAGGATTGAATTAGTTTTCCCTGCATTGAATCACTATGATGTTTGTGGTAATCAAGTATGTTGATGATATGATGATCTTATGATAATGCTTGGTTTATAATGATAATTATGCGATGTATATGATGGTGTGTTGATTATATGATGTTGTTTTGATTCCTTTGATGATATGATGATGTTTTTTGTTTCTTGATGATATGATGATGCGTGTGATGATTCATGAATGGTGATACGAGTTGACTAGTCGTGGTCGTATTATTTATGTTGTTGCGTATCACTGCATTCATGGCATAGTAAGACTTTGGTAAAGTGATGGTGATTAGGACTTCGGTCCAGTGATGATGGTAGGATAATTATCCAGTGAAGGCAACAATCCCATAGTGTGGACTAGGTGCAACAGTGAAATGCTCTAGTTCCATGTGGGAATCGGTCCTATTGGTGGGGATATTTGGAGATTGAAGATGACTAAGTCATCAGTGAAGTTTTGGTACCACATGCATGTGTCTATAATGAAGCATTACATCCTATGTGACATTGCATTTGATGTATCTTATTTATGAATGATGATACTTTGTATTTGTTGATGTATGTGTTGTATCTAAATGAATTGGTGCAAGAGTGAGTATAACATGATGAAGTCATGAAGTGTGATACCTTACTTATGTGCATG
Organism: Vicia sativa; assembly: GCA_021764765.1. Taxonomy (NCBI): domain Eukaryota; kingdom Viridiplantae; phylum Streptophyta; class Magnoliopsida; order Fabales; family Fabaceae; genus Vicia; species Vicia sativa. The sequence goes on from CM038794.1 coordinate 64,252,923, forward strand.
GATTTCTATGTATATTACTTATGTATTATATAATAATTATTATTTACTCACCCTTTCTGTTTTAATGTTGCCTCCAAGTAGGCAACGCGCAAGTGATCAAGTGTAGTCTGTAGGAGCTTAAAGGATAGCCTCGGGATGCGTTAATTTATTTTTAGTATAATAAGGGAGTCTTGCTCTGATACGTAACATCGGGATTGGGATCATTGTTGAGAACTATATATCTCATTTACTTTGATGTTTCTTAATTACATTGTTATGGTTGATATCCGAATTGGATCATGATGTTTATTTGATGAATTATATGGAGTATCTAGATTAAGGATGTTTTAAGATTTATGATTTCCGCTGAAATATTTTGGAGATGCTAAATACATCGTATTTGATTTATAGTTGTTGCAACCTGTGTTACGGAGCATGATGTATTACTGTTATGATGTCTTTTAAGAAGATGTGGCACCATTGTTGGTGATGTACTCTGATACATTTGTTTAAATAATTTCGCGAAAATTCCTTGGGTTTAGAAGAGTGTTACACTTTGCCTACATATATTCCTCACATAAATCGTTTGGAATTTTGATTTCTGGCAACCCTGAAACCATATTTCTTATTTTAAAATCTATGATGTCCTTGAAGTTGAGATGACCAAGTCAATAGGGCCATATCTACTCATCCTTACTATTTACAGCTTCAAGGAACTTATGCTCCATCACATCAAGTTTAATCTTGAAGGTTCTATTATGAGACATAGGAGTCTTCAAGATTATCTTTCTCTTGTGTCGAGAATTCTCATCAACTTGTCTTCAATTAACACCTTGTAGTTCTTTTCAACCAACTGCCCTATACTTATCAGATTACTTTTCATGTCTGGTATATATAATACATTGGAAATTACTGATCTTTTCCATCTTTCCTCATAATCAGAACATCACCAATACCTTTAGTTTCTAGAGTATTTTCATTTGCAAATTTTACCATGTTCTTCATGAGGGCTTGATGTTGACAAACCAATCGTTCCTTCCAGACACGTGTTATGAGCATCCTGAATTCAAGTATCATTGGTCATTGAATCTCTCTTCATCTATTATTGTGACCATCACCATCATCCTTTCTTCTTCATGTATTGCAAACTTTGCATCAATTTCTTGATTATTTTGTTTTTTTGGGCAATCATTAGAGTAGTGACCATACTTTTGACAATTAAAACACTGAATGTGACTTTTGTCAGGTTTTCGACCACCACCTCTTCCTCTACCTGCAACACCACCTCTTTGGATATTTTGGTATGGTGGTATTCTATGATTTCACGCATTTCCTTCTTGATGGTTTCCTCACCCATTTGAATTTTTATAGCCTCTTTTATCGTTGTTGTTAAACCAGTTTCCTTTGCCTTTCTTTTCTATTGTCGATTGAGCTTGCAGAGCCACATCAATCTTTGACTTTCCTGTGGATCTTTCAACTATTCTTTGTTAATGAAATACAATTGTCCATTAAAGCTCTTATTTTTTCAATTTCTACAAATATTTTTATTCTTCTATGTTAACAACCATGTGGTCGAACTTTGGAGCCAAAGAACTCAAGATGTTTGCGAGAATTGATCACGACGTTAGTGTTTCTTTATATAATTTGATTTGATTCACCAGTTTCGCAACCCTAGTGATGTAATAATTTATTCTTTAACTTTATCCCATCTAATTTAATTCATACGTTCTTTTGTGAGTTTGTAACCTCACATGTTTCACCTTTTCAGCGCATGCAAATGATTTTTCCAGAATTTCCCATGCTAATTTTGTTGACTCAACATCACTTAATGTCTCAAAATTGACTCAATCGACACATTGGTGAATTATAAAGAGAGCTTTATAATATTTATTTTTCAATTCTCACCTTCCTCCACAAGATCCCAAATATCTTAATAATAGAAACCAATTTCATCTGCTTGCACCAATTCTCAGAATTCAAATTCTTCAGAATTGGAAGACTCGTCCGAAAATGTCTGTTTGGATGATTCATTTCCATCACTATTGCTTGCCTTGTATCGCTCAACCAAAGTTGTAGTTACCAAATATTGTAAATTATATAAAACCTATGGAGAATTCCAATCAATGTTGAAGAACAATATTGAATCAACCCGATAAAAATCCCTTGTTTTTCACTCTTCATTTTAGTGAAGAAACCAACCTTAGTTGCAATATGATTTTGTGCAGTAATTAACAATGGAAGAAGAAATAAAATTTAGGAAGAAAAGATTAGGGTTTGAACAAAATATGGGAAAAAGAAGAAAATTTTCTGCAAAGTTTCTCCCTTCTCACAAACTTGTGATTTATTCTTTTGCAACTGCAAATTTAACGTGTGTTACAATAATAGAGGTTACTCACTCTATTTATAGTTTTATGTTAACTTGCTCCCTAAGCTAAAGTAAAAAACTATAAAACCCCAAAATAAATATTTTGGTCTAAGTCGAAATCTTATGTCAAGCAACCTGCTTTGCCAATTCAATATCTAATACAACTTGACATGCATTATACTATTTCGACACAACCTTGTTTTTGTCGAGCAACATACTTTGACACATGGAATTACAATCTAAGCAGAAAAAAGCAAAAAACATAATTTACATCAAAGTGATAGAAACGTGATGTTGCAGAGAGGATAAAAGCTTACAATAACAAGAGTATAGACCAGTCTAGATTGCATATCATGCCAAATAAAAGGGGTTCAGATGGAAGACGAGATGAATGGATGGGAAAAAAATCTCCAGGAAGCAGCGATAGTGGAATTGCATCTTTTTGGTTCAAATACATTTGTGAACAAAGGTAAAAACATCGTCGCAGGGTATAAAACTTACTTAGGATATATTGTCTCCAATATTAGCGAAACCCTTATGGGTCACTGTAGTATACCAATATAATTAGGTAATTTCACATGCCGCCGTTGTTAAGTGGTTCTCACCTCTGAAAATCCAAAAATGTCCATGAGTAAATTTTGAGAAGAATTTCCGAATGGACCAAATACCATTTTTTTTTAAAAATAGTTTGGAAATGCATTTTTGAACTAACTCTGGTGCAAATCGTGACAGTTTATTTTGTTGTTATGTCCGTTTCAAATGCCATAATTTACGAAAAACAGAATGTTTGAAACAATTTTCTGGGAAAATAAGGGTGTTCATCTCTTTAATTTTATAGCCATTGATATTCGCATTGCAAAACATAATGGGTTTGAATTTGTTCATTATGTAAAAAATATTAATCTCCCTCTTCATGGTACATATATATATATATATATATATATATATGTATGACTTAATTATAGTTTTAGTCCTCCTATTTTTCCTAACTCATGATATCAGTCCCTCTATTTTGTTTTTAAACAGTTTTGGTCCCCTATGCCCATTTTCTGCCAGAAAACATTGAGGTGTACCAGTTTTAATTACAGGTTTGGTCCCCCTATTTTTCCATTTTAAATAGATTTGGTCCCCATATTGTTCTCAATTCAGCGCTTTCTGGCAGAAAAATGGGCATGGTGGACCAAAACTGTTTAAAAAGAAAATAGGGGGACTGATATCGTGAGTTTGGGAAATTAGGGAGACCAAAACTCTAACTAAGCGTGTATATATATATATATATATATATATATATATATATATATAAATTAATTACTACTACTATAGTGACATATGATTGTAATGATGTTTCAATCAAACCAAGTTTAGAGATAGCTAAGAACAAAATTCAGAGATGCTATCATTGTTGGATTACATCTTTGACTATCAACACTACATCGCCAATAAATGTTCCTACCAAGGATTTGATTTCAACGAAAAATATATACAGTTGAGATGTAAAAATGGTTTTTCAAAAGATCGTTTCAAACATTATGTTTTTGGTAAATTATGGCATTTGTAATCGACGTAATAACACACTGAAACCACTTTAGTTCGATAATGCATTTATGAACTAACCCTCTTAAGAATTCAGAGACACCTTTCAGATTTTTTTGTGATCAAAACAATTTTTTATTTTTCTGAAGATGCATCTCCGAAAATAGAGGAAATTTTGTGAAATTCATCAAGGGTCTAAGAGAAGTATCAAGGGAGTAAAGAAAACTTTCCCATTATTAAAAACAATAGAGCTTACAAGTTGACTAGGCAAGCTATTCTAAACGACAACAAATTTTTTTCGTACATCAGTAATGGGCTGAGACATGAAAAAATGCTCATTCAGGGAGGATTTAACATGTCACCCTATGTTATACATGGCATCCCCTCAAAGGATATGAAATGAATAAATTATCCAAACCCAAAAAATTTTCAAAAATTCAAAATTTTCAGTACCACACCGTATTTTTTAAATTCACAGGGCGATACCAGAAATTTCAAGGCAATACCTGAAATTTCGTGAAATAGTAGGGAATTTATGGTGGATTTATGTAATTTTCGGTATTTTGTATCGGAAATTTCAAATTATCTGGTTTATTCTAATAGAAAATTTTGAAATTTTTTGGTTTAGCATGTACCAGAAATTTCATTAATTCTTGTAGTTCCATTTTTGTTTTTTGAAAAATACCAGAAATTTATAAATTTCTGGTAGTTCATATTTTCCTAATTTTTCCCTCTTTTTATTCATTATTTTAGTGAGGACCAGGGGCAAAAATGGTTTTGTTGTTGGCAGGGTGGCCGATAGAGTGGAAGGTCATGCCCGGGCTGACGAGGCACATGCTTTCAAGCTACAACGTCATCCAAGCGGTTCTCACCGGAAATAGATGGTTAGGCAATTGGCACAGTACCGTGCACCCTGCCGTTGAGGAGATATAGTTTTTATTGCCGAGGAGGTACATGATCCTGCTCCTATGAATGTGCATGTGATTGAGCCGACTTTTAAGAAGACTAGTAAGAAGGTTGTGCCTATTGTGGGGCCGATTCCTGAGCAGGTTTATGGAGCCCATTTCTGAGTAATTTGTGGATCCGATTGTCGAGCAAATTCTGGGGGCTATTGTTGAGCGCACTGATGAAGTGCCCCAAATGATATAGGCACAACGACTCGTGCGTCTATAAAGACATCACTTCACATTGATGGAGCCTTTCCAAGAAGACCTATAAACAAGTTAGTGCTCACAGGATTTGCTGACCATGTCGTTTACAAGATATGGCATGGCGTGGTATATATTTTGATCAATTGATTTATAATGTTTTATTTTTGCAAGTTTTTAAAATTTGATTGATAATATTTTATTTTTTCTTCTTACATGAACGTCCTGTGCTGAAGGTCATTTCCCAGGGTTCTAAGTTGAAGAACTTTCCAGAGGGTGACATGCCTAAGAGGTCAGTAGTATTGTTAGATATTTTTAGTTGCTGGAGTTTGCTCAGTGCTCCTTGACCATGGTGAATGCCACCCTATTATTTGATTTTGTTTACAAGAGTCACCCCGAGACATCATCCGTTCATCTTCCATTTGGGGAGATGGTAGTCATATTGGATGGTGCTTACACCCTGTTTTATATCCTGATCGCTGGTACATTCTTTACACCTCCACATATTAACCATGTGACGACGATGCACATGGTTGTGGATGATTTGGAGGTATCTGAGGCTTCAGTTCTAAAGGAGTCTGGCTTAATCTGGGGATTTCACCTTTGGATGTCTTGGCTTAGACATTGGTACATAGAGCATCTGAAGGCTCATAGGTACCAGGTTGCCGCTAGGCCGTACATGCTACATCTGGTGGCATGTACTCTATATGCGGACAAGTATGGAGATTACATCGATGTTCATTACATGTCTCTGTTCAATACCCATGACACTCCTTGTTGGGCTTGGAGAGTGGTCGCGTTAGTGATGTCGTACACGACACTTAAATTTTTTATTCATCCAGAGACCAGACAATTGGTTGGTTACCTTAGCCTTTTACAGGTATACTATAATTTATTTGATGATTTTTATTATTTATTTTGGTGTATTTATTTGATTGTTTTTATTTATGTAGTGCTTGATGTGACACCCCAAATTAATTCAATTATTAAATAATTAGAAATTTAATTATTAATTTAATTAAAGGTTAATTATTGGCATTTTTGAATTAATAGATTTAATTGATTAATTAAATAATGGAAGTGTTGGGGGTGTAAAGTTGAATTGTAGGGTGTATGGAGTAAAAGATTCTACTTAATTCTAATTTATTAATTTTTATTATTTGAAAAACAAAAAGGAATAAATAAAGGAATTGAGGAATAAGAGAAGGATTGGAGAAATTAGGATTTGCATTCTACGTAAGATTTGAGAAGAGAAGAGAAAAGAGGAAAAGCCAAACGTCGAGAATTCGAAGATTCATCGCGAGGTAAGGGGTGATTGAATCTGATTTTTATGCCTTATAGGTTCGATGATCAGTAGAATAATTCAATCCATTAGGAATCTCGAATTAGGATTCTCGGTTGTGCCCTACCGTTATAATCCGACGTAAAACCATGATTGGAATTGTTATGAATGATTAATCTATGTAAGATGAATATAGGTTGATTAGAAAACAAATTTTATGGTTAATTGGATGTGAAAACACAGTAATAAATTCTGTTTTGTGATAATATGAGGTTTGGTGATGATTGGAATTTAATGGGAATTCGTAACAGTGAAGAAAAACTGAGTTTTGATGAAAAACTAACTGTATGGGTCGGCGCAAGACCTTATGAATTGATGCAAGTAGTGGAAAAGTAGAAAACCAGAAGCGTTGGAATCTTATGCATCGACTCATAGAGTCATGCATCGACTCATAGGAAGAAAAATAGAGCCATGCATCGACACATGATGCGTATGGATCGATACATACTGAATCAACTTTTAAAATGCAGAATTTTACATGTATGCATCGATGCATACGAAGCATGTGTCGACACATGCAGTCTATGTATTGATGCATGTTGTTAGTATATTTGATGAATCAAGTATTTCAATTATCATATCCACAGGGATTGATGTGATATTGCCGTCTTTCAATAGTTAAAAGCATATTTTAAGATTAAGTAACAAAAGGGTTTTGTTTTCTAACTACTAGTATCATAAGTTTCAATCAAACAACTTTAGTATCCTTTTCAAAGAGAGATATGTTTGGATTCAAGAGAGTTTTGGTTTGTTTTCAAATGATGGAAGCACGTCAAGATTAGTTTCATTAACCTAATTTCATATAAATTCTATTAACCAAGTGATGAACTAGTTGATGATTGCTATAAATACGTATGCTCTCAATCTTGTTGATTTCATACCAAGATTGTGAGTTTTATCATGTAAATCTTTAAATGATTTCTGACTACAACTATTGACATGATAAAAATGAAGTTCAATACAAGTAAACACTAACTCACAAATCTATTTATAGCATTTGTTCATTAGTGGAAGAATATCCTAGGTCAACTTTGAAACATCCTTTTTCAATCATGATTCAAAGCATAAAGAGATAGTAGAACAAAGATATTCAACATATATAAATCATCAACCATATTCATACACAAAGAGATTAAAAGAAATACCTAAAAGCTAGGTCAACTACCTCTAATCTTGACACAAAAAGAGCTTAGCTACTCATTCTCATGGTTGCTTTGCTTGCAAGATTTTTGGAGAAGATGATAAACATGGAAGAAAATCAATGAGAACAAGATTCAAATTCTAATTTCTTTACCCTAGATTACAACAATGATGAATTATGAAGAAGAAGTGTGTTTTTCTGGTTTTCTAGCACAGCAAAGTGGGTGAAAAACAGAGAGTTGGTGAGCCCAAAAGTGAAAGCATGGGTCACTGTCCTTTTTCTGATTTCGCAGACCGCGCTAAGCCCGCTTATCCGTGCTAAGCGCACTCATGCTGCAAACGCGCTGAGCGTGACCTGTAGCATGCTTCTTCTTCCAAAAATTGCTTCAAAAAGTACCAAGAGCTGTTCAAGTTTCCTTGAATCCAAGCTTGAGGGAATCAATATCAAAAACCTACAATTTAAATGTAAACTAAGTTAAATAATATATTATAAACAAAAACTAAATAAAAATATAATTAGACCAAAATACTATATTAAATACTATTAATTAAAAAAAAGACATTGTAAAGGACCACAAAATGATCTACAAATTATCCACATTTTGGTCCTTAACAACTCTCCCTTACTTCTTTGTTTGTCCTCAAACAAAAGTCAAAAACTCAAAAAGCAAACAAAATAACAAAATTTAAGCATGTAAATCAAGACAAGAAGGATGGTTCAAACTCAACATACCCGACATAGATACAAATTAATTACTTCTTCGAAACACAACATGGTTATGAATTAAGTTCTAAACACAATATATAGACACATGTAGACAAAACAAAAGACATGTTCACACTTGAATCACCTAAAGATTTCTTCAATATACCTTGAAGAACAAAATGCAATATTTACATAGGACTAAACACTCTCACTAGTAATCATGCACATCTGGAATAATTCATGCATTCATCAAAACAAGTTAAATGAGCAAAATGGAAACAAAGATCACTAAGGACTTTCAAGGGTTGTAACTTGGCTTGGGTTAAAAACAAGGGATATTTAAGTACAAAGCCATTGAAACAAATTTGGGTAAAGATAATGAAGAGCATTTCACAAAATCATTCTCACTTCCATCTTAATAATCACAACCACTTTTTTCTATTTCTCACACAATGATCCTCCTTTTCTTTTCTTTTTCTTTTCATATACATATTTTTTATTTATTTATTTTCTTTTCTATTCAATCTCTTTTCTCTTTTTTTTCTTTCTTTAGGATCATCGTGTCATCAATTCAAGGTTCTTTTTGATCAACCTCCCCAACTTCAATTCATCAATCCTTTTTATTTAAGAACATGCTCTTCAAAGGGTTAATCAACAATAGGGTTGGTGTTTACAAACAAGAAAAATTTATAAAATGAAACATCATTGAATTTTCATAGATTATCAACAACTATTAAGTGACCTACTTAACAATTAGTTGATTTTATAGATTCATTCCACAAATTCGATTTTTAAGCTCAAAAGGGTTCACTAAGATTCACTCACTCACAGTTAATTGAAGCCCTTTTGGAATTGATGGTTTTTCTCATAGTACACAAAAAATTGCCTTGATCCTCTCTAAGTTTCCAAAATGTCAAAAACAAATTAAGATTAAACATGAATCACACGAGTTAACATAACTACTAGACACTCAATTTTTGGTATAAGGTGGAAAGCTTCTCACCTTTGTGGTTTAAGTCCTAATGATTCAAACACGAACACAAATTTTTTGTACATGCCAAGATATTTTGCATAAAGCACAAATTTCATACACATGTTAACATTCTACAAAACGATTAAAGATGTACCTTAATTGTGGATCGAGTTGAGAATAATATCATCACCATCACTTTTTGGTGAAACACACTTACTTGCTTTCGAGTACCATTGAAAAATCAGGACAAACCAAAAGAAGTACAATTTAAAATAAACAAGGTATAACTTAAAATAAAATAAGGCAAAATAAATAAAAAGGACACCCCAAAATGGTGTTTCAAAATAAAAATTGTACTTAGGCACCTTGCCTTCAAAATGTCAATTTGGAATTACAAAACACATCCTAAAAAGGATGGCAACCAACAAAATTCAACTAAGTCTTAAGGAATTAAAACAAAAACATAAACTAAAAACCAAAAAGTACTAAAATAAAAACAAAGGAAACAAAAGAAATCAGTCTGAAGCCTCCAGAATGGAATCTCCCGGAGTATCCAAACCAGAACCAGAATCACCATCATCATCATCCTCATCAGCATCATCCACATCTGCTACCTCCTCCTCTGCATTTGGCCCGACCCCGGGCCAACTGGCATAGTCTCTCAGCTGCTGGCTCGTGCGAGTGAAATGATCCACTCCCGGCTCTCGAATCTGCAATGCCAGTTGCTCCATACTCTCATGCATAAACATAAATGCTCGCTGATGAGCAAAATGCATCTGCCGGTTCCACTCTTCTCTTGGACCGGCTTGAGGAAGGGCAGCAGCAACAGGGACAGCCCGGGCTATAGGGTTAGCATCAGAAGCCCTACAATAGCGATCACAATAACTGTCATCAATGACACCGTTTATCGTCAGGTGCCCAACAGCTGGAAAAACAACCCTAGCCCGCTTCAAAAGTTCCATAATCAACCCAGGATAAGTAAGGGCACATTTGATACGCTCTCCCCTGGAGGTATAGCTCAATGCGACCCTTTTCAACTCATTTGCAATCAACCGGCCAAAGTCGATCTGAGCTTCATCAAGCATGTAGGTGTCATACCCCAAAATTTGCCCTCCATCTCCTCAAGACATTCCATACATCTATCTCAAGGATTCCTCAAGGGTTGATCAGACAAACCCTCTTCTAGACAATCAACCCAAACTAAGGGTTTGGCAATTCTCAGATCAAGATGGACTTCAAACATCTCCAATGGTCTTCATGCCTCCTCATATGCTTCAAAGATTCTCCATGTCAAGTTTCAAGCCTCAGAAGTCAAGTTTCCTCAGACAATTGCTTAGATGGTTGAAAATCAATTGTATTGGGCAAAAAGTCAACTGTGGTTAACATACAGTCAAACTTCATATTTTTGGTCAACATCCTCATTTTGAAGTTACATTCATCATTTGATCAAGGGTTGATCATGATTAATCAAGAAAACTCAAGATTTGCTCAAAAGTCAAACTTTCTAAATTAGGGTTTCTCAGTGAAAAGTCAACCAAACTTTGACTGAGCATAACTTCTTCATACTTTCTCAGAAAGTTTTCCACGACCTCTTATTTTGAAGGAAATTCAATTCTCTACAACTTCATGTCTCACAAGAATGTTCAAAAAATGCTTCATTTGGAAGGTATGGGTCAAAACACTACAGGTCCTTTTCAAAGTCAACAAAAAGTCAACCTTTTGTTTTGAAGATATATTGAGCATGGAAACTCGAATTGAGATGAAACCAAAGAGGTTTGTTAGAGGACTCTTAGGGCTTTCCAAAAAGTCCAAGAACACTAAAAAATGTGGAAAATTGAGCAAGATACACCATTCACAAGTTGGGCAATTTTGAAGAGATGCACAAAGAGAGATACTTCTAAAAATCAAACTTTTTGCAAATGGGCTTACTTTTTCTTCATCCAAACTTGTTCCTTATACAATTAGGAATATCCAAGCCCAGTGCCACGAATTTTTATTTTATTTTTCTATTTAATTTGGATTTTATTCATTTAAATACAAATTAAATTCAAAAATAAGGTATAAAATCAAAATTAATTGCAAATTGATTTTTTCTCTCATCCTTGAGATCCAAGTAACCTAAGGAAGCCAGCAAATTTCGAAATTTGATTGGATTTGGAAAGAAATTGATTGAAATTGATCAAAAATTAGAAAATTTGATTTTGTACAAAATCAAATATGTTTTGCATTGATTGATGATGATTTCTTCCTCAAATCAACTCCAATTCCATCTACTATATATATACAATACATACCACATGAATGAGAACGAAAAAATTGCTTGGGAAACCCTATTCCAACTCGAGAAAAACCGTGCACTACAAGCAACTAGCAGCCCTTGATCCAGCCTATTTCAAT
>CM038794.1:64264605-64379206 GCA_021764765.1 Vicia sativa
TCCATGTCTTCAGGAGCCATCTTAATCTGATTGTAACCGGAGAAACCATCCATGAAGGAGAAGACCTTATGTTGAGCGGTGTTGTCAACCAGAACATCAATATGAGGGAGTGGGAAATCGTCTTTCGGACTTGCTTTGTTCAGATCTCTGTAATCCACACACATTCGTACCTTACCGTCCTTCTTAGGTACGGGTACCACATTTGCAACCCACTGTGGATAAGAAGTAACAGCTAAGAAACCGCGTTGAACGCTTCATACTTTGCTTTTATTTTCTCTCATATCTCAGACGATGCGACGAACCTTCGATTCATCGAGAAAACCTTCTTTGTCGGAATCGTGTACCACAATATCAATGTCCAAACCGCATGTCTTCATATGACCAAGAAAACCTCAATGTAGTCTCGTAGCATCCGAACCAATCTTTCTTTAACACTGCTCAAGACCCGCTCCTATCTTGATCTCTTTTCTGCCTTCATCAGCACTCCAAATTCACAACCTCAACTTGCTCTTCGTATGGGTCAGATAACTCGATCTTCTTGCAGTAGCCGACAAGTTCTCCGGCACTTCACAATCTTCCTCACCTTCGCCTTCTTGGTAGATCGGATTATCAAGTCATATTTAGCAATAGCATAGATGTTATCAACGAGATTCGGAGTGATTCTGCAGTGTATCACGTGGTGTGTAAGAAACACATAGCTTTTGAAGGTGAAAAGAAAGAAAACAACAATTGAATGCAAAAGTCCAACGATTTTATTGAATGAAAATATGCAAATAATAGATAATAACCTCACAAACGAGCCATGATGCCCTGTAAGGCACTAGGCTTTAGAGTTTATTGTTCAAAACATAGAAAATACGAAAAGCAAAACAAAACAAGAGCAATTACTCCTGCCTAAAGGAGATTGGTATGACGCCTTCGCCTTCAATTGCCGAGTCCATCGCTCGAGTTGGAAGATCCACCGCCGATGTCAAAGTCGTTGTCGCTGCCTTCTATAGCATGGATTCCACTGACCGATGCGGAAAGGAAGCTGGCCGCACGCTCGCGGCGTATCATCTTCTGACCCTTGATGGTGAAGCCTAAACCAGTCTTGTCAAATTTGAAAGGAAGATTAGGGAGCTGACCCCAAATAGCACTACCACCTTCTTCAACTGCAGCTTGAGCATCTTTCAGCGAGGCCATCCTAGGCGGAACTTGTGTAACTTCAGGAGTGACAGGAGAGTCAACAGGCATGACTCTGGGTATTGTTTCAAAAGCTTGACAGGGAGTCTCAAAGAATTCACCCTCCATCTCGATGTATCGGAATGACTGTAGATGACTGACCATATATTCCTCTTCACCACATACTGTAACAACTTTCCCTTTTGCCGGGTATTTTAGCTTCTGATGTAAGGTAGAGGTAACAGCGCCTGCCCCATGTATCCAAGGGCGTCCAAGTAGGCAAGAGTAAGCTAGACGGATGTCCATGACAAAGAAAAATGAATCAAAAGTCTGGGAACCAACTTTAATGGGCAGAATGAGCTCACTAAGTATTGTTCGCTTAGAACCATCAAAAGCTCTCACGATTATATCACTGGGTCTTAGAACCAACCCTTCGATATCAAGTCGATCAAAGGCAGTCTTCGGAAGGATATTCAGAGCAGAACCAGTATCCACCAAAACATGAGACAACGTAGTGCCCTTGCATTCAACAGAGATGTGCAAGCCTTTGTTATGTTTCTTTCCGCAGAGTCAAATCAAGATCGAGAAGCCAGTTGTTGGCAGCCAGGCTAGCAATACAAACTTCAAATTGATCAGTAGTAGTGTCTTGCGGTACGTGAGCATTCTTCAGAAAATTCACCAAGGTGTTAGCATGAGCCTCGGAGCACAAGAGCAGAGCAAGCATGGAGATTTTGGATGGAGTCTGTCCCAATTGTTCCACAACATTGTAGTCACTCTTCTTGATAATCTTCTGAATTTCCTCCCTTTCTCGTTTGGAGGTGTCTTCAGCAACTTCCTTTGGTACTTCTGGTTGAGCAGGATGAGCCACTGGTTCTTTCCCTCTAACTTGGGGAATGGATTAAATAGCTGGAATGCGAACTGGAGAGATATCTGGCGAGAAAACCCTTCTGGTTCTGGTCACCTTACTTGATCCGGTGATGTTGTCAATGTCAAGAATGGTAGCTTCAATAGTAAGATCTTCAATGGTCAGAGGGTCTTGCTTGACGCCATGATAGTAAACCTCAGCTCCATAATTCCAAGGGATAGCCTTGTCAGAGGAATATGGGACTGGTCTTGGAGAAGTAATGATGAGAGGTGCCACTCTAGGCACAGAATCAGCAGAGGAAATCCTTATAGTGTTAACATCAGCATAATCTTCTGGGAAATCGTCACCTCATCCGGTTGCCTTAACATCCTCAATAGGAATTTTGTAGCTCTCAGGAACAGTGTACTTTACCATGTAATCGTACTTTCCACTTGGCTGTCCCAAGGTATCCCACACTGATGGTGCGGTTCCATTCACCTCCTCGATCTTCAACTTAGACATTTCTTCACACACCGCATGTGGTTTCGTAATAGTATCTCACGGTTGTCCATCATGCATCGGACACGCCTTCTCAACCAAGTACAACCATCAGTGCATGGGCACCAACGACAATTCTCCGGGCATCCCGGATTGACACCGCTTGTAGCAAATTCTTCTTAATACCATCGAGGAATGGTCAAGTCATCTATGTTGAAAACATAAGTATCCTCCCAACAAAGATTGGAACTTTTGTCACGGTTAGTATAGGCGCTTGATCACATTCGTGTCTCAACGGGAGGGTCAAACTCAACTGCTTAGCTTCAATCATATCTTGAATCTTGTTCTTCGAGCCCAACAATCATCGTTGTTATGTCCGGCGCTATTGGAATGGTAAGCACACTTAGCATTAGGATTGTATCTCGAGAGGAAGTGTTGATATTTTGAGGAGGATCCTTAAGGTAATTAGCTCGCTTTCAACATGTGTTGCAAGGCTTGCGACAAAGGCATGTTGATCTTCAGAACTCGCCTCGTGGCGCGCCACGCTGCTATCTCACCGAGGTTGGCCGATGTAGGATTGAGATCACAATTGCCCCAGATTGAGCACGGTCGGTCTTGGCTCGGCTTTTCTGACCATACACAGCATTAGTTTCTTTCTTTCCACCAAAAGATCTCTTCGCAGCATTTGAAGATGACTCTACATGGATCTTCCCACTTCTAATACCAGCTTCAATATGCTCGTCATCAATATCACGGTGAACCATCAAGAGTTTCCAATCGATGATTGAAGAATGGGCCGGTGTTCCCATAAACATATCAACCAACTCCCTATTGGACAAGGGTGGTGAACTCACCGCTAGGTCTCTCCATTTCGAGCATACTCCTTGAACTTCTCATCACGACCCATAGACATGCTTTGTAGTTGCATGCGAGTGGGCCAATTCAAGATTGTACTCATACCGTCTAGAAAGCATATGCTAAGTCACCCAAGTACGAATACGGTCATTCTCTAGCCGATAATACCATTCCAATTGAGTTCGACAAACTCTCTAAAAATAATGCATCCACAACTTTCTCATCATCGGTGGGGTTGATTTTCAACATAGGACTTCAAATGCTTTTGGACAAGACATGCCATCATACTTGGCAAAAGTTGGAAATTTGAACTTTGGAGGAATCACCACACCGTGGACGACTCAGATCATCAAAATTCAACCCGACATCTTCGTGTTTTCCACAGATTCGACGGTCTTCAAGTTGCTTGTACTTTTCATCTTCATCAGAGTACTGGTCATTATCATACTGATCCTCTCTCTCTTTTTCAGGCTGGCCATCTTCATTTCCCTTGTCACTCCCCTCATTCTTGACACTTCCTTCAGAGAGCTCTATCCGGCTGACTCTTTTAGGACCCCCTTTGTAGCGTCTGCCCATGTTGAGAAGACCAACAACCTTCTTTTTTCTATTGATGAGCTTCTTCAGATCTTCTTGGCCTTGGACCAAGCTGGTGAACATCTGCTGAAACTGAGCATTCTGAGCTTGGAGATCTTTGACGGACTGTTCAAGAGCCATTTCTGCTAAAATAAATAGCGAGAAAAAGAGAAAACCAATCTTCAATGTACCTGTGATGCAATGTTATGCTATGCTATGCGATGTTTATGCGAACGCAATGCAATGTTTTCAAGGACCTTAGAGATTTAAATTTGTTAAACAAGCAATGAACAAACATTTATTAGTTCTCTTTTTATTATTCTTTTTCTTTTTAAGTACAAAAGATAGTTCAAAATAATAAAATAAAAGAAAAACAAATAAATTCTAAAGCTCTAAGTCTCCCATGGGCGCTTCCTCTTGGTGCCAAGGTAGGCGTTGGTGTTTCGCTCCTCGTGAAGTAGCTTGGTCAACTCTAGCACTTTCTTCTCGCTTGCATAGCACTGAGCTTCGAATGTATCCCTTTCTTCTTTGAGCTGAATCCAAGATCTCTTCAAGTCTTCAAAATCAGTAGGCATGTCAAGATGGAGAATAGTATATGATTCGTCACCTATAGCAACAGGTTCCATAATTACGGGTAAAACAGGCGTGAATGGCATCATGAGGTTTTGAGCTCGAGCTCGCACCCATTTGAGGTAAGGTTCCCAAGGAATGGAGTTTTGGTGCCCCAAAGTCTTGGTATCAGTCTTCTTTACCATGCCCCAAGCGTGTATAAACCTTCGTTGGTAATTCTGGAGACCGTGATTGTAATCGAACACAATATCTTGGAGAAGCATATCATGTGGACCATCTCTTCGGGCAAAAACCAAACTGACGTAGAGCTAAAGAAGGATTGTAAGTAATACCTCCCCTTATACCAAGTAGTGGTACATTAGGGAATTCTCCACAACGCTCAATGAAGGTGAAGTCCTTTTGAGAGAAAAGACTCCAACGGATATCTGAATGAGAGAGTGACATTAGCCTTTGAGACCATCTCAACCTTTGTTCGTTCTTCAAAACTGATGGAGGAAGGTGCGAAATAAACCACCTGGAAAGTAACGGTATGCAACACATGAGAGTTCCTTGTCTCTTAGTAGTACGAGTGTGGAGAGAATGTAGGATGTCTCCAAGTAAAGTAGGCACTGGATTACGAGTAAGAAATAACTTGATGGCGTTGACATCTATGAATTGATTCGAGTTAGGGAATAGAACCAAACCATAGATTAGCAGGGCCACAATATCTTCAAATGCATGGAAACTCATAACCTTAAGGAATTCTCAGGCTTTCTTAATCAGGAACTTAGAAAGTAAACCCTTAACTCCACTTCTAGTTTCCCAATTAGCTTCAATGTCTGAGCGCTTGAGATGTAAGGCTGATGCAATGTCTTCGTACCTAGGAACCTTTTCTAGACCGGTGAATGGTATTTGGTCAAGAATAGGTATCCCAAGTAGCTTAGAGAATTCTTCCAAGGTAGGAACCAACTGATAATCTGGGAATGTAAAGCAATGGTGTTTCGGATCAAAGAACTGAAATAGGACATGCATCATATCTTCTTCAAAACCGGAGATAACCAAGTCAAGTAGATAACCATGTCTTTTGATGAACTGAGCATGGTCGGAATTTCAAACCAATTTTTGAAAGAAGGTATACCCATGAAGTTGATTCGGATAGTCTTTCTAGAAGCCATAATCCCTACAAAACAGAGCAAAGATAAATCCCTAGGTCCTTGAAATAGTTAGAAATGATATGCAATGCGAATGATGTCATGATGTCATGTTTAGCACACACAAACAATCCACACAATGAGCCTAGGTTTAAGGCTCGCATGAGGTATAGGTGATTACCCCACCAAAAGTTTGAGTTGGCTCATCCTGTCCTATAATAGTAACCGGTTCTAGGAATCTCACATCATTGATCTTTCTCGTAGGCGCTTATTTCAATACGACTACCAAGTGGTCGACCGAAAATATCCCAAAAGTCTGATCTTAATGAGCGTAGCATCGAGTATCAGCCAACCTTAGTCTGTACCAAAGCCGGCCATCTCACTACCTTCTAATGGCTAAGATGGGTCAATTAAGGTTCTAAAAGTTTAGTTAGTGCTTGATGACACCACGCAGAAGCCAAATACTATCCTTAACTTGGAAATGAAGAGTATCAGGACATCCAAAGTGTCACACTAACGTAGCCATCATGTTGACCGTTTCGATATACGTCTAACGGTCGCGATGATTTATTGCTACTTACCTAAAAGGAAACCCGGATCCGGGTGTAGGATCCCCCACAAATATAGTACCCAAGCAACCCTTAAAGATAAAGCAAGCAAGTCAAACAAAAACAGTAAAGATGATCTAAAAATCCCTAAGGTATTCTCTCTTTAGGGTGTCTCCCCGGCAGAGTCGCCAGTTCTGTAATACGGTGAACTGACTTTGTAGGTTTTTGTATCACAAATGTGCAGATAGCAAGAGTCGCCACCGACTTTTCTTGTATCCAATTAAGGGAAGGTGAAAAGAATAGGAAAAGACCTTCGTTAGATTCTGAGTAAGGGAGAAGGTTATGAAAAGGGAAGGTATTAGCACCCCTTTCCATCCGTAGTTATCTACGGGCTCTTAGTTGCTCTTAGATCACTTTAAAATTGTGCTTTCTGTGTGTTTGACAAAAATGTTTTGAAAAGGCATTTCGCTTTGACTTTGTAATGATTCATGTAGGAATGTATACAAAGTGTTTGGAAATGTTTCGTTTTGAAAGAGTTTGAACTTTGACAAAAGTGTGAGGTGTGAAAAGTATTTGATAGAGCAAGCAACTAAAAGTCTTATTACCTACTCAGAATTGGTCGTTTTCATATTGTTTTACGTTCCTTTAGAATAGTGTTGTCCATACCATTAGTTGGTAGGTAACCCTATTTGTTGGATGTAAGCGGGACATTCGAAGGGACATCGGATGGTCATAGAAAGCAACTTGTAGGAAGTATCCTAGCACATTCGAAGGGACTATCATCATTTTTCGTAGGCGACAATCGAGGGTCAAGATCATGTATTCGGAGGCGACATCGTGGGTCTTATGATCTTTGTATCGAAGGGACTATGATGATTTGTTTTGAAGGCAACGGTGCTAGAATACCTCTACATTCGAGGGACATGACCATATTTGAATTCATAAGGCAACGAGAGAGAATGACCCTAAGGGGTGCATGTGTGAAAGAATGTGTCAAATTCAGATATATTATCTTGCAAATTAGGATGAGCTATGTCCAATTTTAGTCTTTCCATACACGCCTAGTTACTAGCAGTTTATAGGGTGCGGAAATTAAAATGCGGAATGTAAAGATGGGGAAAGATAAACGTCCTACGCTATTACATGGCTTTGGGGCAGATACATAATCTAAACTTGCGGAAAATAAAAGCCCTAATTAACTATTACATCCCATGAGCAATTACATTATTGAAAAAAAGAAAACGGTAAAAGAAATCGTCCGAAACGGGATAACCTGTGAAAAGATGAGAAATCGGAAAATACGAGGAAATCGATCAAGAGAAAAATGTTAGCAAAAATAATAATTTTTAAATGAGAAAAATATTTCATGCTGGAAATAACATTAATATGCTAAAATAATTTTTTGGGATTTTTTGGAGTTAATTTAATAATTAAAAATCAATTAAATGTGATTTAAATGATAAATTAACAATTAAATTAAATATGCATGCTAAAATGATTTTTTTAATTTTATAAATTAAATAAACATTTTCTGAAAATAATGCAAAAAGAAAAATATTTTTTGGTGTTTTTAAATGCATGGTAAAAATTATTGAAATTAATTAAAATGCATGGAAAATATTAAATGGAAAATAAGAAAATATGAAGAAATATGCAAACGTGTGAAAAAACCAAATGCCATGGCTGGGAATCGAACTCAGGACCCTGCCTTCACAAAGCCACGCCTTGACCAACTGAGCTGGAATGCACGCGTGTCATGGAAACGGAGCGAGTGGTTTACAAACAAGTGGCACCTCCTGACTGCGTCAAATCCACGCCAAGCTTCGTCTTCTTCGTTTTGAATATTTGAAAATATAGCTTCGGCCTCAGTGCGACGCTATAGTCCCTGCATTTTTCAAAATCAAGCACAGATAATATAAATAACATTCAAGGGTATGAATCGATTGGAAACATCGTTCTAAACACGATGATGGTGGTCTCGTGGTCCAATTTTTCCATTTTAAGGAAGCCCTAAATCGAGGCCGAAAACCCTAGCTATGGTGATTCTTGTTCTAAGCCATGGAAACTCAATCAAACTACCCAGAAAGCTTGTTAACTTCGTTCTAATCACAAAAACAACAACAAAACATGTTAAAAATGCATGAATAATAGAATTCGATTTTGGAAAAAGTGTGACAAACCGAAATCGTGTTCTTGCAATTCTTGATGCTTTTGGCCAATGTAAAGGTCTGGAATGCTTCCAGGGATGTCAAGGAATGTGTTTGAATCCTTAAAAACAATTGAAACAGGCTGGATCAAGGGCTGCTAGTTGCTTGTAGTGCACGGTTTTTCTCGAGTTGGAATAGGGTTTCCCAAGCAATTTTTTCGTTCTCATTCATGTGGTATGTATTGTATATATATAGTAGATGGAATTGGAGCTGATTTGAGGAAGAAATCATCATCAATCAATGCAAAACATATTTGATTTTGTACAAAATCAAATTTTCTCGTTTTTGATCAATTTCAATCAATTTCTTTCCAAATCCAATCAAATTTCGAAATTTGCTGGCTTCCTTAGGTTACTTGGATCTCAAGGATGAGAGAAAAAATCAATTTGCAATTAATTTTGATTTTATACCTTATTTTTGAATTTAATTTGTACTTAAATGAATAAAATAAAAAATTAAATAGAAAAATAAAATAAAAATTCGTGGCATTGGACTTGGATATTCCTAATTGTATAAGGAACAAGTTTGGATGAAGAAAAAGTAAGCCCATTTGCAAAAGTTTGATTTTTAGAAGTATCTCTCTTTGTGCATCTCTTCAAAATTGCCCAACTTGTGAATGGTGTATCTTGCTCAATTTTCCACATTTTTGAGTGTTCTTTGACTTTTTGGAAAGCCCTAAGAGTCCTCTAACAAACCTCTTTGGTTTCATCTCAATTGGAGTTTCCATGCTCAATATATCTTCAAAACAAAAGGTTGACTTTTTGTTGACTTTGAAAAGGACCTGTAGTGTTTTGACCCATACCTTCCAAATGAAGCATTTTTTGAACATTCTTGTGAGACATGAAGTTGTAGAGAATTGAATTTCCTTCAAAACAAGAGGTGGTGGAAAATTTTCTGAGAAAGTATGAAAAAGTTATGCTCAGTCAAAGTTTGGTTGACTTTTCACTAAGAAACCCTAATTTAGAAAGTTTGACTTTTGAGCAAATCTTGAGTTTTCTTGATTAATCATGATCAACCCTTGATGAAATGATGAATGTGACTTCAAAATGAGGATGTTGACCAAAAATATGAAGTTTGACTGTATGTTAACCACAGTTGACTTTTTGCCCAATACAATTGATTTTCAACCATCTAAGCAATTGTCTGAGGAAACTTGACTTCTGAGGCTTGAAACTTGACATGGAGAATCTTTGAAACATATGAGGAGGCATGAAGACCATTGGAGATGTTGGAAGTCCATCTTGATCTGAGAATTGCCAAATCCTTAGTTTGGGTTGATTGTCTAGAAGAGGGTTTGTCTGATCAACCCTTGAGGAATCCTTGAGATAGATGTATGGAATGTCTTGAGGAGATGGAGGGCAAATTTTCATTTTCACCATCGCTGAGACTCTTCACTGAAACTCTACATTTTCATTTTCCAGTTATAAACTTTTATTTTCTATCATCGCTGAAACTCTTCACTTAGTCTTCACCCATTTCGCCATCGCCGAAACCCTTTTCATCGACGGTTCTAAGTGCAAAGACTCTCCATTGCTTTCGGCAATTCATCAACACCGAAACTCTTCACTCATTTCACCGTCGCTGAAACCCTTTTCATTTTCACCAAACTCTTCGCTCCGAAACTTTTTGCACAATGATTTAGTGAGAGATCATGCTCGCCACCATGATTCCTAAACAATCTCAATGAGCTCTCATTTGAGGTAAATCTTGTGTCAAACTTCTCAGTTTCTCTTCCATCATTTTCAATTTCCTAATTTCTCTCCCAATTTGCAGGAACCCTAATCTTTGGAAGAATTGTAATTAGAGTATTATATAGTTGTTCTAATTGTATTCAATCCAATGTATTCTATAATTTGTGAAACTTCCTATAAATTACTTGAATTGTGAATATTTCTTTCATGCAGCTTAAGCATGGTATAGTTGGTTACACAATGGGTACTCTGTGGAGGTACGTCACTAACAAATTTATATGTTTCTGTAGTGTAGTATGAGTAAATGATTATGTGTAGACCATTCGGGGATGTATTGTGGACAAGAGTTTGCTAATGTGACAACAAGCTATGGAACATTGAGGGTACTTCCTGACCAAGGTGGTATATCAGTAAAAGGATATGTGGAAAATGGTTCTCCTTAATGGCGAGAGGATGATAAAGATGGACATTACATGTTTGCGCTTGGAGAAAATTTAACTTCTCGGTGTAAATGCTGAAATGAAGGTAGATGAAAGGGAGGGTGGTAATTTGTGTAGTATGGGTAGAAAGAAATTGAAGGCTGGTAGTAATGCTTCTGGTTCTGAAATGAAGGTAGAAAGAAAAGAAAGGCAGGAGATCGAGACAGCAAATGGAAGCCCTCCGCTGGCTGGAATGGGGGAAAAGTCGTGGTCAAATCGGAGCAGCACATTACAATAGGGTCACTGGATTTCCCGAAGAACTGTCTGAGTTAGCAGAATTTTCATTATCAGATATTGAAAGTTAGAAAGGAAAGAACTTTTATTTGGCTCATCACTATATGGAGAGTACGACTTCTAAGAAATAGCATAGTTTTCAAAGGTGCGGTGGCTGATTATCAACAACTACTAGAGGATATCAAATTTTACTTGTGGTCATGTTTAATGGCTCGGAACACGAAATTTAAAGATGTCAAATTCTGTGATTGGATTTTAAATCCTATGGTTTGCCTGCAGATTTTATGAGCAGTGGCCTATTGGAGTGACTGTCTTCAATAGAAGTTGGCGGCATCGGTTTATCAGGATCTTTCTTATAGCAAACACCTATGAGCTATTTTTTGGCTTGTGTTTCTTTTCTCTGTGCAAGTTAAAGCCAGCTAAGTTAGGCGACTGCAAAGACTGCATATGCTAGTAAGATCCTACATGTGTCAAACTATTTAGATCCAGCTGACTTAGAAGTATTATTGGACCTGCTTGCCTCTTCTGTGTTATATGAACTGGTTTTTGGCATGTGTTTCTTTTCTTTGTGCAGGGTGGAGGATAAAACGTTCGAGATGGGAGGCTTTCTAATTCTATACTTGCATTATTATTATTGTCTAACAGTATGTTGTTTCTGAAACTATAACATGAGATGGTACTCAGACAGGAAGACTCAACATGATACAAATGAGGAGAAAGCAATTGTTCTTTACAAGGTAAATATGTGTTTAATAATAAATGCTGTATTCGTTTATTGACTTAGCTTATTTTTCTAATTGTATGTTTATGTTCAACCTGATGCACATCTACCTGAAGTTTAATGGAAACGCCATGTCAGAAGGAAACTCAAAGTAAATTCCATTTTCTAATGCTAGTAGAGATTATTTTCTAATTCATCCATCATAGCTTAAACTATTGGAACAGTTTTTTCTATGCTGTTGTAAAATTTTAATTAACGCTCAGTTGGATTGAGTTTCTTGTTTCTCATCATTTCACATAACTATGATATGATGAAATATGCTGTTATTTTCTTTGTTTGATCGTTATCGATGAAGCTTCTTCTCACTATCTGAAGCAGATTGTTAACATATGTTTTATTCAATACTATCACATTTGCTCAGAGTTCAGCTTTTGAAAGTCCTAGAGACGCGCAAATCAATGCTTCAGAAAGAGCAAGGAATGGCGTTTGCATGTGCTGTTGCTGTTGGTCTTGAGATTGACTAGATAATTTTTCTCGCTCCATGCTACTTGATTATTCTGTGAATTTTTCACCGTTAGTTCTATTTGTTTTAGTTTTGTGAATGAAGAAACGGATCTAATTTCAGCGTTTGATTTTATATATATGGTTGCTGAAGTTTGATTTTGTTCAGAAATTTGAAGAAATCAGCTGTCGGTAGTTAGTTTGATTATTGTGAATTTTATTCAAAGTATTATCGGTTTTGTTAATTGTCGTGATTACTGGTTAGTTAGTTTTGGATCTAATATGAAATTAATATTTTACTTCATTTAATTTTGCTTTGATAATTTGATTAGTGATTTCAATTGGATTAATATTGGATTAAGATGTTACGTTACATAAGATTGGATTAAGATTGCTAAGGCTGCAAACTCCATCGTGGGTTTAGTGTTGAGTGAGTAGGCTCTAATATTAGTGTCGAGTGCAACAGTAACGCCAAAAGTTCCTATGTCTTATAAATAATTCACACCTTCACCAGAAGTAGAATCAAATTTTGAACCATCGGGTCAAGTCAATTCACAGACAGAAGTACAAGAATGCGAAGAACATATTGGGGTTCAGAATTGTGGCATGGAAACAAATGATCGGCCACACTCAATATCAATAGAGTTTCATGGCCTTGAAGGTTCTGATATGAATACCGTGATTGGAGATACATGTTCTTATTCTGGTGCAATAGTATTAGCAACACCGCAATCTCCTATTGCTTTTGAGGTACCTACACCAGTAGCCATTATACAGACAGAGATGTCTGAGAGCAATGTTCATGATGAAGAATGCGAAGAACAATTTCTTTCTACTCAGAAGTTTGGAGGCTTCAACCAAGGTATATTTATTCTACGGTTACATCAGAACTATTTTACACAATCACTATTATATGTGTAATGATATTTTGGTCAATTTGAAAATGGGTTTCGTGAATTATTTGGAAATAGAAATTGAATTTTTGTGGTGATTTTGTGATTTTGTGATGTTTTGATAGGATGTTGTTGGAATTGTCGTAAATTTGTCGTAATGGAAATTAAGATTTTATACTCAATTAATGTTGTATCACTCATTTTCTTCTGTTATTTATGAAGCAGAGATACAATACAGGAGCCGGGGAAGATTGCAAATATATACCGAGCATTTGTGAGTGGGATAATTGATAATGACACGGTAATAATATACCTACATTTTTTTTTCTTGTTTTAATGTTATTGGGTATGAACGATTTTTGACTACATACACCCAAATAAAAATGATAAGACAACAGAAAATCTAATTGTTGCTGTAACACCCTAATTCTATCCCTCGTAATTAATAATTAAATTAAAGTTTTAAAATTTCATCTAACAAAATTGAGGCATCATGTATTCGCACTTTCATCAATACACATTATAATGCACATCATAAACATTAAAAGTCGGATATACCGATTCATACATAATTCATCATATACACATATGACTATTCACAGCACAACGGATGTGTTCACAAAATATACATAACGTCATGGTATCATCAATACATAAGGTTATAATATCATAAGATAGTATACACACACATAAACATAACCGACTCCATGAGACACGACTATGTTATGCATGTGGTACCCGTCGCTTTGTCCATAGTTAGGAACACATGGCATAAAGCCCATCGTCGCTTGGCATAAAAGCCCTCGTCGCTTATGCAATGTATGTGACTCAATAATAAAGACCACACAACAACACATCATCATCGCTCATCAAAATTGACATAAAGTCCACATCGCCATATGTATTCACATCAAATAAACATGTCATCGCATCGCATAAACAACAAGTATTCATTATTAATTAATCCACCAATTTTCAAAAACGGAAAAATAGTCAAAACACCAATAATCGTCGCGAAAGTCATTCTTAATTACCGACATTAATTATAAACATCAACATCAAAATCGAATAGTTCATATATGTCTTAAATTGACTAAAACACAATCCGGTTCAATTTAACCGAAATTTGGCCTATTTCGGGCCGTTTCGTAAAAACTCGTAATTTCGAAAAACTAACCTCACCACTACGTTCTACACGTCGAACTTAGCTAGCACGTCAATTTTTGTTGAATTCGGAGCAACTTGCTCCGTCGTCGAATTTACCGAAATCAGAAAATCGGAACATAATTGGGTTCTAAATTTAATCGGCTATTTTATGTCATAATTATATTTTATGGATATAAATTGCTACTAGGTGAAATTGGAATTTTATGAAGAAACATAAGCTATTTCTAAAGAAAATTATGCAGGAACCAATTTGACAGAAAACAGAAAACTGTGTTTACAGAAAAATCATAAAACGCAAAACTCTTCATTCTCCTGCACTACACACGTCCTTGCTCGTTTTCACAAATGGAGGCGGTGTGCCTCAAGGGGAACGGCCACCACACCATGAGTGGGGCCCCCATGTTACTCCCTCCACCATTCGCTCATCTTCTTCCGCAATATTTGTTTCTTACGCTTTTTTTTCGGTTTTTATTTTTGTTATGATTTTTCCTTTCCATTTCCATTTCTATTTTCATTCTATAATTCATATACTACAATACTAATAACAACACACCCATAATCCCTACTCCTAATTCAACTTTTCTAAACCATTTCAACAATCAACCGACCAAACCCTATAAATCAACTATCAATTTTTCCCCAATCCAAACTATAATCACCAAACCCTAACTATATGAAATGGAAATCAAACCCCTTACCTTGCAAGTTTTGATTGCTCTTGATGATTCCTCAAACCAAGCCTTGCTCTTCTTCTTGCTCTTCTCTTCTTCCTCTCCAAAACCCTAACTCTTTCTCCAAGTGTCTATACTTTGTGTTTTGGTGTTATGTTAGCAAAAGATGAAGAAAATGCTTTTATAGGAATGTTGTCTTACTAACAAAGGGTGAGAAGCCCAATTCTCCCAAATTGCTCCACACCCCTACTATTCTTAAAACACTAATATCATCTAATTATATCATTAACTCAATTAATTAAAATAATTCCGAGGAATTAAATATCGGTCCGAATAATATTTTACCGAACCGAACGTAACTTTGTCAAATATATTAATAGATATATCGATTAATATAATTATTCTCGTCGCCAAAACAATCGTCAAACGGTAATTCAAAAATATTAATATAACATAATATTAAATAAAACGGGCATTACAACTCTCCCCCACTTAAAAAGTTTCGTCCTCGAAATTACCTGACTCGAAAAGCTCGGGATAGGAATCCCGGATCTTACTTTCTAACTCCCACGTCGCGCTTTCACCAGCTGCTCCTATCCAAACAACTTTAACCAATGAAATCTCTTTGCCACGAAGAGACTATCTCACGATCCTCAATCCTCAAAGGCATCGTTTCCACCGTAAGATGTTCCCGAACCTGAATATCATCCATCTCAATCACATGCGAAGGATCCGGAACATACTTCCGAAGTTGTGACACATGGAAAACATCGTGCAAATTCGAAATATTTAGCGGTAACGCCACCCTATAAGCCATTTTTTCCACTTTACTTGTAATTTGGTAAGGACCAATAACGCGAGGAGTTAGCTTCTTCGACTTCAATGCTCGCCCAACGCCGGTTGTAGGAGTAACTCTCAAAAACACATGATCACCCTCTTAAAATTCCAAGTCTTTCTTCCTTTTATCATGATAACTCTTTTGTCGACTTTGATAAATTCTCATCTTTTCTCTAATCATTTTCACCGCCTCAGTAGTTTCTCTAACCAATTCGGGTCCAAGCACCACACTTTCACCCAACTCGTGCCAACATAAAGGAGTTCTACACCTCCGACCATACAACGCCTCAAACGGTGCCATTCCAATACTAGCATGAAAACTATTGTTATAAGTAAACTCAATCAAAGGAAGATATGTATCCCATGAACCACCATGTTCAAGAATACAAGCTCATAACAAGTCTTCCAACGATTGAATCGTCCTTTCCGTCTCGACCATCACCATGGATGATAAGTCGAACTCAACCTCAACTCGTAACCCAAAGCCTCTTGCAAGCTTTTCTAGAATTGTGAACCTCGATCTCTATCCGAAACAATACACAAAGGAATACCATGCAATCGACAATCACATGCGTATAAATCTCCGCCAACTTCGGATAAGTGATGTTAATAGGAATAAAGTGAGTCGACTTTGTAAGCCTATCAACAATCACCCAAATCGCATCGTGTCCTCTTGGTGTATTCGGTAACCCCGTCACAAAATCCATAGAAATGCTATCCCATTTCTATTCCTAATTCTAACGGTTGCATCAACCTCAGAGGTTTCGATGCTCCACTTTAGACTTCGACAAGTCAAACAAGCATAAACAAACCGGGCCACTTTTCATGCCCGCCCACCAAAATAGTTTCCTTAAATCTTGATACATTTTGGTCGCTCCGGGATGAATACTCAAATTACTTCTATGACTTTCTTCCAAGATCATTCTCTTTAAATCAACATCATCGGGGATACAAATCCTATCTCGGAATCTCAAAACACCCTGAGCATCCAACTTGAAATCTTCACTTTCAGTTTGTCCAATACCAACCAACAAATCAACAAGTTTCACATCAAGCTTCTGAGCTTCCCTAATGCTATCAAGGAAATCATTATTAATCTTCAACATTCCCAAGATAACACTCTTTGGCGTCACTTCTATCACAAGACTCATATCTCTAAATTGTTCAATCATTTCCAACTCTTTCACCATCAAAAGTGACATATGCAAAGTCTTTCGACTTAAAGCATCGGCCACCATATTTGCTTTACCAGGATGGTAATTCAATCCGAAATCACAATCTTTCAACAATTCAAGCCACCGCCTTTGCCTCATATTGAGCTCTTTTTGATCAAACAAATATTTCAAGCTTTTATGGTCACTAAATACTTCAAATCTAGAACCATAAAGATAATTCCTCCAAATCTTAAGCACAAAAACAACTGCCGCAAGTTCCAAATCGTGGGTAGGATAGTTCTTCTCATGAATCTTCAATTGCCTCGAAGCATAAGTAACCACCTTGCCATTTTGCATAAGCACACCACCTAACTCCATCTTAGAAGCATCACAATAAACAACAAACGGTTCTTCAGGATTAGGTAGAATCAAGATCGGCGCCGTTGTTAACCTTTTCTTCAATTCAACAAAACTTTCTCCACACTTGACATCCTACACAAAAGCAGCTCCCTTACAAGTTAACTTTGTCAAAGGAAGTGCCAACTTAGAAAAACCTTCAATGAACCTCCTGTAGTAACCAGCCAAACCCAAGAAACTTCTAATCTCAGTAACAGACTTAGGAGTTTCCCATCTTAACACAACATCAACTTTAGAAGGGTCAACCGCAATGCCATCACCAGAAATGACATGCCCCAAAAAGCTCACTTCACCTAACCAGAACTTGCACTTTGACAACTTAGCATAAAGCTTCTTCTCCTTCAGAACTTCTAACATAATGCGCAAATATTCTGCGTGCTCTTCCTCCGATTTAGAATAAATCAGAATATCATCAATGAAAACAACCACGAAACGATCCAAGTAAGGATGGAAAATACGATTCATGTACTCCATGAATACTCCCGGTGCATTAGTGACACCGAAAGGCATCACCGAATACTCGTAATGTCCATACCTCGTCCCAAAGCGTCAACATCTTCTTCCTTCACCCTTATCTGATGGTAACCCGATCTCAAATCAATCTTGCTAAACATGCGAGCACCAACCAACCGGTCCATCAAATCATCAATTCTAGGAAGTGGATACCTATTCTTGATAGTTACCTTATTCAACTGACGATAATCAATACAAAGTCTCATGCTACCATCTTTCTTCTTCACCAATAACACAGGAGCTCCCCACGGTGACACACTTGGTCTAACAAACTTCTTCTAGAGCAAATCTTCTAATTGGCTCTTCAATTCTGCTAACTCAGATGTTGACATCCTGTATGGCGCCATAGAGATAGGTCCGTACTGTGGACAAGATCCACGAAAATTCAACTTCTTTCGAGGTGCACTAGGAATCTCATCAGGAAATACTTCGGGAAAGTCGCACACCACCGAAAAGTTTGCAATAACAGATTGACTCTCCACAGAAAGAGTCGCCATCAACAAGAAAACCAATGCTTCATCTTTCATGAACTCATTCAATTGTTTCGTCGACATCAACATAGTTTGGTCTTCTTCCACTAAGGAAGAAAACCTCAAAGTGTTGTTATAGCAATTGATATGGACATAGTTAGCTTTCAACCAATCCATACCCAGAACCACGTCTAAACCAACAAGCGGTAAACAAATGAGATCCACCACAAAGTCCCTATCAAAGATTGATAAAGGGCAATGTGCACACACAAAAGAAGTAGTAACCGTTCCCTTAGCTGGAACTTCCACCACCATTTCTCTATCTAGAGATGACAAAGTAAGACCCAATCTCTTTATACAATCAGCGGCAATAAAACAGTGAGTAGCACCAGTATCAATAATAGTAATAAGAGGAATGCTATTAATGAAACTAGTACCTCGAACAAGACCATCTTCGTTTGCCGTCGAAGCACCCGACAAAGCAAACACTTTTCCCGCTCCTTGAGTCCTCTTAGGCTTCTTACATTGAGGACTAATGTGACCTCCCTCGCCACAATTAAAACAGACTACATCTTTATGCTTGCAATCACGAGTCACATGACCCACTTCACCACATCGGAAACATCTCACCTCGTTCTCCTTAGCCTTAACATCACTGACAAACATTACTTTTGTGGTCGTTTCCACACTTGTAACAAACAATACTAGCAGAGCATCTCCCACTAGTCCTTCGCCTTGAAACGCTTTGCTTTCCCTTACCACCGGAATATCATAAGGTTTCCCACACTCGCGACCCTTGCTCCTCTTATCAGACATAATCTTATAGTGTGCATTACTATCTTCCTCGAAGATTCTACAGCTATCAATCAAATCCGCAAAGACATGAATTTTCTGATAACCAATCGCTTTCTTCATCTCGGGACGCAAGCCATTCTCAAATTTAATGCACTTAGAAAACTCGGCACCCTCTCCATCATAGTGAGGATAGAACTTAGCCAGTTCGGTAAACTTTGCAGCATAATTAGTGATAGACATATTCCCTTGTTTCAGCTCAAGGAACTCTATCTCTTTCTTTCCCCGAACATCCTCCGGATAATACTTCCTCAAGAACTCCCTACGTAAAACTTCCCACGTCACTTCCTCATCAGCAACTTCAAGCCTCTGACGGGTGTCAACCCACCAGTCATCAGCCTCCTCACTTAACTTATGAGTACCATAACGGATTTTCTGCACAAGAGTGCAATCCATCACACGGAAGATTCTTTCAATCTCCTTCAACCAAGTTAGAGCACCTTCAGGATCATACTTTCCTTGGAAAGTAGGGGGATTCTCTCTTTGGAAGGTCATCAAACTACAAGACCCAGCGTTCTCGTCAGCATTCGGCGGGTGTTGGAAAGCCTGAGCTATTGCCTGCATAGCAGCAGCAAGAGCCTCATCATTCATACCAACATTCCTTCTAGCCATAACAACTTCTGCTCACAACAAAACAAGGATTAGAATCAACAAATAACAATACTTGATTGTTAGACAACAACAAACTCAACAACTTGGTCGGACAGGCCGACCTGCTCTGATACCACTAATGTAACACCCCAATTCTACCCCTCGTAATTAATAATAAAATCAGAGTTTCAAAATTTCATCTAACAAAATTGAGGCATCATGTATTCGCACTTTCATCAATACACATTATAATGCACATCATAAACATCAAAAATCGGATATACCGATTCATACATAATTCATCATATACACATATGACTATTCACAGCACAGCGGATGTGTTCACAAAATATACATAACGTCATGGTATCATCAATACATAAGGTTATAATATCATAAGATAGTATACACAAACTATCCTATCAAAATAATGACGTCGCCCAAATCCCGAGTGTTACTACGATCAGAGCAGAACGACACAAAATAAAGTGACTCGAGCTAATCCTCCTCATCCTCGGGGATCACCTGCACGTTACCAATATATAGGCAACGGCGAAACAAGTAAAGGGTGAGATACTCCAAAACATATAATTAAAAGCATGATAGGATATATAAATAGTTTTGGAAGTATAAATGATATAAGTTAAATAAAGTATATCAACATGCATAAAAAGTTTACATTCTTTAAATTAGCATTTAGTGTATAAATTAACACTTTAACTTCATCACCTAATCATTATACTCGCATCAACACAAAACATCATATACCATCGCAATTCAACATCATTCATCAATTAAAACCCAATGCTAAAAAACTCAAACATAAACATAACCGACTCCATGAGACACGACTATGTTATGCATGTGGTACCCGTCGCTTTGTCCATAGTTAGGAACACTTGGCATAAAGCCCATCGTCGCTTGGCATAAAAGCCCTCGTCGCTTATGCAATGTATGTGACTCAATAATAAAGACCACACAACAACACATCATCATCGCTCATCAAAATTGACATAAAGTCCACATCGCCATATTTATTCACATCAAATAAACATGTCATCGCATCGCATAAACAACAAGTATTCATTATTAATTAATCCACCAATTTTCAAAAACGGAAAAATAGTCAAAACACCAATAATCGTCGCGAAAGCCATTCTTAATTACCGACATTAATTATAAACATCAACATCAAAATCGGATAGTTCATATATGTCTTAAATTGACTAAAACACAGTCCGGTTCAATTTAACCGTAATTTGGCCTATTTCGGGCCGTTTCATAAAAACTCGTAATTTCGAAAAACTAACCTCACCACTACGTTCTACACGTCGAACTTAGCTAGCACGTCAATTTTCATAGAATTCGGAGCAACTTGCTCCTTCGTCGAATTTACCGAAATTGGAAAAACGGAACATAATCGGGTTCTAAATTTAATCGGCTATCTTATGTCCTAATTATATTTTATGGATAAAAATTTCTACTAGGTGAAATTGGAATTTTATGAAGAAACAGAAGCTATTTCTAAAGAAAATTATACAGGAACCAATTTGACAGAAAACAAAAAACTGTGTTTACAGAAAAATCACAAAACGGGAAAACTCTTCATTCTCCCAGACCACATAGGGACGCACGTCCCTTGCTCCTTCTCTACAAATGGAGGCGGGTGCCTCAAGGAGGGGGACGGATGCCCCACACCATGAGGTGGGCGCCTCCCCCATGTTACTCCCTCCACCATTCGTTCATCTTCTTCCTGCAATATTTGTTTCATGCTTTTTTTTCGTTTTTATATTTTTGTGTTATGATTTTTCCTTTCCATTTCCATTCCCATTTTCATTCTATAATTCATATACTACAATACTAATAACAACACACCATAATCCCTACTCCTAATTCAACTTTTCTAAACCATTTCAACAATCAACCGACCAAACCCTATAAATCAACTATCAATTTTTCCCCAATCCAAACTATAATCACCAAACCCTAACTATATGAAATGGAAATCAAACCCCTTACCTTGCAAGTTTTAATTGCTCTTGATGATTCCTCAAACCAAGCCTTGCTCTTCTTCTTGCTCTTCTCTTCTTCCTCTCCAAAACCCTAACTCTTTCTCCAAGTTTCTATACTTTGTGTTTTGGTGTTATGTTAGGAAAAAATGAAGAAAATGCTTTTATAGGAATGTTGTCTTACTAACCAAGGGTGAGAAGCCCAATTCTCCCAAATTTCTCCCACACCCCTACTATTCTTAAAATACTAATATCATCTAATTATATCATTAACTCAATTAATTAAAATAATTCCGGGGAATTAAATATCGGTCCGAATAATATTTTACTGAACCGAACGTAACGTCGTCAAATATATTAATAGATATATCGATTAATATAATTATTCTCGTCGCCAAAACAATCGTCAAAAGGTAATTCAAAAATATTAATATAATATAATATTAAATAAAACGGACGTTACAGTTGCCAAGGGTAACCTTTGCTGATTTTAGGAGTTGCGGAACTGACTGTCATAATGTATACTTGTCTATACAATTTCTGCAAAAATACACATGATTTGGGTGCTGACTTCTTTCTAGCTTGGGCTTATATTTATTTTTTTTCTAATGATTTATCAAACTGCGATTCATAAGTTGATGTTTCTATTGCTGATTGCTTGGTCCTCTTTCAATCTCGTTATCCAATTTTTTTCAAATTTTCTTCTTCAATTTCACTTTCTTTGTTTCTGGATTTTCAACGTTGAACACTTACGTCTTCTTTTGATTAATGCATTGAGTTTCAATATGTTGAATTTTATTACTGATTTCAGGTTAGAATACTTGAATTAATGTCGATATAATGTCTTCAATATAATCTGATTCTTGATGAAAAGAGTAACGTTGTTGTAGCTCATCATGGTAGTATTGCAATGGTTAATAAAAGGTATGTACTTCAATTTTTCCTCGAAACATTTGTCCTAACTATGTTATTTACAAACTAAAACTTTTTACATGAGGGCATTTGGTCATTGTTTTAAAGTTGTGGAAGTTTGTCATTGTTAATTGTTTTACTCAATATGAATAAACTACAAATTTCTTTGTTAAAGTCACAATTGTCTACTACTATTGTCACGCAAATAAGTATTTTATTATAATTGAAACATTATGAATTTCAGCATATAAAATAGGGTTTAAATTATATTAAAAAATGTGTTAAATTGTATTAAAAAGGGTGTAGTTAAATCTAATTTTTATTTAAAAAGGGTGTATATTAGCATATATTTACCCCTGAATTTTATTAAAATTTTTATGAAAATAGGGTGTACATAAGAACGATAAGAACTTATTTACACCTGTTTTTTCTTACAATTACACTCATTACATTTAATAAAAATCGGATGTAAATCATAAGCTATTTATCCCCTTGTGTTAAACGGGTGTAATTAAGGTAGACATTTCTCATCCAATGGATATACATAATTTTTATTAAATTTAATGGGTGTAATTGTATAAAAAAAATGGGTGTAAATTAATCTTTTGTACTAGTGACATATGATTAAAGATGTTATAAGTCATATTTTCTAAAACTAAATATATGAATTAAAGATTTGAATTGTTTTGTATGATAAATATTTATTTATTTTTATATTTATGTATTTTAAAAATAAATCTTAGTGGTGATTTGAGTAAATAAATTATTTGTTTAAAAATATTACATTATATATCCGTATTAAATTATTTTAATTCAATTTATAGTTTATATTTCCTCTTAGTGGTGATTTGAGTAAATAAATTATTTGGTTAAAAATATTACATTATATATACGTATTAAATTATTTTAATTCAATTTATAGTTATATTTCCGAATGTTTTATAGTGTTATATTTGTTGTATAAAATTTGTGCTTTTGGGTTTGGACCTAATACTTGATGAGAATACATGATTAAGAAGAAAAAGTAAACAAAATATTTAGAATTTCTATTTTTATTTAAATAACAACAAAGTTCAAACTATATTTGTTCATAACTGATTCGAACGAATTAGAATAACTAAATGACATGTATAATAAATATTTATATATCAAATTTTAATTTGTTATTGACAAAATTGGTTGGGTCATCTTGAATATAATATGATGCGAAATCTAGTATTGAAGAAACCAAAAATTTCTTCAATCCAATAAATTTTGTGTATTTCTAAAAAAAATTAAAAATTTGAGAAATTGAATATTTTTCATGACATTAATTATTGCATCGACTAAAATATTATGCATATGTTTGTTGTCTATTCACAATTAGAATTTTGTGAAATTGTTATCTTAACTAAAAGATCATGCATATGTATTATGATGTGAAAACTAATATTGAAGAACCTCCGGGTTTTCAATTCAATAAATTTTATGAGTTTCTTAAAGAAATTAAAAATATGAGAAATTCATTTTTTATTGGCATTAATCATTGCATCTACCAAAATATCATGCAAATATTTATTGTCTACTCACAACTAAAAGTTTGTGAAATTGTTTTCTTGTACTAAAATCTTATTTTTAAAATTTTTCAGAACTTTCTTGATTAATATCACATATATTATTAAAATTAATATTGAACATTTTGTAGCATATGTTCATAAATAGATTTATTTAAAGATTCATTCTTTAAATTTCTAAAATAAATTGTATGACTGATACTTCTTAGATCATAAATTCTAAATTAGATATTAAAAACACATGAATATTAATATATTTATTTACATTAAACCAACACGTTAGTGTACGTTTATCTTCCCTTAATGTATAATTTGTTTAAGGTTAATAACATGATACTTTTCATCTTAATGAACTTTTGGATGTATTGTTCTCTATTATGATAACATTGGAAAACACAGCGATTACAGGCTGATGCAAAATACGGATAAAAGCATATTGAGCTCTCCATTGCATAAATGAATATCAAATTTCTTGAGAACTTCGTAACTGGTGGAATAATTGTTAGAATATGCGACTTCTCAAATTTTCACTCATATACATAGAAAAGGTAACAAGTGCGCATATGAGCTTGCTAACAAAGGTCATGAATGGATGAACTTTCAATGTTGGACCTTAGCTCCTCATTTCATTTTAGAAGATTTCTTTAGGATAAGCTGGATCTGCCTAATTTTCAGTTTGATTGATTTTGTTGAAGGACTAGGAGATGGGGACATTTTTGTGACACTCCAAATTAATTCAATTATTAAATAATTAGAAATTTAATTATTAATTTAATTAAAGGTTTGATTATTAATATTTTTGGATTAATGGAGTAATTATTTAATTAATTAAATGGAGTGTGGAGATGTAAAGTTGAAATGTAGGGTGTATGGAGTAAAAAGCTCTACTAAATCCTAATTAATTTATTTCTATTATTTGACAAATAAAAAGGAATAAATAAAGGAATAAAAGGAAAAAGTGGGAGAAAAGAAATTAGGATTGCATACTACGTGAGAATTGAGAAGAGAAGAGAAAAGAGGAGAAAAAGCCAAACGCCGAGAATTCGAAGATTCATCGCGAGGTAAGGGGGGATTGAATCTGATTTTTATGCCTTATGGGTTTTGATGATCATTAGAACGAATCGACCCGTTAGGAATCTCGAATTAGGATAATTGAGTATGCTAATGTTATAATCCAACGTAAAACTATGATTTGAAACGGTTATGAACGATTAATCTATGAAGGATGAATATAGGTTAATTAGAAAACAAATTCTGTGATCAATTGGGTGTAAAAATGCAGTAATTAATTCTGTTTTATGATGATATGAGGTTTGGTGATGATTGGATGTAATGGTGATACGTAATGTTGAAGAAAACCGGATTCGGTGAAAACAAACTGTATGAATCGACACAAGACAATATGAATCGACGCATGTTGGAAAATTTTAGAAAACCAAAAGCTTTGAAAAGCTATGCATCGACTCATAGAGTCATGCATCGATTCATAGGAAGGAAAACAAGGCCATGTATCGATGCAAAGGAGCTATGGATCGATTAAGGAGTTATGCATCGACACCGATGCGTATGTGTCGACACACATCAAGAAAATTTTAAAATGCGAAATTTTATGTTATGCATCGATGCATATTAGTTATGGGTCGATACAAGCTGGTTATGCATTGATGCATAGCCTTATGCATCGATGCATACTGTGTTGGGCTGAACATGAATTTTTCCGAAACGATTTTGATCATATCTTTTCAACCGTAACTCCGATTTAGGCATAGTTGGTATCGTTGGAAAGCTCAGAACGAGTACTACCTAATGAAAATATTTTAAAAACCAGTAATTGAGATCTGGAGGAAGTAATATGGTTTCCGTAGTACGAATACGTTGTAATTTCGTGGTTATTCGTTGCGTGTAAATACTGTATGTTGATCTCATGTATTGTAATTAATGTTATATTCACGAATTCTATGTTAGCATGTGCTGTTGCTGTTATAATCATGAATGGAATAATGCTGTATGTTCATATTTTGTGTTTTGAACTGTTGCATGCTTCTGATGTGCATGCATAAGCATTGTTGATGATTCATTCCCATTGTGCAGAATTGAACTTGCAGGGTCAATAAACTTACCTAATGGTCAGAGGTAGTGAGGCTAGATTCTTGACCCAGTGATGTATGGGCGAATCATTGAATTGACGCTGTTTTCCGAGGTGTAAGCGGAACATGGTGTGGACTTGGTTCACGATTGGTACCACATGCATTTGAGTCTGCATTGCATATGTAATCATAACATGTTAGGATGGTTTCCAGTGTTATGATTGCATTGATTGTTGTTGTTTTCATAATGATCTGTGTGTTTGTATTTATGAATCGTATGCTAATGCTGCTAAAAAGGGTGGATTAACGAATTGGTTGTTTTATTGTTTTTGAGAAATGTATAATGCATTTTAATCTTGATGAAATCTCACCCTTACTTTGATGATTTCAGATTGAGGAGTATAGCTGCTCGAGAATTGGTGAGGACAGCTTTTAGAGTTGTGCTACTTAGTTAATCCGCGTGTCAGTGTCATGCTTTAGTAGTTGTAACACTGGGGAACGATTGATTGGAATTTTTATGGAATTAAAACTGGTTGTTTTGGTTTATGTTGGGAATAATTATTGATTGAATTATTCCGGATTTTTTTATGTTATAGCTCCGCTGTTTAAACATAATCATTGGTTTTATTTCATTTAATAAGTTCCTCAGTAAAAGCATGATAACTGTTTTTGGTTATTTGAATTAATTAAATTGTGACGCCCTTTTGATGTTATGTTTAAAACTCTGATTAAATTATATATAACGCGGGTAAATTAGAAGGGGTGTTACAATTTTGATAGGTTACCAAACTCTAGTCTGATTTAACTTTTTGTCAGTTGGTTTTTCCTAGATAAGATTTTATTGTTACTCATATATAATTGTTATTTGTTAATATATTATCATTTATTTGTTAAAAAATTAAAATTATTTAAAATTTAATAGAACAACTCTAAAGTGAGTGAAATATTCAATTATGTATTGGACAAAGAAGTAGACTAAAACTACCAAGGTTAAAAATGACAAGAATGAATACATAGCTGAGTTTATGTGGAAACAAAAATGTTACAATAAACCTTTGGCATAAGGGCACATTTTGAATGCTTTACAACTTACATGTGATATGCAAGTTTCAAAAATTCATATTTGTTAGTTATGTAGATAGACAAGAATTTTGGTAAAATATTCGCTTATGAAATGCAATGAAGAATAACTTAAATTGTGAAGTAAAATGTATCATTAGATTTTATGAAGATGTCAAAGCAGATGTCCCGACATGTGTTACGACCAATTGGTTTTTCGCCGTAAACATTAAGAGTCATTTGTTTTAAATTGTATGCTCAAGTAAGCAAGGTTTGTAACGATCGTCTAACATTATTGGAGAACTTTTATCCTACTTTCATGGAGAAAGTATAGGACTCTGAAGACTTAATGTGAAACGCTAAGGGCCAACCCTAAGTCAAGGATCATATAAAAGGCATGCTAACCCTATTTGCCGAGTTAGCCACACCAGAGAATATTGAACGTACTGTGTTTAAGTTTTAGGTTGTAAGTCTTTGTTAATTGTCAATTGTGAGCCACTCTAGTATTGTTTAATACTTGAGGTGGACGTTAGTTGAGTTGTAAGTTTTTAATCATCTATAAGCTTTAAAGCAATGATGATTATGTGTCTTTGAAGTGTGTCGTCAAGTCTTTGTTCTTGTTATTATCACCGTGTGTGATTGAGGGGGAGTGAGAGGGGTTTCTCATATCTAAGAGGTTGTTATGTAGAAGTGTCATTGGATAGTAATTAAGTGAGGGGTGTAAACGGGGAAGATTAACTCTAAATTAATACTGCTAATAGTGGACCTCCTCCATGGCTTAGAAGCCTCCAGACGTAGGTATGTAGCACTGAACTGGGTACATAATTCACTTGTGTTATTTCAGTTTTCTGCATTTAAGTTTTCTGTTATTACTTGTTCATCAAACATATATTAGTCTCGTGATATCACCGTCGACATCTCATATCTGATATCATAATTTCGATTGGTATCAGAGCAGTCATCCTGCTCTGTCTCTAGGTGAGATCTAGCGAAGATACTTTATGATATTATGGACAAGGAATGAGTATTTGTGAACAACCACCCATTCTGGATGGTACTAACTATGATCTCTAGAAACCTCATATGGTGGCGTTTTTGAAGTCATTGGACAATAGGGCTTGGAAAGCTGTTTTGAAAGGATGATCACATCCTGTTATTATTGGGGAAGACAATCAACCCACTGATGTGTTAAAGCCTGAAGAAAATTGGTCTAAGGATGAAGATGAATTATCTCTTGGAAACTCTAAAGCCTTGAATGCTATTTTCAATGGAATTGATAGGAATATCTTCAGATTGGTGAACACTTGTGAAGTTTTTAAGGACACTTGGGAAATTCTCAAGACTACTCATGAAGGTATCTCCAAGGTAAAGATGTCGAGACTGCAACTATTAACCACCAAGTTTGAAAACTTAAGGATGAAGGAAGAAGAAATCACTCAATAATTTCACATGAATATTCTTGAGGTCGAGACTGCAACTATTAGGAGAGAAGATACCAAAGGAGAATCTAGTAAGGAAGATTCTCAAATCTCTTCCCAAGAGATTTGACATGAAAACGACTGCTATAGAGGAAGCTCAAGAAATCAATAGCATGAGAGTTGATAAACTTGTTGGATCGCTCCAAAAATTTGAGTTGGGTATCAATGATAGGGTTGAGAAGAAGAACAAAAGCATAGCCCTTATATCTAATGCTGGAGGCAGAGAAGAAGAATGTGATCTAGAAACTGAAGAAGGATTATCCTATGCTATATTATTCCTTGGAAGACAGTTCAATCAAGTGCTGAAGAAGATGGAAGAAGATTAAAGACCTAATGTCAGGAACATCTTGTACGACATCAGCAAATAAGGAGACTTTGGTAGGAAAGTCAAACTAGAGGATAAATTTAGTCAAGACAGAGGAATAAAATGTCATGGATGTGAAGGCTTTGGTCATGTTAAATTTGAATATCCTACATATCATAAAAGACAAATGAAGCGTTTGGTTGGCTTGGTCGATGAAGAATCGAAGTGAAGTTAAAGAGGAAACATCCAAGGTGTGACAACCTTAACTTGGATATACAGGACTGATGTAGATACCGAAGGAGAAATAGCTTATGATGATCTGAGTGCTTCCTAAAATAAGTTATGCATAAAAAATGATGAAGTATGTCAAGAAGTGGAGAAGTAGAAGAAAATTACAGCTCACTTGAAAGCAGAAAAGAAGGAACACTTGAGAACTATATCCTAATTGGAACATGAAGTTATTTTGCTCAAATCTGAACTTGCCAACATGTCCAAATCTGTCAGAATGGTAAATAGCGGATCTGACACACTAGATAAAATTCTTCAGGCAGGAAAAGTGACAAGAGATATGATTGGTCTGGGTTTTAATGAAACAACCAAAAATGAACCTCCCTCAAACCTGACTCATATCCAGACTAAACCAATAATGTTGAAACACATGTTTCAACATCATGGGAGAAGGAATCTAAGATACTCCAAACGAAGATACCAACACTAGATATGTCACTACTGTGGACGGTTTGGTCATATAAAGTCCTTTTGTTATAAGTTGCATGGATATCCAAAGCTCGATACATATAACTGAAGTCAAAAACTTACTGGTGAATATCAAATCTCACTCTATCTGTGTTGTGACCTTTAGAGATGGAGCCAAATGAGAAATCAAAGGAGTTGGAAAGTTGGATTGGCCAGGAATACCAAATCTTGAAAATATCTTGCTTGTTAAAGGGTTAATAGCAAATCTAATAAGTATCAGTCAACTCTGTGATCACGGCTTCAAAGTGAATTTTCACAAAATCTAAATGTGTGGTTACTAATGAGAAGAGTGAGGTTGTAATGAAAGGGTCGATCAAAAGATAATTGTTACTTATGGATACCTGAAGAATGTAGCTTCTCTTCAACATGCTCTTTAGCAAAGGAAGGCGAAGTTAAACTATGGCATCAAAAGTTGGAACACTTGCATCTGAAGGGAACGAAAAGAATCATCTATATGAAAATAGTGAGAGGAATACCAAAGCTTAATATTGAAGAAGGAAGAGTATGTGGAGAATGCCAAATTGGAAATCAAACTAAGATGTCACATCAGAAGGTCCAACATCTCACTACATCAAAAGTCCTAGAACTTCTTCACATGGACTTAATGGGACCAATGCAGGTAGAAAGTCTTGGGGGAAAGAAATATGCTTTTGTGGTTGTTGATGACTATTCTAGATATACTTGGGTGGGCTTTATAAGGGATAAAACAGAAGTCTTTGATGTCTTCAAAGACCTTTTCCAAAGACTCAGACCTTTTCCAAAGACTCCAAAAAGAAAAGGATAGCTATGTGATCAAAATTAGAAGTGACCATGGAAAGGAGTTTAAAAATAGAAAATTTGTTGTGTTCTGCTCCTTTGAAGGGATCATCCATTAATTCTCCTCTCCATTACTCCTCAACAAAATGGTATTGTGGAATGTAATAATAGAACCCTCCAAGAATCTGCTAGAGCAATGATTCATGCTAAGAAGTTACCCTACCACTTTTGGGCTGAAGCCATGAATATTGTGTGATATATTCACAATTGAGTAACTATGAGAAAAGGTACCTCAACTACTATATATGAAATGCGGAAGGAAGAAAACCTATCACAAATACTTTCATATTTTTGGAATTAAATGTTATATCTTAGCTGATCGTGAACAAAGGAGGAAGATGGACCCCAAGAGTGATGAAGGAATATTTTTGCAATACTCTACAAACAGCAGAGCCTATAGAGTCTTGAACTCCAAAACTAAAGTAATGATGGAGTCCATAAATGTCGTCGTTGATGATAGAGGATGGACTGAGGAAGCTGATGTCTTAGGAAATATTAAAACATCTCGTGAATACACTCCAGTAGATACCACAAATAAACACAAGGACTATACTCCAAATAACGAAGAACCTGTAGATGGTCAAGTCAACAAAGGACCCTCAATTAGAATTCAAAAAGATCATCCTAAGGAGCTGATTATAGGAGATCCAAACAAAGAGTCACCAATAGGTCAAGAGAAGGAATCAATGTAATTGGTACAAAATGGGTATATGTTATACCCCAAAATTTTCCCTCCTATTGTTGATGTCAAAATATACATCCATACTCAAGAGTTCCTCAAGGGTTGACCAGATGAACCCTTTATTAAGCAATCAACCCACAATTAGGATTTTGTTTCTCTCAAGTCAAAGTTGACTTCTATTGCCTCAAGTGAGCATGATGCCTCCTCATATGTTTCAAAGTATCACCATGACAAGTTTCAAGCCTCACAGCTCAAGTTTGCTCAGTCAATTGCTCATATGATTGAAAATCAGTTGTATTGACAAAA
Source organism: Vicia sativa (assembly GCA_021764765.1). NCBI lineage: Eukaryota > Viridiplantae > Streptophyta > Magnoliopsida > Fabales > Fabaceae > Vicia > Vicia sativa. Next base: position 64,296,145 of record CM038794.1, read on the forward strand.
GTCAATCATGTAAACATACAACAAACTTCATCATTTTTGGTCAACATCAATATTTTGAAGTCACATTCATCATTTGATCAAGGGTTAATCATGATTCATCAAGGAAATCAAAGAATTGATCAAAAGTCAAAGTTTTTAAATTAGGGTTTTTGATAAAAAAGTCAATGTAACTTTGACCGCATAACTTTCACATACTTCATCAGAAATTTTTCCACCAAATCTCATATTAAAGGGAACTCAATTCTCTACAACTTTGTGTCTCACAAGCTTTGCCCAAAAATGCTCAATTTGAAAGATATGTCAGTGGGAGAGGTTTCTCATATTTAAGAGGTTCTAAGGTAGAAGTGTCATTGGGTAGTGATTAAGTGAGGGTGTAAACAGGGAAGTTTAACTCTAAATTAATATCAACATCGACCTCATCCTCGCTTGAAGCCTCCAGATTTAGGTGTGTAGATCGAACTAGGTAAACAATTCACTTGTGTTATTTCGCTTTTTTTTTATTTTTCTCATATTACTTGTTCATCAAATGATATTAGTGTCGTGATCACCTTCGACATCTCATATCCGATACTGCACTCGATATCCTAATTGATAGCAAATGAATGGTTGATAAGGTGAATCTCAAAAGTGATGGGAATTACACCAAACCTATGGAGAATTCCAACCAATCTTGATGAACTAGACTCAATTAACCCGATAAAAATCTTTTGTTCTTAACTCTTCATTTTAGTGAATCAACCAACCTTGGTTGCAATATGATTCTCGAGCAATTAAATACGTAAGAATAAATAAAATTGAGGAAGGAAAGATTAGGATTTGAATAATAGGGATTAAAAATAAATTTTCTCGCAAAGTTTCTCTCTGCTCACAAACTTTTGATTTATTCTTTTGCAACTATAATTTCAACATGTGTTACAATAATAGAGTTTACTCCCTCTATTTATAGTTTTATGTTAGGAGTGTGATCCGGGTTGTGATCCGGACATCTGCCCAGGCTAGGAGTGTCGGTTTGATTTCCGTTAACGCTACTTATGGATCGGTTACGGACGTTACGATTCATTAAGTAGCAGGTTCAAGTATTGATGGACGGTTACATCATTATGGTCATTGGTGATGGCCATGCTATAAAAAGAGGCCTCAGGGCCATGGAAAAGTATCATTCTCTCATTACCTCTCTTAGCCACACGCTCAAGATGGGTCATCTACTTTATCTCTAAGGGCTCCCAACTGCGGGGTAAGCTAGACCCATAGCTTGGAGGCCATTCATCCTTGTTTGAGCCTCCGAATCCCTTAAGATCCTACATGAGGTTTTTCCTGCAAGAACACAATAATCAAGAATTCATGTTATTATTCAACGTAAAGTACAAAAATCAGCATTATGTAGATGGTGCTAAACACATTTAAAATCAAGTAAACACAAGGATTATGTAGATGGTGCTAAACACATTTAAAAACAAGTAAACACAAGGGTAAATATGGTCATCAATTCACAAATGAGAACGGAAATCAAGAACTAATGCTATAATTCAATTCAATTCCAATACATGAAAAATCATACTTAAATCAAGCATTATTCATAAAAATCAAAAGCTAGACAGTAGAAAATTATGCATAAAAATCTCATGAAAATCAATTTCCAAGTGATTCCAACCTTATGTATAACCTCCGACATCAACCAACAAACTTTGTGAATTGAATTCAACTTGAAACATCATCAAAATCACTTTTAAAAGTGACTTAAACACCAAGACGAAATCAACATCGATACGCAAGTATGAACAAACTCTTGGTGTTTCAATTAAACTCAAAGAATGAACAAAACAAGAATTGAAATGATGGTTTGTCATACTATTAAAATCTGGATAGCCATGTACCTAAACTTAGACGTGCAAAACATCCATTTGGAAACGATAAACTCAAAGGCAATGTTAAAACAAAACTAATCATTCATGAACCACTAATTCAAACTTAATCGAAGCTCATTTCTAAGATCGGATGCCACGAATCAATCGCTTTTACTCGAGATAAAACGAATTTCTTGCAACGCATGCGAGTTTCTCGGTTAGATTTACACGCGAGCAATGCGGTATTATCGCTGCTTTATTGAAACTACCCTCAAATATACATCAATCAAAAACTTCAATCAAAATTAAAATGAGAATAACACAATAACACGGTGTCCCAACAGTTTCTCGGTTAGATTTACACGCAAGTAACGCGGTGGTATCATTACCTTCATCGAAACTACACCAAATGTTCGCTTCACTAAGAATTTCAATTGTAATTAAAATGTGGATAATGTAATAACATGGTGTTGGTACCAATAGTTTCTCGTTCACATCCTACGCGAATAAGCGTGTCAATGTTGAACCCTCATCGAAACTACACGAATATCCTTTGTTACAAACTCAATCGAAATCATCTTGAGAACAACATTATCAAGGTATTGCAAACAAGCTTCAAAAACAATTTAGACAAAAATCAATTACAACATCAAAACTTATCAAACTACAAATTCTCATTAAGATACAAAAAGAGTGGCACACCGGGATTGTTTTACTTGACAGCAAAAACAATGAGTAAGGCAAACATATAAGGTTGTAACCCAACAAAACACAGGAACAAGCATGCAATCCGATAACACAAATTCAAATTCAAATCCATGAATCAAATTCAACACTAGCACAACAAGTATGACATCTCAAATTTCAACACAGGAAACAGGATAACGAAACCGAAACATCAACAACACAATATGAAATCGTAATATAACAGTTCTATTAAAAAAAAACAAAAATCGAGATGGAAACAAAATTACCAATTTGAAGCTGGAATTGTCGTTGTTGCCATTGAATCGTCGGAATGTTGTTGTGGTTGTATCAGTGAACTTTGGTTAAATTTGGAACTCTGTCAGCTTCGAACGCTTTGTTGTTGAGTGCGAAAATGGAATAGAGGCAGAAGGAAGTAAGGGTTGTTGTGGAACGATGGGTTGGTGGTGAGAGACGGAAAATGATGGAGGTTAATGGAGGTTGAACGGTAGGAAGTATGAACGAAGGTTGTTGTTTGAAGACGAGGGTTTTTGTTGCAGATGGAAGGAGGTAGAAGGTTGTTGAACGGAGGGCGGGTGGATGATTACGGTGAGGGTTTTTGAAGAGGGTCAGACGTGGTTTTTGTGAGGTAAGTTTGGAGTGTAAATTCGATTGTAGTGAGTGAAATGGTGAAGATTGAGATGTTGGTTGAAGATTGATGAAGAGGATGGACCAGTGATGGTAGTATGGCGAGGAGAAAGGAGTAGCAGTGGTGTTAGTTTGGGTTGAAGAAAAAGGAAGGTGATATTGAAGGTGAATGGTGGAAGTTATGGTGAGGTGAGGGGTTTAAGATGATGATGGTGATAAGAACGACGGAGGGATGAAGACGGTGGTGGGTGTGTGAAGATGAAATAGTGAGGGGTTGTTGAGATGAAGGCGGATGGGGAGACTGTGAGTGGTTTTTCATCGTGAGATGGAGGGAGGTGTTCCGATGTAGGGCGTAGTATGGAGGTTGGAAATGGATGGAGTGGTTTGTCCGAAAAGGGAGAAGAAGAGGCGTGGGTTTCTGGTGAAAGGGACGAGGGAGTATGAGTGAGATGGAGGAAGTAGGGAAGAAGATGAAGTGAGGTGATGAAGATGTTACGAGAGAGGAGGTAATGGCTGAATGGAAAGATGAAGAGGAATTGCTTTTTATTTATTTATATTTTTCGATTCAGATTTGTTGTTTTTGAGTCTTGTTTTGATACCCCCTCTAATGCCTTTTCTTCCTATTGTGAACAGTGATACATATATATATATATATATATATATATATATATATATATATATATATATATATATATATATATATATATATATATATATATATATATATATATATATATAAAAAGAAAGTAATTATCATAATACCCAAAATGACCCTAATGATCAAATGGAACATAAAGCCCAATATAATAAAAATTAATCTATCCGAAAACATTTTTGTTTTTATTTTTGGAGATAAAAAATGGACACTTAAAAATATCAAAAACGATAAAATTTGGGCGATAAATTATCATAAAAAAAGAAATGAGCACATTAAAATAAACTATGAGTCTCAAGGATTAAAGAAAAATTATCAAAATGGCTAAAATCGAAATAAAATGATAATAATGAATACCCGATTGCAAAACGCTCACGATTAAAAACAAGACTTCAAAATGTATCAAAATATTAGAGATAACACTGATCGGAAAAATAGCAAGTGTACTATTTTCACCGATGTAGTTATAATGAGTTTTCCTAAGTATCGATCTCGAGGACTGCATAGTAAATACCTATTTGTGCTCTTAATTCAATTGAACAAAAACAATGGTTGAGTTGAGTTTATAACTTGAAATTATAATCGTAACAAAAGAATGACTGGTGAAATATATTGAGAATAATGCTAGGGTGGGTGGTTGATTTAACAAATTATGATCCGAATCCAAATTTCCTCATTGCATATGAAAACTTTCAATTACCTATCTCTAGATTGTTCTTCCTTAAGGCCTTAATGAAGAAAACTATTAAAACCCCAATCCTTATTCAAATGTCCATTCAAATAACTCTTGGTTTTAACCATAAAAATATCAAGAATTCAGGTGATTAAAAAGAGTTCCTAGTCCTAGGTGAGACTCCTAATAACCTAATTGTGTAGAAACCCTAACAATCACAATCCGCCAATTGTTAGTCATAGGTATACATGTATTTGTCCGATACATAATCATAAGAACACCACACAATTAAATTGAAATAGATGAACATGCATTAAGGAAATTAAGAATCAATTCATAACAATCATCAATCAGACCACCCCTAGCATTGGGGGTTTAGCCTCATAGTATTAGAAGAAAATATCAAATAAGAGTTAAACATTACAAAGAATAATGATGACTTTGATCTTCAATGGTGGTTGCCCTTGAATCTCGCCGTCTCCGAATTCTTCTTCGTAGCTATCTTTTCTCCGTGATATTTCTTTCATGCTTTCAAAAGTACCTTTCTATCCTCAAATTCCTTCTAATAGTCTCTTCTATCCCCGCTTTAAAAGTTAAGTACCCTTAATGACAACAACGAGCTCCAAAAATAATAAAAAAACAAGTTTCCACACGCTCCCATCAACACGGGCCGTGTTGATGAACACGGGTGCCCGTGTTGATCTCTGCATCAGAAGTCATGCTCCAGGCCATTCAACACGGGCCGTGTTGATGAACACGGGTGCCCGTGTTGATCCACTGTCTTGTGTTGTTTTTGCGCTTTCCACTTGCTTTTCAACACGGGCCGTGTTGATTAACACGGGTGCCCGTGTTGATTCACTGACTTTGGTTTTTTTGCGTTTTCTAGTGGCTTTTCGACACGGGCCGTGTTGATTAACACGGGGGCCTGTGTTGATGCATCTGTAGCCTCCCATATTCTGATTTTTGCACTTCTTTTCCCCGATTTATCCTGTTTTATTCTTATGACCCTGAAAACACTCAAACACATAACCAAAGCGTAAAATGCGATAAAATGACATATAACACTAGACAAATAAAAGAAACGATAATGATTAAGGCACTGAAAATTATAATAATCATCACATTCATACTACTAGCCAAGAACTTCACTTATTCGGGCACCAAACGAGCAGCATTTGCCACTTTTTAATATCGATAAAAATTTCAAACCTTTTGGTTATTTATTGTCCTTTATCCGGACGACGTTTGGGGATCAACCCCCTTTGGGCTGAATAACCTGGTGAGGGCTATCCAACTTAGCGGGCCGGTTGCCTTTTACCGTCTTTTCATCATTTAATGTCATTTTTATTTGCTTCTCAACCAATCATACCTACATGTGAATCTGAATTATGCTAGACTGTATAGATAAACTATTCAAGGAGTACTTCGCAGACTTTAAGCACTATAGTACGAATCTACACGTTGGACTCATATCACTGTCACATTATTCCGAATTTCCTACCTTCAAACAATCATCCCTGCACCTCACACCATATCATTCCGATCGTATTGAAATACAAGCTCTTGTGTAAAACAAAACAAAATTTTGGGAGAATTTCCACTAGAGTGTTATTACACAGCATTTAACATCAACTTAACAAAAATCAAACAAAGCAATAAAACAAAATAAAGCAATAAAACCTCCCCCAAACTTGAACGAAACATTGACCTCAATGTTTCAGACCAAACTCGAGAGAAGTGACTCACAAAGGGTGATTTAGCTCCAATTGCTATCTCCTAGCTTCCGCAAGATATGATCCCTTTTTATTACCTGCGAACAAAACAAAAAGAAAAGCTAAGTTACGAAAAATGTGGGTTGCCTCCCACGTAGCGCTTCGTTTAACGTCGCATGGCTCGACGGGTCATCCCCTTACGGAGGGTAATTTCTCTTCCACACCTTGTTGCTTGTACTTTCTGCAACCCAAGATTCAACCCCCTCAAGAGCACTAGCCACTGCGTGATTCACGTTACTTCCAACTTTCATCTTCTCACCTTTGTCTACCTTCTTCTTTCCCTGCTTGGCTTCTTGATTGAACTTAGGAATTTTAATTGATGCCACCTGAGAGATTCTGCCTGAGACTTCTTCAGGGAGTGATTTTGAAATTTTGCTCTCTCCCTTAACTTTGACCATACCAACTGAAAATTTATTATTTTCACCTGCACCTTGTTTCTTGACCTCAAACACCTTCATGGTTATCTCCTCATCAAAACATTTTAACGTTAGATGACCTGTCTCAATATCAAAATTGCACATGCTAGTCAATAGAAAAGGTCGACCAAGAATGATTGGGGTCTCTTCATCTTTAGGTATGTCCATGATCTGGAAATCCACTGGAAAAGAAAATTTTTCAATCTCGATCAACACATCTTCATCTATCCCATATGACTTCTTGATGGTGTGATCAGCAAATTTTAATTTTGTTTCACTCCCGCTTATCTTTTCAATACCAAGCCTCTTGAAGATTGATAATGGCATTAAACTCACACTAGAGCCAGAATCAATTAGAACCCTTTTGAAAGTTCTATCTTTTATGGTGCATGGTATTGCCACCGATCTAGGATCCTTCTGCTTGACAGGTATTTTTCTCTCGGGTGCGATTGCACACAACTTCTCATCAACGAGTACATGTTCATCATCTGTTGGCCTTTTTTTTGATAGGATCTCCTTCATGAATTTTTGGTACAAAGGCATTTTATCGAGTGCTTCAAATAACGGTATGTTGATCTCTAGCTTCTCGAACAATTTGACAAATTTATCGAACTCTTTCAATTTTGTGTCCTTCTTTGCCACTCATGAGGATATGGAAGCCTAATCACAGTGTTTATTTTTTTCACCGGCTTCACAAGTAGCGCCACTTCTTCCTTTTTCCTCTTGTTCTCTCTCACTTCTAAATCCACTTCTATAAGTTCATCATCAACTTTTACCTCATCTTCTCTTTCTTTGGAAACATTTTCACTCCTTGTTGTGACAACATTCACATTCTCATGGTTCTTCTGATTGCCTTGTGCTTGCATTGCTACTTGTTGCACAATTTGCCCCATTTGAACCTCCAAATTTTTAATTGCAGCCGTGGTGTTCTGTGATTGCTTGTTTTTCTTGAATTGGGAAGTGTGGCAGCCATCTTTTCAATGGCCACTTCCCATTCTCGCCTCGAGGAGCTTGTTGTTGCTGATCTTTCCAAGCAAAGTTTGGATGATTCTTCCAGGGTTATAGGTGTTAGAATATGGATTATTCTGCCTCAAGAATTTTATCTCCTCAATTTGTTTTGGAGTTGCAAGACATTGTGCAGTCATGTGTGGTCCACTACAAATGTCACAAACCACATTTTTAACCCGTGCCACCTGTTGAGTTCCCATGTTCATAGCTTTAAGCTTTTTCTCCACTTCTGCAGCTATCGCCTCTTCGATTTTCAGTTGTTTATTCACTTCAACTTCAAATCAATCACTCCATCTAGTTTGCTTGCAACCCTGTCATATAATTCCAAATGCTCATTTGCAGCTATAGCTTCAATAATCTTCTTTATCCCAGTGGTTGTTGAGAAGTTGGATGACCCACCAGCTGCTGTGTCAATGAGTTGATTCGTTTTGATTCTCAGACCATTCACAAACATCCATCCGCCCGATCCAGTTATGAGTAGGGCATGCCACCAAGAGTCTCTTAAATCTCTTGAAAGAGTCTCCTAATGATTCACCCTCCTTTTGCTTGAAATTCAAGATCTCATATCTTTTCCTCATGAACACGGATGCTGGAAAATACTCATTGAGGAATGTTGTTTCCATATCTTTCCAAGATGTAATGCTACCGCTAGAGAATAAAACCACTCCTCTGCTTCATCTGCCAAAGTGAATGGAAATATTCGCAACTTTTTCTGTTCTTCAGTATGCCCATCTATCTTTAGAGTGGTGCTCATAGTCAAAAATCGTTGCAAATGTTTGTTAGCATCTTCATTAACCCTTCCAGAAAAGGATCTCTTCTCCAACAGAGTGATGGTGCTCGGGTGGAGCTGAAAGTTAGGAACATTCACCGGTTGGTTGACAATGGTTAATCTTCCCCCCGGTGCATTTGTACCTCCGTAATCTCCTAGCAGTCTTTCTTGCGGTGGATCCATGGTCTCAGCTTCTGATTCTTAACCTGAGTGTACTGAATTTTTATCTTCTTCTTCTGCCAGTATTGCTTGCTTCACTTTTCTTCGCCTAGCGTGACAGGTTCTTTCTATCTCTGCGTCAAAAAGATAATCAGCTGAGGATTTACCTCGCATACAATATTAGACACAATATTAGTACTGATATAATTTATTAGGAAAAATAAAATTTTAATTGAAGAGTAATAAAATTTCAATTGAACTAAGATTAAAATCAGATTTTGGCAGCCCCGAACGGCACTAAAACTTGATCGGAAAAATAGCAAGTGTACTATTTTCACCGATGTAGTTATAATGAGTTTCCCAAGTATCGATCTCGAGGACTGCGTAGTAAATACCTATTTGTGCTCTTAATTCAATTGAACAAAAACAATGGTTGGGTTGAGTTTAAAACTTGAAATTTTAATCGTAACAAAAGAATGACTGATGAAATATATTGAGAATAATGCTAGGGTGAGTGGTTGATTTAACAAATTATGATCCGAATCCAAATTTCCTCATTGCATATGAAAACTTTCAATTACCTATCTCTAGATTGTTCTTCCTTAAGGCCTTAATGAAGAAAACTATTAAAACCCCAATCCTTATTCAAATGTCCATTCAAATAACTCTTGGTTTTACCCATAAAAATATCAAGAATTCAGGTGATTAAAAAGAGTTCCTAGTCCTAGGTGAGACTCCTAATAACCTAATTGTGTAGAAACCCTAACAATCACATTCCTGCCAATTGTTAGTCATAGGTATACATGTATTTGTCCGATACATAATCATAAGAACACCACACAATTAAATTGAAATAGATGAACATGCATTAAGGAAATTAGGAATCTGAATTCATAACAATCATCAAATCAGGACCACCCCCTAGCATTGGGGGGTTTAGCCTCTCATAGTATTAGAAGAAAATATCAAAATAAGAGTTAAACATTACAAAGAATAACGATGACTTTGATCTTCAATGGTGGCTGCCCTTAATCTCATTCCCGAATTCTTCTTAGTAGCTATCTTTTCTCCGTGATATTTCTTTCGTGCTTTCAAAAGTACCTTTCTCTATCCTCAAATTCCTTCTAATAGTCTCTTCTCTATCCCCGTTTCGGCAAAAGTCAGAAGTACCCTTAATGACAACAACGAGCTCCAAAAATAAGAAAAAACATGTTTCCACACGCTCCCATCAACACGGGCCGTGTTGATGAACACGGGTGCCCGTGTTGATCTCTGCATCAGAAGTCATGCTCCAGGCCATTCAACACGGGCCGTGTTGATGAACACGGGTGCCCGTGGTGATCCAATGTCTTGTGTTGTTTTTGCGCTTTCCACTTGCTTTTCAACACGGGTCGTGTTGATTAACACGGGTGCCCGTGTTGATTCACTGACTTTGGTTTTTTTGCTTAGTGGATTTTCGACACGGGCCGTGTTGAAACACGGAGGCTCGTGTTGATGCATCCGTAGCCTCCCATATTCGATTTTTGCACTTTTTTCCCGATTTATCCTATTTTATTCTTATGACCCCAAAACACTCAAACACATAACCAAAGCGTAAAATGCGATAAAATGACATATAACAATAGAAAACAAAAGAAACGATAATGAAATTCAATGTTAAATAACCGTAAAACCACCGATCACATTATTTTCATGATCTACGCGACACGTAGATTCATAAAGCGATGAGTTAAAGGCAAAACATGAAATTTTTTCTCGCTAAATTTCGCACAAAATTGTTTTGAATAAATTGCTTATAAAAAAATATCAATATCATCAACATATAATCAACTTAACACTATGCAAGAAAGTAGAGAGATAAATGCATGAAGTAAAATAACGTATTTTACAACTACAAAATGATGCGAACTTTGGTTTAAATTGACTTTCGTCAACCTAATCGCAACTAGCGATGCAAATGTGATGTATGGATGACTGCTTAATACCAATGACCTAATGGAAGCATATGCGATGAATGTGAAGCCTATGCCGATAAACTCAAGTTATGAGGGCAAATTTTGGGGTATGACACAAATACAATTGTCACATGTGGGTGGAAGAAGAGGTCGGTTTCTTTTAATTGCCATATTAGAAATCTTTGTACGTAAGACATTTTATTGATGATATGCATATTGAAAAAAATGTATTTGAAAGTGTTATTGATACGTTGCTTAATATAAAAAGAAAGTTTAAGGATGGCCTTAAAGCAAGGTAGGACATGGTAGAGATGGGAATAAGAACTGAATTAGGACCTGTGAAGAAAGGAAGACAAACATATCTACCACATGTTGCTTATACTCTATCTAGAAAGGAGAAAAAAATATTGTGTAAGTTTCTGAGTGAAGTTAAAGTTCCAGAAGGTTACTCCTCATACATTAGAAGACTCGTGTCTATGAAAAACCTCAAGTTAAAGAGTTTAAAGACACATGATTGCCATGTCATAATGGAACATTTTCTACAAATAAGTATACGCTCTATTTTTCCAAAAAGTAAGAAGAGCTATAACTAAATTGTGTTTTTCTTCATTCAATTTGTAGTAAGGTGATCGATCTTGAGATCTTACCAACATTGCAAAAGAAATAGTTATTACTTTGTTTGATCTTGAAATGTTTGTGAGTATTCGTCGGGTGAGGGTAAGGGACATGGGGTTACTCCAACATCCTTAAAAAGAACAATCCAAAGATAAAAGTTGCTAGCAATAAAGAACGCAGCAATTGAGGAAGGATAAAGCAAGACATCAATCGAAAAAGGGAAGCTTGTGTTTTAAATATACTAGTGACATAACTAGTGTCAATTGTGCGTCAACCGAGTATTCTTGAGGTAATTATATATTATTATGAAATTAAATTAGTGTAATTTATTTAACTCGATATATATACATTAACAATGTCATATTTATTATTGGTTTTATGGCATTTCACCTTGTCAACTCTTTTTAGAGACACCGACTTATCGCATGGTTATGGGAAAAGTGCATAACACTGGGAGAAGTAATTAACCATAAACCTCTCTTCTCGGATATTTGAAAGTATCAATTGATATTTCTTTAGAGGAGGGTGCATTATTACCAATACTAGACTTAGTTTTGGATGCAACATTGGTGGGAGAGGCTATAGGAGATGTTGCATAGCCGCCAAGACTCATTCGCAGAGATGATGAGGTATGTTTAAAACCATTATGAACCTTTGAGTACTCAAATTTTTACGATCATTTTACTTACATTTTTTTGCATGGTAATGTTAGACTCCTACAAAACCCAAACCAAGAGATAAGGGGATTACGCGGAAAACCGAGTTAGTGGCATCAAAAAAACAGGTACAACACAATTATATGATATTTATGCATAGATAATTTAATTCGTCATCTTATACTTGACAAAAATAATTTTATGATATTTAGATTATTCCTCAAGAGATTGAACAAGTCAGTAGGGGTAAGGAGCCTGCAATTAGCAACATTTCCACACAAAAAAGGATGTTGCTAAGAAGACCGCGACTAGAAAGAAAACTACTTCTCAGTATATGTCGTGCCTTCATACATATGTAAGCTTCACAACTATATCGCAAGGTGGTACTAGTCTTATACCCATGTGTCATACCCCAAAATTTGCCCTCCTACTTCTCAAGATATTTTATACACCCATGCTCAAAGATTCCTCAAGGGTCGATCGACAAACTCTCCTAGACAATCAACCCAAACTAGGGTTTGGCAATTCTCAGATCCAGATGGACTTCAAACATTTCCAATGGTCATCATGCCTCCTCATATGCTTCAAAGAATCTCCATGTCAAGTTTCAAGCCTCACAAGTCAAGTTTCCTCAAACAATTGCTCAGATGGTTGAAAATCAGTATTGACAAAAGTCAATCGTGGTCAACATACAACAAACTTCATGATTTTTGGTCAACATCCTCATTTTGAAGTTACATTCATCATTTGATCAAGGGTTGATCATGATTCATCAAGAAAACTCAAGATTTGCTCAAAAGTCAAACTTTCCAAATTAGGGTTTTCCATTGAAAAGTCAATCAAACTTTGACTGAGCATAACTTCTTCATACATTCTCAGAAATTTTTCCACCACCTCTCATTTTGAAGGAAATTCAATTCTCTAAAACTTCATGTCTCACAAGGATGTTCAAAAAATGCTTCATTTGGAAGGTATGGATCAAAACATTATAGGTCCTTTTCAAAGTCAACAAAATGTCAACATTTTTTTTTGAAGATATATTCAGCATGGAAACTCCAATTGAGATGAAACCAAATAGGTTGGTCAGAGGACACTTAGAGCTTTCTAAAACGTCCAAGAACGCTCTAAAATGTGGAAAATTGAGCAAAATACACCATTCAGAAGTTGGGCATTTTTGAACAATTGCACAAAAGGAGATATTTGTCAAAATCCAATTTCTTCCAAATGGGCCTATAATTTTATGATCCAAACTTGATCATAATATTATTTGTGACCTATTGATGTCTTGCCATGACAATTTTCTATTTTATTGATTTATTTTTGAATTTAAAACCATTTAATTCAAATTTAAATTATATAAAATATGAAAATAAGATATATTTTTAAAAGGAGTGGATTTTTATCAAACTTGAGGTCCAAGATAGCCCATGAAACTTACCAAATTCGTGATTGCTTGAACATGGAAGAGAAAATCAAATTTTCTCCAAAATTTGATTTGAAAGAAATTTATTGCACATTCAATATCCAATCTTTTTTCACTCTCTTTGCTCTCCTATTGCACTCTATAAATACCAAGCAAGCTGCCAAGAACAAGACACGAAACCCTAGCCCCATACACAACCCTTATTTTGCCAAAAATTTTCTCAAAGTTTCAAAAATCGAATTTCAATTTCCAGCAGGTTTCAAGGCAAACCAACCACCCAAACACCTTCTTGAGGTTCCCAGCAATCGAAACCATCCCTTACTTGAAGCCAAGACTGCCCAGAACTCGATCCCAAGCTTGCTCCGATTTGGTATATTTTTGAAATTCGAATTTCATTATTCATGCATTGTTAATGTTTTTTGTGTGTTTGTTTGAACTCAGGATGCATATTAGGTCATGTCTAAACCATCTTATGCAAGCTTAGACGTATAGAACTCGAATCACCATAACTAGGGCATCTTGAACTGTTTGAATCGAACCGGTTGATACAGGTGTTTTTAGAGCAAACTAATGGCACCATCGTGTTCGCAGACCTCGATTTAGGGGGGTAGGGTACCTTAGAACTTTTTATTTCGCGTATTTTGCAAGTTTTGATTTCAGGTTGATCGGAGAAGACGACCGGAGCTAGGGCTCCGATCGTTGACTTGGCTAACTCCCGAGGGTTAGCGTGGCACAATGAAGTCACGATTCGGCCCACTCATGCCAACGGGTCCACACGTGTTGACGGGTTTTGATTTATAATCGTGACACGTATTCATATTTAAACCATTGATTTCAATTTCCAAACACCAAGTACACTGTGGGCGTAGTGGTTAAGGCGCTGGTCGGAAGATTCTCCTCAAGGACTCGCCGATCCTCGGCAAGACCAACTCTTTTTTTTCTTTACAAACTTAACTATTTTCATATTTTCTTGTTTTATTTTCTTTAATATTTTCATTCAATTTAATTTATCTTTAAATATTTTTATTATGCATTTAAAAACACCAAAAATATTTATTTTTGCATACTCATCAGAAAAATGTTTATTTAATTTTTAAAATTAAAATTATTATTTTTGCATGCATATTTTATTTAATTTCTATTTTATCATTTAAATAGCTTTTAATTGATTTTTAATTATCAAATTAACTCCAAAAATTCCCAAAAAATTATTTTATCATATTAATGTCATTATTTGCATAAAAACTTTTTCTCATTTAAAAATGCTTATTTTTACTAACATTTTCCTCTTATGCAATTTTCTTCCGTTTCCCGATTTTTCATCTGTTCACAGGTTATACCGTTTCAGACGATTTTTATTGCTTTTCTTTTCAAATTATGTAATTGCCTATGGGATGTAATAGTTTAATTAGGACTTTTATTTTCCTCACTTTCAATTATGTATCTGCCCCAAAGCCATGTAATAGCGTAGGATTTATCTTTCCGCACTTTACATTTCCGCAATTTAATTTCCGCACCCTATAAACTGCTAGTAATTAGGCGTGTATGGCAAGATTAAAATCAACATAGCTCACTCATAATTTTCAAAGATAACATATATGAATTGACACACTCTTTCACACATGCACCCCTTAGGGTAATTCTCTCTCGTTGCCTTTACGAATTCAAGTGGTCAAGTCCCTCGAACGTAGAGGTATTCTAGCACCGCTGTTTCAAAACAAATCATCATAGTCCCTTCGATACAAAGATCATAGACCCATGATGTCGCCACGAATACATGATCTTGACCCTCGATTGTCGCCAAAAATGATGATAGTCCCTTCAAATGTGCTAGGATACTTCCTACAAGTTGCTTTCTATGACCATCCGATGTCCCTTCGAATGTCCCGCTTACATCCAACGAATGGGGTTACCTACCAACTAATGGTATGGATAACACTATTCTAAAGGAACGTAAAATAACACGAAAACGACCAATTCTGAGTAGGTAATAAGACTTTTAGTTGCTTGCTCTATCAAAATACTTTTCACACCTCACACTTTTGTCGAAGTTCAAACTCTTTTCAAAAAAACGAAACATTTTCGAACACTTCGTATACATTCCTACATGAATCATTACAAAGTCAAAGCGAAATGCCTTTTCAAAACATTTTTTGTCAAACACACAAAAAGCACAATTTTAAAAAGTGATCTAAGAGCAACTAAGAGCCCATAGATAACTACGGATGGAAAAGGGTGATAATACCTTCCCTTTTCATAAGCTTCTCCCTTACTCAGAATCTAACGAAGGTCTTTTTCTGTACTTTTTACCTTCCCTTAATTGGATAAAAGAAAAGTCGGTGGCGACTCTTGCTATCCGCATTTTGCGATACAAAAATCTCAAAGTCGACCAGTATACACCATGGATGCGACATTTATGGTCAGGAAGGCATGACAACAATTAGTAAGGAGGATTTGGAACACGTTTTTGGATATCTTGATGTATATCCATATTTTATTTCCACGTGTAGTGTCCTCATTAGTGCAATGGTATAGATTGTGATTATTTTATGTTTCGGTTTATAAAAGAAAATCTTCTTTTGGATCGATTAGAGATTCCATCCACGGTATGGATTTCTAACTTAGGAATTATTTTAATATTTCTCATAAAATGACTTAGTGTTTTAAGTAAATCATACTATGTTAAGGTGTATATCTTGATGCATATCCGTAATTTCTTTCCATGTGTAGTGTCCTTGTTAGTGCAATGGTATAGATTGTGATTATTTTATGTTGCGATTTATGAAAGAAACTCTTCTTTTGGATCGATTAGAGATTCCATCCACGATATAGATTTCTAACTTAGGAATAATATTTCTCATAAAATGACTTAGTGTTTTAAGTAAATCATACTATGTTATCTTATTGTGTAGTACATTGATGAATTAAAGTGTGCTCATTACTCAAGAGGTCAATTGGATGAACTTATGGAGGATTGGTGTCAATTTGTTATGGAGTTGAGAACTTTATTATAAGGTATAACTTTGAGTTTTGAGAATATAATATATGTCATTATAGTTGTGTTGAAATGTTGTTCTTGTTGTTGTTATTTGGTTAGTTATGATGGTATGAATTTATATTTTTTGATTTCGTTTCAGGTTATAGGTGCAGATCGATGTTGAAGATAGAGCTATTTTGTAATTTATTGTTGATGTTGTTTCATTGTTGTATATATTGATGTTGTTTTTGTTTCAAGTTTATGAAAAATTGTGAAAATATGGATTGAAGATGTATATTGATGTTGTTGTTGTTTCAAATTTTATATTGAAGCTACAAATTTGTTTCAAGTTTATGAAATTTTAGTGCAAATTCTGGTAAAAACTTGGTGCAAAAATGGTGAAAATCTAGTGCATATATGTTGACTTTATAATAGGCAGTGCTTTGTTTTAAATGAAAACAAGTTTTATATTTAAAAATTTCATGAGGAAAACGCTTGGGGAGATAGCGCTTTTAATAAAAACGCCTATAGGGATAGACAACGCTTTTAATGAAAAGCGTTGTCTAAAGTGGAGGAAAGTGGCCTAAAGTGGGAAAACTGTCTAAAGCTCTACCTAAAAGACTTTCAAAATGTGTCTAAAGTGAAAGCGCTACTATAGGAGCAATAAAAAGCGTTGTCTAAAGTAAAGCGCTGCTAATGAGGGTATATAAGAAAGCTCCTTTAAGGTAAAAGTGCTTCCTAAAGGGTATCTATAGAAGCGCTTTTACAATAACTGAGGCGTTGTCTATACCTTTAGCAACAGTGGATTAGGCAGCGCTTTAAAACGCTGTCTATGGTCAAAAAAAGCATTGTCTAATCCCTTTTTTGGCGTAGTATAACATGCTATCAATCTTCTTGATAATTAATCTATGAGCTTTCCTTGTTATCTCTTCGACATAATTCGCCATCAATGTTGCTTGACATGCATAAATAGAAACAAATATGTACTCTACTTCACATAACAATAATGCATCTACTAGTTCTTTACTCGAACTCCAAGAAACTGGTACACCACCTAGCATAAACACATAACCAATTTTGGATTTTCAATCCTCAGGGTTACTACACCAATTTCAGTAGGTGTAACTCACTCATTTGCATTCTTTTTCATCATCAAATGCAGGAAACAAAATGCTATAGTGGAGATTTCCTTTTAGATTCCTTGGTATCCTCTTCGTCGCTGCAAGATGTGATGTCTATGGTTTTTGCATGAATCTACTCATTATACCTACACTTTATGCTAATTCATGCCTTGTGTGGAAAAGCTAAATTAATGATCCAATATGTCTTATGTACATTGTTGGGTCAAAATCATCTTCGTATGAGTCTTTTGACAGTTGAAATCTTGGTTCAGTATGTGTCAAAGTCAAATTGCAATCTTCCATCAAAAATATCTTGAGTATTTCACTTGTATATCTTTGATGTATCATCAAACCTCTACTACTCATGTAGAGTTTAATGACAAGGAAATATGAAATGTCTCACAGGTCAGACATTTCTAATTCCTTGATAAGATTACCTTTGAATTCTTCGATCTCTTTCTTACAACTACCTGTTATCATCAAGTCATCGACATAGAGACATAGTATAAGCAATTTATTCTTATTATTTCTTCTTCATACATATACTCCATGATCAATTTTGCACTTTACAAATTCCTTCTCCCATAGGAAACTATGTATCTTCTTATTCCAAACTCTAAGAGCTTGTTTAAGTCCCTACAAGGCTTTATGCAGCATGTATACCTTTCTTTCTTCACCTTGTTTCACAAAGCTTAGTGGTTTTGCAATATAAACTTCTTCATTTATGGAGCCATTCAGGAACACACATTTCACATCCATCAAGAATATGTTTCAACTATTCATTTCTCTTAGACCAACAACCAACCTAATTGTTTCGATCCAATCAACATGTGCAAAAAATTTATCGAAGTCGATTCCTTCTTTCCGAAGAAATCCATTTGCCACAATACTAGCCTTGTGTCGAGTTACTTCCCCTTTGGGATTCAACTCTGCCTTGTATACCCACTTGAAATTAATTTCCTTCTTGTCTTGAGGTAATTCGACAAGTGACCAAGTGTTGTTGACTTCGATGGACTTTAATTACCCATTCATAGCTTCACTTATTTAAAATCCTTCAATGCCACTCATCATTATTGGATGGTTCGACATCTGCATAGAAAGCACTATGTACTAGCTCATATTCATTGTTGACCATATCATCTAATGTAATCATATAATTTCGAACCTTGCGTATATGCGCCTTGTTCTTTGAGGTCTCGGGCCTACTTCACTTTGATTTCTTTCTATTGAACTTCTTTTTCTAACTTCAATGGTTGGTTCTTCACATAAAATTCTTATTGAATCTTTGTTTAAATTTTAGTCCAATCACGTCCTCGCTGATCATTACTTGCTTGTTTAGTGGGTCGAACAACTTGTATCCACCAGTTGAGTGATATCCTATTGGAATCATTTGGCTCTACTTGACATCAAGCTCTCTTCTTAAATGTCATGTCACATGTCTATGTGCTATATATCCAAATACTTTTAGATGACTCACGCTACTAGACCAACATTCTTCTAGCTTAATTCCTTATAGCTTCTTTGTCAGACATCTATTCAAGTTGTATGTTGTAGTCGACACAACTTCACCCCAAAACTCTTTAGATAAATATTTGTCTTTTAACATACTTCTCATCACATTCATGATGGTTCTATTCTTCCTTTCCATAGTACCATTTTGTTATGGAGTGTAGGGTGGTACATCCTTATGCACAATCCATTATTTATCACATAACATGTCAAATTCTTTCTAAACATATTATCCACAACTATCATTCCTCGAATCTTGAGGTTTGAACCACATTGTCTTTCAACCATAGATTTAAACTTGACAAATATTTCGATTACTTCACTTTTCTTATTGATTAGGTAAGTCCATAATTTTCAACTAAAATCATCTACGTATGTGCTAACGATTCATACCTCCAATTGAATCCACCTAGATTGGTCCACATACATCGAGTATATGATTTCAAGAATAGCCTTCAATTGCTTCCTACATCCTTACCAAGCTATTCTTACCGCTTTGTAACACCGGATTTTAGATTAATTATGTAATTAATTAATTTAGTATGATTATATGAGTCTAGGTGAAGTGGATAATATTTTGATGTTGTTCTACTTATTTATGATGTTTTGGTGCTTGTGTGAGTCCTTGTGATAGTATATGAATATGTGATGCAATATCAATGACTTGATTTAATAAGATGTTTAAGATGATGAGTTGTGTGGTGTAGGATGAGATAGTAAGAAGGTTTATAATTTAAATAATTATTTTAGAATTATTTAGATTTAATAATTATTTGTTAGAATTAAGTCGAAAATATTTAGATTTAATAGTGATTAAGTGGAATTATTTTAATTAGAAGAATACGAGTTATTTTAGTGTTAGAGATAATAAGGGTAAGGTGGTCATTTGTGGAGAATAAGTTAGGGTAAGATTGGGAGGGCCATATTAGGGTTCCAAGGGTTATAATTGACAAAAGGAAAAATTGGGACTTGAATGATTCATTCGTGTAATCGTAAGAATTGGAAAAGCGGCAGAGCAAGAGCTAGGGCACAGAGAGGCAAAAAGGGAATCGTGGAACAAGAAGAGGATTTGATAGCAAGATTCAATCTAAGGTGAGGGGTATTTATCATCTTTATTATATTTGATTTAAGATTTAGATTTGGTAGAATAGCCTATGGTTTTGGTGTATGATTATTTGGGGGTTTGGATTATGAGGGTTTGATGATAATATGATGAATTTTGGTGAATATATGATGTTAGGACCGTTTAAATAATTCTTATAGACTGTTGATAATATTATATAATTATAGGATTTCAAATTCTGAAACCAGAACTTTTTATGGAATCGAATTCGGAGGTCTGGAAGGCGTCCAACAGCTGAAAATCGCAACAGGAAAAATGTAGAAAAAATTAAGCATACAACAATTTGCGTCGATGCAAACAGGGAAACGGCCGACACAAATAGAAATAAGGGAGCGGTCGACACATAAGGTGAGCAGTTGACACAAAATACCCACGAGCGGTCGACGCAAGGGTCGGCGCGTACATACCCGAAGGAAGTCCAATTTTTGACTGATTTTGTAACGCCATAATCATGAATCAGAATTCGCTTTGACGCTACGCTTGAAGCGTTGGATAGATAACATGATAAACTACATTTATGTGGATTAAAATGAAGGATAATAATGATAATTAAATTACCTAAGTTAGGATTGAATTAGTTTTCCCTGCATTGAATCACTATGATGTTTGTGGTAATCAAGTATGTTGATGATATGATGATCTTATGATAATGCTTGGTTTATAATGATAATTATGCGATGTATATGATGGTGTGTTGATTATATGATGTTGTTTTGATTCCTTTGATGATATGATGATGTTGTTTTTGTTTCTTGATGATATGATGATGCGTGTGATGATTCATGAATGGTGATACGAGTTGACTAGTCGTGGTCGTATTATTTATGTTGTTGCATCACCGCATTCATGGCATAGGTAAAGTGATGGTGATTAGGACTTCGGTCCAGTGATGATAGGTGAAGGCAACAATCCCATAGTGTGGACTAGGTGCAACAGTGAAGTGCTCTAGTTCCATGTGGGAATCGGTCCTATTGGTGGGGATATTTGGAGATTGAAGATGACTAAGTCATCAGTGAAGTTTTGGTACCACATGCATGTGTCTATAATGAAGCATTACATCCTATGTGACATTGCATTTGATGTATCTTATTTATGAATGATGATACTTTGTATTTGTTGATGTATGTGTTGTATCTAAATGAATTGGTGCAAGAGTGAGTATAACATGATGAAGTCATGAAGTGTGATACCTTACTTATGTGCATGTTTTTCTATGTATATTACTTATGTATTATATAATAATTATTATTTACTCACCCTTTCTGTTTTAATGTTGCCTCCAAGTAGGCAACGCGCAAGTGATCAAGTGTAGTCTGTAGGAGCTTAAAGGATAGCCTCAGGATGCGTTAATTTATTTTTAGTATAATAAGGGAGTCTTGCTCTGATACGTAACATCGGGATTGGGATCATTGTTGAGAACTATATATCTCATTTACTTTGATGTTTCTTAGTTACATTGTTATGATTGATATCCGAATTGGATCATGATGTTTATTTGATGAATTATATGGAGTATCTAGATTAAGGATGTTTTAAGATTTATGATTTCCGCTGAAATATTTTGGAGATGCTAAATACATCGTATTTGATTTATAGTTGTTGCAACCTGTGTTACGGAGCATGATGTATTACTGTTATGATGTCTTTTAAGAAGATGTGGCACCATTGTTGGTGATGTACTCTGATACATTTGTTTAAATAATTTCGCGAAAATTCCTTGGGTTTAGAAGAGTGTTACACTTTGCCTACATATATTCCTCACATAAATCGTTTGGAATTTTGATTTCTGGCAACCCTGAAACCATATTTCTTATTTTAAAATCTATGATGTCCTTGAAGTTGAGATGACCAAGTCAATAGGGCCATATCTATTCATCCTTACTATTTACAGCTTCAAGGAACTTATGCTCCATCACATCAAGTTTAATCTTGAAGGTTCTATTATGAGACATAGGAGTCTTCAAGATTATCTTTCTTGTGTCGAGAATTCTCATCAACTTGTCTTCAATTAACACCTTGTAGTTCTTTTCAACCAACTGCCCTATACTTATCAGATTACTTTTCATGTCTGGTATATATAATACATTGGAAATTACTGATCTTTTCCATCTTTCCTCATAATCAGAACATCACCAATACCTTTAGTTGCTAGAGTATTTTCATTTGCAAATTTTACCATGTTCTTCATGAGGGCTTGATGTTGACAAACCAATCGTTCCTTCCAGACACGTGTTATGAGCATCCTGAATTCAAGTATCATTGGTCATTGAATCTCTCTTCATCTATTATTGTGACCATCACCATCATCCTTTCTTCTTCATGTATTGCAAACTTTGCATCAATTTCTTGATTATTTTGTTTTTTTGGGCAATCATTAGAGTAGTGACCATACTTTTGACAATTAAAACACTGAATGTGACTTTTGTCAGGTTTTCGACCACCACCTCTTCCTCTACCTGCAACACCACCTCTTTGGATATTTTGGTATGGTGGTATTCTATGATTTCACGCATTTCCTTCTTGATGGTTTCCTCACCCATTTGAATTTTTATAGCCTCTTTTATCGTTGTTGTTAAACCAGTTTCCTTTGCCTTTCTTTTCTATTGTCGATTGAGCTTGCAGAGCCACATCAATCTTTGACTTTCCTGTGGATCTTTCAACTATTCTTTGTTAATGAAATACAATTGTCCATTAAAGCTCTTATTTTTTCAATTTCTACAAATATTTTTATTCTTCTATGTTAACAACCATGTGGTCGAACTTTGGAGCCAAAGAACTCAAGATGTTTATAGAATTGATCTCGACGTTAGTGTTTCTTTATATAATTTGATTTGATTCACCAGTTTCGCAACCCTAGTGATGTAATAATTTATTCTTTAACTTTATCCCATCTATTTTAATTCATACGTTCTTTTGTGAGTTTGTAACCTCACATGTTTCACCTTTTCAGCGCATGCAAATGATTTTTCCAGAATTTCCCATGCTATTTTTGTTGACTCAACATCACTTAATGTCTCAAAATTGACTCAATCGACACATTGGTGAATTATAAAGAGAGCTTTATAATATTTATTTTTCAATTCTCACCTTCCTCCACAAGATCCCAAATATCTTAATAATAGAAACCAATTTCATCCACCATTTCAATTCAAATTCTTCAAAATGTCTGATGATTCATTTCCATCACTATTGCTTGCCTTGTATTGCTCAACCAAAGTTGTAGTTACCAAATATTGTAAATTATATAAAACCTATGGATAATTCCAATCAATGTTGAAGAACAAGATTTAATCAACCCGATAAAAATCCCTTGTTTTTCACTCTTCATTTTAGTGAAGAAACCAACCTTAGTTGCAATATGATTTTGTGCAGTAATTAACAATGGAATAAGAAATAAAATTTAGGAAGAAAAGATTAGGGTTTGAACAAAATATGGGAAAAAGAAGAAAATTTTCTGCAAAGTTTCTCCCTTCTCACAAACTTGTGATTTATTCTTTTGCAACTGCAAATTTAACGTGTGTTACAATAATAGAGGTTACTCACTCTATTTATAGTTTTATGTTAACTTGCTCCCTAAGCTAAAGTAAAAAACTATAAAACCCCAAAATAAATATTTTGGTCTAAGTCGAAATCTTATGTCAAGCAACCTGCTTTGCCAATTCAATATCTAATACAACTTGACATGCATTATACTATTTCGACACAACCTTGTTTTTGTCGAGCAACATACTTTGACACATGGAATTACAATCTAAGCAGAAAAAAGCAAAAAACATAATTTACATCAAAGTGATAGAAACGTGATGTTGCAGAGAGGATAAAAGCTTACAATAACAAGAGTATAGACCAATCTAGATTGCATATCATGCCAAATAAAAGGGGTTCAGATGGAAGACGAGATGAATGGATGGGAAAAAAATCTCCAGGAAGCAGCGATAGTGGAATTGCATCTTTTTGGTTCAAATACATTTGTGAACAAAGGTAAAAACATCGTCGCAGGGTATAAAACTTACTTAGGATATATTGTCTCCAATATTAGCGAAACCCTTATGGGTCACTGTAGTATACCAATATAATTAGGTAATTTCACATGCCACCGTTGTTAAGTGGTTCTCACCTCTGAAAATCCAAAAATGTCCATGAGTAAATTTTGAGAAGAATTTCCGAATAGACCAAATACCATTTTTTTTAAAAAATAGTTTGGAAATGCATTTTCGAACTAACTCTGGTGCAAATCGTGACAGTTTATTTTGTTGTTATGTCCGTTTCAAATGCCATAATTTACGAAAAACAGAATGTTTGAAACAATTTTCTGGGAAAATAAGGGTGTTCATCTCTTTAATTTTATAGCCATTGATATTCGCATTGCAAAACATAATGGGTTTGAATTTGTTCATTATGTTAAAAAATATTAATCTCCCTCTTCATGGTACATATATATATATATATATATATATATATATGTATATGTATGACTTAATTATAGTTTTAGTCCTCCTATTTTTCCTAACTCATGATATCAGTCCCTCTATTTTGTTTTTAAACAGTTTTGGTCCCCTATGCCCATTTTCTGCCAGAAAACACTGAGGTGTACCAGTTTTAATTACAGGTTTGGTCCCCCTATTTTTCCATTTTAAATAGATTTGGTCCCCATATTGTTCTCAATTCAGCGCTTTCTGGCAGAAAAATGGGCATGGTGGACCAAAACTGTTTAAAAAGAAAATAGGGGGACTGATATCGTGAGTTTGGGAAATTAGGGAGACCAAAACTCTAACTAAGCGTGTATATATATATATATATAAATTAATTACTACTACTATAGTGACATATGATTGTAATGATGTTTCAATCAAACCAAGTTTAGAGATAGCTAAGAACAAAATTCAGAGATGCTATCATTGTTGGATTACATCTTTGACTATCAACACTACATCGCCAATAAATGTTCCTACCAAGGATTTGATTTCAACGAAAAATATATACAGTTGAGATGTAAAAATGGTTTTTCAAAAGATCGTTTCAAACATTATGTTTTTGGTAAATTATGGCATTTGTAATCGACGTAATAACACACTGAAACCACTTTAGTTCGATAATGCATTTATGAACTAACCCTCTTAAGAATTCAGAGACACCTTTCAGATTTTTTTGTGATCAAAACAATTTTTTATTTTTCTGAAGATGCATCTCCGAAAATAGAGGAAATTTTGTGAAATTCATCAAGGGTCTAAGAGAAGTAGCAAGGGAGTAAAGAAAACTTTCCCATTATTAAAAACAATAGAGCTTACAAGTTGACTAGGCAAGCTATTCTAAACGACAACAAATTTTTTTCGTACATCAGTAATGGGCTGAGACATGAAAAAATGCTCATTCAGGGAGGATTTAACATGTCACCCTATGTTATACATGACATCCCCTCAAAGGATATGAAATGAATAAATTATCCAAACCCAAAAAATTTTCAAAAATTCAAAATTTTCAGTACCACACCGTATTTTTTAAATTCACAGGGCGATACCAGAAATTTCAAGGCAATACCTGAAATTTCGTGAAATAGTAGGGAATTTATGGTGGATTTATGTAATTTTCGGTATTTTGTATCGGAAATTTCAAATTATCTGGTTTATTCTAATAGAAAATTTTGAAATTTTTTGGTTTAGCATGTACCAGAAATTTCATTAATTCTTGTAGTTCCATTTTTGTTTTTTGAAAAATACCAGAAATTTATAAATTTCTGGTAGTTCATATTTTCCTAATTTTTCCCTCTTTTTATTCATTATTTTAGTGAGGACCAGGGGCAAAAATGGTTTTGTTGTTGGCAGGGTGGCCGATAGAGTGGAAGGTCATGCCCGGGCTGACGAGGCACATGCTTTCAAGCTACGAGCTAGACAACGTCATCCAAGCGGTTCTCACCGGAAATAGATGGTTAGGCAATTGGCACAGTACCGTGCACCCTGCCGTTGAGGAGATATAGTTTTTATTGCCGAGGAGGTACATGATCCTGCTCCTATGAATGTGCATGTGATTGAGCCGACTTTTAAGAAGACTAGTAAGAAGGTTGTGCCTATTGTGGGGCCGATTCCTGAGCAGGTTTATGGAGCCCATTTCTGAGTAATTTGTGGATCCGATTGTCGAGCAAATTCTGGGGGCTATTGTTGAGCGCACTGATGAAGTGCCCCAAATGATATAGGCACAACGGCTCGTGCGTCTATAAAGACATCACTTCACATTGATGGAGCCTTTCCAAGAAGACCTATAAACAAGTTAGTGCTCACAGGATTTGCTGACCATGTCGTTTACAAGATATGGCATGGCGTGGTATATATTTTGATCAATTGATTTATAATGTTTTATTTTTGCAAGTTTTTAAAATTTGATTGATAATATTTTATTTTTTCTTCTTACATGAACGTCCTGTGCTGAAGGTCATTTCCCATGGTTCTAAGTTGAAGAACTTTCCAGAGGGTGACATGCCTAAGAGGTCAGTAGTATTGTTAGATGTTTTCAGTTGCTGGAGTTTGCTCAGTGCTCCTTGACCATGGTGAATGCCACCCTATTATTTGATTTTGTTTACAAGAGTCACCCCGAGACATCATCCGTTCATCTTCCATTTGGGGAGATGATAGTCATATTGGATGGTGCTTACACCCTGTTTTATATCCTGATCGCTGGTACATTCTTTACACCTTCACATATTAACCATGTGACGACGATGCACATGGTTGTGGATGATTTGGAGGTATATGAGGCTTCAGTTCTAAAGGAGTCTGGCTTAATCTGGGGATTTCACCTTTGGATGTCTTGGCTTAGACATTGGTACATAGAGCATCTCAAGGCTCATAGGTACTGTGTTGCTAGGCCGCATATGCTACATCCGTGGCATGTACTCTATATGCGGACAAGTATGGAGATTACATCGATGTTCATTACATGTCTCTGTTCAATACCCATGACACTCCTTGCTGGGCTTGGAGAGTGGTCGCGTTAGTGATGTCGTACACGACACTTAAATTTTTTATTCATCCAGAGACCAGACAATTGGTTGGTTACCTTAGCCTTTTACAGGTATACTATAATTTATTTGATGATTTTTATTATTTATTTTGGTGTATTTATTTGATTGTTTTTATTTATGTAGTGCTTGATGTGACACCCCAAATTAATTCAATTATTAAATAATTAGAAATTTAATTATTAATTTAATTAAAGGTTAATTATTGGTATTTTTGAATTAATAGATTTAATTGATTAATTAAATAATGGAAGTGTTGGGGGTGTAAAGTTGAATTGTAGGGTGTATGGAGTAAAAGGTTCTACTTAATTCTAATTTATTAATTTTTATTATTTGAAAAACAAAAAGGAATAAATAAAGGAATTGAGGAATAAGAGAAGGATTGGAGAAATTAGGATTTGCATTCTACGTAAGATTTGAGAAGAGAAGAGAAAAGAGGAAAAGCCAAACGTCGAGAATTCGAAGATTCATCGCGAGGTAAGGGGTGATTGAATCTGATTTTTATGCCTTATAGGTTCGATGATCAGTAGAATAATTCAATCCATTAGGAATCTCGAATTAGGATTCTCGGTTGTGCCCTACCGTTATAATCCGACGTAAAACCATGATTGGAATTGTTATGAATGATTAATCTATGTAAGATGAATATAGGTTGATTAGAAAACAAATTTTATGGTTAATTGATGTGAAACACAAGAATAAATTTCGCTTTGTGATAATATGAGGTTTGGTGATGATTGGAATTTAATGGGAATTGTAATGTGAAGAAAAACCGAGTTTTGATGAAAAACTAATCGTATGGGTCGGCAAGACCTTATGAATTGATGCAAGTAGTGGAAAAGTAGAAAACCGAGCGTTGGAATC
The DNA here is from genome assembly GCA_021764765.1 of Vicia sativa. Lineage (NCBI taxonomy): Eukaryota > Viridiplantae > Streptophyta > Magnoliopsida > Fabales > Fabaceae > Vicia > Vicia sativa. The sequence goes on from CM038794.1 coordinate 64,324,028, forward strand.
TTATGCATCGACTCAGAGTCATGCATCGACTCATAGGAAGAAAATAGAGCCATGCATCGACACATGATGCGTATGGATCGATACATACCGAATCAACTTTTAAAATGCAGAATTTTACATGTATGCATCGATGCATACAGGTATGTGTCGACATATGCAGTCTATGTATTGATGCATGTTGTCAGTATATTTGATGAATCAAGTATTTTAATTATCATATCCACAGGGATTGATGTGATATTGCCGTCTTTCAATAGTTAAAAGTGTATTTTAAGATTAAGTAACAAAAGGGTTTTGTTTTCTAACTACTAGTATCATAAGTTTCAATCAAACAACTTTAGTATCCTTTTCAAAGAGAGATATGTTTGGATTCAAGAGAGTTTTGGTTTGTTTTCAAATGATGGAAGCACGTCAAGATTAGTTTCATTAACCTAATTTCATATAAATTCTATTAACCAAGTGACGAACTAGTTGATGATTGCTATAAATACGTATGCTCTCAATCTTGTTGATTTCAAACCAAGATTGTGAGTTTTATCATGTAAATCTTTAAATGATTTCTGACTACAACTATTGACATGATAAAAATGAAGTTCAATACAAGTAAACACTAACTCACAAATCTATTTATAGCATTTGTTCATTAGTGGAAGAATATCCTAGGTCAACTTTGAAACATCCTTTTTCAATCATGATTCAAAGCATAAAGAGATAGTAGAACAAAGATATTCAACATATATAAATCATCAACCATGTTCATACACAAAGAGATTAAAAGAAATACCTAAAAGCTAGGTCAACTACCTCTAATCTTGACACAAAAAGAGCTTAGCTACTCATTCTCATGGTTGCTTTGCTTGCAAGATTTTTGGAGAAGATGATAAACATGGAAGAAAATCAATGAGAACAAGATTCAAATTCTAATTTCTTTGCCCTAGATTACAACAATGATGAATTATGAAGAAGAAGTGTGTTTTTCTGGTTTTCTAGCACAGCAAAGTGGGTGAAAAACAGAGAGTTGGTGAGCCCAAAAGTGAAAGCATGGGTCACTGTCCTTTTTCTGATTTCGCAGACCGCGCTAAGCCCGCTTATCCGCGCTAAGTGCACTCATGCTGCAACCGCGCTGAGCGCGACCAGCATGCTTCTTCTTCCAAAAATTGCTTCAAAAAGTCCCAAGAGCTGTTCAAGTTTCCTTGAATCCAAGCTTGAGGGAATCAATATCAAAAACCTACAATTTAAATGTAAACTAAGTTAAATAATATATTATAAACAAAAACTAAATAAAAACATAATTAGACCAAAATACTATATTAAATACTATTAATTAAAAAAAAGACATTGTAAAGGACCACAAAATGATCTACAAATTATCCACATTTTGGTCCTTAACAACTCTCCCCAACTTACTTCTTTGTTTGTCCTCAAACAAAAGTCAAAAACTCAAAAAGCAAACAAAATAACAAAATTTAAGCATGTAAATCAAGACAAGAAGGATGGTTCAAACTCAACATACCCGACATAGATACAAATTAATTACTTCTTCGAAACACAACATGGTTATGAATTAAGTTCTAAACACAATATATAGACACATGTAGACAAAACAAAAGACATGTTCACACTTGAATCACCTAAAGATTTCTTCAATATACCTTGAAGAACAAAATGCAATATTTACATAGGACTAAACACTCTCACTAGTAATCATGCACATCTGGAATAATTCATGCATTCATCAAAACAAGTTAAATGAGCAAAATGGAAACAAAGATCACTAAGGACTTTCAAGGGTTGTAACTTGGCTTGGGTTAAAAACAAGGGATATTTAAGTACAAAGCCATTGAAACAAATTTGGGTAAAGATAATGAAGAGCATCTCACAAAATCATTCTCACTTCCTTCTTAATAATCACAACCACTTTTTTCTATTTCTCACACAATGATCCTCCTTTTCTTTTCTTTTTCTTTTCATATACATATATTTTTTTTATTTTTTTTCTTTTCTATTCAATCTCTTTTCTCTTTTTTTTCTTTCTTTAGGATCATCGTGTCATCAATTCAAGGTTCTTTTTGATCAACCTCCCCAACTTCAATTAATCAATCCTTTTTATTTAAGAACATGCTCTTCAAAGGGTTAATCAACAATAGGGTTGGTGTTTACAAACAAGAAAAATTTATAAAATGAATCATCATTGAATTTTCATAGATTATCAACAACTATTAAGTGACCTACTTAACAATTAGTTGATTTTATAGATTCATTCCACAAATTCGATTTTTAAGCTCAAAAGGGTTCACTAAGATTCACTCACTCATAGTTAATTGAAGCCCTTTTGGAATTGATGGTTTTTCTCATAGTACACAAAAAATTGCCTTGATCCTCTCTAAGTTTCCAAAATGTCAAAAACAAATTAAGATTAAACATGAATTGCACGAGTTAACATAACTACTAGACACTCAATTTTTGGTATAAGGTGGAAAGCTTCTCACCTTTGTGGTTTAAGTCCTAATGATTCAAACACGAACACAAATTTTTTGTACATGCCAAGATATTTTGCATAAAGCACAAATTTCATACACATGTTAACATTCTACAAAACGATTAAAGATGTACCTTAATTGTGGATCGAGTTGAGAATAATATCATCACCATCACTTTTTGGTGAAACACACTTACTTGCTTTCGAGTACCATTGAAAAATCAGGACAAACCAAAAGAAGTACAATTTAAAATAAACAAGGTATAACTTAAAATAAAATAAGGCAAAATAAATAAAAAGGACACCCCAAAATGGTGTTTCAAAATAAAAATTGTACTTAGGCACCTTGCCTTCAAAATGTCAATTTGGAATTACAAAACACATCCTAAAAAGGATGGCAACCAACAAAATTCAACTAAGTCTTAAGGAATTAAAACAAAAACATAAACTAAAAACCAAAAAGTACTAAAATAAAAACAAAGGAAACAAAAGAAATCAGTCTGAAGCCTCCAGAATGGAATCTCCCGGAGTATCCAAACCAGAACCAGAATCACCATCATCATCATCCTCATCAGCATCATCCACATCTGCTACCTCCTCCTCTGCATTTGGCCCGACCCCGGGCCAACTGGCATAGTCTCTCACCGCTCGTGAGTGAAATGATCCACTCCCGGCTCTCGAATCTGCAATGCCAGTTGCTCCATATTCTCATGCATAAACATAAATGCTCGCTGATGAGCAAAATGCATCTGCCGGTTCCACTCTTCTCCTGGACCGGCTTGAGGAAGGGCAAGAAGAAAGGATGCCGGCTGTAGGTTAGCATCAGAAGCCCTACAATAGCGGTCACAATAACTGTCATCAATGACACCGTTTATCGTCAGGTGCCCAACAGCTGGAAAAACAACCCTAGCCCGCTTCAAAAGTTCTATAATCAACCCAGGATAAGTAAGGGCACATTTGATACGCTCTCCCCTGGAGGTATAGCTCAATGCGACCCTTTTCAACTCATTTGCAATCAACCGGCCAAAGTCGATCTGAGCTTCATCAAGCATGTAGGTGTCATACCCCAAAGAACTGGAAAATGAAAATGAAAAAACGAAGAGTTTTCTCAAGTGGGTTTAGAAAATTATTTAGAAAATTGAGTTTGGAAAATGAAAATGAAAATGAAATGAAAGTTATTGATTTTAGATTATTTAATTTTGATTATTTATTTAAATTAAATTATTTTATTCAATCTATAAAATTTGTTATTCACCTAATATATTTAGACCCATTAATATTCACTTATTAATTTATTAGTAATTTTTAAATTATTTATTAATATGACACCTAAATTACATATTTTAAGATATAAAATTAAAAAAAAATTTAGTTTTATACAAATTTACACCCATTTTTTTAAATTTAAAGAGAGTAATTGAGATTTAATTAAAATAATATTTTTAACTTAAATCTATTTTTAGAAAATAGGGGTATATTGTCATATGATAATACTTAAATGACACTTTATTTACAAAATTGCTACCGTATTTTTTTTTTACATCCGATTTTTAAAAATCGGGTGTAAATTTTAAAATTATATTGTCTTTTTTGTACTAGTGTGTTACTACCTCAAAAACTATTAAAAGAAAAAAGGATTATATATATATGACTAGTAACATGATCTATATGAGAGATCAAATTACACCATGAGTAATTTGATCAAAATATCTAAAGATCAACGACAAATTGGACTTTCATATAACGTTAGTTTTGATGTAGCCCATTGACATAGTAAATCATTATTGATTAATCTCAAACTTTATAGGTATGATCTATACGATGGTATGTTTCAGTCCAACGGTTAGTTTTAAAAAATATTAATCCAAAGTGACATTTTTGAGTTAGTGTAACTCTTCTGATGTAATTTAATTCATCCTCGATCATGTTACTCGTATCCATGACTTCTTTCCTCATCTTCATGGCTTCCACATATTCTTTCACTCTGCCCTCTATGAACTCTACTGCATGCATTGATCTAATAAAATTCTAATCATGCATATCTTTGTTCCTCCAAGACCATAACGTGTGACATCATGTGGCCCAAAAATTGCACCAGTTTGTGTCTTCCTGCACTCTTATTGTGATGTTCAGCTCTAGCCACTCATAAAGATCAAGTTGAAAAAACTCTTGCACCATACAATTAGGCACCTTCCTAACTCAAACACATCTGGCTACTTTACAATCATGAAGCGCATGCAGAGAATATTCACTCACATGGCCACACAAACTACAACCAGCTTCTCCCAAACCAAACACGTTCTTTCTATAATCAGTAAAGAGCATATCATGATTTTAAATCCAAATAAAACTCATAACTCTCATAGGAATCTGTAAGGCCCAAATATGTCGCCACAATTTACTCATGTCATTCTCTTCATCTTGAGTTAAGTAACTATACATTCTACCAATGGAAAAAGTACCATCATCCTCAAAATTTCCATTGTAAGCATGTCTTCTATATTGATATGGATCGGTGGAAGAATAGCCACAATTTTCATTCTGAGGTGCAACGAAATCCAATCTATCATTCTCCAATGCCAATCCCCATCTCCCCCAATCAACTCACACACCTTTTCATTGGCCGACTCCAGCAGGAAATGCAGATTGAGATCCATAATACTATTACAACCTCCAGCCAACTATCCTGCCAAGCATGAATAGTTCTACCATCACCAATTCGCCACACACAAAAACCTAACAATTTCGGGTGAGTTTTAACTATCGCTTTCCATAGGATAATATTTGTGCTTCTTGCCTCAAGCTTACCATCTATCATATCTAAGTTATACTTACCTCTCAATATATTACACCAAAGATTCATTTTTATATACAACACACTTAACTCTAATAATTGAAAACATTAAATTCTGAAATAAATATTTTTCATTCTTAATAAATTAGACACAAATTTATAAAATTCTATTACGAAATAAATATTATATTACTTTAGCACTAGGTTTAGTGATTCTTGGGAAAGTTATTTCAATTTGTTTTTTTTTAAAAGCAAAAATTATTACTTTAGCACTAGAAGTGCTAGATAGAATCACGTAAACTACATAGTTATTACATCATACAATTGAGAAAGAAAACCAGTATCAGCAAAAATACTGCTAAAAAACTCCTGCATAATTCACATCCTGAATACTCCCTCCTCTTTCTATTGATTAACATAAACTAACACTTACCTCTCCTTCTGTTAAAACCATAACCTTGAAATCTACACTCTATAATCTGAAAAATACTATTGATTACCACAATCTACATCACACCATAACCTGCAGCACTATTGATACCACAACACCCAGGAACTAGAACTGGTGAAAAACAAAATCAGACCTCCTCTGATACTGCTGAAAAACAATTCCAGAACTAGTATTGCTGGTACTTCTGAAAGACAATTCCATAACTGGTACTGTTGAAAAATAAAGCCAGACATCCCTGTTCCTCTCCTTATTCCTTCCATCCTATTCACAATTTTGGTTTCGAAATCCAACAGTTAATGTTATAACAAAAACCCTTTATCTTTGCTTTTAGCCATCTCCACGAATGCACTTGGATGTCGAATATATCTGTTCTGTTATTCCTTTCCACATTTCTGAAAATCTTCTCATTTCTTTTTTTTTTCAAATGATCCACATAGCTGCGAACCATATAACAGCGAATCTCTCCTTTACTACTCTACCGCCCCTGCATATTCCTGTAAAATGAACAAAATTTTGCACTGCAGAATTATGCATGACATAGGTTAAGTCGAGCCACCAGAAAATCTCACTCCATGTAACCATAGCCGACGGACATTCGAAGAAAATATGCGCAATATTTTCCTCCTCGCCACAGCCAAACGGAAGATTCTGCTAAGATGCCTCGCTTAACCAAATTGTCTTTACTCGGAATTCTGTTTTGCCAAATTCTCCAAATTAAAATCGAGATTTTATGAGGTACAAAAATATTCCAAGACGCCATAAGATTCCTATTTACTTCTAATAACTTCGTCTTCCATTTCATGATCTCGTTATACGCTTCCTTTACCGAGTATTCACCTTTTCCCCACTTCCATTTATCTCTCTCATCTACCCGCAACTCAATCAAACTGATTTTGCTTTTTATCTCCCCCTCGCTCTTACTGTTCTCCCCCTCTAGCCTAGTTTCCCACCCTCCAATCCATTCTGTTTTACCGTTGTCCCATGCCTATCGCCTCTTTAACCGATATATTTTTCACAGATGCCAACTTAAATAAATTCGGATATCTATGTTGTAACCTCCTTTTTTCCAACCACGGATCTCCCCAAAATGACGAATCTGAGCCATTTCCGACCTCCACATAGGTGTTATCCTCGAACCAATTCACTCCACATCCATTTTCTTCTTTGTCCAAAAGACATAAATCTCTCCACCATCAAGAGCTATGCCTAAGAATCTTCCACTGCCCAAAACCTAAATTTCCATATTTACTCTTCAGTATCTTCACCCACTCTCTATCCTTTTCCTTTAAAATCCGCCACTTCCATTTTTCCAACAATGCTAGATTGAAAGCTTTAAGATCTTTTACCCTTAACCCTCCTTCGACCTTATCTCTACATATTTTATTCCATTGAACCCAATTCACCTTTCTCTCTTCCAATCCTCCTCCCCAAAGAAAGTTCTTGAATAACGATTCAATTTTTGACAGAATCCCAACTGGAGCTTTATAGAATGACATAGAATACACATGCAGCGCACTTAAAACAAATTTTAGCAAGATTAATCGTCCCCCGATTGATAGGTGTCTACTATTCCATGATGCCAATCTTCCTCGTACAACATCAATTACTGTCTTCCACAAGTCTATCCTACGGTGATTTCCACCAATCGGAATTCCGAGATACTTAAACGGTGTCCCTCCAATCTTACAGTTAAGCACTGAGGCCGCTTCATCTAACCACCTTTGAGGAACATTTATCCCTATAAAACAACTCTTGTGAAAATTTACCTTTAAACCCAAAATCGTTTCAAAGAGTATCAATATTGCTTTGATTGCCCAAATATTTTTCCAACTTCTACTTCCCATAATTACCGTATCATCCGCATACTGAATATACGTTACTTGCATCTCCCTGTTACCTATTTCATATCCATCAAACAAATTACTCGACACACTTTTATCCATTAATAGACTCAACCCTTCCGCCACCAATAAAAACAAGAACAGTGACAAAGGACCCCCTTGTCGAAGTCCTCTTTCCAAACGAAATTCTTCCGTCGGGATGCCATTTACCAAAATCGAGACACACGCTGTTCGCACACATTCGTTTATCCACCTCCTTCACTTATCATTGAAACCCACACTTTTCATCGTAAAATCGAGAAAATTTCAGTCTACCGAATCATACGCTTTTTCGAAGTTGACTGTAAACAGAAGTGCATCCCTCTTCCTCCTTTTAGCGTCATCTACAACTTCATTAGCTATTAGGATACTGTCTCCACTTTGTCTACCCTCTAAGAATGCAGATTGTTTTTTGATATTACTTTATGCATAACCTTCTTCATCCTATTTTCCAGAAGCTTTGAGAGCACCTTATACATATATCCAATGAGCAAAATTGGTCTGAACTCAGATAGCTTTACCGGATTCTCAACCTTCGGAATTAGTGCCATAAACGAACTATTAATCCGTTTTGCCAGCTTCCCATTTTCATGGAACTCGTTTACAAATCTAACAGTTAATCTTTCAATAAATTTCAAAATTCTTTAATAAAACCAAAGTTTATGTCATCTGGACCAGGGCTTTCTGAATTGGAATTTTTTTTGCAATAACCAATTTTTTTTTAAAAATACATAAATAACTAACTTTTGAAAAAATTTACGCAAATAATCAACTTTCAGGTGTAATATACAAGCAGGAGCCATCTGAGATGGCTCCTACATTGATTTTAACAAGTAAGAGTCATGCTGGTTGGCGCCTCCTTCTACTTTTTTGTCCTAAAAGCCATCTCAGATGGTTCCTATGTGTAAATCACATGGGAAAAGCCATCTGAGATGGCGCCTATATGTATTTTTAAAATTTTTTTTTTCAATTTAAATTAAAGTGCATGACAATGTTGTGAAATAAAACTTGTATTATAAATTTTCATTACAACGAATAGCGATTACATAAGTTTATTCCCGGCGATCCGGGACTTGTAAATGCCCACGGGTTCCACATGCGCGTCCTCTCCTAACTCGTCTGATGCGAGGTTCTAGATCCAGCTGTTGTTGGGTCGATGGCACCTGATCATGGGTTGATGGCTGCTCGTAGTGAATGCGATCAGGATCCATGAATTCCTCAAGATCTACATTGCTTGTTGCACCGTTTCAGATAAACGTGTTCCCATGTTCTCATAGCTTGTGGTGGGGTTAGGTTCCATTTGGAGACTATAGCATTCGTCATCCGTATATGTGGATTGTGAATGAGTGGGGTAAAAAGGAAATTGGGTGTTTGGAGTCTCGTACCCATATGAATGGTGGGGTTTGAACCAGCGATGGTTGGTGGAATATTGGGTTGGTTGGAGAATATTCCTCGTGAAGCTGTGGTCTGAGGTGAGATGTTGATGGGCCCATATAGGGGTTGGACATATGCTCTTTGTTGTATTGTACTTAGGTGTGTGGCATATGAGTATTGGAATTATGGGCCTGACATTTGGTTGGGTTGGTAATCGTTGAGGTTGGTTGATTGAGTGTTGGTGGTTCCGTGTCGTCGGGTTGGTTGACGGAGGTTGATGGATGTTGGTAGTGTTGTTGGGGTGGTTGTTGGTAGTGTTGTTGGGGTGGTTGTTGGTATTGTTGATGTGGTTGTTGTTGGTGGTGGTGGTGCCGAGGTTGTTGTTGGTATTGTTGTTGAGGTTGCTGTTGGCGGTAGCGTTGTCTTGGTTGTTGTTGTGGCTCAAGGTTGCCCCGGGCGGGGTCGACCAAATAGCGGGGGTGAGAAACATGCATTTCTGGACTTGTCACTGACCGGTACCAAGAAATGTATTGACGAGAGTGTTGCATAATCTCGTCATCTTTGTAAACGGGAAATTGTAAGATATGGTCTGCTCGGTTTTTCCACATCCCATAATACTCCCTGGAAAAATTTCTCCAATTATCATATCCCCATTGGGCATCGACCCTTCTAAGATGCCAAGGATCCAAACATATCGGATCGCGTGGTATGTCTTGGAACATACCAAACTGCATCTTCACACGGTCGATGTGGTGCATTTCCATAATGTTAAACCGTATGATTGTAGTCTTCGTAGTCCAAACCTCTGCATCATCATCATTGGGTACATGGTCCAAACCCAAGTACGATCTCCATGTAAACTGTTGATAAAAAAATGCAGATTAATGATAAATTTTAAAATAATATACATTAAATTTAAAATAATTTGGAGTTAATCGAAATTACGTACATCAGTTGCGCCAAGGTGGTCTATTAGATTACGATATAGGAGAACATTGTGTCTCGGATTCTTTCCGTAATCCATGCTCGTTACGCTAAACCTATATAAATTAACATTTAATATATTAGGATTTTATATATATGAAAGATATAAATATTTTAATAAATAAGCAATGTACTTACTTTGTTGCGTATGGAAAACTGAACGGTAGGTCGTTGACGGGATTAAGTGATTGCATTCTCCACCAACCCCATGTTTGAAGTAAGAAAGCACATCCATTAAAAGTTGATGTGTCTTTCATACAGTTCTTACACAAAGAACTGTATAGCTGAGAAGAACAACGGAACCCCAACTATCTCTTCCTATCTTATTCACGTCCTGAAGTAAACTCAAATACATAAAATTTACACTATTTCCCGTACTTTTGGGGAATAATAAAATACCAAACATTAACATTATATAGTTTCTAGTTTTTATAATTTTTTCTTCCTCGGTGGAATTCTCGTCCAAAACAAGGGAATAATAATGCTCTCTAAGAGTGGATAAAAATATACCTTGGCCTCTTGTACTAGGACCTTCCACCATATCTCTACCCAACAACTCCTCGCATAGAGTGTTTGTTTGTTGGACTGGACCATTAAACACCTTACCATTGATAGGAAGACCCATCAACATGTAAACGTCCTCTAGTGTGACGGTACATTCACCTATAGGAAGATGAAATGTATATGTCTCGGGTCTCCACCTTTCGCACAATGCAAGAATAAACTTTGAATTGATTGTGTAGTTGGAGATTTTAATAACATCTCCAAAACCGGCATGTTCAAGGTATGGAATGATGAACGGATCGGGAACAACATAATGATGTGAGCGGCATCTAAATTTTTTCGTGTCCTATATATAATGTGAAAATAAATTGTGTAAGAAAGTGTAAACAATATTAAAAACATAATAAAAAAAGAATGTAAGAAAAAATAAAAATATAACAAACAAAACTTACATAGGTTGCAATGTTTTCCCTTGTTCCTCGGTGAGATTCTCCTAACGTCAAAAGACTCATGATTGAAATTTCTACTGATGATATGAGAATGAGAGAATTGTATTAGAGATAGAGGTAGAGTGAAGACTGGTGATGGAAAAATCACAAATGAGAAGCCATATTTATAGGCGATTCAGGAAAAGAGGAATAAATGAGGTGGTTGGGGCCTTGCATGCATGCATGCCACTTGTCATGGAGGAGCTAAGTGGGATGGAGCCTTCTCCTTATTTTTGAACTAAGGCGCCATTCAAGATGGCTTGTGACAGGCTAAGTGGCAGCTAGGTTCAGCTAGGTGGCAGGTTGCATGCATGCAGACTAGGGTGGCAGTTAGGTGGCAGACCTAATTATAACCAGGCCTGTAAAAATCCAAAGGAGATGGCGCCTCTCTTTTAATTTTACACTTATGAGCCATTCAACTTGGCTTTTTACAGGCCTAGTTATAATTAGGCCTGCCACCTAACTCCCATCCTAGTCTGCATGTAATCATCTGCATCATCTATAAATATCCCACATAATCAAACACTTTCAGACACACAAACATCTCAAACATTCAAATCAAACACCCAAATTTCAAACACTCAAACCTAGAAAAAATGTCATTTTTACCACAATATATTATCACTATACATTTCAATGGTGAAACGTACAACAGTGAGGTAGCCGGTTTTTTATTCAGAAACACTGAAAATATCCAATTTTGTCTAAATAGCAATGCGAATTTTTCGTATTTCAAAAAAAGACTCGAGACCAAACTTCGTCGAGGTCCGACATCACACATTTTCTACCAACATCCTGTTTTTACTGGTGAGAACCAAGTAACATTTTACCAGGTAGCTGTTGAAGACGACGAAGATCTGCAAAACATGTTTTGTAATCATGAATATTCTGGGTACGACTCGATTCAGTTGTACGTCATGTTCCAGGACACAGAGAGGGTTGATCCTACGGAGGAGGAACAAGCTGAGGTGGATGTTGTTGACGAAGAAGAGGAAGCTGACGAGATGCAGTTCAACATCATGGTAAATGAAGAATTAGAGGCCGATAAAGAACGCCAACTGCCTCCACATGAGATCTACACACCACCTCCGTACATGACCACCCTCAACATGTGCACAGATGACCCTTCATCTGATATATTCTACAACCCTGAAGTGCAGTCAGATGCAAATTTAAAAGTCAAAGACAAATTTCGTTCAAAAGAAGATTGCGTGCGAGCAATAAAAAATTTCCACATGATAAACAACTATGAATTTTATGTGGATCAAACAAATGCAGAGAGATACAGAATCATTTGTACCCGCCCTGAGTGTAACTTCCATCTAACTGCATCGTATAGATTGCGGAGTGATTCCTGCGTGATAGGTTCTATGACGGAACACACTTGTGTTAATTCCACACAATCACAGGATCACCGCAAATTGAGTTATGATCTCATTTGTCAAGAAATCTTACCTCTTGTTAGCTGTGATCCTTCATTGAAGGTGAAAACAATAATATCCCACATCACTACAACATACAACTATACCCCCTCGTATAGAAAGGTCTGGTTAGCAAAAAACAAGGCTATTGAGCAAATATATGGGAACTGGGAGGGTTCGTACAAAGAGTTACCTCGCTACATGAATGCACTACGAACGTATGCTCCCGAACAGTTATTTCGAGACGACCGACGCTTACCCGGATGGTACCGTGTCACGGACATGGTATATTCAAGATTTTCGGGCTTTTCGACCAGATCACTGGGTTTGCACACTGCAAACCTATCATACAGATATACGGAACATGGTTATATGGGAAATACAAGGGCACCCTACTGATGGCCGTGGCACAGGATGGCAACAATAACGTGTTCCCAATCGACTATGCTCTTGTAGAGCAGAGACTGGAGCAGATTGAAGTTTCTTCCTAAAGAATCTTCGAACACACGTAGCACCACAACGTGATCTTTGTCTAATTTCTGACAGACATGGCTCAATTGATAGTGCGTACAACAATCCTGCCAACGGTTGGCACGACCCACTATCTACACATGTTTATTGCGCAAGACATATCGTTCAAAATTTCATGCGCGAGATCAAAGATAAGCGTCTTCGGAAATGCATGAATGCACCGTACGCTAACACAACCAGTTTTACATATTATCGCAATGATCGATTGGAAAACCAAGATGCAGGTGCGTGGGTTGATAATCTGCAAGTGGAAAAGTGGACACGGTCATACGACAATGGAGTGCGTTGGTGCCACATGACAACAAATCTATTCGAATCAATGAACAACATCTTCAAAGGCATAAGAGCACTCCCAATAACTGCTTTGGTGAGTACAACATATTTTAGAATGGCCTCCTTGTTTGCAAAGAGAGGTGAAAGTGGAACGCGGTGGTACAATCCAGACAAGTGTGGAGTGAAAGCTGTCTGAAATTTATTAAGGCCGAAAGTTCCAAAGCTAGCACTCATCTTGTTACAAGATTCGACCGACATAACCATAACTTCATTGTCAAAGAGACAATCGACCACAATGAGGGTTTGCCTAGACAAGAGTACAGGGTTAAACTACCATCTCGTTGGTGCGACTGTGGAAAATTGCAGGCCTTTCGAATGCCCTACGCTCATGTCATTGAGGCGTGTGCACATGTTCATCAAGATGCACTAGTACTTCTTTCTCCAAGTTACAAGTCTGAGACCTTGCTCAACGTATACAACAATGCCTTCGAACCAGTAGCAAAACTAGATTATTGGCCTGCGTACGAAGGGGAAGTAGTTTGGCATAACAGTCAAATGCAGAGAAATAAAAAGGGTCTTCCCAAGAGCAAACGTATAACAACTGAAATGGACGACGTTGATAAACTAGAAAGAAAGTGTGGTCTATGTCGTCAACCCGAACACAATCGAAAAAATTGTCCCCAACGTGCTACAAGCTCAACATCCTGAAATTTGTATTTCATTTATCTGCACTTTTTAATATTGTAACAAATCTTCTTCTTTCCATTAATAGCATTTCTTACAAACACCAATACGCAGACAACAAAATAAAAAACTACACGATTAAAACAACAACATGAAAATGACGCATCAACAACACAAAATATTATTTAAGACACTACAACCGTCAAAACAATCTCATTGGAACCATACATCATCGCAATAACATCGAAGCTGTTTTGACTTCCTCCAACCAAATTCGAGGTTGACCAGATGTGAAGTTCATGGTTGTTCTCTTCCTCTGGATCCTTCTGATTTCTTAACCAACTTCTATTGCTCCCTCTAACCAACGCATCAACTCTTTTTTCAGTTTGGCCATAGTAAATATGTGCCAAAATTTCATTTTCATTGGAGGTTTTGAGACCGAGAAAACAACGTGTCCATATCTGGTATGGATGTATGGAGATGTCATGATAGAAAAATAAGAGAGAGTAACAGAGAATAAGAGAGAATATGAGATGAGAAGTTGAAAAAATGTGAAAAATGAAGGAGGGATGGGTGTTTATTTATAAAAAAAATACATGTAGGAGCCATCTGAAATGGCTCCTACATGTAAACTACAAGGAGGAGGTGTCATCCTAGATGACTTTTTCATGAGGAGGAGCCACATGGGATGGCGCCTATGTGTGTTCTTTAAGTGTAGGAGTCATCTCAGATGGCTCCTATGTGTTATTTAGTCCTGAAAGTTCGTTATTTGCGTAAATTTTTTCAAAAGTTGGTTATTTACATTTTTTTAAAGTTGGTTATTCCAAAAAAAAATTCTTTTGAATTGTCACAGTTCCACACCACACCTTTAATCTCTTCTCCCGAAAAAACAATAGTCAACATCTCATTATCATCTGCATCTACATTTTTTTAAACTCAAAACCCCTCATAATCGGTCTTCTCCTACTGCTACTTTGGAATGACTCGGAAAAGTGCCTGAAAACTTCTTGTTTAATTTCTTGTACCCTTGTCAAACTAGCGTTATGCGTCTCCAAGTATACAATCTCATTGTGTTTCCTTCTATTCGCCACACACCTATGGAAGAACTTATAATTTGCATCTCCCTAACTAATCCTTCACTAAGATTCGAACCAATGTCACTTTGGTTATTGGACAAGATACTGTACCACTATACCACTTCCACTTTTGTTAATTTAATCTACAAATTAAATATAAATTACCATATTATTCCTTCACATCATCTTCTCCATTATCATCATCTTCATTGTCAAAAGTTGTTGGAACCATGTTTACTGAATAAAACACAAGCCACACGGTGATATAGATTCTCAATAGGTAAAAATATTTGTTTCTGAATATTGGTAATATAACTGTACAAGGTCTCTGATTTGTTTCACAAAAAATTTTAATATCATGATCAATAATACTCTTTATTCTTTTACTTTAGTAGTTTCATTTTGGTTTTCGTCTTTTTCTTTCCCCTCTATTTTTCATTGTATCTCATCACCTTGCTCATTTTCTTTGCATTGCAAAAGATTGATTCTTATGTCTATTTATTTGCTTTTGTCACTATCTTGTAGGATTGAATATGATAACCCTCTTCTTTCTGTGTACCTTATAACTTTATTTTGTTGTCATGGAATTGGTAAATTGAATGTGAACTTGGTTCTCTTTAGGTTCATAGGTCCGTTTCTTTCAAATTTAGATTCTCATGCTATGTGTCATGTTCTTTTGTCAATGCTGCAGTAAAAGGAAAAACAAGATGACTCCAAGGAAGTGCCAGACAACAAAAATACTAGCATTGAGATGGATCCGGATTTCCAAGATGATGCAGTAAGTCTTAGTAAAGAGTCTAAAGAAAATGAAGATTCTGATGGTGAGAATGAAGAACCTGAGTCTGAAATGGGTCCCACTGGACCTGATGGTGAAGTAGTTGGAGAGAAAATTTGTGATCAGAATAAAGATGAGACTCCCAATGATACAACAGAAAAATATGAATCTGGACCTTCTGATAAGGATAAAGATGAAAGCAACAAAGAGTTAAGAGGCAAGGATGACTCTGCCATCAATGAGTCTGGTAATGCTAGTTGTGATAAAGGCGATGCTCAGAATGATGAAGATGCAACCCAGGATGAGTTTGATGATGAAGAAAATGTAGACGAGGTAAATTGAAACTTAGAAACAAAGATTGTTACAAATTAAAATAGGATTATTGTTACCAAACTTTATTGAAACCCAGAAACAAAAATTGAAATCCAGAAACATAAATTGAAACCTAGAAAAAGAAATCGAAATCAAAACAGAAATTGAAATCGAAACTTAATTCAAAATCCACAAACTGAAATAGAAATCGAAATAGATATCGAAACTTATATCGAAATCCACAAACTGGAATCGAAATCGAAACTGTACACCCATTATTTGGATCTAGTTTTTGTAGATCTTTTGGGTAGACATGGCAATATAACCCATACCCGCGGGTACCCACCCGAACCCGCCCAAATTTGATGGGGAAAACCCGCTTTGACTGGGTTTGGGTTCGGGTTTGGGTTTTCCCCGATTTTAAAATATGGGGATAGGGCATGTAATGGGGAATGTAGTACCCACCCCGAACCCGTCCCCGAACCCGCCCCGTTTATTATTATTATTATTATTATTATTATTATTATTATTATTATTATTATTATTATTATTTTGGAATGTAGAATACTTTTTACTATGTGTTTGTTTGGATGGTAGTTTGGAATATGAATTTGTATTTTTTATTTAGTTTTTATATTTTGGATTATTTGGTTTTGTTAATTTGAAATATTAAATGTATGGTTACTGAATTAATACTTTCGTTTGTATTTTTTATTGTTTGAAATTCTTTAAGATTGTATTTTACTTTTGTAATATAAATTCATATTTGTTAGAATTGGGGCTGGTTTTGGGTTCGGGACGATTTTTGGGTTCGGGGAAGGATTTGGGTTAAGGCAAGTTTTGGGTTTGGGTTTGGGTCGGGGGTCCCCGAACCCATTTGGGACGGGTTTGGGGTTCAATTATTCATCCGACGGGATCGGGCGGGAATGGGATTTATCTGGGATTCGGGTTTGGGGTTGGGGAATATAAAAACCGTCCCCGCCCCGCCCCGTTGCCATGCCTACTTTTGGGATTGGGAAGAATTTTAAGCAAGATGTTCACTCGGTTAAGATCTTCACTTTCAAGACCCAGAAGTTGCTCTGTATATGTTCACTGTGAATGGTTGATTTGGTTCAATGTTCATCTTCATCAAGTTGATAATTTTAATTTATTCCTATAAGACAATTCACATATTTAATTTGTAAAGTAATTAAAAAAGGTTAACTGGCCTAGTGGAAGTCCGTCTTGCCCATCTAAGGATGAGTTCCTTGTTCGACTCCAAGGAAATGCAAGTTTTTTGGAATATTTGTTAGAATTTTGATGACCTAATGAGTATATGCCACATCACTGTCAGGTGTATGCTAAAGTAGATCTTTATTTTGACTTTGACTAACAGACCTAACAGAAAGGACTAACATAACACTGTTTAAAAACATAAGGGATCTATTTGAACTTTTTAAAAATTAAGTGACCAAAAATGACTCCGAGATAAAGATAAGGGACGGAAAATGGTATTTAGCCTATTAGTTATTAAGTTTGTATATGTTTAATTAGTTTTTGTTTAAATTTATAGTGATTTTTTTATTGATTTTTTTTGCTAAGTTTGTTAGTTCCGCTTTTTTGTTTGTGATATTTCTACTATTTTTTATACTTTTTTGTTAACTTAGTTTAACTTAGTTCTACCATCTCTCTCTATTTTATACAACCTCCTCTTTTCGTCTCTTTTTTCCTCTCCCAACCCTAGCCGTTACATCCTCTTTCTCCACCCAATATACTACCATCACCACCTTTGATTGAAAAACCAATCTCATATTCGTTCTCCTCGTCTCTCGACCTTGCTAATGAACCAAATATATTTTTATTTTGGCGAACTTTGTAGTCGACAATTGGTCATTCTCCGACCGCCATTGATAGAGTGCCTAATATTTTATTTTTGGAGCTTCAAGATAATCAATGACTCTTTCTCCCAGATCTGTGCGTCGATCGAAGTTACACAGATCAGAGATGAAATTCCTATTAATAGTGTTATGGGCAGTCAAATCTTCAAAAAGGTATGTTGACTGATGCGTTTCTAATGCCACCGTTGCCATTGAGACGATGATCAATAAGTGTTCTCCTTGATTTTTAACTGAATTCCTTTGTTTTTACCCTTTTTGGGAGTAGAAGAACCATTGTCTCACTTTGTTTTTTCCTTCATTTTTACATAAAGTATTGATTTATTTTTATCAACAAATTAGTTTTAGGGATAATGATGAAACTAATCAATGGAAAAGTAATTCTAAGATCTTGAGCTTTTTTTAACAAATGAGATTATATTCAAAAAGGCAAGAAGATACAAGGTGATTGCAAACGATCCAACACATCCAACAACAAAGGGACAAAACAAATTACATCATGTTTACTGTGGAAAATGGTAAACAACCGTTAGTCTTTCCAAAGCCTAAAAACTAAGGGTTACTTGCAAGATCGACTAGTTGATCTTAAGACATGTGCTAAGAGACTGAAATAACTTGTTCAGTCGAAATGATCCTTACTATGAGAAACAATTTTATCCAAATAAGGGAACAAGTAAAATTTTCCACAACAATATAACTTGACCGACTGAAGGTGACTCGTGACCGACTGAAGATTATGATTTTAAACAAAGTAAATGATAATGTAAAGAGATTGCTCAAAAGTAAATAAAATGCAAGCAAAATTTCAAAAGGAGTGACTGAAAAAGTAAAGAATTTGCATTGAAATAAAAGTGGTGATTCACGTACATCAAACACTTTTGAACTCTCTGCTTCCTTACGCTTGGAACTACGGAGTTTGATAAGTGATTTTAGTACAAATGAACAAACTGAATCCTACACTGAGCCCTCTTATTTATAGTAGTTACAATATAAATTCCTACGTATTAAAACACACTATCGACCTGACACGTATTTGGCCTAAGGTAATTGCCTCTCTAGATTTCACCACATAATTGGCGCCTAGTTAGAACAAACTGCTTTGAAACTGCTGGTGTCTTCAAAATTCAAAATCCTCCCGCTAGAGCGCTTGTTTCGACACTACCTATTAGCATAAATAATCCAAACTTCTCTAAGTCTTGGACTTCTTTTGGTCGACAAGACCAAACTTCGACTATATTGTTTACCATTTGTGTCGACCTCCCTTCTTTTGGTCGACAAGACCAAACTTCGACATTTACGCCTTCCATTCTTGACTTTAATCCTCTTACAATCTCTATTTTATAGGACTACCTTTGGCTCATGGGACTACCCTTATTCATCACATAATAAATATACCTTAAAGATTTTTTTAAGGTAACACATCATAAATTCAATCAAGTTCATTCTAATCTTAGCATTATGCCAACCTCTAAAAATGATAGTGTCCATAATCTGATGGATAATAGCTCCCTTATCCACTACTTGATTAAAACAGGAAGCATTCTGATATCTCCAAGCTCCATAAAGCATTTCTGTCGCAACCAGCTTCAACAAATTCACTCTACACACTTTTCCTTAGACATGCAAAGCAAGCCAGTCTATTTCCTCACACCATATTTTTGGAGTGTGAAGAAAATGCAACCAGTTAAGAATTGCAGCCCAAATTTCTTGCATCATAGGGAAGCCATAAAACAGGTGATCCATGGTCTCAATACTTTGACAAAAACAACAGACTATGTCACTAATCAATCCAAATTGATGTAAGCGCTCCTTGGTTCCAAGCTTGCGATGACATGCCATCCACATAGTCACTTGAGCTCGAGGCTTCACAAGGTTATTCATTAGCATGTTGTGCTAATCAACAGCTAGACCAACCATGAGCAGCTCATACACACTTTTCATTTGAAACTTACCATGAATTAGCATCGTATTCCATACCTGTTGGATCTGCACAATCATCTCTCTTTGTAGTAAGATATTCTTCATTATCCAGGTACCATTATGCTTCACATTAACCTCATAACATCCTGGTTTTTGAAATAATAGATGTGTATCCATCTCACCCATAAATTGTTCTTTTGATTGCACAAGTTCCACAACAACTCGAGTAATGCAATCGAATTCCAAACAACTATGTTGATAACACCAAGACCACCTTGTTTCTTGGATTTGCAAACTTTTTTGCCAAGAAATAAGACTCTTTCTGCTGATCTTATCAGTTCTAGTCCACAAGAAGGAGCGACATATCGCTTCAATCTTACTAATAACAGTCTTAGGTAATGGGAAGCAGGACATCCAATAATTGACTATAGCGAAACTAATGCTTTTGATGAGCTGCAACCTTCCAACTATGCTAAGAAGATGGGCAGACCAATGCTTCGTTCTGGATACAATTTTGTCAATCAATTGGAGATATTGATTTACTGAAAGTCTCTTGCTGGCGAGGGGAACACCGAGATAGCAACAAGGTAAGGATCCTTCAGAAAAAGAAGTCATATTCAAGATGTTATTTTTGGTAGCTTCATCAACTGAACCGAAAAATATCTTGCTCTTGCCCTTATTGATGGCCATACCAGTTGAATTAGCAAATTTGTAAAAATACTAGAGAATCAAGTTAATAGAAGCCTCATCTCCTCTTGAGAACAAAAGAAAGTCGTCCGTAAATGCAAGGTTAGTCAAAGCCGATTTCTCACATTTAGGATGATGGTTAAAATTTGGATCAAGTTGCATAAGAGTAAGACATATGTCTAAATATTCCATTACTAGAGTAAAAAGGTAGGGGGAGATAGGGTCCCCTTGCCTAATGCCTCGAGAAGCAACAAGACTCTTAGAGAGAGAATCATCAATATTGAATCTATATGTCACAATTGTCATTGTGGTTATAATCCAATCAATGAATTGTTTAGGGAAACTGAGCTCTTGAAGAATGTGTTCCAAGGCTGTCCAATCGACCACATTGTAGGTTTTTTGCAATTCAGGTTGAATCATACATCGAGGCGCTCCATTCTTTCTCGAGTAGCCTTTGATAAGCTCATAAGCGAGAAGAACATGATTATGAATCTGCTGACCGAGAATGAACGCATCTTGATTAGGGATAACAATGGTACCAATCACCAAACTCAACCTATTTTTCATAATTTTTGAGATTATCTTGTAAAAGGTGGTGCAGAAAGCTATAGGCCTGAATTCCTTGATGCTCTTGGCTGAAGAACTCTTGGGGATGAGAGAAATAACAGTGCAATTAAAATCCTTAAGCACCCAACAACCATTAATTTTTTTTTGGATAACCTCAATAATATCATGTTTCACAATGACCCAGGTGCATTTGAAGAAATAAGAATTATAACCATCATAACTTGGAGCAAATAGGTCATTGATAGCAGACAGTGCCTCAAAAATCTCAGTCTACGAAACAGGTCTAATCAGACTATTTCTTTGGGCTGGATTAAGTTGGTTACTTCTTGCCATAGCAGGAACATCGATGCTAGAGAGCTGGGATTCTTTTTTCCCCATCAATCCTTCATAGTAATTCAAGGCATTATCTTTAATCTCATAGGGATTATGAACACAGGTCCCATCATCTTTAATCAAGGGTTGAAGGCTATTGGCATTATGTTTGGCTTTCATTGTGGCATGAAAAAATGAATTATTGTCATCCCTAAGTTTTAACCAATCAATCTTGGATCTTTGTCTTAGGATATCTTCATCAATAGTATTCCAATACAACAACTCTTTAGTGCAAGTTTTAACTGAATCAACCAAAGTACTATTCATTATGTTATTAAGTAACTTAGTCTGAACCTTCTCAAGATTAGATCTAGCAGTTAGAATGTTGTTCTTTACCTGCAGTAAAGGAGCATGGAATTTGGTAAGTTCGACAAGTCTCAAGGCAAGAAGCCTTGGTCGAATTACCACAAGAATAAGGTCGAAGATAGAAATTCTGAATCCTCGAAAAGGGGAGGAGGAAACTATCGAAAGGAAAAAGAAGATAAAAAAGGTGTACAGTGCTATAATTGTGAAAAGCTGGGCCACGTAGCCAAAAATTGTTGGTACAGAAAAGACAATGGATCGAAAAAAATCAAGGACGAAGGAGCGGACCTTGCACGCCAAGATTTAGATGATTCAGAAGGTGGTATGATGGTTATGGATGTAGTTGTTGATAACCATGTGGAATCCAAGATCTGGTTCCTCGACTCAGGCTGCTCGAATCACATGACTGGTCGAAAGAAGTGGTTGTCAGACTATGACGAGTCGAAGAAGAGCAAGATAAAACTTGCTGATAATAGTTCGTTGCATGCAGAAGGTACTCGCAACATAGTTTTTCAAATGCGTAATAGAGGGAAAGCTATGATTAAAGATGTGCTCTATGTACCTGGAATGAAGTGCAACTTGCTAAGTGTTGGATAACTGGTCGAAAAATCTTCGTTGTCTAAGAATAGGACACTTAAGACTATGATCAGTTCGACAAAAGTTCAATGTTTGAAAATTATTTTTGACCGCAATGATAATTGGTTGTGGCATTTGAGGTTTGGACATTTGAATTTTTGATCACTCAATCAAATGATTACTCAAGATATGGTTACTAGAATTCCAAGTCTTGAGATGCCTGAAAACTTTGTGAAGGTTGTTTAGTCGGAAAGCAATCCAGAAATTCTTTTGTTTCGATTATGCCAATGAGGTCATCCTGCATTCTCGAAGTGGTACATTCAAATGTATGTGGTCCATTCGAAGAACATACCATTGGTGGAAATAGATATTTTGTTTCGTTTGTTTATGAGTTTAGTCGAAAGTTGTGGATTTATGTGATCCAGAGAAAGGATAAAGTATTCAAAATCTTTAAGAGATTCAAGATACTTGTCAAAAACCAGAGTGAGAAAAGGATCAAAGTTCTACGAACAAATGGAGGTGGCGAATACACCTCGAGGATGTTTGAAAAATTCTATGTAGAACATGGTGTTGATCATGAGGTAACTGCACCTTATACGCCTCAACATAATGGAATTGTTGAAAGAAGAAACAAAACCATATTAGATAGACAAGATGCATGCTAAAGCAAAAGAATTTGCCAAAATCTCTTTGGGGAGAAGTTGTTTCGCCTGCAGTTTATATTTTGAACAGGTGCCCTACCAAGATACTGAAGAACAAGGTTCCTGAAGAAGTGTGGAGTGGCAAACGGCCATCAGTAAGTCATTTAAAGGTGTTTGGCTTTATATATTACAAGCACATTCCTAATGCGAGAAGAAGGAAGCTTGATGACAAAAGTGAACCTATGATTCTGGTAGGATATCATTAAACTGTTGCATACAGACTATTCAATCCAATTAATGAGAAAATTGTGTTGAGTAGAGATATTGTGATTGATGAAAATTCTGCCTGGGATTGGAATTCTAATGATGCAATTAACAAGCCATTAATGGGCTATGGTTTCGACAAAGAAATTGATGAAGTCAAAGTCAAAAAAATTGCTAATATTCTAGTCGAAGACAAAGAAATTGCTAACATTCTTGACAATGTCGAAGTCAAAAAAGGTGTGGCTAAGTCATAGGCCTCAAGAAACTAGAGTTCCTCTAACAAGACTTTAGGATTATGAAGTAACTGGCGATGTTGAGGTAACACCAGATGGAGAATTAGTTCATTTTGCTTTACTTGCAGGTGATAAACTAATCAACTATAGCGAAGCTTTAAAGAGTAACAGGTGGAAGTTAGCTATGGTCGAAGAGTTACAGGAAATCGAAAGAAACAACACATGAGAGTTATTCGAATTTCCAGCATATACAAAAGCTATCAAAGTAAAGTGGGTATATATTCAAGTTGAAACACAATGCTGATGGTTCGATAGAAAGACGTAAATTAAGATTAGTAGCTCAAGGTTTTCTTCAAAGACAAGGACTTGACTACTCTGAAGTATTTTCTCTAGTAGCAAGATTGGAAACTGTACGACTAGTGGTAGCATTGACATGTAACCAAGGCTGGTCGAAATTTCATTTAGATGTGAAATCAGCATTTCTGAATGGTCCTTTAGAATAAGAGGTTTATGTCACAGAACCTCCTGGGTTTGTGATTCAGAAGGAAGCGAGTAAAGTATATAAGTTTTATAAAGCGCTCTATGGTCTCAAGTAGACACCTAGGGCATGAAACAAGAAGATCGTCTCATACTTAGTCGAATTAGGATTTTTCAAATGCAAATCAGAGTATGGTGTCTATGTTCAGGTTGTAGCACAAGATATAACAATCATCTGCTTATATGTTGATGACTTGCTAGTAACTGGAAATAGCTTGAAGAACTTGTCGAAGTTCAAAGAGCTGATGACAGAGGAATTTGAAATGTCGGATCTAGGAAAATTGTCTTATTTCCTAGGCATGGAATTTCTAATAACGAAGCAAGGTATGGTGTTGCATCAAAAGAAGTATGGAAAAGAGATACTCAAGATATTCAGAATGGATGATTCGAATCCTGCATCCTCACCTGTCGAACCGAATGTGAAGTTGGATAAGAATGAAGAGGAAGAACAAGTTGATGTAACTTTGTTCAAGCAATTGTGGGATCTCTGTGGTATTTATGCAACAGCCGACCTCATATAGGTTTTGTTGTCGGATTTGTAAGCAGATATATAAGTGAACCAAGAGTGTCACCTATGAAGGCTGCAAGAAGAATTCTGAGATATCTGAAGGGTTCGATAAATTGTGGAATACTATTTCGACGAAATTCTGAAGATAAAGAAGCAATAGTAAATTGTTTCTCAGATGCTGATTGGTGTGGAGATAAGGAAGATCGAAGAAGCACAACTGAATATTTCTTTCAAGTATTTGGTGCCACAATCTCATGGTGTTCGAAGAAGTAACCTGTGGGGGCATTGTCATCTTGAAAAGCTAAATATATATCTGGATCCTATGCTGCTTGACAAGCAATTTGGATCAAATCAGTACTTGAAGAAATGGCTGTCGAAGTGAAGAAATCGCTCGTGTTGCAAATCGACAACAAGACAGCTATAAATCTGGCGAAAAATCCAGTTATGCATGGAAGAAGTAAACATATCGAAGTTAGGTTTCACTTCTCGAGGGAAAAGGTAAATCAAGGTGAAGTTGATGTTAGGCATTGCTCAAGTGAAGCACAATTGACTGACATCTTCACAAAAGGATTGAAGATCGACAAATTCCTGAATTTGAGAAAGAAATTAGGAATAGTTCAGATTGACTATTTTTGAGGATGTTCGACAACTTGGATTATGGGGGTGTGTTGAAATATTAAATTAAATTTGGTAAAAATATTAAATTAGATTAGATTTAATATTTAAATATAATCTAACTTGTATAGACTCAAGCCCAATTAGGGTTGTATATAAATAGTCCTAGGTTGTATCATTATTTATACAATTCAATAATACAAATCTTTATTTCCTTTATTATTCTCTCTCCTCACTAGAAGTGTCTCGCGCACTAACAAATATCTGCTAATAATATTCACTAGTTGAATATAACTAATATCATGTAACTCTTCAATGAACAAAACAAACTGGTGGAAAATTGATGCTTTTCATTACATACTATTTTATGCTGGGGCATGGAAAAAAGAAGGTTCCTTAACACTAAATATTGCTTTAGTTTCTCATATAGTATCTTCCATGCACATAAGCATCAAACTCGTCATTATCAAACTCATAGTCGAGGGCCTGATAATAGGAAACTAAAGTTAAAACCCACAAAAAAAGAAGAAATTAAGAGAATATTGAGGTTAATATTAAATATGCATACCTTCATTCATTCCTTCCATAGTTGTTCCATGTTTGAGATACAAATCCAGACACATCTTTGATCTTTACTTTCTTCAACATGTAAGTGTTCTAACATATAATTTGCAATCAAGATTTATTTGTTAGAATAAAACTTAAATGCAGTCAAAGAGAGTTTGAAAGTTATTCTCTTGGGATTTGAAAAGTCCATTCCTTGAATCTATACCTCCTTGGAAATATCCAGTATTTAATATTTAGCATTTCCTATGTAGCATTTATTTCTTTGTAGTTTTTGAGTCTCTATATATAGAATTCATTTGTATCATATTTCCCAAGGTAGTTAAACATTTCAATACCAAAAGAAGTTGTAGTACTCTAAACACCATCTCTAAATAGTTTATCAGTATTATTGTCTTCTTTGCTGTCTTCAAATTGGCATCAGAGCAATGGCAAACGTGATGAATCAGATGCCACTGCCACAACTATCGAAGTTGAATTATGAAAATTGGAGTATCCAGATGAAGGCGCTTCTTGGATCATTAGATGTGGGGAAGTAACAAATGATGGGTTTGCAGAACCGGCTAATACAACTGGGTACACAGCAGCCCAGAACAAGGTGATGAAAGAGACGCGATAAAAAGATAAAACATCATTGTACATGTTGTTTAGGGTTGTCGATGAATCAGCCTTTGAGAAGATTGATGGTTCGACTACGTCGAAAGCAGCGTGGGACACTCTTGAAAGAGCGTTCAGAGGAGAAGATAGAGTCAAGCAAGTTCGCTTGCAAACTCTTCGAGGTGAACTAGAAAGAATGAAGATGAAGGAGACGGAATCCGTGTCGGAGTACATAACGCGTGTGCAAACGGTGGCAAATAAACTGAGTCGAAATGGAGAAGCATTGACTGATGCTCGTGTTGTCGAAAAGATTTTGAGATCTTTGACAGACAAGTTTGAGAATATAGTATGTGCAATAGAGGAATCGAAGGATCTTTCGAGAGTTACTGTCGAAGAAGTTGCAAGTTCTCTCGAAGCACACGAACAATGAAAGTTGAAGAAGAATGAGGAGGTATCTGATGACGCAGATCAAACCAAGGAAGTTTCCAGAGACGAAAGAGCATTGTTCTCTCAAATTTTTTGTAGGAGAGGACATGGCCGTGGAGGACGTGATGGTGGACGAAGTTATCAAAACAACAACTTCGAAAGAGGACAATCAAGCCAACAAAATTGGCGTGGCAGAGGACGTGGTCAAAGAGGTGGTCGAACAAACTACACAAACATTGAATGTTACAAATGTAACAAACAGGGCACTATGGGATCAGAATTCCTACTGCACAATGTGGAAAGATGGGACATCTTGCAAAAGATTGTCGTCTCAAAAGAAAAGTGGAAGAAACAATAAACTTTGCCCAAGATACAGGTTTGAATGAAGGTTTTCTGCTGATGACTCAGAAGGGAATAGATGAAGCAAATGACACTATGTGGTATCTTGACTCTGGAGCAAGTAACCATATGTGTGGTCACAAACACCTATTTAGAGAGATTGCAAAGATTGAAGATGGCCATGTATCCTTTGGAGATGCATCGAAGATAAAGGTCGAAGGAAAAGGTACAATTAGTTATGTGCAGAAGGATGACTTGATAGGATCAATCCAAGATGTATACTATGTGCCAGATCTCAAAGCAAACATACTGAGTCTGGGGTAATTAACTAATAAAGGATATTCGATTCTCATGAAAGATCGAACGCTACACCTCAAAGATAAATCTGGACATCTGGTTGCTGAAGTCGAAATGGGGAAGAATCGAATGTACAAATTAAATTTGAGGAGAGTTCGAGAGAAATGTCTACAGGTTAATGTCGAAGATGAAGTCTCTCTATGGCATCTACGCTTTGGTCACTTAAATCATGCTGGGTTAATGAGATTAACAAAGAAGAACATGATACATGGACTTCCAGACGTGGAATATGAAGGTAGATTCTGTGAAGATTGTGTTCTTAGCAAACAAACAAGAACCTTATTTCAAAAGAAGGCTGACTATCAGGCTAAACACATTCTCGAATTAATTCACACTGACATATGTGGGCCAATTACTCCAGAATCCTTCAGTGGTAAGAAGTATTTCATTTCGTTTATTGATGATTTCTCGAGAAAGGCCTGGGTCTATTTCTTGAAAGAAAAATCTGAAGCATTCGAAGTATTCAAAAAGTTCAAAGTGATGGTGGAGAAGGCAACTGATAGTCACATTAAGGCCCTTCGATCAGGCAGAGGAGGAGAATATACTTCAACAGTATTCATGAAGTATTGTGAAGAACAGGGTATAAGAATATTTTTTACTGCAACATACTCACCTCAGCAAAATGGAGTGGCTAAAAGGAAGAATCGAACAATCCTTGACATGGTTCGATCAATGCTTAAGGGCAAGAACATGTCGAAGGAAATTTTGGGCAAAAGTTCTTCAATGTGCAATCTATGTGCAAAATAGATGTCCATATTCGAAGCTAGGAGATCAAACACCTCAAGAAGCTTGGAGTGGTCAGAAGCCAACTGTGTCTCATTTCAAAGTCTTTGGTAGTGTTGCATATGTAGATATACCAGATCAACGAAGAACGAAGCTTGAGGACAAGAGTCAGAAGTACATACTCATTGGGTATTATGAAAAGACGAAGGGATACAGGTTGTTCGATCCTGTAAACAAAAAGGTGATAGTAAGTAGAGACGTTCGTGTGAACGGCAAGAAATGGAACCGGAACAAAAAGCGATGGTTGAAGCTGGAGAATCATCTTTTGTTGTGCCTACAAACACTTCGATAGATCATGAAAACTCTGATAGTGAGAATGAATCATCACAACCCAGAATGCGAAGCTTACAAGATTTGTATGACAACACAGAAGAAGTGCATCTTGTATGTCTGTTGGCAGACTCTGAAAACATTAGTTTTGAAGAATCATGGAGAAATGGAAAATGGAAAATGCCATGAACGAAGAATTCAAGCCCATTGAGCATAACAATACTTGGGAACTTGCTGAGTTACCAAAAGGAAGTCAAACTATTGGTGTGAAGTGGGTATTCAAGAAGAAGATGAATGCTCAAGGAGAAATCAAAAGGTATAAGGCGCGACTTGTAGGGAAAGACTACAAACAGAAAGAAGGAATTGATTAAGATGAAGTATTTGCACCTGTTGCAAGAATGGAAACAATTTGACTGCTCGTCTCTCAAGCTGCTCAATTTAAATGGAAGATATTTCAGATGGATGTCAAATCAGCTTTTCTGAATGGTGTACTAGAAGAAGAAGTATATGTCGAAGTACCCCCAGGATACAGGAAAGTCGAAAACAAAGGAAAAGTGTTGAGATTGAAGAAGGCACTCTATGGGCTGAAGCAGGCACCACGAGCATGGAATACACGCATTGACACATACTTCAAGGAGAAAGGTTTTTAGCAATGTCCTTATGAACATGCTCTGTACGTGAAGAAGAATAAAGAAGATATTATACTTGTTGCTCTTTATGTCGATGATCTAATCTTCATGGGAAATAATGATCCTTTTATTGAAGAATTCAAAAGCGAAATGACACGTGAGTTCGAGATGACAGACTTAGGCCTGATGAGATACTATCTTGGCATAGAAATTCGACAAGAAGAAACAGGAATCTTCATCTCACAAGAAAAATATGCAAAAGACATCCTGATGAGGTTCAAAATGGATAGCTGCAATCCAATTTCGACACCAATGGAACCAGGAACAAAGCTTTCGAAATTTGATGGGGGAGAGCGTGTCGAAGCAAGTAAATTTCGAAGCTTTGTAGGAAGTCTTCGATACTTGACTTGCACAAGACCAGATCTTTCGTTAAGTGTTAGCATTGCGAGTCAATTTATGGAAGAACCAATCCACACACACTGGAAGGCATTAAAAAGAATTCTTCGATACGTTCAAGCAACTGTGTCACTTGGAATGTTTTACTCAAGAATAGAAGAGTACAAGCTGACTGGATACTCTGACAGTGATTGGTGTGGAGACATAGATGATCGAAAGAGCACTTCAGGCTATGTGTTCTTCATGGGAAATACTGCTTTCACTTGGGTTTCGAGGAAGCAACCAATTGTAACCCTTTCGACATGTGAAGCAGAATATGTAGCAGCATCTTGGTGTGTATGTCATGCAATATGGCTTAGAAGACTATTAAGCAAGATGGAGCAAAGACAAGAGAATGCAACCAATAATCCTAGTCGACAACAAGTCAGCAATCGAACTAGCGAATAATCCAGTGAATCATGAAAGAAGCAAACACATTGATGTTCGATTCCATTTCATTCGAGAACATGTGAAGGAAGGAAGTGTCGAACTAAAACATGTAGCAAGAAAGGACCAGGCTGCAGACATCTTCACAAAACCATTGTCGAAGGAGTTATTCGATAGAGGCAAAAGAATGCTGGGAATGATAGATCGAAGAAGCATTTAATTTTATGGGGGAGTTTTGTTGGAATAAAACTTAAATGCAGTCAAAGAGAGTTTGAAAGTTATTCTCTTGGGATTTGAAAAGTCCATTCCTTGTATCTATACCTCCTTGGAAATATCCAGTATTTAATATTTAGCATTTCTTATGTAGCATTTATTTCTTTGTAGTTTTTGAGTCTCTATATATAGAACTCATTTGTATCATATTTCTCAAGGCAGTTAAACATTTCGATACCAAAAGAAATTGCAGTCCTCTAAACACCATGTCTAAATAGTTTATCAGTATTATTGTCTTGTTTGTTGTCTTCATTATTAACTATAGTACTTCTATTATATTACATTACATATACATATGAAATCATCTGAATACTTGATTATTAAATTAACTATGTTGTACCTATAATGTTCTTGTGACATGCCAAATTGATCCCTAAGCTCAATGGGTGGAGAGTGTCATCCATATCTGATGTTACCAACATGGGGAACCAAAATCAATGCAACCATTTCAAAAGGCAGAAAGGTAATAGTATAATATCTATTGAACAAGCATGAGTATGCATCATACCAAAAAGCAAGCACTCATATTTGACTCCAGCAATCCTGCGACTACTCATCTCGAATGAGCTTTGAATCTGCATAAAAGTTTCAGTAACCAAAATTTAAATTTTCTGATGTTCTTTCTCCAAGGCAAGTCTTGAAATCTTAAGCTCAAGAGTACTTGTTACAGTAGTAGTTTAATCCTAGATAGAGAGGACCTTTGTCAGACCAACGATTGATCTAACAAGTAGATGGTATGACTAGAAACTTTTGATAATGAGACTGAAATTTGAGAATGCAAAAATAAATTGTCAATCTTCCATATGGAATGTTTTAGCGTTTCCAACCTTCACAAGATAAGGCTTGTACACTTTCCCATTATTTCCATAAAGACCAGGGATAGATTATTACAGTTCGTGGAAACATGCATTGTCTTTTATCTACAAGTCAATTGTGCATGTTCTATGTTAAAGGGTGTTACAAGTTTTTTTTTGAGTTATTATTTTCTTCATAAAATATCTAAATGGTGAAATTTGATTAAATGTATTTGTAGAAATATTTCACTTTCATAGTGAAATATGATTAAAGAAAAGTGAACGTAAGCACTTGGATTTCCTTCTCTAGATCAGTACTCCGCCGAACTACGTTCTCTATGCAAGTGATATGACAATGTCTAGAATTGTCATGAGTGTTTAAAACAAAAATGGGCAAAACTGGCCGAAAAACATGTCATCATATCATTTGAGCAAATGTCAATTTTCAAATTATCATATCACCTTCTACATCAGATCACTTGTCAAAACATCGAAGTTGTCTCAAATTTCAAAAAAAAAAAAAAACAGGGTCTAAATTTTCTATAAGGCAGATACAATTATTTGGAGCTTCCAGTATAATCAAACATTTCTTCAAAGCATCTACATTTCAAATAATAAATCCCTATTAAAAGCAAAGAATATAAGAAAACTAAAACTAGACAACTTAAAGGATTTAGCTTTCCCTTTCTGATATCAATTGGTGGACGCCTCTGCCAAGCGAGAAGGACATTAGAGAGATTTTTCAATAGTATAACCCCATTACAGACTTGCAACTAGTCTAGTCAGGTATAGTTATGTATGCTAAAGAGTTTTGTTTTGAATTCATTTTGATAACTTTGATGTAATATCAACCAACTTTAATAAATGAATAAAAGAATAAGGTATCTAATGTAGTATTGTAGTTAAACTAACTAATGTTGGTTCACGGTCTTGAAATTTTTGTCACAAAAGAAATTATCGAGTTGAGTCGCGAATTGGTTTGTTCTTTCTAAGACGTTTTGCAGTTCTGCCCAAAATTATGCAAAGCAGTCGAACTACTGTATCACCTTCAGGATAAAACAGCTCACTTCTATACTATACGATCACTATTTGCACGATAGATAATCGGTCTAGAAATACACCCTCTGATGATACAAGACCATTCAAATATGGTATCAATATCATTTGTAGAATCTAGTACAAAGACTAGTCGTAATAATTTCTCAATCGAAGAGAAAGTCAAATAATTCTCCAAAGAGAATATAATAATGGTCATTTGACCACTCATAATAATTTCTCCAATAAAGAAAAGTCCAAATAATTCTCCAAAGAGAATCCTAAAATTAATACTTGAAAATTTCTCAACTCTAATGAGGAGAAATAAACATAATTCTCTAAATAGAATTCAAGAAAATACTCAGAAAATTCAACGAGTAGGAAGAAAGTGGGAGAAGTTGGCGCTTCGACAATTCGAGAGACGTTGAGTTATGAGAGTGAGGAAGGAAAAACTAATAGAATAGTTTTTGGTGTAATTTGGAATGAAACATGTGCACTCCTTATATAGTGAAGTAAACTAGTTAAAATTTCTCACATAAGCAATGTGGGACTAAGGGATTTTTTCAACCATAAAAATCATTTTAACAATGTGGGACTTAAAATAATTTTAAATTAATATATTGGAACATGGACATGTTCCAACAATCCCCCACTTGAATTTAAATAAGTAATTTTAGAAGTAACGTCAAACGTTTCTAAGATTATGCATAAACAAAGGTGTCTATGACTTGAACCTTTGCGTAGCAAGTAGGAGTCTGATTCAACAAGAGTGACACAAATGTCTTGAACTCTATCTCAGACTTCAAATCCGCACACAACTTTTTCTTAAGGTGTATTCTAATAGCTCGTGCATTAATGGCCCTGCACGTGTATCCCAGTTAATAAAGACTCTAGGAATTCTGCCTCGAAATTCCATAGGAACTGGCCCAAGTTCCACAATCACAAAGTTGAGTCTATCAAGAGTACTCATGTAGCCTAGGTACTCCCTCATACAGAGTATAGATATCATTAAGAGTTTTTATTATCTCATCCTCTTATTACTTCAGAATTCATACTTCTCTTATTCACATTAGCATGATCACCTCATATTACTCACAACTTGTTATTACCCATTGAACCTATTTCTTGGGATCTCCAGTCATTTAGGTCGGGTTACCATCATGAACAACTCATTTTTCTTTAGGCATTAGTCTCATCTTATATGATGTATTATAAACTTTCTCTCTAGCTAATCCTTTCGTCAAAGGATATGCTAAATTTTCATCAGTGCGTACATTATCCACTCTTACAGCTCCTTTAGAGATAAAATCTCTAACAGTAATGTGCTTTCTTCTAATTTGACGTCTTTTACCATTATAATAATAGTACTCAATTTTTGCAACAGTCGCGATACTATCGCAGTGGATCAACATAATTGGCATAGGTTTTTCCCATAAGGGAATCTCAGAAAGCAAGCATCTTAACCAACTTGCTTCTTCACTAGCACTTACTAATGCTATCATTTCAGACTCCATCGTGAATTGAGCCAGGAAAATCTATTTCTTTGATTTCCAAGATACAACTCCTATAGCTATAGAATATATATCCATTAGTTGCTTTGGAATCATCTGATAAGGTATTACAATATGCATAATTGTATCCTTCAAATACAATAGGAAATCTTTGATAATGTAAACTGATATTCATGGTCCTTTTAAGGTACTGCATGACTCGCTTAATAGCTTGTCAATGTTCATTACTCGGTTTACTAGTAAACCTACACAAAAATCCTACAGCATATGCAATGTTTGATCTCGTACAATCAGTGGCATATCTAAGACTGCCAATGATGCTTGCATATTCTGTCTATCTAACACTTTCACCAGTGTTCTTAAACAATTTCATGCTTGGATCGTATGGTGTATGTAACTGAAAGATCTTTTCCACGTAGTGTGATTGATCCAAAGAAATTCCTTGCTCAGATCTCATGATCTTGATACCAAGAATCACACTTTCTTCTCCGAGGTCTTTCATATCAAAGTTGTTGCACAATAGTGATTTCACATCATTAATGGTCTGAATGTTTGACTCAAATATGAGTAGATCGTCTACATATAGACATATGATAGTGCATATGCGATTCTCAAATTTATAATAAACGCCATTTGTCACTTTCATTCACTTTATACCCATTTGATATCATTAAGTTAATAAACTTTTCATGTCATTGCTTAGGAGCTTGTTTTAGTCCATACAAAGACTTGTCTAACTTACAAGCCTTATTTTCTTGTCCATGGATCACAAACCCTTCTGGTTGTTCCATATATATTTCTTCTTCTAAGTTACCATTTAAAAAAGTTGTTTTAACATCCATTTGATGTACTATTATGTTATAAATAACAGATATTGAAATAAGTACCCTAATGGATGTAATTCTAGTGACAAGAGAAAAAGTGTCGAAGAAATCTATATTTTCTCTTTTTCTAAAACCCTTGGCAACAAGACGAGCCTTATATTTATCAATACTTCCATCAGGTTTTAGTTTCTTTTTCAAAACCCATTTAGAACCGATTGGTTTCCAACCAGGAGGCAAGTCTACTAAGTTCCAGGTCTTGTTAGATTCTAAAGATTTTATCTCATTATTGATAGCTTCTTGCCATAAATCAACATCCAGAGATGACAAGGCTTCTTTAAGATTCATAGGATCTTATTCTACATTATAATCCGCATAATCGACCCATAGTCTTTAGCAACTCTTACTCGCTTACTTCGCTGAAGTTGTATTATCAAGATCGTCTTGCTTTCGTGCTTTTTATCACGGAAATGTGACTCGATTGTGTGCCCCCACTATTTCTCAATTTGAAAGGAAATTTGTCTTCATAGAATTCAACATCACTTGATTTTATTATCACTTTTGCATTTAGGTTAGAAAACCTATATGCTTTATCGTTGTTGCATATCCAATGAATACACATTCATATGCTCTACTAGCGAGTTTAACTCATTTCGGATCCAAAATTCTGACATAAGCCAGACAACCTCAAGTTCTCAAATAAGACAAGTTTGGTTGTATTTTCTTTAATATCTCATAAGGAGAGATCTTACTTTTGACTTGGGACTTTATTCGTGACATAGAAAATAGTCAATAAAATTTCCCCCCACCAGTGAGGTGCAACACCAGAGTTCATCATAATTGCAACAACAAGTTCAGTAAGAGTTCTATTCTTTCTTTATGCTTTACCATTCATTTCGTGAGAATATGGAGCAATGTTTCATGTATAATTCCATGTTCAATATAAAACCATTAAATAGACCAAATTCATATTCAGTTCCCTTATCACTATGAAGTCTCTTAATCTTCTTACTAAATTGATTCTCTATTTCAGTTACATACAACTTAAACATATCAATTTCACTCACAAAAATATCATTCTTCGCAATAGTGTACAAACCTACTGCAATATATTGACTAAACCCTGCCTTAAAAGAAAACTAGAAACACGATTCTTCCTAATCTCATAAACATGCATGACGTCCTTCGAGACTAAAGTCTTTATGGAGGTGAAACTCAACTCCATGTCTCCAATTCCAGCAACATTAGTGGTGTGGACATCTTCCAATAACACTTTCTTATCTTTAGTATTCATGTATATTTTAAACATAACACGATAACTAACACAGCGAGAGACACCAATGTTTATCCACCAACCTTCAGATTCATCAACCATGTTGATTTCAATGATCATAGCAAAAATTGCCCATTAGTCAGGTTAACCTGTGCATTAGGGGCATCACCAAGTTCAAGCCTGCTTCTACATCTCTTAGCCATATGACTTGGTTTTCCATAGTTAAAACAAAAGAGAAACCAACATTATTTCTTTGAGGTAGTGGTTCTTGCTTAGTTGGAGCAATTGGGGCCATGGAAAGGTTCCCATTCTTAATTCGGTTCACAATATTGCAGTTTTGATTCTTTAATCATTTGCCAAATGGCTTTAGAACTACACCGGATTTCTTTTTGTTGTTTGAAACACCAAGACTTTTTTTTTGATATTGTCTCTAAGGTTCATTTATTTAACTCAAGGTGAATAATCAGATTCTCAATAAAAATTCCTTTTGTTTAGTAGCGAAGCAAAGTTTTTAAGACATTCAAACTATTGTGTAGTTTTTCAATAATATAAGCAATTTGAAATTGTGCATCTAAACACATACCTTTTGCAATGATATTATAAGCAATATTTTGAAGTTCGTAACACTGAGCCTCCATCGACCTTTCATCTTTGCCATTTGATTCTTGAAGTAGCGGTTAACATCATTCTCCTGTTCTACGACTTCTTCAATACTAGTTTTTCAGATCCTCATAAACATGTTTTGGAGTATCACAATTACTACAATAATCATACAGATCATTTGCGAGTCCATTCAGAATGTTATAATCATTCTCTTTCTATAAGGAGATTTCTTCCCTTAGTTGTAAATTCTTCACTTTAATCTATGTTGTAAATTCAGATTCATTGAAATTGACAATTTCATCTGAGTTCATAGATTTCTCTATTTTAGTTTGTTCGACTGACCCAAATGGAATAGTAGGAATGTCATCGATCAAAATATTGACAACATTCTTTATGGTTAAGAAAACCTCACTTTTGTTGCCAACACATGAAATGCACTCCTTCAAACTTGAACGGTTTGTCCGAGACAATTTTGGAAGTACCGATAATTTCTTCAATAGCCATGGCAGTTTGAAACGTCTTAAAATTATTGGTTCAAGGTCTTAAAAATTTTGCCACAGAAGAAATTACCGGGTTGAGTCGCGGATTGGTTCGCTCTCTTTAAGACGTTTCGCAGCACTGCCCAAAATTATGCAAAGCAATCGAACTACCGTGCCGCCTCAAGGATAAAACAGCTCAGTTCTACACTGTACGATTATTATTTGTACGATAGATAATCGGTCTAGAAATACATCTTTTGATGGTAAAATACCATTCAAATATGATATCAATATATCATTCGTAGAATCTAGTACAAAGACCAGTCGTAATAATTTCTCAATCGTAGAGAAACTCAAATAATTCTCCAAAGAGAATATAATAATGGTCATTTGACCACTCATAATAATTTCTCCAATAAAGAAAAATCCAAATAATTCTCCAAAGAGAATCCTAAAATTAATATTTGAAAATTTCTCACATAAGCAATGAAACATTGACACTCCTTATATAGTGAAGTAAACTAGTTAAAATTTCTCACATAAGCAATGTGAGACTAAGATATTTTTTCAATCACAAAAATTATTTTAATAATGTGAGACTTAAAATAATTTTAAATTCAATAATTTTAAAGAGTTTAGTTTTGAATTCATTTTGACAACTTTGATGTAATATCAACCAACTTTAATTAATGAATAAAAGAATATCCAATGTAGTATTGTAGTTAAACTAACTAATGATAGCGCACGTACCTGACAATATATTTTAAAGACAGAGAAGATAACTTCATCGTCAAAAATCACTTCTGCATGGTTACAAACTAATTTGACCCACTGGAAAAACAGGATAAATTCAAATTAGGACATAATTGTTAGGAAAAAAAGTTGAAGATTTCATCCAACAATCCCAGTGTAAACTACTGCTAAAATTCTCATATTAGAACCTACCCACGTAACATGAAGCACAATAATTTTATCATTAAGCACTAAGCACTTACCATGTAACACCAATGTCGGCTCTACGACACAAATCACAAAACCTGCCCTAACCTATTCAAAAAATTGAAGAGTTTGCTTTTATCTTTTCTTCTGTTTTTTAATTTAGGTTAGAGAAAAATAAGATGAAAGAAGAAGAAAGATCAGAAAACTAGGGATTGAATTGTAAAAGAGAATTATTTGGAGCTATGAAATGGATTTTTGAGAAGATGATGGATGGAAGAAAAAAATGAATATGTGGTAATTTGTTAATGTCTTTTTGTTATTTTAGTTAATATTACTTAATAAATTTACCCCATTAATATTCATTTATTTTAATTAAACAGTTAACACTGAATAAAATAAATTATAATTTATTAATGTATTTAGAATTAATATTTTGGTTTATAAATTTAGATGGTTTTTTTCCGTCCATCAAAATTTACAGCCGTTTTAAATTTAATGGAGTAATGATAAAAATTTGATTAAGACAACATTTTTAATTTACATTCATTTTTAAAATGTAGGATATATATTATCATCTATAACTATATATATAAAAAGATATAACATATTTTCATATTCATTTTATCCTTTAAAAATCAATTCATCTCTTCAAAATAACCCTAAACTATTTAAAAAAATTTTAAAAATGAAACATACTTTAACCGTAAATTCAAATTATATGTAACTCATTATAAATTAATCTCAAATTTTAATAGGTAAATTCAGAAGCTGTAATGGGTCAGTAACTTCGTCTATAATGCTAAAATTACGGAGGAGGAATGTATCTGCAATGCACTTCAATGATCAAGTGAGTAAGACTGCAAATATAAGTGAGAAAAAAAGAATTAAGAGTTGAATACCTAACCTAACATGTGTGAGGGTATTTATAGTGTCCCAAAGGCTTGATCATTGATTCACATTATGAGTCGAATATCTAGGCCCGAAATGCGTACAACCAGGATTCCTTCTTGAAAGCAGGAAATAACATCTTTCACTCACACTTATATTCATCGATACGATTAATTTAAAAAATACAATTAAATTTTTGACGCATGAAACCATAATTAAATTATAAAATATGTTTGCACGCGTCCCCACGATAAAGAAATTCAATTAATTTTTTGACTGTGTGAAATCATAATTTAATTATAAAGTATGATTAACTTTTTTACGCGTGCGCACAATAAAAAAAAAGCGGATCAGTGGACATGAGAGTGCC
This sequence comes from Vicia sativa, assembly GCA_021764765.1. Classification (NCBI taxonomy): domain Eukaryota; kingdom Viridiplantae; phylum Streptophyta; class Magnoliopsida; order Fabales; family Fabaceae; genus Vicia; species Vicia sativa. The sequence continues at coordinate 64,362,924 of CM038794.1, forward strand.
CGTTTAGACGCTAGTGTGATAATAATTAAAATCAAATTTTATTTACAAAATTACCACCATATTTTTTACTTACACCCATTTTTAGTATATCGGGTGTAAATAATATATTGATATATTACAAGATTATAGTAGCTCCTTTATATAAATATCAAGATCATTCATCGTTTATAAAAATGGAAAACATATAAATTTTTCATAAAATATTCATAGTTTCTTACATATCGAAAAATTCTTAATTTAAATACTTACATATCAAATATGACCTCTAACTACAAAATAATAACCTAGATAACAAGCATATGTGATATTTAAAACACTTATAAAAATAAATATTACACTCACAACAATGTGAGAAGATCCGGTTCCACATGAAAGCACTCTTAATCGAATTTGAAAAATATTCATGAAGGAGAGCATTAAAAATATCACACCTAAAATAAATAAAACTAAAGAAAGTAAGGCGACACATCGAAAATAAACACTCTAAAAGATGTTTTGAAAGTTTCTTTCAAAACGATCAAATCACCTAGCACTAATTTAAATAATTGTGCTATAAGTGCAGAGCATATAAGAAAAGAAAATGAATATACTTCATATATTAGAAGGTGGTTTACAATTTAATGCGCTTCTCCAAACTTCTTTGATTTGGACTGGCCAAGAAGAGGCCTATAAAATCCCCAATAATAACAAGAAAGTTTGTCTTAAATATACTATCCAAACGTTTCATGCTTTCGGTTGAAATTTTGATAGTATCTTCGGGATGATTAAGAAAGTGTGCACTTTCGATATTGCGGAGATTTGAAATTCTTGATTGTGCAACTTGTTGCAGTTCTATGTGATCGTTCATCATGAAAGAAAATCTATCATAAAAATAAAATTTCCAACACTAAATTATATTTTTTATTTTTTGTTGGTATGTGTTTACAGTGATTTCTGGTAAACAACCGCTAGTCTTCCAAACTATCAAATAAACTTAATAACTGTTATTCAATCTCTCTGGTAACTTGCAGGATCGACTAGATTGATCCTATGGGGCATGGTCGTTTGGATAAATCGAATTGTAAGACTGGTTTTTATATTTAGGATTTTTGATTAAAGTGTTTTAGAGACATTCAATCTACTCCGATTACTACACTGAATGATTCCAATGACTTGATTAAGCAAATAAATGTAAAACTAGACTGAACGATTAAAGATTCGAATAGGATAAAAGACATTTAAATGCAGAAAAGAGTAAAAGCTTTAATGTAAAGATTTTAATGTAAAAGCATGAATGTAAAAGCATGAATGTAAAAGGTTTCTGAATATATAAAGGACTCGAATATAAGAACAGCAGCAAATAAATGACTTTGAATGCAAAAGTATTTGAAATGACAGTGACATGAAAATGGAAGATAAACTGGAAAAGATAAAGAGTTTTTACTGAATTATAAATATTTGGTGTTATCATACGTACATTGTTCGAGCATTCTTTTCCCTATCCATGTGATATTTTGAATGTTTACTGAATTTTGTACAATAGATATGTGTCATACCCCAAAATTTGCCCTCCACCATCTCAAGGATTCTTCAAGGGTTGATCAGACAAACCCTCTCCTAGACAATCAACCCAAACTAGGGTTTGACAATTCTCAGATCAAGATGGACTTCCAACATCTCCAATGGTCTTCATGCCTCCTCATATGCTTCAAAGTTTCTCCATGTCAAGTTTCAAGCCTCACAAGTCAAGTTTCCTCAGACAATTGCTCAGATGGTTGAAAATCAGTTGTATTGGACAAAAAGTCAACTGTGGTCAACATACAGTCAAACTTCATAATTTTTGGTCAACATCCTCATTTTGAAGTTACATTCATCATTTGATCAAGGGTTGATCATGATTCATCAAGAAAACTCAAGATTTGCTCAAAAGTCAAACTTTCTAAATTAGGGTTTCTTAGTGAAAAGTCAACCAAATGTTGACTGGGCATAACTTCTTCATACTTTCTTAGAAATTTTTCCACCACCTCTTGTTTTGAAGGAAATTCAATTCTCTACAACTTCATGTCTCACAAGAATGTTCAAAAAATGCTTCATTTGGAAGGTATGGATCAAAACATTACAGGTCCTTTTTCAAAGTCAACAAAAAGTCAACATTTTGTTTTGAAGATATATTGAGCATGTAAACTCCAATTGAGATGAAACCAAAGATGTTGGTTAGAGGACTCTTAGAGCTTTCCAAAATGTCCAAGAACACTCAAAAATGTGGAAAATTGAGCAAGATACACCATTCACAAGTTGGGCAATTTTGAAGAAGTGCACAAAGAGAGATATTTCTAAAAATCAAAATTTTTGCAAATGGGCTTACTTTTTCTTCATCCAAAATTGTTCCTTATACAATTAGGAATATCCAAGCCCAATGCCACGAATTTTTATTTTATTTTTCTATTTAATTTGGATTTTATTCATTTAAATACAAATTAAATTCAAAAATAAGGTATAAAATCAAAATTAATTGCAAATTTGATTTTTCTCTCTTCCTTGAGATCCAAGCAACCCAATAAAGCCAGCAAATTTCGAAATTTGATTGGATATGGCAAGAATTTGATTGAAATTGATCAAAAAAGAGAAAATTTGATTTGATACAAAATCAAATATATTTTGCATTGATTGGTGATTAATTCTTTCTCAAATCAACTTCAATTCCATCTACTATATATACACAATACATAGCACATGATTGAGAATGAAAAAATTGGCTTGAGGAACCCTAACCTAATTCAAAAATTCGTGCCATACAAGCTACTAGCAGCCTGGGATTAAGGTCGATTCAATTGATTCCAAGCATCAAAACACCTTCCTTGACATCCACTGAATCGATCCAAACCTTTACATTGCCCAAAAACATCAAGAACCAAGCAAATACGATTTCGGTTTGTTCTTATTTTTCCAAAATCGAATTCTGTTTATCATGCATTATTAATGAGTTTTGATGTTTGTTTTGTGTTTAGAATGAAGATTGCAAACTTTCTGGATGGTTTAATTGTATTTCTATGGCCGGAAACACGAATCACCATGATTAGGGTTTTCCGAACCGACTAGGTTTCTCTAAACGAAAAATTGGACCATGAGACCACCACCATCGTGTTCAGAACGATGTTTCCAATCGATTCATACCCTTGAATGTTATTTATATTGTCTGTGTTTGATTTTGAGAATTGCAAGGGCTATAGCGTCGCACTGAGGCCGACGCTATATTTTTAAATTTTTAAAACGAAGAAGATGAAGTTTGGCGCGGGGACGATGCAGCCTGGAGGTGACATGTAACACCCCATCTAAATACCCCGAAATATATTAATTAAATTAATATCAAATCAACTTTAATCAGAGTTAACACGGCAATTGAGGGATGTCACAATTAATAGATAAAATAAAACTTCAATCAAACAGTAGCCATGCTACACTGAGGATCAATTTTTAGATAGTTTAGTCAAATTAAGACCATGTCTTACACAGCGGAAAACTTCATAACCAAACGGAATAATCCAATCATTATTATTCCCAACAAAATTAAGGAAAACAACTAAACAACTATCTAATTCCTCAACTAACGCTCCCTGTTGTTACAATCTAATCGTAGCATGACACCGACACGCGAACTTATATGATAAGCTCTAGAGCCATCCTCGTAAAACTCCTCACCGCTAACTTTAATGAAATTGTAAAGTAAGGTGAGACTTCTCAATTAAAGCATATTATAAGCTTCTCAATTAACAATATATTTCAAGCATATTAATCCACCCATTTCAACATAACTTCAGATTCAATACACAATTACAACCATATAATCATCAATGCACAACCATAATCAATCAGAGAATAGTAACACTGGAAGACATCCTAATATGTTACTATTCCACGCAATTAAAATGCAGACTCAATGCATGTGGTACCAACACGTGACCAAGTCACCCAACACTGATCCATCATCAACCGGATACAGTACCATCGATTCGTCCATAAACATCCGGACACGAATCCAAATTAACCACCCATCCTCACTGCATATGTTATCTAATCCAAGTCAAATTCCGCACAATGGGAATTAACTTCACCAAACAATGCATATGCATGCATATCACTAGCATGCAACATTCAACATAGGTTATGACCACATCAGATATCATAAACCTTCATCAACCACAACATGATATAATCACCTATCATGAAATAATTCACCACAAAGCATAAATATGCCAAACACTTACCCTTCAGTTGGTAAGACTATCACCGGTATATACATCACAACAACAACAACTAAGATCAACAGCTATCAGGTATATACAACACCAACAAACACATGATATCAAACACCATCATGAAATACACCAATTTATCATAAACCGAATCCAACCAAAAACCCAAAACATGGTATTCCAACCATCATGCATACAAATAACCACAGCATAAACATGCCTTACGTTCACTCAGCATCAATACATCCATTACTACAATTCCACTTCTACATACACCTCAATATGCTAATTAATTGTCCGCTTTAAATTCGACTTTTTCAAAATAATTTCAACTTTAGAAAATCTTTTCATTTTATAAGATAGAGCATTAAATTTAAGAAACAACGTCCAAAACGGCGCCAAAACGGACTTACGGTTTGAAAGTTATGAATTTTTAAAGTTTGGAAAATTTTCAAAGCTATGGAACCTTCCTCCTCGGGAGTAACCGTTCCCACAACTCAAAAATACACACTGAAAATGTATGGGGAACCCGGTTCCTCCGTAGAAACGCCCTCGTAAGTAAAATCTCATTTTTCGAAAATTAACGTGGAACCTTCCCCCACACAGAATCGGTTCTCGAGTTCAAAAATGTTATTTTTCTTCATTTTAAAAGTCGGAACCCGTTCTCCTACTGGGAACCGGTTCCCACGACCTTCGCACCCAAAATTCCATTTTGACGAATAGTTCGTGATACTTGAACTCGACTTTTAGTGATTTGTATCGCAAATGCGGATAGCAAGAGTCGCCACCGCTTTTATTTTTATCCATTAAGGGAAGGTAAAAGTACGTAAAAGACCTTCGTTAGATTCTCGAGTACGGGAGAATGGTTATGAAAAGGGAAGGTATTAGCACCCCTTTCCATCCGTAGTTATCTACGGGCTCTTAGTTGCTCTAGATCACTTTTAAAATTGTGCTTTCTGTGTGTTTGAAAAAATGTTTTGAAAAGGCATTTCGCTTTGACTTTGTAATGATTCATGTAGGAATGTATACAAAGTGTTCGTAAATGTTTCGTTTTGAAAAGAGTTTGAACTTTGACAAAAGTGTGTGGTGTGAAAAGCATTTGATCGAGCAAGCAACTAAAAGTCTGTGTTTACCTACTCAGAATTGGTCGTTTTTGTATTTTTACTCTCCTTTAGAATAGCGCTAGCCATACCATTAGTTAGTAGGTAGCTCCATTCGTTGGATGTAAGCGACATTCAAGGGACATCGGATGGTCATAGAAAGCAACTTGTAGGAAGTATCCTAGCACATTCGAAGGACTATCATCATTTTCGTGAGGCAATCGAGGGTCAAGATCATGTATTCGAAGCGACATCGTGGGTCTTATGATCTTTGTATCAAGGGACTATGATGATTTGTTTTGAAGGCAACGGTGCTAGAATACCTCTACGCTCGAGGGACATGACCATTTTGAATTGCAAGGCAACGAGAGAGAATTACCCTAAGGGGTGCATGTGTGAAGAAGTGTGTTGATTTCAGATATTTTTATCTTTGAAAATTAGTGGGCTAAGTTCATTATTATCTTGCCATACACGCCTAGTTACTAGCAATTGATAGGGTGCGGAAAGTAAAATGCGGAATGTAAAGGTGCGGAAAGGTAAATCCTACGCTATTACATGGCTTTGGGGCAGATACATAATTTAAACTTGCGGACAACAATAAAAAAATCTAATTTAAACTATTACATCCCATGAGCAGTTACATTATTGAAAAAATAAAATGATAAAGAAAGAATCGTCTGAATCGGATCAACTCTGTAAAGGAATGAGAAATCGAAAATACGATATGAATCGAACAAGAGAAAAAATGTTAGAAAAATGCAAATTTTTATATGAGAAAAATATGACATGCTGGAAATAGTATTAATATGCTTAAATAATTTTTTGGGATTTTTTAGATGCAATTTAATAATTAAAAACTAATTAAAGGTGATTTAAATGCAAAATTATGAATAAAAATAAATATGCATGCAAAATTGTATTTTTTAATTTTATAAATTAAATAAAGGTTTTCTGAAAATAATGCAAAAAGAAAATTAATTTTTGATGATTTTTTAATGCAGAAATAAAATGTGGAAATTAATTAAAATAACATGTAAATATTAAAATAAATATGAAATAGTTAGAAAATGCAAGTTTGGAAAAAGAAAAGCAAAACCAGGTGCTGGAAAGGATCGAACTCATGACCCTGGAGAGGATCTTCAAACAGCCAGCGCCTTAACCACTACACCATCATGCATTTGGTGTTTGAAAAGCTGAAATCAATTGAATATGAATGTCAACGTGTCATGAATATTTGAAATCAAAACACAGTCAGCGCGCGGGCCCCAGTTGGAAAGGAAAGAGCGAATCGAATGAGCCATTATGCCACGCACGCGGTCAAGAGGTCAGCGCCGGAGTCAGCCACCGGAACCCTAACGCCGATCATCTTCTCCGGCACGCTGCTTTTCGAAAACCTGCAAAATAGCCAAAATCAAAGCACAAAGAGAACCCTACCCCCTAATTCGACCCCTACGAATTCAATGGTGGTGTTCATTTAATCGGCCCTCGGCAATGAGTTTCAAGAAAACGATAAAACCTGCCCTAACAATGGTAAACCTTCATCCCGGCGTTAAACTTCACATGTTATACGTCAGACATGTTCTACTAGATCTCCTGAACTCAACCAAACAAACAAAAATAGTCAATGATGCATGGATTTTTGAAATCGATTTCAAGAAAAACAACAAACCGGTGAGTGTTAGGGAGCCCGATTCTGGATGATTTGGCTTCAAGTAAGAGTTGATTTCGCTTGCTGGGATGTCAATGAACAAGATGGAATGCTCAAAACACCCTGAAACTGGCTGGAGAATAAAATTCGATTTTCAAAGATTCTTGAAAAAAATTGGCAACATAAGGGTTGTGTATTGGGCTAGGGTTTCGTGTTGCTGGCTTGTGTACTTGCTAGGTATTTATAGAGAAAATTTGGATGGCAAAGAGAGTGAAAAAAGATTGAATAATCAATGTGCAAATATTTTCTCTTTAAAACAAATCAAATATTTGCAAAAAATTGATTTTCTCATGAATGCCATGGCTAGCACGAATTTGGCAAGAGTCTTGGGCTTTCTTGGACTTTAAGAAAGATATAAATCCATTCCTTTTGAAAAAATACTTAATTTTCATATTTTATATAATTTATTTTTGAATTAAATGTTATAAAATTCAAATATAAATCATAAAAATAGAAAATACCAAGGCCAAGCATTTATGGGTCAAGAATAATGTCATGAACAAGTTTGGATCAAAAGATTATAGGCCCATTTGGAAAATTTTGCATTTTGACCAAAATGTCCTTTTGTGCAATTGTCCAAAATTGCCCAACTTCTGAATAGTGTATCTTGCTCAATTTTCCACATTTCTGAGTGTTCTTGGACTTTTTGGAAAGCTCTAAGAGTTCTCTAACCAACCTTTTTGGTCTCATCTCAATTGGAGTTACCATGCTCAATATATCTTCAAAACAAAAAGTTGACTTTTTGTTGACTTTGAAAATGACCTGTAATGTTTTGAGCTATACCTCTCAAATGAAGCATTTTTTGGACATCCTTGTGAGACATGAAGTTGTAGAGAATTGAATTTCCTTCAAAACAAGAGGTGGTGGAAAATTTCAGAAAGTATGAGAAAGTTATGATCAAAGTTCAGTTGACTTTTCACCTAGAAACCTAATTTAGAAAGTTTGACTTTGAGCAAATCTTGAGTTTTCTTGATGAATCATGATCAACCCTTGATCAAATGATGAATGTAACTTCAAAATGAGGTGTTGACCAAAAAATTAAGTTTGACTGTATGTTGACCACAATTGACTTTTTGTCCAATACAATCGATTCTCAACCATCCGAGCAATTGTCTGAGGAAACTTGACTCAGAGGCTTGAAACTTGTCATGGGGAATCTGAAGCATATGAGGAGGCATGAAGACCATTGAGATATTGGAAGTTCATCTTGACTTGAGAGATACCAAACCCTAGTTTGGGTTGATTGTCTAGAGAGAGTTTGTCTCGATTAACTCTCGAGGAATCCTTAAGTATATGTATGAAATCTTTGAGAAGATGGAGGAAAATTTTGGGGTATGACACCTGCCCTGCTCAATCTTCTTGTAATCGAGGGTTAGATTGACACGCTTGTCTTCGTGACCGAGGTAAGATGATGAACACCGAGTACACCCGAAAATTTGCACTCGCCATTGGTCGATGATGCGGAATGGGCTTATGATGCCATTTGGAGAAGTCAGAAATGAGTCGACACTAGACTCGAGATTACCGATGTGAGGACTGCTGGAAATTGAGCCACGCTAGCCTCGTGGGCGCCTTGTAGGAGGGAGAGGAGACGGCTTAAGATGCCATCCCGGCGAGTCGATGTTAGACTCGTGTTCATTTTTTGAATGAAGTTGTTGGTTCATTGATTTTTAACCATATATGCAGATTCAGTGAAGAATGTTGACAAATAGTTGGAGATGGACTTAAGATGCCATCCAAGGCAATCGAGTCGTATGCCGATCTGAGTCGCTGCTGATAATAAGGATCGTAATAAATCGTGGCCGACACCGAGGGAGGTCAGAGTTGGCAAAATGTGGATAGCTTCGTTGTGCATCGGGTGTTGATCCATTGCTCGTTATCGGAGGATAACCAGAGGTGATCTTTCTGATAGTTTTCCCGTCGATTCGTGGCTTAATCCTAGACCGACCGCCGGAGGACAACCAAGGGCGGTCTTTCGATAGTTTTCCGCTGATCTGGGCTTAACTCGGACCTTTGCATCGTAAGTGATCACACTGCTTTGGAGAAAACAAGAGAAACTTTGATAGAATATTTGTTAGTTTTATGCAGAATGATGCATGATGTATATGAATGACATATGCATGAATTATGACTTTATGAGTAATGTATGAATGATAGATGTGTGGTATTTCAAAACATATCTATCTTGAAGAAGGTGGATGTTCCGCTTGAGGATTCCGACTTCCGCTTGGGGAATTGCAGTGTGAGAACTCCGCTTTGAAAGAGAAGAAGGGTATCCCGGATTCCTCCGATGCACTATCCACCAAGTTCGGGCCTAGATATTGATGAGGAGGGTAGAGACCGAGAAACTCGTTGTGGAGATCTCATAGACCCCATGAAGAGAGTCCGGAGGCGATCCGTGGGGACCTTGTATGTAGACCTCGCGAGGAAATTTAGGAAGCGCCCATCGATTTGGAGTGTGATCTCGCTGAGAGCAATTGATAGTTGCTGGAGACCGAGCTGGAGTCGATCCCATTGTAATCTTTGGTCGATGAGGATGAAGTTTCTCCGATGCACTATCTCGACCAAGTTTGGTCGGATACCGCCACAAGAGAGGAAGGGACCGAGATGTCCACGGGGATAAATACCTTTGACCGAGAGGTGTTTATCGCTTGAAGATCGATGTAACATTGCTTGGTCGAGTGGAATTGTCCAGTGGATTCCCTTTGCTCACTGGGAAGTTGTGTTGGTGACTTTTGTCGCCATCTCAATTCCCGGAGCCCGTAGTAGTACTTTTGTATGTTTACTTTTCATGTGATTAGATTCTTATTGTCAAATGCGATAATCATTCAAAGCAAACGGACTTATTGCAAAACGACAAGGAAAATTGTAAAGAGAAAGAACTTGCATTTATTTGAAATGTATGATGGCCAAGTAGTTTTGTACAAGAAGAAAGTAAAAGAGCTATGCGGAAACAATCTCGTTAAGTTCCAACTATGCTACTCATATATTTCAACTATCTCATCTCCTCGTCACAAGAGAAAGAGTGAATTGATTCGCCACTTGAATCTTGAATGTCGATAGTAGTTCGAAGCGTGGACTGAAGAGACATAGTTGTACGCTTAAATCCCTAACTTTTTCCTAGACCGCTTTTCTGTTTTTAGTCTACCGATACCTTTTGCCCAAGCCGCCTTTTCTTTTCGACTTGCGGTGTACATCTTTGTATATCCTTAACTTTGCCCAACCTTTTGGTTCGTCAGATGCCCTTATTTTTGCCTAGGTCGGTCGACTAGCGGGTCTCTTTATGCAGTAGATTTTTGACTATGTTCGCTCACGTGTGTGGAAGTCTTCACCATCCATGGTGCTAAGTATCATAGCTCCACCGAAAATATCGCTTGACTACAAATGGTCCCTTATAGGTGGGAGTCCATTTGCCCTCGATCACCTTGTGAAGAATGATGTGTTTGACTACTAGATCACCGACTTGGTAGACTTTTGCGACCTTCTTGTTAAATGCTCGATCATTCGCTTTGATAACCGTCCGCGGCAAATGGACGCGAGTCTTTCTCATCAATCAATCCGGGTCAAGGCGAGTTCGACCCAATCGCTTTCGCTTAACTCGCCTCCCGGAGGACTCTGTCGAGGGTATCAACCTCGATGGGTAAGACGGCTTCCATACCGTATACGAGGGAGAAGGGGTCGCCTCGGATGTTCGCAGGTCAGAGTGGCGATAACCATGAAGAGCAATGGTAACATCTCATGCCAATCTTTGTAAGTCACCGCATTTTCTGATAATCTTCTTAATGTTCTTGTTAGGCCCACACAGCTCATCTTAGGCCGATATGGAGAAGAATTGTGATGCTTGATCTTGAATCGCAAGTGCGTAGTTGAAGGATCATCTTGTTGTTGAGATTGGAACCATTATCCGTGATAATCCTTTCTGGAGTGCCATACCGATGATAAGATTATGTTTGATGAATCGAGCCACAATGTTCTTGGTAATGTATTTACGAGGTCGCCTACCCACTTGGTAAAGTAATCAACACAAGGATGAAACGATGTCCATTGGAAGTCGGGCTTAATTCTCCAATCATGTCAAGGCCCCACATTGCAAAAGGCCAAGGAGAAGTTAAACATTCGTAGGTAATGGAGGCACGCACTTTGCTCAAGATAACCGCACTTGTGACAAGACCGAGCATAAAGGTGACAATCGCCTTCCATGGTGGACCAATAGTAACCCGCTCTCGTAATCTTCTTAGCCATGGTGTATCCACCGGAGTGGGTTCCAAATGCGCCGTAACTCTTCCATGATACGCATTGCCGTCGTCTACACAATGTGAGTAAGCACAAGTCGTGGTCAAGGCTTGTATAAGATGTCGCCGAGGAAGAATTTGATGCAAATCTTCTCATGAACTTCTTATCGTTGATAGATGCCCTCATGGATATTCCCGGTCTCAAGATACCTCACATCGTAGTACCAAGGTTTCTTCCGATCAAGCTCATAACAATACGCTGGTTCGCCAAACTTTTCAATGATGATCCGGGAGCCTCGTTGTCCCATTTAAACTTGAACATAGATACATAGTAGCCAATGCATCCGCTAACCGACTTTCTCGTGGAATGATTGAATGTGATCTCTTCAAGTAGGGATCAAACTCGTAACATGCTCTGATACGGAATGAGATTCGGATGTCGATCCCACTCGCCTTAATCGATCGATCACCAAAGTCGAGTCTCCATACACTTGCAATAACTTGATTCTTAAGTCAATGGCGTTTTGATACCCATGATACGCTTCAGATTGGCCATGTTGTTCGGTAATCAAACATAATCATGGTGAAAGGAGTATGTCCATTTGGGGATGTAAATGATGCCAATGCCAAGTGCATTGAGGCTCCATCAAAGACCATAGTCCATCGATCCTTGTTCAGTCCTTCGTCTGGGCCTGGTTCTTCACAACAGAATTAGTAAAACATCTTCATCTGAAATTGAACCGCATAGATCGATAGTCATCCACGGCTTGATGAGCCAATGATCGCTATTACACTTCCTTTGATCGTCGAGAGGTGTACCGATGTCGATTCGGCAAGATCATTTGCCATCTTGCTATTCTTCCGAGAGAGTGGTTTCTCAAATATGTATTTGATCGGATCCATCTTGGAAATCAACAAAGTAGTGTGAGTCAACATATACTGCCTTAGTCATGAGCGCCCCCAAGCCGTTGCAAGTTTTCTCAAGTCGTGAGTATCTTGTTTCACGCCGTAAACTTTTTCTAAGGTAGTATATTGCATGCTCTTTTCGACAAGACTCATCATGTTGCCCCAACACACACCCCATCGAATTCTCTAACACCGCCAAATACATGATAAGAGGTCTTCTTCAAGCAGCGGCATCGTGATGGAGGATTCGTAGGTAATCCTTGATTTTGTCAAAAGCGATCCGGCATCGCCATTCCATTGCACTACTTGATCTTCTTTAGTAACTTGAAGATTGGTTCAAGTAGCGCTAGGTGTGCAATGAATCGCAATGTTGTTCAATCGCCCAAGAAACCTCCGACTTCCTTCCTGCATGAACCGCATCTCGAATAGCTTTGACCTTGCGGGTCAACCTCAATACCTTTACCACCGACAACAAAACCTCAGAGTTTTCCTGATCCGACCCAAAAGTGCACTTGTTAGGATTAAGTCTTAGTCCTGTTCTTCAACCTATCAAACAATTGCAAATGATCGAGATGTCTTCACTGCGGATCGAGCTATCATGTCGCCACGAGACCTCTATCTCGTGATGTCATGTCATGAAATAATGTCACCATAGCATCGATGGGCGGGTGTCTCGTTTAGTCCGACCAAGATAACCTTGTAATGTAGTGCCCCAATGTAACGAAGTAGTCTTTCCATGTCTTCGTGAGCCATTTTGACCGATCAGAACCGAGAAACCATCCATGAAGGAGAAAACCTGGCCGAGCGGTGTTGTCAACTAGAACATCAATGCGAGGAGGAAAATCGCCTTTCTGACTCTCGCTTGATCTCCATCCACACACATTCGCACTTACCATCCTTCTTAGGTGTTGCACCACATTTGCAACCCATCGCGATAAGAAGTAACTTAAGAAACCTAAGGAATCGTTTATAATCTCGGCTTTGATCTTCCTCGACATCTCAGACGATGCGACGAACCTTCCGCTTCATCGGGAGAAAACCTTCTTTTGTTGGCAACGGCACTACAATATCAATGTCCAACCCCGGCATGTCTTCGTATGACCAAGCAAAACCTCAATGTAGTCTCGTAGCATCCGAACTAATCTTTCTTTAACACTGCTCAAGACCCGCTCCTATCTTGATCTCTTTTTCTGCCTTCGCCACACCCAAATTCACAACCTCAACTCGCTTTCGTGGTGGTCAGATAACTCCGCTTCTTGTCAGAAAATCGGGCAAGTTCTCCGAACTTCACAATCTTCCTCACTTTCGCCTTCTGCTTGGTAGATCGGATTATCAAGTCATATTTAGCACTAGCATAGTCATATTAACCAGATCTCGAGGATTCGCATGTATCACGGGTGTGTGTAAGAAACATACAGCCGGGTGATAAAGTAAAAGAAAACAAAATATTGAATGCAAAAGTCCAACGAATTTATTGAATGAAAATACGCAAACGACAGATAATAACCCTGAACGAGCCATGATGCCCCAAGGCACTAGGCTTTCAAAGTTTATTGTTCAAACATAAAGAAATAAAAAAGCAAAACAAAACAAGAGCAATTACCCCGCAAAGGAGATTGTATGACGCCTTCGCCTTCCAATTGGCCGAGCCCTTTGTCTGAGTCGAAGATCCACTTGCCGATGTCGTCGTTGTCGCTGCCTTCTATAGCATGGATTCCACTGGCCGATGCGAAGGAGTCACGTAGCTTCACATGCGATCATCTTCCGACCTTGATGGTGAAGTTCAAACCCGCCTTGTCAAATTTGAAAGGAAGATCGTGAGCGACCCCAAAGAAACACCTTCTTCTTCAACATTTGAGCATCTTTCAACGAGGCCATCCTAGGTGGAACTTGGCAACTTGGGGTGACAGGAGAGTCAACAGCATGACTGGGATTGTTTCAAAAGCTTGACAGGAGTCTCAAAGAATTCACCCTCCACCTCGAGGTATCTGAATGATCCGAGATGACCACTCTGTATTCTTCCTCACCACACACCTGTAATAACCTTCCCTTTCACCGCACTTTAGCTTCGAAGGAGGTAATAAATACCGCCCATGTATCCAAGGGCCCAAGTGGCAAGAGTAAGTTGACGGATGTCCATGACAAAGAAAGGAGTCAAAGTCCGAACCGACTTCACGTGTAGTGAGCTCAATGCTAACCGGCCCGCTAGAACCATCAAAAGCTCACAATATTGTCACCGGTCTCGTAACCAACCCTTCGATATCGTCGATCAAAAGCAGCTTCGAAGGATATTTAGAGCGGAACCGTATCCAATGTAATACGAGACAAGGTAGTACCTTGCATTCAATGTAGATGTGCGCTTTGTTGTGTTCTTTCCTAACGAGTCAAATCAAGATCGTAGAAGCTTGTGGCTGTTATTGGCAAACAAACAAACTTCAAACCGACATAGTGGGGTGGTTCATAAGACGTGAGCATTCTTCTTAAACTTCACCAAGGCGCTAGCATGACCTGAGCACAAGAGCAAGAGCAAGCATGGAGATTTTGACTGATCGTCCCAACCTGCTCCACAACATTGTAGTCACTCTTCTTGATAATCTCTTTAATTTCTCCATTTCTTGTTCGAGGTGTCTTCAAGATCTTCCTTTGGTACTTCGGCCGAAAGCAGGATGAGTCACCCGTTCTTTTCCTCTAGCTGGGGAATGGATTGCATAGTCGAATGCGAATGAGTCGAGTGTCTTTTGGAGAGATTGGAGAAAATACCTTCCTGCTCGGTCACCCATCGAACCTGATGTTGTCAATGTTAGGAATGGTAGCTTCAATTGTAAGATCTTCAATAGTCGTAGGTCTTGCTTGACGCCATGATAGTAAACCCTCGCATCCATAATTCCAAGGGATAGCCTTTTCGAGGAATATGGAACCGGTCTTGGAGAAGTGATAGGTGCCACTCTAGGAACAGGATCGCAGAGGTAATCCTTATAGTGTTAACATCAAAGATAGTCTTCGGGAAATCGTCACCCCATCCGTCGCCTCTTTAACATCTTCCATAGGAATCTTGTAACTATCGTGACGTGTACTTCACCATGTAATCATACTTTCCACTTGGTCGCCTAAGGTATCCCACGATGGCACCGCTTCATTCAGATTGTCAATCTTCAACTTAGACATTTCTTCACACGGCCTCGCATGTGGTTTCGTAAATAGAATCTCGCATTATTCATCATCATGCACTGACACGCCTTCTCAACCAAGCACAACCATCGCCGGATGGGCACCACCACGCTCTCGGGCATCCCGGGTCGACACTAGCTTGCAACAAATTCTTCCTAACAACCATCGAGGAAGGGTCGTCATCTATGTTGAAAACATAAGTATCGTCACCACAAGAGAACTCTTGTCATGGTTAGCATAGGCTGATCACATTCTGAGCCTCAATGGGAGGATCAAATTCAATCATTAGCTCAATCATATCTTGAATTTTGTTCTTCGTGAGCTCCAACAATCATAAGCTATGTCCAGTATTATTGGAAAGGCAAACTTAGCATTAGGATTGTATCTCGAGAGGGAGTGTTGACAACCGAGGAGGATCCTCAAGGTTATCACCGGCTTTCAACATGTGTTGCAAGGCTCATGACAATGGCATCTTGATTCGCCAGAAAATATCTCGCGTGGCGCTGCCCGCTGCTACCATGTCTCACTGAGGTCATCGATGGGGTCGGAGATCACAACCCGCCTACGTATCGAGCAACGGTCGGTCTTGGCTCGGCTTTTGACCATACACAAAGATTAGCTTTTCTAGCACCAAGATCTCTTCAGCGGCATTTGAAGATGTCTCACCTAATCTTTCCACTCTTGATACCACCAATACGCCGTCATTAATATCACTGGTGAATCCCAATAAGAGTTTCCAATCGTGATGATTGAAGAATGGGTCTGTCAAGAAATTCTATAAACATATCAACCAACTCCCCATGGGACAAGGGTGGTTGAAATCACCGCTAGGTCTCTCCACCGAGCATACTCTTGAACTTCTCATCACTTACCCATAGACATGCTTTAGAAGTTGCATGCGTAGGTGTCGACCAAAGATTGCATCTTCATACCGTCT
>CM038794.1:64379306-64460169 GCA_021764765.1 Vicia sativa
ATAGATTAATCATTCATAACATATTCACAATCATGGTTTCTACATCCAGTTTATATGATTCAGGCATGACCTAAGTCTAATTCCAAGATTCCTAACGGATTTAATTATTCTCTTTGATCCTTGAAACCTATAAGGCATAAAATCGATTCAATCACCCTCCACGATGAATCTTGAGATTCTCGTGACGTTTGGCTTTTCCTTTTCTCTTCTCTTCTCCGAATCTTCGTGAATGCAAATCCTAATTTCTCGATCCTTCTCTTATTCCTCAATTCCTTTATTTATTCCTTTTTATTTTCTAAATAATAAAATAAATAAATTAAATTAAGTTGAGCCTTTACTCCATACACCCCTACAATTCAACTTTACACCCACACTTCCATTATTTAATTAATCAATTAAATCTATTAATTCAAAAATGCTAATAATTAAACCTTTAATTAAATTAATAATTAAATTTCTAATTATTTAATAATTGAATTAATTTGGGGTGTCTAACTCTCCTACTAAAGACTTTTAGGTCCTCGAAAACATACCTTGGCGAAAGTTGGGATCACAGTCTTTCATCTAGCTCTCCGGTTTCAAGTTACATTTCCTACTGGTCCTCCCAGACTACTTTCACGATTACGTCTCTTTACCTCATAATTTACTTCTTTACGATCCTCGATTCGCAGTGTAATGCCTCGCAGACCAGTTATCTACTTTGTATATCATCTACACAGATCTCATGAGACCGGATCAAGGCAATGTACTTCCTCATTGAGATACATGGAAGACCGTGCAAATTTTCAAGTAGCGGAGGTAAAGCGATCGATAAGCAACTCTTCAACCTTCTTGGTGTCGATATGGACCAATAAAGCGCAGTAACTTCTTTGACTTCAGCTCAACCAATACCAATCATCGGAGTAGCTAAACACATGATCTCCTTCACTAAACTCGGGATCCTTCCTCTCTATCATGATAACTTTTCTAACAACTCTAAGAAGCTCTCATCTTCTCTCAGAATCATCTTGATCTTTTTGAAGTCTCTTGGACAATTTCCGGTCCAATCACAACACTTTCTCGATTCGTACCAACACAACAGTGTCGACACCTCCTACCATACAATGCTTCAAGCGAGCCATACCAATACTCGAATGAAAACTATTGTTGTAGGTAAACTCAATCAACGGTGATAACTATCCCAAGCTCCACCTTTCTCCAACACAAGCTGCATAGCGGATCCTCTAACGACTAAATCGTCCTCTTAGATCGACCATCATGCGGATGATAAATGGAACTCAATCGCAACTTAGTACCCAAAGCTTCGCAATCTGTCCAAAACTTGAGGCGTAAACCTCGTATCTATCCAAGACAATACTAGAGAATACCATGCAAACTTCCGATCTTACTCAATATGATTCGCCAACCTTTCCATAGGATAATCCATTCTTATCGAATAAAGTGAGCGGATTTTGTCAACGATCAACAATAACCCAAATAAGTCACAATTCTTATTTGTCCTTGGCAAACCGGATACAAAATCCATAGAAATGCCATCCATTTCCATTTGGAACAAACAACGGTTCCATCGATCAGCCAGTTTCGATGTTCAATCTTTGACTTGACAAACTAGACAAGCATAAACAAACTCGGAATTTCCTTTTCATTCGAGCCACCAAAATAACTTTCAAGTCATGATACATTTTAGTAGCAGGGATGAATACTCGATCACTCACGATGTCCTTCTTCCAAAATACTCTTAGGGTTACGCAATATCGAACACACCACATCACCAAATCTCATAACACCATTCTCATCAATTCGAAATCACCTCCTTGACCTTGGTTAATCAGTGTCAACATATCCACAAACCAACATCGATTTCTATCGATTAATTTCCTCAAGAATACCACTAGTCAATTTCAACATACAACTTAACACTATAGAAGTAGTTTCACATACCAAACTCAAGTCTACGAATTGCTCAACCAATTCCAATTCACGCACCATCAACAGACATATGCAAGACTTCACCGCTCAATGCATACGTAACAACGTTTGCCTTACCGGATGGTAATTCAAACCAAAATCATAATCTTTGAGAAATTCTAACCACCTTCTGCGCCTCATGTTCAACTCTTTCTTATCGAGATACTTGAGACTCTTATGATCCTTTGAATACCTCAAATCGAGAACCATACAAGTAATGCCTCCATAATTTCAAAACAAATACTCTGCTGAATTATAAATCATGAGTCGGATAATTCCTTTCATGAACCTTCAATTGTCTTGAAGCATAAGTGATAACGAAATTGTATCATATATTTGCTATAAATTAACTTGGTTTTATCGTATTGACCGTTTAACTCGAATATTCCGAGTTTTCATGTCTTTGCGGTACCACATTTTCAAGTCAAAATAGCAGAACAACAAACAAACAAAGTTAACAACAAAGATCGAGAAGAGAAAGAGCATTCTTAAAATGCGAGAATTTGGCTCATTATACATTGTCACCCCTGCACGATCGTAAGACAATTCAAAAGCGAGTTACTCGTCATACTTTGGCCCACGACCGTCAGCGCTAATTCATGAAATCGCCCGTAACACGGTTTGCCACAGTAACACGCTACTTTACAATTTATGAAAAGCGTGGGCGTGGGCAAAGCTTGCGGAAGGTCTTCAGCGACTCACGATTTTCTCAATCCACGACTCAACCCACTTTCCGATTTCTTACGAAGACTTCAGTGAAGCCACGTAATTCTTTCAGCGCTAGTGCCATCTTCTCTATAAATGAGATTACAATGAAAGCGTACAAAGCATTATTGATTTTAACCTTGCGGAGCTCTGCAAATTCAAAACCTTGCATTTCTAGATTTGATTCGATTACTACATTCTTATTTTCTTCATTTACTTCCACCTTGATAACAATTTCCAACATTAAAATTGTTATTTAGATAAATTATTTTAACCACATTTCGTTTATTTTCCGATTAGAAGGTCGAGTTTCGATTTGTGGAAGAAGGACATAGGAGTTCTCCTTTATTTCGGTTTTCATTACATTTAGTTTAAAGCATATTTAATTTTTTTATTTTAAGTTTTATTAATTATTGAATGTTTGTTTACAATTCTTTTATTATTTATTGTGAGTTTATCTTAATTTACAATGGCTAGTAGATTCTTTGTGTCGGTATGTGATAGTAAATGACGGTAGGCATTTAATAAAATTTAAAAGCTAAAACCTCAATCAACCATCTGATGAGAGGCCTTTAAAAAGCAATTAGAATTAATTAAGTTTTCAAAGGTATTTTCTAAACACTTATATGGGCTAGCGAGAAGAATTAGGGCTTTAGACATACAATCCAAGATAAGACCACGAGTGTGAGTGAGGTTTTTTAAGCTGATTTTTCTCTGAACAATTAAGTTAAACATCCTTATACGCTTAGGTTCAATTAGATCCTTAGGTCCACTCTATTACATACCGACCGCTTTATTATTATTATTTTTAAATCATTAGTTTTACTTTCCCTTATCTCCTAAAAACCAAAGCGTGACATTATCCGCCTAGAGTGATTACAAAGTCACATGGATTCGACATTCTTTTATTACTACCGCGATTGGTACTTGCACTTACGGATCCGTTAGACACATTAGGTCGATCGCATCAAGTTTTTGGGCGCCCGTGCGTTTTGATCTAGTCACTAGTGCACTCACAAAGTAGCCTCTAGACTAAGGCAACTATTTATTTTCCTCTGTATGCCAAATACTCGCTCCAAGGCGGTCCTTTGCATATACAAATAAGCGATGTCGAGCGTTATCTTAGAATAAGAAGGCGAATTCAAAAGTCTTGTGAACTCAACAATCTTCCTCCGTCTAAACTTCCACGATATTGTGAGGAAAGATGGGTGAACCGCCTCCACCTCGTCCTCTTAAGGATTACTTAGTTCCTTCTCAAGCGGAGCCTCACAGCGATATTCTGCTCCTTGCTATTGCTCGAAGCGATTTCGGTTAAAACCTTCGCTTCTTTCGCCGTTCGGTAGAACCAATTTGGATCTCTCTGATGGCCGAACGCATCATCGGTGTTTGTGCGATGCGTAGACAACGTGGCGAATGGTGTAAACCCAGGGCGATCTGATTGCGCCTATTCCCTTTTCCTTTAAGAGCGAGGCTGCGCTTGGCTCAATCTCTTCCTTCAAACTCAATCACCACATGGGATGAGTTGAATAAGGTCTTCTTGGCTGATATTTCCCACCAAACAAAGCGCTATGTCGAGCCAACATCAATGGTTTCGGACAAAAGATAAGAATCTCTATTCGAGCTTGGGAGCGCTATAAGGATATGCTTAGACTCTACATCCTCGTCATGGTTTAGAAGAATGGTGATCATTCACACATTTTATAACGGTCTCTTGTACACACAAGATTGACTATAGACAATTGCTTGGTGGCGCTGCGATGGATAAACCATATGCCAATGCAAACCAACTTATCGAAAGCATGGCTCATAACCATTATCAATGGGGCGAGAGAGCTAATGAGAAATCTCAAACAAAAGGTGGCATGGTGAAGTGAATAGCACGGATCAAGTCAATGCCAAGTGCAGCTCTAACCCAAAATGAGAATCTTACCATCGCTCCAGCTCACAGTAGCTGCAGTAGCCCAAACTTGCGACTTATGTGGTCTTGATCACATCTTGCTCGAATGCCCACTTTTAGGGGTTCGGTGAACAAGAAAACTACGTGCGGAAATCCTTACAGTAATACCTATAACCGGTTGGAAGAATCATCCCTTTTTCGTACAAAAGCAACAATGCGTTGTATGCACCTAGACAAGCTCCGCCCACCACAGGATTATCCAAAGCTATCCCGAATCATCCTAACAATGGGCCTAATACATCCGACATTCCTAGAAATCAAATCAGGAAATCATGATAGAACACTTTTGCTTCTCAATCTCGGACTAATAAGGATGTTCTAAATCGAATTTACATACTAATGAAGCGATTAAGCAACTTATCTAGCAAAATTAGAGCACTTTAGCTACCCGACAAGATGCTTGAAACTCAAATTTCTCGGGTAGCCCACAACAAGCACCTCTGCTTTGCTCATTGGAATTTTCACAGTCAACCACAACCTAACCCAGGACACGCTAATGCTTGGTGATACTTAAGTGGAAAAGAACTTGTGGACTGTTGATCCGAGACTAGAAAACCCGACAATGTACCAAAAGCGAGAACAAGCCAAGTGAAAATGAGAGTGAACCAAAGAAAGGAAAGCGATAATCAAGAGGTAGTAGAAAAAGAAACCTTATGCCTCCACCACCCTATAAACCACCAATTATACGATTAACCAATTCCAAGCGATGGGCCAATTCAAAATTCGTTGAACTTAAACAACTGAATATCACAATCGCATTTCGAAGCCATCACCCAAATGCCTCGTCGCTAAATTTCTTGGTAAATCCTATTTAACAAGAAAAATAGAAGAAAAGGCAGTTAAACACCATGGGGTGTAGCTATTATTCAAAATAGCATGCCTCCTAAGTTAAAAGACCGGTGGTTTCTCTATACCTGTAACATTGGAAAGTTCGTCATAAACAACTCATGCGACTTAGGAGCAAGTATCGTGTCATGCCCTTATCTATTTGCAAAAGGCGGAGATGGAGAAGACCCACGAAAATGTCTGTTCAATTAGGTGACTACGATCGATTGAATACCACCTTGTAGGAATATTGGAAAATGTTCAGTTAGAATAGGAAGATGCTGGGACTAACATTCGGAAGTTGGAGAGGAAAAGTGAATTCATCCTTACTCAATTCTTACAAGCACCAGCCATGAAAGACACATGTTATCTAATAAGCGTTATAGCGAGTGCGTAAGAGATGGAAGTTGAACAAACCACATACTCGAAATAATGAAAATCAAACCCTACGATATTTGAAGGCGACAATTGGCGAACCATATCAAGATGATAGTCTAGCGAAGTCTAGCACTCACTAATCATATGCCATGTCCAAAGAACCGAGTTGGAATTAAAAGTTCTACCTAACAACCTACGATACGAATTCCTAGAACTTGAGCGTACTCGACTGTTATAGTAAATTCCAGTTTAGGAGCGCTCGAAACTCGAAACTTTTAGGCGTCTAAGGAAGTACCCTACGCATTAGGTTATAACATATCCGATTTAAAAGGAATATGTCCTTGATTTGTATGCAGTATTATGCTAGAAGAGGATTGCAAAACCTCTCGAGAACCTCGAAGAATCAATCGATCCTCGACCTTTGTAGTCGAGATGAAATCAAAAGTTAATGGAAGCTGGAATCATATACCCATCTAGAGCGGTAAATGGGTTAGCCAGTACATGTCGTACCAAAAAGGAGGTGTCCTTGTTGTGAAAAGCGCACAAGGTGAATCGATAACACAACGAGTGGTTAGTGGGCATAGAGTGTGCATTGATTATAGAAAACTAAACAAAGCCACTGGAAAGAACACTTTCCTTTACCTTTCATCGATCAAATGTTAGAGCGATTAGCCAAACACTCATATTTACGCTATCTAGATGGTTATTAGGATTTTTCAAATTCCGATTCACCACGATGATCAAGAGACTACATTCACGTGTCCCTATGGAGCGTTCGGCGTGCAGGATGAATGCCTTTCGGTTATCTGCCCTGACAACCTTTCAACGATCTATGATGTCGATCTTCGCGATTTCAACGATGACATCATGGAAGTGTTCTGGACGACTTCTACGTATGCGGGCAAAGTTTTGAAGGATGCTTATCTAATCTAGAGAATGTTTTAGAAAGATGTGTGAAAGTAAACCTCGTGCTCAGCGGAAAAATGCCATTTCATGGTCGGAGAAGGAATCGTACTTGGACATGTTATTTCCAATAAAAATTGAAGTCCATAAAGCTAAGATAAGTGATCAAAGAACTCGACCACCTAAGACCGTTAGAAATATAAGTTTTCTATGACACGGGTTTTATTGTGATTTATCAAAGATTTCTCGAAAATTACAAAACCACTTACATTCTCTGCGATGAAGGATCTTGAGTTCATATTTGATGATGGCGCAAAGCTTTTGAAACTCTTAAAACAACACTTATCTGCAATCATTGCAACCACCAGAATGGAGTCACCGCCGAAATCATATGCGATGCAAGTGATTACAAGTAAGCGCGATTCTTGGACAAAGAGGACAAGAAACTTCGCAAATTTACTACGGTGAGCTAGACTCATTTCGGATAAACTACGCCACAACTAAAAAGAGTTGTTAACGATGGTTTTCGCACTTGACAAATTCCGTTCTTACCTCGTAGGAGCAAAAATCATCGTTTACACAGACCACGCTGCTATTAGATATCTACTAACGAAGAAGGATGCAAAACCCGGACTCCTCCGATGGATCTTACTCCTGCAAGAATCGACTTAGAGATTAAGGATAAGAAAGGAACAAAGCGTCGTGGCGGATCCTTATCTAGATTAGAGGATATAAAACCCGACCAAGTGCCAATTACGATGATTTTACGTATGAACATCTAATAGCACAAATGATGAAGCGACCTAGCTCAATGGGACTTTAACAAACCCGAGAAGCTACGAGTCGTGGAACCGATCAATATGACTGGGACTGCCATGGTATGTTGACATAGTCAACTATTTATTGCAGTGCACTTCCACCGAACTTAACACCAATAGAAAAGAAATTCTTCACGATCTCAAATATTACTATTAGGACGAACCACTTATTTAAAAGAGGACGGATGGAATTTCCGCCCGATGTATACGAAGAAGAGATAGAAGGCGTTATTTCTCATTATCATTCATCTCCCTATGCGGACATGCTAGCACTTCTAAAACACATGCCAAGATTTTACAAGCCGCCTATTTGGCTAATCTATGGAAAGATGTCCACCTCGCATTTAAAAGCGTGATCGCTGCCCAGCATGGTAATATCTCAAGGCGCGATGAAATGCCTCGGAAAGGAATATTAGAAGTGAAGTCTTGATGTTTGAAATTGACTTCATGGGACCTTTCCCATCTTCTTTCGGAAACAAGTATATTCTCGTAGTATCGATTATGTTTCAAAATGGATTGAGGCTATAGCCTCTCCTAAAATGACACAGTAGTGATTAAGCTCTTTAAGAATACAATCTTTCCGCGATTTGGTGTACCTAGACTTGTCATTAGTGACGGTGGCTCTCATTTCATTCGAAGATTTTCGACAAATTACTATCTAAATATGGAGTCAAGCACCTTATCGCAACACCATATCATCCATGAAACTAGCGGACAAGTCAGATTTCAAGCGGAGAATTAAACAAATCTTAGAAAATTGTCGCCATATCTAGGAAAGATTGGTCATCTAAACAGAAGCTTTATGGGCCTATGAGACCTAGACTCGTATCAGACTACACCCTTTAAGCTTGTGTAACGGAAAATCTGTCATATCCGGTAGAATTAGAGTACAAGGCTTATTAGGTAATAAAACGCTCAATATTAACTATCTGCTTTGGCGAAAGCGAATCCTCGATTTACATGATGGAAGAATTACGATTAGATGCTTGTAGAAGCTAAGATATACAAGGAAAGAACCGAAAATGTCACGATAAGCGGCTTGTCGGAAAGAATTCGGTGTGGGAGGCGTTGTACTCTATTTAATTCTAGACTTAGGCTCTTTCCTAGAAACTTAAATCTAGATGGTGCGGGTCCTTTCGAAGTTACAAAAGTGTTCCTAAGCAGACAATAGAAATTAAGGATAGGAATAGTGCCCGTTTATAGTAAGCGGACAGCGTTTAAAGCAATATCATCATATTGAGAATGAGATTATACGAATAGTCTTAAACTTGTAGAATGCCCACTATTTCTCCCAGATGATTTTTCACTAGGCACTTATCGGGGCTTATAGCGTTAAAAGTAACTTCATGGGAGCAACCCATTTATTTGTTTTGTTTCTATTTACTATTTTCTCTTTAGTTACATTTTATTTCTTTTACAATCGTTATTTTCTTTTCAAAATTTTATAAAACGCTCTTGATTTCAAAACAACTTTACTTGCCAGTTTACGAAAAGTCTTTTCTCTCTTACTTTATTATGGATCCTCCACAAAACTTTATGGAAACCACCTTTGGGAAGAAACCAAAGAAGAAGGTTTGAGGCTTTATCTCAACGTGACATCGGTTTGACCTGTATCATGATGAATCCACTATGGACACTTTAGGCATAGGGATGGTGTCCTTTACATTAACCAATTGGGATGGGAGAAATCCCACCTTAAGTCTAGTTTTATCACGTGCCGAGAGCTTACCCTTGAATTTACAGGTTCCCTAGTCTATATACACGAACGGTGTCGGGCAGAGAAAAGAATAATAGCCTTGAGACTTACTAGGATTCCCTAGCGGACCTTTTCTTTTCCACCACTCGGGTGGATTTAATGGATTCGAGCTAGACTATTTTGGGGTTCTTTAGCAGGAAACTATCACCCCAGGCGGGATAGCATGGATAACAATGAGATACATAACCCGCTATCCGCTATTGCCATAAGATTCTAGCCCACACTTTATTTGGAAAAGAGCGAAGAATCAAGCTACTTGTATCAAAGGCGGTATTTTGCTTTCTTGTATGAACCAAGGGCCCTGTTAGTGTTGTCGTTCACAGTGAAAACCTTTTCGCATTAGGTGGACTAATGAGTGCAGCCGATTGTGGGAGGTCTAGTTACCATGATTGCAAATGCCTGGACTTCGTTACCAATTGAATAATTGTGCACCCTCGGTCAATTAGGCCTATGAATATTGACACGGCAACCAGCCTGGATAATAGAAATCTAGGTCACGCACCCTATGAATACACGATAAAGAATGAAGTTGTTACTCTATTTACCCTTCCCAACCATGCCAGTAAGTTCCACAACCAGATAGCGGCTGTGGCGATCCTCACGGTATCCTTCACACCGACACCACGGTCCCATTATGTTCTTGATAACATCGTGCGATGAAACGGATCTGAAACCCCTCCGGTTACCATGATTTTACCAATATGGTTGAAGCTTGGAAGCCCTGACATAACCTAAGTAGAGTACACTACAAACTTGAATACA
Organism: Vicia sativa; assembly: GCA_021764765.1. Taxonomy (NCBI): domain Eukaryota; kingdom Viridiplantae; phylum Streptophyta; class Magnoliopsida; order Fabales; family Fabaceae; genus Vicia; species Vicia sativa. The sequence continues at coordinate 64,389,379 of CM038794.1, forward strand.
ATTTGACCACTTTGGATACGTATAAGGACATTGATGGAATCAAAGATGAATTGAAGAGTATCGTCTGGATATTGTTGGTTTGGTCGATATTCTTGTGGAACAATTTTATAACATCACCAAGGCTTTAGAAGAGTTAAAAGCAAGATTGGATGAAGTAGCGATTTTAGTTTTAGCATTTTTTTTCATTACATTTTTTGTTTCTAGGTAGTTTCCCATTCTGCTAGAATGCTTAATTCAATTTTCGTTTTGCAAATTTCCTTTCTGTCAAAGAACAAGTTTTCTATTTCATATATACATTCCATTATTTATTTTAAATTGCAAGTTTCATTCGATTATTCTATATGCTACATTTTGTTTTCTATTATTCGGATTATGTGATGACTTGATTATTGGAGTATGTGCTAAATGGATTAATATCACATTTACATTGAATTATTGTTGGTGCACTTAATATGTTGTGGTTTTGTTATTGTTTCATCCACGAGCTAGTCTCTACTGTTACGCTAGATTCGCAGAATTTTGTTGCTATTACGACCGTAACACCACCCTTACAATTGTCACGCACTTGACGTGTTGCGGCTCGTCACCAGCGTTCGACCCGTAGCGCGGTTATATCGATTTCCTTTCTAGCGCGGCGCTTCTTCTTCCTTTCCTCAACCCTTACCTCTTCTTCTCCCACGACCACTCATTGTCCTACTTCCTCCATTAATCTCCATTTACTCTACTTAACTCTCCATAATTTCCATTCTTTTCCAACTTCCCAAAATTTTCCCTCACTATATATTCCTCATCATCCATCTCTCTTCTCATTCCAACCCACACCACTTTCATTATTAACTCTTGCATGCAAATGGCAAATATCAACCACAAAAATCCAGGGCATCAACCTCTGGCGGTGACCCGGAGAAACCAATGGGACCAAGTTCACAAAGTTTCGTCGGGGTCTCCATCTCACTCGATGCGTCGACATTGACTTCGAGACTTAGGATTGCTCGAAGGTGTTCACATCTTCTCCAAAATGTAAACCTTTGGACCCTTTGCAGCAGAAGCCCTCATACATGAAAACCTCACTCTTGAGTTCACAGCTCCTTACGCTACATTACCCGATGGTCAACTAACTTGACTCTGGTGTGGCGAGTTCTTTCGGTGCGAGTGCGAGTTCTCTCAAAATGCATTCGCCACGACTACTCGGATGCATCGATGAAGGTGCTTTCGCCCGACAACGGCGAGGAATCTTTCAATCTATGGCATAGCAACCAATAACCGTGCGAGTTCTTACGATCACCTTAATGCCACCAAATCCATAATCCACGCCATCCGCTACTTCCCGAATCCTTTGCAACACCATTTTGCAAGAGCGGTAACCATAAGCTAAACTCCAAAAGCTCCATGCGCTGCATTCAGGCGGAAGATCAATGTCGCTCCCTTTCTCTTGGCCCAGTCATTCCATTTGCACTAGAGCGGAAACCTTTCTACTTGAGGCATCACTTCTCTTGCTTGGCTTTGAATCATGGCGACACCCGCTCATTTACCTTCAGGGCACGGTTTTGCTCACCTTGGACCCTTTGCAAGTCTGCTCACCTCATTCATGAGCGTGGCGGCAACCAAGTTCCATTAGAATGTTATATATCCTAACATTATTCTTCCTTGCGAGGACCGTATTGATCCATAAACCGAGCCAATTGGTGACCTTGAAGCCCCAAGGCCATGCTCTGGCCATGACGAACCACCGATTGCTCCCGGATGAGATGCAAGAAGAATTGGATCGAGCTGCACCAATCCACGACATTCTTGAGTCTTCCTCCGCTCCACCTCCTCTTACTTATGAAGACATTCTCCAAGCCATTCATCGTAAAATCTAATGAATACATGACGAGAGAGAGACATCGGGAGCGCTTGACGACTTATTCGCACGCCGCCAAATCCGAGTGGTCGGCGCTCCATGAGCAAAAAGCGGGCCGAGACCACCAGTGAGTGAATGCCTTGCGGATGGATGTCACCTCCTTGGACCACAGTCACGATTCCGAGGCCACACCTCGGAAGATCCCGCACCCAGGCGAGGGCCGTGGTCATTAGTAGTTTCTATTTTCTTTTTCCTTTTCGCATTTTGTTGTTTTCCTGATGTATTTCGAATTTTCCCCCGCTATGATATCACAACATTGGGACAATGTTTGATATAAGGTAAGAGTCTTACATTCTATTAAAGCAGGTAATTTCCGATTTCTATGTTTAGTGATTTTTATCGTTTCACTTTCTCCCGCTTTATTGACCATACCAAAAATTTAGCTTTATTTTACATGGCCGTTATTACCTACCTTAGCGAAATCCTAGTTGGGAAGCGAGCGATTTAACAAGAATGATATGGTTATGACACCTTTGACTCCCTACTTACACGATCCGTTTCAATAACCGCTATACGATATCTTGAGTTTTAAGTCCTAAAATAACCTAGTAGTTTATACTAGCGATCAGCACCCATACAAACAAACCACGTAGAGCGGTGAATATAAGTGGATGATCTCGGTTAATTATTTAGAAAAATGTTACATGCTTTAAGGAAATAGGTAATGCACCAACTAAATTGAAGTGCTCACTCGATCGTTTAATCAGCGGATGCAAACCTTACTAAGTAACATAAGAGTCCATTGTTAGGTGGTTTAGAAGCATCAGGTACTAAACTTGGTAGGAGGAGGCGGTCTGCGATCCCCGCATCTTGCAATTGGATAGAAAAGGTTGCCACATTATTGTGCGAGAAACCATTGTGCTAAGCAGTCGAAATCACTAACGGTACTCCACTACGTGCGTGCTAAGGCAATGCCTTAATGTGATTCGCGAGAATGAAACAAGGGAAAATAGGTACAAGAAACTTTAAGTTGAATTATAGCGGAATATTTGAAAGGTTTGTTTAAAGCGGAAAGTCCACGATAGCTTATTGCTTGTGTCATTAGTGTATCGTCGGTGTTTTACTTAATTGTATCGCCGAACTAGTTTAAGATTTCTTGTAATATTTTGAAAACAAAAGTATACTAGGCATGTCGTCTATAAAAACTTGTCCGACTTTTCTAATTGTTTATTTTGCTTGAGGACAAGCAAAGGTTTAAGTATGGGGAATTTGATAACCGAAATCGTAAATCATATATTTACTATGAAATTAACCTAGTTTTACATCGTATTGACCCGTTTAACTCCAGAATATTAGAGTTTCATGTCTTTTTTTGCGGTACCATATTTCAAGTCAAAATAGCGAGAACAACAAACAAACAAAGTTAACAACAAAGATCAGAAGAGAAAGGAGCATTCTGCCAAAATCTGCAGAATTTGTTGCTGTTACGGTCGTCACCCCCTTGCCATGATCGTAAGACAGTTCAAAAGCAGGTTACGCTTGTCATACTTTGGCCACGACCATCACGCGTTAATTCATGAAATGTGCCCGTAACTCCGGTACACCCGCAACGGCTGCTACCTTTCTGAGTTTAAGCGTGGAGGCGTGGGCAAAGCTTGGAAAGTACAGTGACTCTGATTTTTCTCAAGCCGACTCAACCCACTTTCCGATTTCTTTTGAAGATTTCAAGTGAAGCCCACGTAATTCTTTCAACTGCTAGTGCCAATCCTTCTCTATAAATAGCAGAGATTACAATGAGAAACGTACAGAGCATTATTCAGTTTAACCTTGCGGAAGCTCTGCGAATTCAAACCTTGCATTTCGGTTCGGTTCGAGTTACATTCTTATTTTCTTCATTTACTTACCTTTAGATAGAAATTTCCAACATTAGAAATTGTTATTTTAGTTAAATTTATTTTAAGCCACAACATTGTTTTTTCAGATTGAAGGTCGGGTTTCCGATTGTAGAAGGACATAGGGTTACCTTTATTTTAGTTTTCATTACATTTAGTTTAAAGCATAATTTAAATTGTTTACTTTAAGTTTTATTAATTATTCAGAATGTTTGTTTTACAATTCTTTTATTTTGTTTACTGTGAGTTTATCTTAGTTACAATGGCTAGCTAGATTCTTTGTGTCGGTATGTGATAGTAAATGACAGTAGGCATTTAATAAAACCTAAGCTAAAACCTCAATCAACTTAAACTCTGGTTACAACTTTTTATAATTAAAAATAAAACCTTTTTGTTATGAAAGTAAGAAAAGTAAATAGGTTAGGATCGAGACCACGAAAGTGTGAGATTTTTCCCGGATAGCTAAAGTTAGGCATTCGATTTAAATACGGTGAGGAAGCGCTTTAAAATGAATTAGAATTAATTAAGTTTTCATAGAGTATTTTCTAAACACTTATGGGCTAGCGAGGAAGCGGGCATAGGGCTTTAGGCGTACAATCAAGATAAGACCACGAGAAGTGTGAGTTGAGGATTTTAAAGCGATTTTCTCTGAACAATTAAATTAACCATCCTTATCGCTTAGGTTCAATTAGATCCGCTTAGGTCCACTCTATTATACCGGCCGCTTTATTATTATTCATTTAAAATCAATTAGTTATACTTTCCCTTATCTCCTAAAAACCAAATGTGACATTATCGCCTTAGCTAAATTAGCATACTTTCCAGCACTAGAGTGATTACAAAGTCACATGGATTTGACATTCTTTTATTACTACCGCGATAGTGTGCACTTGTTAGGGATACCGTTAGACACATTAGGTCAATCGCACATCAATAAGCCACTGACACGCTATCTTGCATCAAACACCACCTAAACCCATCGATGATGCATCACAATACACCACAAAGATTACGCGGATTCGGCAAAATCGAGAATCGGCGCACTAGTCAACCTCTTCTTCAACTCTTGGAATCCTTTCTCACAATCGAGAATCCCAGACAAACACTTGACCCTTTCTTTTCAACTTAGTCATGGTAAAGCCAACTTCCAAAATCCTTCAATGAACTTTTGTGGCACTAGCACCAAGACCAAAACTACAGTTCAAAAGCATTCTTAGTAGCTTCCCATTGAGATACCGCTTCTACCTTCGTGGGATCAACAACATTGCCATTCACAAATCACATGACCAAGAAAGCTTACTTCACTTAACGAAATTCACACTTAGACAACCGCATACAACTTCTTTTCTTTAGCCGGTTCCAACACAATTCTAAGATGTCTGCATACTCTTCATCATTCTTGAATAGATCGGTATATCATTAATAAATACAACCACGAAGTTATCAAGATATGGATGAAATATCCTGTTCATATACTCAGAAAACACCGGTGCATTAGTAACCTGACCGGCATGAGAATACTCATAATGTCCATACCTCGTTCTAAATCGGTTTTGAATATCTTCCATCTTCACCGAATCTTATGATATCCGGATCTGGATCAATCTTGCTAAATACACAAGCTCAACTAAGCGATCCATCAAGTCATCAATCCTTGGCAGCGGCTAGATTCTTGATTGTAACTTTATTCAGCCTGTAATAATCAACACGGTCTCCTGAACCCTCTTTCTTTTTAACCAACAACACAAGAGCACTTACGGTGAAACACTGGGCAGAATAAACTTCTTCTCAAGTAATTTCTTCCAATTGCTTCTTCCTCGAACAATTCGGATGCCGACATGTGATAAGGCGGCGATCGATCTGGGACTAGTTAGAATCAAATCTATAGCAAACTCCACTTCTCTCTCGGGTGGCAATTCACTAACATCTTGAGAAAAACTTAGGAATTCATTCACAGGTAATTCACTACTCTTAGCTTTTCCTTTGGCTTCCTTCAAAGTACAACATAAACACTACCACACCATCATTAACAATTGCACCTGACTCTGATCATCCATCTTAATTCATTGTCCTTATTAGAGTCTTCGTCCACTCATATGGTTCATAAGCTTCTACCACTTCATTCATATTCATCACTTTATACCCCATTTAGATGGCAAGACAATTGTATACCATCCAATACGATTCCGTCTACTATCAACAAGAGATTAAGGGTGATCAGTCCTCAATTTGTCAATAGACATCCGATAATCATCTTTGGAGTATAAATTATCATTACCAACACTACATTCTCAAAATCGTACTCACCTTTTGCTATGACTCACGGTCAAATGATTCCAACAACTCTAACCACTCTTACCTTGTCTTCAGCGGTACCTCTTACCAATGACTTACAATGGACATATCGAAGAATCTCTTCTCCCCACTTAGTTTCACACTACTCCGCAATAAGCAATCGGAAAAGCAACAAGTACCCGGCAGTGTTGTACACATTAATACAAAGGATAATGACATTAAGACCTTTGGTCACATACCGACTATGCTCTACGATACCACTATTGTAACATCCCTTCTAATTTCCCATGATTTATATAATTAATCAGATTTTTAACATAGCGAAAAGGCGTCACAATTTAAAAATTCAAAAATAACAAACCAGTGATCATGCTTTTACTGAAGAACTTATTAAATGTAATTCAAACCAATAATTATGTTTTACACAGCGGAAAAATAACATTAAATCCAGAATAATTCAATCAATAGTTATTCCCAACATAACTCAAAAGAAACAAGTTTAAATTCATAAAATTCCAAACGATCGTTCCCTAGTGTTACAACTACCAGAGCATGACACTGACACGCGGACTATCTAAATAGCACAGCTCTATAAGCTATCCTCACCATTCGACGGTAATCACTTCATAAAATCATTAAAGTAAGGATGAAATTTCATCAAAATTAAAATGCATTATACGTTTCTTTAAAACAATAAAACAATCAATGCATTATTCCACCCTTATTAGCATCATCAGAATACGATTCACAAATACAATCACATAGATCATTATGCATACAGCAATAATCAATGCAATTATAACCACTGGAAACCATCCTAACATGTTATAATTACATATGCAATCTGAGACTCAAATGCTTGTGGTACCAATCGTGAACCAAGTCCACACCTGTTCCGCTTACACCTCCGGGAAAGCGTCAATCAATGATTTGCCTTGTACATCGGCTGGATCAAAGAATCTAGCCTCACCGCCACTATATCCATTGGGATGCGGTCATTGGCCTAAGTTCAATTCCACACAATGGGAATGAACCATACAAAATGCTCATGCATGCACATCGAAGCATGCAACAATTCAAACATGGAATAGAATCACACAACATTATTCAATTATAATCAATAACCATGACATATGATAACAACAATCATGAGCATCTAAAGTTAATTACAATCCATGGAATTAACATCTTTTGTACTCAACAATGATTCACAAATTCACAGCGAGTTCTTATTACGGAGCGGATTAATTCTTCCAGATCTCAATTATTGGTGTTGAAAATATTTTTTATTATAGTACTAGTTCTAAGCTTTCCAAAGATACCAACTATGCCTAAATCAGATTACGGTCGCAAAGATATGTAAAACCGTTTTCAAAAAAATCATGTTACTTTCTGACGTGTGTCGATCCAAAATCCTATGTGTCAACACATAGACTGCTTGTGTCGGTCCTTAAGTCGTATACATCGATGCATACTAGTTAAAATTCTGTATTTTTAAAAATCATTTCAGTATGTATCCATGCATAAGCCTATGCATTGTTAAGGACCAAAATGTGGATAATTTGTAGATCATTTTGTGGTCCTTTACAATGTCTTTTGTTTAATTAATAGTATTTAATATAGTATTTTGGTCTAATTATGTTTTTATTTAGTTTTTGTTTATAATATATTATTTAACTTAATTTACATTTAAATTGTAGGTTTTTGATATTGATTCCCTCAAGCTTGGATTCAAGGAAACTTGACGACTCTTGGTACTTTTGAAGCAATTTTGGAAGAAGAAGCGTATTCGAGTCACGCTGGTAGCGTTTGCGGCATGAAAGCTTATGCGGATAAGCGGGCTTAGCGGTCTCTTAATCGAGAAAAGGATAGTGACCCATGCTTTCACTTTTGGGCTCACCAACTCATTTTTCACCCACTTTCTTTGTGCTAGAAAACCGAAAAACACACTTCTTCATAATTCATCATTATTGTTGTAATCTAGGGCAAAGAAATTAGAATTTGAATCTTGTTCTCATTGATTTTCTTCCATGTTCATCATCTTCTCCAAAATCTTGCAACAAAGAAACCATGAGAATGAGTAGCTAAGCTCTTTTTGTGTCAAGATTAGAGTAGTTGACCTAACTTTTATGTATTTCTTTTAATCTCTTTGTGTATGAACATGGTTGATGATTTATATATATTGAATATCTTTGTTCTACTATTCTCTTTATGCTTTGAATCATGATTGAAAAGGATGTTTCAAAGTTGACCTAGAATATTCTTCCACTAATGAACAAATGCTATAAATAGATTTGTGAGTTAGTGTTTACTATATTGAACTTCATTTTTATCATGTCAATAGTTGTAGTCGAAATCATTTAAAGATTTACATGATAAAACTAACAATCTTAGTTTGAAATCAACAAGATTGAGAGGATACGTATTTATAGCAATCATCATGGTTCATCACTTGGTTAATAAATTTATATGAAATTAGGTTAATGAAACTAATCTTGACATGCTTCCATCATTTGAAAACAAACCAAAACTCTCTTGAATCCAAACATATCTCTCTTTGAAAAGGATACTAAAGTTGTTTGATTGAAACTTATGATACTAGTAGTTAGAAAACAAAACCCTTTTGTTTAAATCTTAAAAACGCTTTTAACTATTGAAAGGCGGCAATATCACATCAATCCACATGGATCGATAATTGAAATACTTGATTCATCAAATATCACGACAACAAAATGGTGTCGTTCTTAGGGGATTGGCGTTTGATATTGCAAGTATTACAATAGTTTGTGTGTTAAAGATAATTTTCTAAATCTCTCTTTGTTCTTTTGTGTGGCTAGAATTTTTCAGGTATAGTTTATGCGAGAAGTGTTCGGGTCGATCAACTCCTCTTGATCCGAGAAATTGAAAGGACGACAAGAAGACTTAATAGCATTGCTAAGCGAAGGAAAAGACTAGCTAGACAAAGACAAGAAGAGGAAATCATCTACTTCTTCTACACCACCCGTGTTACGAAAGTCATTATGGCGGATCAACCACCACCACCACAGGGAGGGCCTTGTGTAAATAGCCCTCGTCACACCGCGCTCAATTTGCTCGCCTAGCCAATGCGAGTTCACGGAGATGAGGCAGGATTGCTCCAACTTCTTTATTCAAATCCTTTTCATGGTCATGACCATGAAGATCCATACACCCACCTCACAAAGTTCTATGAAATTGCGGGTGCAGCCAGACTCCGGGCGAAGAGGAGCAATATTTTGAGCGTTTTCCTCACTCTTTGGTAGGGAAAGCAAAGTTGGTATCTAGACCAACAACAAGAAACAATGACAAATTGGAATGTGTTAGAGGAGAAATTCCTTGAAAGATTTTTCCTCAATCAAGATTCATGGAAGCAAAAACGCGATTTGATTGTTCTCACAAGGTGCTAATGAGCCTTTAAATAGGGCTTGGGAGAGATACAAATCTATGCTTAGAAAGTGTCCTAGTCATGGTTTTGATGAACTCACTCAAATTCACATTTTCCACAATGGTCTCCAACCTCAACATAAATTGTTGTTGGATGCTACGTGGGAGGTTCTTTAATGGTGAAGACACCTTGTAAACCATTCAAATCATTGAGAAGATGGGAAGAAATGACCACCAAGTTCAAAATAATCGAGGAATGCTTAAAATGCAAGGAGCTCTTGAAATTGGTTCTAGTCATGAAGCACTTGGCAGCCCAAAACAAATTATTTGCAAAGCAAGTTGAAGAATTGACCAAGCAAATGGCAAGGCTTCCACAACAAATCATGGATATGTAAGGATCATCTAGCAAGCAAACTCAACAAATTGCTAGTTGTGAATTATGCAAGGGTGATCACAAGACCGGATTTTGTCCTCCGGAAAATGAAAAAGCAAATTACATGGAAAATCAAGGGCAAGGATACCAACAAAGACCTCCTTATCAAAATCAAAATCAAGGACAAGGTTATCAACAAACAGGTAACCATGGTTATCAAGGAGGATGGAGACAAGACAACAACAATCAAGCTAGACAAAATCCTTACCAAAGTGGAACTCAAAATCAAGCTCAACCTCAAAATCAACCTCAAAATCAAGCTAGAACTTCAAACATTCAAGATACACTCGCTCAATTCATGCAAACTGGCAAGAAAAAGGAAACACAGGCATCGATCAAGAATTTAGAAACTCAAATGGGATTAGCAAAACAAATTTCCGATCAAAGTGCCTCGACCTCATTTTCTCCAACTACTCAAGCAAATCCAAAGGAGCATTGTAAAGCTATTACAACTAGGGTGGTAGAGTTGTTGAAGAAAAAAGAAAGAAGTGGAAGAAAAGACCAAGTGGATAATGATGAAGAAATAGTTGTGGAGGAAGTTTTAGTTGAAAAAGATGATGAGAATGTTGTTGTGGGGATGTTTTAGTTGAAAATGATGTTGTGATCGAAAATGAAAAATATTGTAGTTGAAAAGGAAAATGTTGAGGAAAGAGAAATTTGAGAAGGGAAAGGAGAAGGAAGTCACTGCCATTCTGACTTACCTTATCCTCATGCTCAAATCTAAAAGGATGATGCTAGGCATTATGCCGGTTTATGGATATTTTTAGCAATTACAAATTAATATTCCATTCAAGGCATTGGAGCAAATGCCGAAATATGCCAAATTCATGAAGGACATATTGACAAGAAGAAAGGTACATGGATCAAGATACTATTATGGTTGATGCAAGTTGTGGTGCGATAATTCAGCGTACTATACCAAAAAAGAAAGTGATCCGGTAACTGGCCGTTACCATTGGAGATGTCTATGTCGGAAAAGTTGATTGACTTGGGATCTAGCATCAACTTAATTTCATTATCTATTGTAAAGAGGTTGGGGATATTAGATTAAAATCCACAAAGATGACTTTGCAATTGGCGGACAAGTCTAATACTACACACATGGTGTACCTTTAGATTTGTTGGTCAAATTGGATAAATTCTTTTTAGTTGATAGTGGATATTTTTAATTCAGGTCAATAAAGAAGATAATGATTGATGATGTGTGGTTCAAGATGAAGACATTTGTAATTAGAAGCATTGAATGACAAAAGGTTGTTTCAAAATAGATGCTATCGAAGAAGCAATAGAAGAAGTTAATGAGCTTGATTATGATGATGTGGGAACTTTAAGAGTGTTTAGAGGGTTGGAGATTTCTAAAAAATGCACCCATGGGAGGAGGAAGTGGAGATTTTGAAGAATGATCCCAGAAAGAAGAGCAAAAATGTGAGTTGAAAGAACCCTTCTCATTTAGAGTATGTGTTTCTTGAGGATGGAGTAAAGAAACTCGTGATTATTAGTAACACATTATCGGAGAAGGAGGAGGTTAGCTTAATTCACATTTGAAGTCTAACAAAATGCAATTGGTTGGGTTTGCCGATTTGAAGGCATAAATTATTGTATGCATAACATCATGATGGAAGAAGTTCAAGCGGCCCAACCTCGGGCGCTTGATACGGTTATGAAAGTGGTGAGAAAGGTAGTCAAGATGTTGGAAGCCGGGATGATTTGTTGATCTCGGATAGTACTTAGGTTAGTCCGGTGCATGTAAAAAGGAGGTTTGGCGGTTGTATCGAATCATAAGAATGAATTAGTGCCAACAAGAAAAGTAGCAGGATGGAGAATGTGCATCGACTATAGAAGACTAAACAAAGCCTAGAAGGCTCTGGGACAACAATTTTATTTTCTTGGATGGTTACTCGGGAATTTAAAATCAAATTTCGGTGAATCAGGAAGATCATGAGAAGGCAGCTTTCGTCCGTTTGGAATATTTGCGTATAGGCGTATGCCTTTTGGCTTATGTAATGCGCCGACAACCTTTCAGCGATGCATGCAAGCCATCTTTTGCCGATTTGATTGAGAAAAGCGATTGAAGTATTCATGGATGATTTCTCCGTTTTTGGAGCATCATTTGATTTGTGCTTGGAATTTGAACAGTCTTGAAGGTGTGTGGATCACAATTGGTGTTGAATTGGGAAGTGAAATTTCATGGTGACCGAGGGCATTGATCTCGGGCACAAAATATCTTCAAAGGGATCGAGGTTGATAAAGCCAAGATCGATGTGATCGAGAACGCTTCCCCGCTAACAATGTTAAAGGCATTGAGCTTTCTAGGCCACATGCGGGTTTCTATCGAAGATTCATAAAGACTTCTCAAGATAGCAAAGCCATTGAGCAATTTGCTCAACAAAGAAAGTCTTTCATTTTTTCGAGATTGTTTAGTGGCCTTTGAAAAATTAAAGAAAATTTGATCAATGCACCAATAATCCGGCACAAATTGGAAACTTAATTTTGAATTGATGTGTGATGCAAGTGATTATACGGTGGGAGTTGTACTTGATCAAAGAAAGAACAAAATTTTCCATGCTATACATTATGCCAGCAAAGTTTTGAATGATGCTCAAATAAATTGTAACAGCAAAAAGAGTTGCTTGCTATAGTGTATGCATTGGAAAAATTTCGTCCTTATCTTATCGGCTCAAAAGTGGTGATTTTCACGGACCATTCGGCGATTAAATATTTTCTCACCAAACCGGACTCCAAACAACGATTAATCGATGGATTCTTTTGTTGCAAGAATTTGATTTGGAGGTCGAGACAAAAGTTCGGAAAATTTGGTGGCGGATCATTAGGTCGCTTTGTGAGCGTAGGAATCAGCGAAAGAGGAGGTTAGGGAGGAGTTCCGGATGAAAATTTATGCTATATCCGGCGTGGTTTGCAGAACATAGCCAATTACAAGGCAGCGGGATTGTCTTAGGAGGATCTAACGTGGAATGAAAAAAGAAAATTCTTGGCGATGCCATTACTATGTTTAGGATGAACCTTATCTTTAGGTTGAGTAGTGATGGTTTGTTAAGGAGATGTGTCTAATGAGAAGCGAGGACATACTTTGGCATTGTCATAACTCCCGAGCAGGACATTACAACAGTTGCGAACAGCCACTAAATTCCTTCAATCGGGATTTTATTGGCCTTGTTCATTGTTTAAAGATGCTTATGCATACGAAAAGTTGTGACAAATGCCAAAGGAGTAGCGAATAGGGAAGAGATGAGATGCCTCTCAATAATATGTTGGAAGTGGAAGTTTTTATTTGTTGGGGTATTGATTTTGTTGGTCCATTTCCTTCATCGTTTTCTATGAATACATTCTAGTGGTAGTTGATTGTGTCTAAGTGGATGGAGTTTTGCTTCACCTAAGTAGATGCTAAGACCGTGATAAATTTTTGAAGAAAACATATTTTCACGGTTTGGTGTGCCTAGGTGTTGATAAGTGATGGAGGTTCTCACTTTTGCAATCTGGCGAAGAATTTTGAGCAATATGGTGTAAGGCATAGGTGACAACTCCACACCATCCGCAAGCGGTCAGTGAGGTGTCGAATAGAGATTAAAAATTCTTGAAAAGCGTCTCTAGTTCAAGAAAAGTTGGTCATTAAAACTGATGAAGCTTTATGGGCGTGTCAGACAGCCTATAAAGCTTCTATTAGACCTTCGGGTTGTTATGCGGAAAGACTTGTCATGGTTGAGATGGGACATAGGCTCTATGGGCTCTTAGATTCTTAATTTTATTCTTCTCGGCTGGTGACAAGAGGAAAGAAGCAACTCGTGGAGTTGGATGAATTGAGAGCCAGACATACCATTCAAATAAAAATACAAGGCAAGAAATGAAAGTGTTTCATGACAGAAGATCAAACACAAAGAGACTCCAAGCTGGGCTAAAAGCGTCCTTTGTTCAATTCTCGGATGAGACTTTGGGAAAACTAAGGCAGTGGTCCGGTCCTTTTGTAGTCAGGATGTGAAAGACTATGGGCGATTGTTTTGCAAGATCGAGAGTAAGAATGAATGGACGGTCATTGGACAGCAGTTGAAGAGGTATGTTAGCGTGAGTGGTAGAGATTGTCATATCGTATTTTGGTGATCCATGATCATCATGAACCGTCGAGCTTCGAAGCGACGTTAAACAAATATTTGGTTTGAGGCACCCCAACATTGTAAGTATTTAATGTTGTAGTCATTTGGTTATGTCTCTTAGTCAATTTTACATTTTTCATGCTTTTACGAAATTTTGCGGACGGGCTTAGCGTGATCGGGCGGCTGCGTGACTTTTACCCCATCAGACAGAACATTTCGCGCTTAGCGCGATGGGGGCCGTGCTTAGTGCGATCTGTGTTAAAAAAAATAATTTTTAAAAAAACAAGTTTACCGAGCCCAACTTGTTGGGCTGGTTCGTTTTTACATAGTTTAGGGTTTTTCTTTTCCCTTTACCAAAAACACCATTCTTCTCTTCCTCTCAAGAAAAATTCCAAACCCACATTCTCAAAATCAAAATCTCTACAAATTTCTTGTGTTTCTACCAATTCAAGCATCAAGGTTTGTTTCTCTCTATTTTCCTCTTTAATTTCATGTTTTTTACTTACATGTATTGGGATTTAGGAATTTAGGGTTTGAAATTTAGGGTTTACTCTTAAATTAGGATGTTGTGATTGTATATAATGTTTAGAATAGGATATTAGTTACGAATAGGGTTAGATTCTTGGGCATTTACGCTTTTTGCGAAATTTTTAGGAATATCGCGGAGCGCTTGGCCTTGATTCTGGAGCTTAGTGCGGTGCAGCGATATCTTGAAAACTTTTCTCTTGTGTTTTGTTATTACATTTAATCTTGATGCTTGGTTTGGTTATTTTTCCTCTTTTTGAATGATCGTTTTCCGGGCATTCGGTGTCACATTTGTTGATTTTGGTTTTGTTTGAGATGCCTCTAAAGAGACAACGAGTTCGTCCATGGGGCTGGGTCCTCAAGACCTAGTCTTTTGATGGCAATCAATTTTGGGGCCTGCCAAGCGGCCGGTACAGGAGCTTGAGGAGGAGGAACATCTGGTTTGAGAGAATCATTACTTCTCGATGGCGTGGGCATTACTCGGGTTGTGATGCTATTCTGGACAATTATGGGTTGGGCGTTCTGTGTGAGCCCCAATCTAAGGTTAATGTAGAGCTGGTCTGGGAGTTTTATGTAAATGCAATCCCTACGGAAGGGACCCCTTTTCAGTTTACCACCCTGGTTCGGGGAAAAGTAATGTCTTTCTCTCGCTCCTCCATAAACGACTTTTGGGCATCAGCAGACCCGAGGAGGAAGAATTGGATATCTACCATGAGCACCTGGCTCGTGGTAATTGGGATTATGAGATGTTGAGGAACAAAATCTGTTTGACCGGGAATTCTTATGAATTGAATAGAGTGGCCAACCACGAAGTTTAATAGGTCGAGTCTCAGAGACAAGAGCCGGGTGCTTATGTGTGTGCCTTGTACAACTTGAGCCACCTCCTCAATACCCATGGAAACCTTGACCTTATTGCCCTCTTGTAATAGGTGACTTTGTAGGTTTTGTATACTTAATGTGCGGATGTGAGAGTCGCCCAGAGCTTTTCTTTTATCCAATTAAGGAAGGTAAAAGTATAGAAAAAGACCCGTTAGATTTTGAGTAAAGGGAGAAGGTTATGAAAAGGGAAGGTATTAGCACACACTTTCCATCCGTAGTTATCTAGGGCTCTTAGTTACTCTTAGATCACTTTAAAAATTGTGTGCTTTACATGTGTTTGACAAAATGTTTTGAAAAGGCATTTCGCTTTGACTTTGTAATGATTCATGTAGGAATGTACAAAGTGTTTGGAAATGTTTAGTTTTGAAAGTTTGAACTTTGACAAGCGTGTGAGGTGTGAAAGTATTTGATAGAGCAAGCAACTAAAAGTCTTATTACCTACCAGGATGGTGGTTTTCATATTGTTTTAGGTTCCTTTAGAATAGTGCTATCCATACCATTAGTTGGTGGGTAACCTATTGTTGGATGTAAGCGGGACATTCGAAGGGACATCGGATGGTCTAGAAAGCAACTTGGAAGTATCCTAGCATTCGAAGGGATTATCATCATTTTCATAGGCAATAATCGAGGTCAAGATCATGTATTCGGGCGACATCGTGGGTCTTATGATCTTTGTATCGAAGGAATTTGTGATGATTTGTTTTGAGGCATGATGCTAGAATACCTCTATATTTAGGGGACATGACCATTTGATTTTGTAAAGGCAACGAGAGAATTACCCTAAGGGTGCATGTGTGAAAGGTGTGTGGATTCCGGTATGTTATCTTGAAGTTGAGTGAGCTATGTCCATTTATCTTGCCATACACACTAGTTACTAACGGTTTATAGGGTGCGGAAATTAAAATCTGGGAGTATAAAGTCGGAAGATAAATCCTCATATTACATGGCTTTAGAGCGAGATACATAATTTAAAATGCGGAAAGTAAAACCTAATTAAACTATTACATCCCATGCGTTACATAATTGGAGTAAAGAAAGCGATAAAAGAAATGCGAAAATGGGATAACACCGTGAAAAGATGAGAAATCGAAAATAAAATCGATCAAGAGAAAAATGTTAGCAAAAATAATAATTTTAAATGAGAAAAAATATTTCATCTGGAAATAACATTAATATGCTAAAATAATTTTTGGGATTTTTGGAGTTAATTTAATAATTAAAAATCAATTAAATGTGATTTAAATGATAAATTAACAATTAAATTAAATATGCATGCAAAAATGATATTTTTAATTTATAAATTAAATAAACATTTTAAAGAAAATAATGCAAGAAAAATATTTTTTGGTGTTTTTAAATGCATGGTAAAAATTATTGAAATTAATTAAAATGCATGGAAAATATTAAATGGAAAATAAGAAAATATGAAGAAATATGCAAACATGTGAAAAACCAAATGCCATGGTGGGAATGAACTGGGACCACTGCCTTCTGAAAGCCCTTCTTGACCAAGCTGGGGTTGGAGTGCCTGTTGTCCTTTAAAATTTGCCCTCCATCTTGTTGTTCGCGTTAAAGGTGGCGCGCTGAGGATCTGACGTGAGTTCGGATCTTACAATGTAGCGATTTAAATCTTTGATTTGTTTATAAAGATGCGAGCATCAAGCTTTATTATTTTCAACAGAAGATGATTTAATGATTATGAAAAGGGAAAATGAAATACCCTCAATTGATATTGGTATGCGTGACTAGCGCAAACTAGACATAACGCATTGGGAGATTACGAGTAAGGGGATTGGTATATAAAGGAATAGATGGAGCACCCTAAATATATGTAGTTATCTGACTTTATATATGAATATGTTTGATATGTTGTGTGTTTTTAATTGCTATTTCTATGATTGGGAAAGTTTCTCCTTTGGATTTTAAGAAGCGATTAGATTATGTAGGATTCTAGTGTTTGTTATTATTATTGTGCTACAAAGATCATGGATCTTACGCATACATATCTAGTGGGAATCGAGCATTTGTAGCTCGGATCTGAGGTTCTATGGTTTGTTTGAGTGCAGGGAGATAGAAATTTGCGGCAAGGATGAGACCTTGTGCCTCACGTATTCTCAAAGGATGTTGAGAAAGTCGGAGCAATCGTAGTTCCCACTTATGCTAGTGGAAAGCAGCGGGATGTTAGTAAAGAGCAGACAAATGTCATCTTAATGAAAATGTATCTAATCTATTTCATCACATTTTTTTGAAAAGTTTGATTGATTAAAATCTTTATCGTAAGTATTAGGTGTTTTGCTTGAGTATACAAGCGTTACCACTTACATGTTTAAGAAGATGTTTGAGATCTTTTATTTGTAAGTATTGGGTGTTTTGCTTGAGTGTACAAGCGTTACCACTTACAATTAAGAGATGTTTTGTTTGAAAAGAGTTTAAAAAAGTTTGAAAAGTTTTTGTTGTATGTGATGTGATAGATGAGATACTTCTTCCATAGAGATGATAGATGTCTAAATCTCAAGGAGAAATTGATTGGATTAAAGGGATGCTTTTAAGAAGCCCGTGGGTCCTTATATTGTTAGCCTAAGAGGAGGCATTCGAGGGTCGAGGTCATCGAGGGTCCTTGTATGACTCAAGAGGAAGCTATAGGGTATGGTGTCTTTGGCTTGAAAGGTTTCAGAAATCATCCTTTTACGAATAAGAGCAATTTCAAAATTTTACTCTTGGGGAATTTGAAAGTGATTTCACGAAACCATCCTTTCGGGGTTCTATCTTAAGCGGGTGATTCTTTGTATTGGAAGCCCAAGAGGAGGCTGTTAAAGATTTCTGTCTCTTTCATTGTATGATGCCCAAAGGCTAAACTCAATGAGGAGTTCTTTTGAGCGAAGCCCAAGAGAGGTGACTCAGCAGGGAAGTGTTGTCTTATCTGAAGCCTAGCGGAGGCTAACTCATGGGAGAGTTTCTTTGTACAAAGCCAAAGAGAGGCTAACCCATCTTTGAGGATAAGTTATCTTGTATAAGCCAGGAGGCTAAACTCAATGGTGATGAGTTGTCTATGGAATTAGCGGAGGCTATCTTGTGGGAACCTATTGATTAGTCTAATTGTTATGTTATTATTAGACAGTTGTATAAGCAGGTGTGTGTGATATGTATTCACGAGGAGTTTATGAAGGAAATATAAACAATGCATGATGTTTATTCTGACGGTTTATGAAATATAAACAAGTGTACGTGAGCGAGCGTTTAAAGCAGCGTAACTTGATTTTACAAGTTTGAATGTGTACAAGGAAATGAATATGTACGAGCGAGGTTTTATGTACGAGAAAAGATGGATGTACATAGGAGGTTGGGACTTACACTGTAAGAGAGGCCCATTGATTTGAAAAGCAGTTTCCGAGGGAATAATGCTTCTTTCAAACCAATGGCATTTAGTGTAAAATGTACGAGATGAAAGCGAGAATGATTGATCAAAGTTTATACGTAAAGAAATATTTTCAAAAAAAAGTATCATATTATGTCTGAGATAAAAGTTTTGAAAAAGAGGTATAAATATTATGTTTGAGATAAAGTTTGATATGTACAAAATATTATGTACATAAAAGAATGTTATGGGACTTACACCGTGATGGAGCCCATTGGTTTAAAAGAAATCTTGCTGGGAGAATTCTTCTTTTAAAACCAATGGATTCGGTATATAGACAAGCGAATGAAAACAAATGAAAGAAATTTTTATGTTTGAATATTGACAAAGATGTTTTGAATATGTACAAATAAATCTAAATGTACATAAAGGGTTGGGACTTACACCATAAGGGAGGCCCATTGATCGATCGAGAAATTAGAAGAAGCGAATTCAGTTTATCGTTTTGATTGGATCGATTATGGTAAAAGATACAAGTTTGATGAAATGTTTTGAAAATGATTTGAAAATGTTTTGAAAATGTTTTGAAATGTGAGGCTCATTTATGAGAAGTTTTGAAAAATCGGAAGTCGAAAACTTGAAAAATTCACCTTTTAAGGAGGTTTGAAAAGTGTTCGAACATCATTTTATTTCGATTAAAATTGTCGGATGAAAATATTTTTGGATTTTTGACATAATCATAAAATATATATATTAAATGACAAGTGTGCAAAAATCATCTCAAAATGAGAAGTTTTGATTGGTTAAAAATTGTTGAAGTTTGATAAAAAAGGAAAGTTTTGTAAAAGGATAGAAAAAAATGGTCTTCTTTGGGTTTTGAACCCATGACCTTGAGGTGGGGCAGTGGCAAAGGAACTTAAAAAGCAAGGAGACAACCAACTTGAGCCATCTTGTTGAGATGTGTTAGTGAAAATGACCGCGTTAATGATATTGGATTATTTGAATTTTTTGAAAATGAAGAACAACAAGAACTCTGTATGACTTCGGTTCATGGTTTTGATTGATTCTTTGATGATCCAAAACATCGTTTTCCAACCCAATTTGATGTGTAAACATCAAAGTTCCAGGTTTTTTCACTGAACATGATGGTGTGTTAATTTCATTTATTTTTATCATTTTGTTTCTGAAACTTCAGAGAACCTAGTGATTTTCAAATTAAATGATGTGTTGTTCATGATTGTTTGATTTTATTGAGGGTTAAGGATCGTGTTAAGTCTGAAAAGAGAATGGCCAAGAGTTTTGTCAAAGATTCAAAGAATCATGAGAACCAAGTAGTGTATACGGAAAAGTTGAGATTGAATTACGAGCAAGCGTGTTTCGAGCTTGTTTTGATTATTAATGACACCATGGCATGTAAGGAAGCTATGTGGTGGTGCACCCCATGGAATTGCTTGGATAACTCTATGAAGTCGACACGCATCAATGAAAGCGAGCTGAAATCGATGTAAATGGTGTTTACGGGAACCAATGGTCTGGATCACTCGTATGATGTATGGTGATGAGGTTCGAAGGATCAGAACTCAATTGCTCACCAAACTCAAAATCAGATGGCTATGGCGAGTTTACAAGCTTTGGAGCATGAAGATGAAAACTGATTTTAGCTTAGCTTGGGTTGATTTTAAGTTTCAAATAGATTACATATTGATTAGAACATGTTAGACACCAATATACTTAAAGTTTCTCAAGATTTTCAAAATGTAAGTTTCTAATTTGAACAATGATTCTTGAATTTGGAAAGTGGAAGGAAAAGCATTTTTTTGTGAAGCTTTGGTGTCGTTTTTAGGCTTGATTGAGCTATTTATAGGCAGAGTTCTACGAAATTGTTAGGCAAGAAGGACATGGCATTTGGTATTCAAAGTTAACTTAAAGGGCAAGATGGTTTTACCAAAAGGAAACTTCCTTTTTCACCATGTGCTATATTTATCAAACTTGATCAATCTTCAATTATATCCTCTAGGCTGATATTTATCAGTTTGATCATCCACTTGGCAGGCTAAACTTCAGATGAAGAAACACAAAAATGACCTATAATTTGGGTTGTGAACTTTGAAAATTAAGTTTCATGGACCTTATGTTTCAATTTCAAAGTATAGCTAGACTCCATGGATTTGAGAGTTCTTGGACATTTTGGAAGATTTTTCATTATCTACAACTTTCATGTTTGAGTTTTTCAAATTCCAATTGGAACTAGGTGAAAAAATGGCTTGAAGTTTGGAAAAATGTGAAATTTCAACACTTAGAATTTTTCTAAGTTATGAAATTTTGACTTTTTGTTGACTTTTCCAATTCTTTGATTTTTATGATCATGATGGATCATTTGAAGTATTTTGATGATTGAAAAGTTTTGTTTTGAAAAATTTGACCAAAACTCAAAGTTTGACTTTACGTCTGAGATGAAATTTCATCGAGGCGTTTGAAATTGGTGATGAATTAAGAAACTCTGATGTTTGAATCCGGAAATTAGGTCAAGATGTTATATCTAAGATATAATACCAATCTCTATCAAAAGTCAATGCTCAAAATCGAGAGAATGCTAACTATGCCATCCCCAACCCAATTGTGATCCTCGATTGATCTATGAGAAAAAATGGATATCACGAGTTGAAGGCTGATGATTTGATCAAGATAGATCAAATGGGTGAAAAATCTCAAACCCTAATTGGTTAGCTCTTGAATCGGATGAAAATCAGTGAAACCTAATTTTGACACTGAAGATGCTATACAGATTAATGCTGTTTGAGCTGTTGGTTGTGCAACAATGCAAATGTAAGGTGGTATATTAGGTCAAAATTTGGAATTAAGACGAGATCTTATTTAAGTTTCTTTAACCGAAGATGAAGATGAATATCTTTGTTTTGATAGGTGTAAAGATACTTAAATATCGAAATCATAAAATTTGGACCTAAGATACCAAAAATGCGGATGATGCAAAATGATTAAAAAAGTTTTACCCAAAGGATGTCAAAGAAATGACATGATGGGAAAAATTTATGAGGATGACTCGATCATTTTGAGAAAAGTCCTATACATTTGAAACAAGCAATATGTTTACATTTGAGGAGAATGATTCAGGAGGATGTGAATATCCTTCGTTTTGAAACAAAGAGAGATTACCTTGTCGACTTTGTGACAATGTTTAAGGTAAGTGGAAATATATTAAATTATCGATACTTGATATAGTATGGTAATGGGTTTTGAAGATGTTACCAATTATCAGTGGTAATAACTATAACAAGGTAAATCTTTGAAAATGAGTGTTAGTATTCGACTTTTGAATAACGAACGATTGTTCTATCGAGGAATGAGCTGGAGAGAGAAAGAAGTTAATCAAGACATTGTTCCAAATGAGAATAATCTCAATTTGAGAATGTGATAGAGAGAAGAAAATACATTTCTCTATTTGGGGATTCCGCCGGGGAAAAGGAAGGCATATCCTTTTTGTTTGGGAATACTCCGTTGGAAACAAAAGAAAAAAGTATCTTTTACATTTGGAGATATTCTCTGGGGATATGATATACTAAAGTATGAGTATATATATAACTTGATGATTTGGAAACAAACATTTTGAGAGATGAAAAAATGCAATGAATGATGCTATTATGTATGAATGTCATGAATGTTATATGCATGCTAACAATACTGACAAAACACTTAAAGGGATATTTGAGAAAAGGGGCTCATGATTCGAACAAATACTTGGTGAAAATTACGACAATGGTGCGATATTCACTAATGAAGAATTTGAGTTGCATGGTTTACACTTCCGAGAAAGGTATTTCATTGGCAACTTGGTGGGATTCTTTTGGATAAGAATACCGTCCTTTGATGATTCGATGAGGAGAAAAGCTGCATGTGATTGGCGACTCCAGGAATCGAAACACTCTTGGAGAAAGCGGTTGAAGTTATTTCGTGTTATAGTTTCAAAGGAGAATTTTGCTTTTGTTTCAAAATTTTGAAGTAAAATTCATTTAAAACATTTTAGTTTCAAAAGTGATTTTCACAATAAGCGTTATTTTGCAAAGCGAATAAAGTAGGAATTGCAAACAAAGGCACAAGGCTCAAATTTATTGAATAGAATGGTAATCAAAGGCGTGATTCCATGAACTATTTAAAGTTGGAAATGATAATTTATTGGGAAAAGGCTACATTGAAAGCAAATAACCACTATATCCTAACAACTTTGAATTCCAGTACGTTTGTTCTTGAAGAAAGTTGATTGAAGATCCGTTGATGGAAAATTCTTCATGTGGACAATCTGTTGTTGCAGTTACTTTGTCATTTTTTGTATCCTTGTTTTACCTAGATCGCCTTTTCGGTTTCGATCTATCGGGATAATTCTGTTTATTGTCTCTAATTTTTGCACGGATCGCCTTTTCGGTTTTCAATCCAGGGCGCTCATTTTTCAGCCGCCTTTTCGGGTTTTCGACTTCTGAGTTGTTCTTTTGTTGTTTAGACAAAGTATTTTTATTGCGTCGACATTCACGGAATCACGGGAGTTCGCCAGTCCATGGTTGTGAGAGTCATAGCTTGAGCTTCTTTTGACGATGTATGGGCCTTCGTAATTAGGGTCCATTTCCCTAGAATGCATTTGAAAAGGCAGTCTTTTAAAGCAATTAGCCTTCTCAAGATTCACGAGGTGGACCTTTTTGTGAAAGCTTTCTTCATTCTTCTTTGATAGGTTGTCCGTGACCAGGCGGTCAGGGCGCTTTTCTTCAATTAAGTTCGGTTGGTGCGTATCGCTTTGACACCATTCAGCCTCGGATAACTTAGTTTCCATGAGAACTCTCATTGACGGGATCTCAACTTCTCAGAACCTTTGCTTCCATGCCGTATACTAGAGAAAAGGTTGCCCACAAGTGCGTCTTGAAGTAAATACCCATGCGAGCAAATGGCGACATTTCGTGCAGTCTTTGTAAGTGATGACCATTTTAGACGATCTTTTGATGTTCTTGTTGGCGCTTCAGCGCCCGTTCATCTTTGGCGGTAAGGAGATGAGTTATGATGCTCAATCTTGAATTCCTCACCGCAGTTCTTTCATCATTTTGTTGTTCAAGTTTGATCCATTATCGGTAATGATCTTACTTGGAATTCCATATCGGCAAATGAGGTTGCTCTTGATGAACCTCACAACCACTTGTCTTGTGGCGTTGGCGTAAGATCTTTGCTTGACCCATTTGGTGAAGTAATCAATAGCCACGGAATGAGCGATGTCCGTTGGGCGCTTTTGGTTCAATCATTCCAATCATGTCAATGCCCCATGGAGAATGGCCACGGAGGGAGAGAGCGTTGAGTAGAGTCGGAGGCACATGGATCTTATCTGCGTAGATCCGGCACTTGACATCTTTTAACGTGTTTGCGACAATCGATTCCATTGTTATCCAATAGTATCCGCTCCTAAGATCTTTACGGACATTGCATGCCCATTCGAATGGGTTCAAAGGACCCTTCATGCACTTCATGGATGATCGTATGCCTTCTTGTCAGTCGACAAGCGAGAACCATGTCGAAGTTACTTTTGTATAACACATCTCCGTTCAAGAAGAAATTCCAAAGCCTCCTTAGAGTTTTCTTATCCTTTGTCGATGCCCAGTACTCTCGTGTTTGAAGGAAGCGTTTGATGTCGTGAAACCACGGCTTATCGTCGGCCCATACACATTGCGAACACATATGCGAGTCTTTCAAAGGCGATCGATCAGAATTCTAGGCATATCATTCCAATCGTTGACTTTGAACATGGAAGATAGAGTAGCCAGGCGTCGCCATCCGATTTTGATCTCGGGGATATGATGCGGTTCAACTTTGTTGAAGAAAGTCAACAATCGTCTCGCATAATCTTTGTAAGGAATTAGACCAAGATGATGAGTTTCATACTTGTCTTTGATTTGATTGATCACAAGGTGAGTCTCCATATATATCAAGGATCTTGATCCTCGAGTCGATGGCTTCTTCATACCCATGATGCATGCTTCATATTACGCTATATTGTTGGTGCAATCAAATAGCAATCTGGCGAGCAGGATATGAGAACCCTCGGGAGTAATGATGGCCCCGATTCCATTGCCAAAAACATTCTGACTCCATCGAAGACTAGGCCCCATCGGATTGGATCGGTCCTTCTCCGTGTAGCGGTTCGTCACAATCTTTCATCTTCAAGTACATAACATCCTCGTCTGGGAAATCAAACTTGAGATTGGGATTCATTAGGTGGTGATAAGCCAAGTGATCGTGAGAATGCTTCCTTTAACAGCTTTCGGTAGCGGTATTGGATGTCATATTGAGATAGTAGCATTTGCCATCGGCGATTCTCCGGTTAAAGGCTTCTCAAATCGTGCTTGATAGGATCCATTTGGATATTAACCAAGTCGTGTGATTGATCATGTATTGGCGAAGGCGTTTTGAAGTCCATACCAAAGCGCAACATGTTTTCTCGAGCATGGAGTAACAGTTTCCTGATCTGTGAATTTCTTACTCGGGTAGTAGATGGCATGCTCCTTCTTACGGTTTCGTCTTGTTGTCCAATCGTGACCCATGGATTCTTCTAATGCGGTAAGGTATATGATCAATGGTCTTCCTTCCCTTGGAGGATCGGTATTGAGTGGTTCGTGGTATTCTTTGATCTTGTCGAATGCTTTTGGCAATCTTATCCACACAACCTTTTGATCTTTGCGAGAAGCTTGAATATCGGCCCATTATGATCATCGAGAGATAAATCGGAGATGTAATTTAATCGTCAAGAATCCTCTTACTTGCTTTTAAAATGCATGGCGTAGGCATTTCTGAATAGCCTTGACTTTGTCGGGTCAACTTCAATTCCTTTTGGTGACGATGAAACCTAGGAGTTTTCTGATCTTACCCAAAGGTACACTTGTTAGGATTCGGTAGATGAAACTTCCTTAGTCGTTGAAACAACTTTAAGAGATAGTCTATATGTTCCTCTTGATGTCGGACTTTGCTATCATGTAGTCTCGTAGACTTGATCTCTTTGTGCATCATATCATGAAAGAGAGTAGTCATTGCCCTACGGTAAGTTGCTTTGCATTCTTTAATCCAAATGGCATTACCTTGTAGGTAAAAGTGCCCCATGGCGTGATGAAGATGTCTTCTCCATGTCTTTGGGAGCCATTACGATCGATTATAACGGAGAAACCATCCATGAAGGAAAAGCGTTGAATTTGGCGATACTATCCACTAGCATGTCGATATGCGGAGCGGGAAATCGTCTTTGGACTAGCTTTGTTCGGATCTCGGTAGTCAACACACATTCGACCTTTCCATCTTTCTTGGATCGGTACTATGTTGGCTAGCCATTGAGGATACTCGAGTGACAAAGGAAACCCGGTATTTGTTTTGAACTTCCTTTTAATTTTCTCAACCATTTCGGGATGAACTCTCCTCGATTTTGCTTAGCGGCGGACATTACGGTTTAACGGCAAGTGATGCTCTACTATCTTGGTATCAAACCCGGCATGTCTGGTAGGACCAAGCAAACACATCAACGTATTCTTTGAGAAGACTTATCGGTTTGCTTTGACCTTCTTTGTTGAGTGAAGCTCCGATATTGACTTCTTTGCGTCTTCCTCGGAACCCAAGTTGATTGCTTCTAGAGGTTCTTTGTGAGGTGAATGATCCTTTCCTTGTGCTTTAGCGATCTAGAAATTTCATCAGGATCTCTTCTTCAACTTCTTCTTGACAACTTGAGGTTTCAAAGTTGAGAGAGGCGTGGAATTCTTGCTTTCAATGGGTTTGTCCATTTGTTTAATCTGCATTTTTGATTTATGTTCGATTAAAAAGTTTTTATCATCATTTTTTTTGAAAGTTAATGTGAAAGTGTTGCGATTAATTTTTCATTATGATTTTTTTTCTTGTGTTTTTAGGATTATCATTTCGAGAAAAGGGTAAAATGAAAATAAACACAGAGTGGAAACAAAACAACGCATTTTATTTATGTTTCACAATATGAGCAGGGCCCTAAAATACAAACTCATTTGTCTTGGGCAAGACAAAGAAATTATTTAAAAGCTAAACCCTATAAAACATCTCTTCGCTTTGGGCGCGAGAGTTCAAAACAAAAAGCAAAGATAAACTACTTAGAGCTATGAACATTAGTCCTAACTTCAGCGGGTTTCCAATAGTGGCGAACTCCTTGGAAGTCGAGGTACTCGGGTAATTTTATTGGTTTAACCCTTGAGTAAACTTTGATTCTTTGGTGACGAGGCTTTGAAGACTACGGCGATGGCCTTTGCCTTTGGTCTTGCTAAAGCGATCTTCTTGATTAACGGATCGGGAAGTATGAGAGATAGCCTTTGTACTTCTGTTGATCTTTGTGTTGAATATTGGGGATGTTCCTTCCGGTCTTGAATTGAAGAGACTCGTTGTCGTGACACTTTCCGCATCGTATCTGAATCATACTCTTGATCTTGATGATCATGTTGATGTAGTGGTAACCGGGATCGGCTTGGTGAAATCCAGACATGTTGAAGCGAGATCTTCATTTGGGACCTCGATCTGTTGATTAGTTTGAGAGCAGTATTCCTCTTACGATTGACTAGGGTAGTCAAAGTCATCACCCCATCCTGTGGGTTGGATATCTTCGATCCGGATTTTGAGCTTTACGGCAGTATTTCACCATGTAGTCGTATTTGCCACTTGGTTCTCCCAAGGTATCCCAAATTCGGCGAGGTGGTGGATTTTCATGTTCTTTGCAAGGACATGTTTTGAATTGATCGATCGGTGCATATGATTCCTCTTGAGACACATACTCGGGGCTATTCAAATAAGTGCTCCATTCTTGATTCGGATGGATCATCTTCATCCTCTTCAATGGTTACAACATTAACCTCTTGTGGAGCAGGTTTAAGAAACCTCCTATGAAATACTTTCTTGATCGGGAAGTGCTTCATCTTTCTCTTGTTTTTGTAGAATCTGGTGTGAACCCAAGTCCCTTTCGTTTCATTCTTGGCGGGTTTGATAACTTGTCCCCATCCTCGAATATTGCCATCTTTCACCATTTGTGTCGCTTCTTTATACGAAGAGATAGATGATCTTTTTAGTAGATTCATCTTCTAACGGTTTTCAGGAGATGCGGCGCTTCAATGTCATTAGCGGTGATGAAGGAGCTGGATAGATGACTTACAAGTAAAGCTTGTTCACCGATGGTCACCAACTTTCCATTCTTGTGAATTTTAATTTCGATGGAGAGTAGAAGTTCTTACATCGTGGATCCAAGGTCTTCCTAGCAAGCAATATCATGGTACGTCCATGACTTGGAGCGTAATTTTGAAAGTGTGAGGCCAATTGTCATTGGGAGATCAACTTCCCATAAGCGACTTTCTCGATCCATCGAAGCTCTTACTATGATGTCGTTGAACTTCATTGGCGTTCCTTTGTAATCTAAGCGAGCGGCGTCGTTTTGGCATTACGTTTAAAGGCGAACTGTATCCACCAATACATTGGATAGGAATCGGTGGCAAATCATCGAGATGTGCAAGGCCAAGTTGTGATCTTTCCTTCTTAGGAAGTTCTTCGTCACTAAAACTCAGTTATTGCGGTTTGTTATGTTGGAGCGATCCTCCAAATTGGTGCGTAGTCACATCGTGATCCACATAAGCTGGTCTAGTACTCTCATCAAAGCTTCTGTGAGCTTGAGTTAAGGAGTAAAGGCAGTATTGAAATTTTGAAGAGTGCATCAATTGGTCTACGACTCGATATTCGCTCTTCTTGATTAGTTTCAAGATCTCGTCAAAGTCGAATTGATGTTGGTTCCATCGATAGAACCAATGTTTGTACAGGTTAACAATGGGAATCGTTGCGAGTTCTCGAGGATATGTTAACTTGGTTTTTAACAACAGGGTGAAGGCGATTTTGGTGGCAATGGGCGTGTACTCGTCCACTTGGCGTTACTCGTCCGATTTACATTATATTGACATTAGTGGAAGTGTAGGCATGGGTTTCTCCTTCCATCCTCTATCAAGGTTGCATTATCTTGGTAAGGAATTGCTCGGTAGAGCATGCGGAACAGGACCGGTGGGCAAATCACCAAAGGAGATGTTGGAATGTTGGAACCACTGTCGCGATCTCCACATGCTCGGGTATGTTGAAACAAGGGATCACAACGTTTACTTGGGATTTTCGAGTTGATATCCGAGACTAAAAGCTCATGCGGAAAATGCCCTATTGTATTTACGTCATGGTCATCTCGGTTTACGTAGATTTGTAAATCACCAATGTCTAATAAATGTTGAATATCGCTCTTATGGTGGGACATCCATGGATATTCTTGGAGCAGATATAGCAAGTGCATAATCATGCTTAGTGAAGGTGCTCATGGTCTGTATGCTTCATGAAGATGCTAAGTTTCCTTTGACTAAGTTTACATCGTGACAAGGTACTGTCTGTATTCCTTAGCATTAGATTCATGAGTGTCCACTATGGTGGGAAGTGGATTGGCTTGCACATTCGGACTTGTGTTTACGAAGGAAAGAAGATTAGCCTTACTAATCTCTTACGCCTTGATGCTATGCAATGCTCAAGGTCATGGCTGGTGCCCCTTGGTGAAAAGGGCAAGATCGTCGACTTTGTACCACCATGGTAGTTTTCGGGGACGGAGGTGGTAACCTTGTCTGTATTAGATTCCTTTCTATCGGAGGGGTAAAGTTACGTATGCGTCATGGGAATTGGGTCGAGAGTGACCGGGCGTCAGTTTTGGTTGTGAAGCTACTTGAGCACTGTTGGCAGGTTTGAGTTTGTTGATTTTGTTGAAATTGGAGCAATTCACGAGTTAATGTTGTGAGGGTGCTATGGCAGCTACATCGTTGTTGAATGACATTCTTGCGTGGTTTCCCTCGGGATACCATTCCTCGTCATGTTCTTTTTCCTTGGGAGCTGGTTCCAACTTTCTTGGTATTACTAGAAGATCCTACTTCCTTGGTTAGGCGTCTGTCCGAACCCTTCTTCTAGTCGCATTCCCATGCTTACCATTTCGTTGAAGTCTGGGGCGCTAGCGATCATTCGCTCATAGTAGAATGAGTTTAGAGTATTCAAGAATACCTTAGTCATCTCTTTCTCTTCCAAGGGCGGGTTGACTTGGGCGCAATTTCCCTCCATCGTTGCATATTCCTTGAATGTCTCTCTTTCCTTTTGAGACATGGGCGGAGTTGATCCTATCGAGAGCCATATCCAAGTTGAATTTGTATTCTTTGACGAAGGCTTTACCTAAGTCGTTGAATGATTGGATATTCGTCTTTGTCTAAACCCATGTACCACTTGATGCACAGGTGAGACTATCACGGAAGTAATGAATTAACGATGATCCTCATTGTGCGTAGACATTTTCCTAGCATACATTGTAAGATGACTCGAGGACAAGAATTCCCTTTGTACTTTTCAAAATCAGGATTTTGAATTTTGATATTTTTACGAGGGACTAAGCGAGAGATCTGGCGCTTTTCCCAAACAATTCTTTCCCTTGAATCGTTTTATCTCAAGTGCATTTTGAGGAGTTGTTCACGGAGATTTTCCATTGAACCACGGCGTTCGTGCTATTTCTGGAGTGTGATGAACTTCTTAAATCGGTGGTAGTGTGCTCACAGGTGAATTCAACATGATCGGTTGAGACCGACATTGTTACTTGTGGAAAAGTTATTCCACGTTGTGGAGTGAGCGTGCGTTTTCTTGCAAAGTAGGTATTTCAAGCGAGGTTGTTTGAGAAGTCGGTTGGCGAACTCCAATGCCGAAGTTAAAGGCATTCCCATGGATAGCCCTCGGCATGTTGAAAGGTGAACTCTTGCGAATTTGAAGCTGGAGTAGTAGTATCCTCTGAAGTTGCTATTTGGTTTTGTTGCTTGTTGACTTTCTTGTGTGGCAGCGAGTTGACCAAAGATGTGAGTCTTTCCACTTCTTCTTGTAGCGTAGTTACCGTACTAGGTTCAACATTTTCTTGCTCAAAATTCTCCATTACTTTTCTTCTTTTGATCCGGTATCGTGCGTTCGAGTTGGCTGCGGACGCGATCGAGAAACTCTAGGCAGCGACGACTTGACAATTTTCTATCGGAAAAGTGGCGGTTCAAAGCGTGAATGATTAGACTCTAGATGGTAGACTTAAATGCAAAGTATGATGCATGAATATGATTGTAAAGAAAAGAAATTTCCAAAGAATTTATGCTAAACGAGATATTTCTGGCAAATATTTGGATGGAAAACACAAATTTTATTGATTAATGAACGAAGATTACAACAATTGTTTTTTTGTTGGAGCATTGCTCACACAAATGATACAATAAATGATAAAAATACAAACTAAATTAAACTAATTAAACATCTTCATCGGATGACGATCCAAAGGCTTGATGCAGCTTCAGCTTCAGCATTCCTTCCCATAGTGAGCTTTTAGTTTGGCTTTCTCGGCTTTTAGCTTGCTAATGACTCTCTTCCACTCGTTGGGAGCGGGCTTGATGGTTGTCATTTCCTCGAGCTTTCTTTTCCTTTCCTTGACGTATTTCTGGATGGCATTATCCTTCTGGCGAATCTTCTCATCTTTCTCCATGAGCCATTCATCTTGGAAGTAGAGCGTCTTTTCATGATCTTTGACTTGCTTCTTGAGCTTCTCATTCTCAAGGTTAGTCTTAAGGAATTTGCTTTCCAAAGCTTCTTTCTCAAACCTTATCTTGGTCAAGGCTTCTTGGTATTCTCCACGACTTCGGAAAATTTGTTGATTTGGGCGGTAGAACATGGGATCCTCATAAGCGTAAGGCATTGAAATTCCTTCGCTCTTTTCTTTATCCAAAGTGTAGGTTTCCATGGCTACACAATTCTTTGCCTTACCTTTTCCTTTCTTTCGGATGTGATGCCAAGCTTTGATCATCCTAGCCTTTAATCCTTGGGAATCCTCTCCTTCATGATAGAAGTAGCTTTTTGTAAAGCGGAGGTTTACGAATTTCGTATCCGTGACGTTTTGCTAGGAATGGGTTGTAGTTGATTCCTCCTTTCGTACCAATGAGAAGTGCGTTGGCAAATTCTCCTGACTCTCAATGATTTCCATCTCATTGTTTGCCAAGGTATACCAATGGATATAAATCGTTTGTTAGAGACATGAGTCTTACGGACCAATGCCACTCGTCTTTGTTTCGCGGAAGATAGGAGATTTAGGAGGTGTGAGACAATCCATTTGAAAAGCAGTACACAACACACGATAGTTCCGTCTCCTTGACGATTCCTATGATGAATAGAGGCGTCGTGTCACGGCGAGTGGGAGCAGGATTTCCAATCGAGAAAGATCCTTATGGCGTTGATATCAGCGAAATTTGGGACGTTGAAACAACACCAATCCATAGAGGAGTAAAGCTAAAATAGCTTCAAAGGCTACCATACTACCGACGAGAGAATTTGAGAGCCTTCTCCATTAGGAACTTTGAAGTTAGTCCTAAGAGTTTTCCTCTGGTAGTTAGGTTTTGTCTATCTCGTTTCTTTAAATGAGTCATTGTTGCAATGACTTGTGACTTAGGAATGGCTTCAAACCATTGAAAGGCACTTTATCCGATCTTGAGATTCCTAGGATATGCATACTCTTCCAAAGTAGGCATCAAGCGATGTCAAAGTGAAGCGATAGTGGATCGTAGAATTGAGCGAAGTTTTGAGAAGTCCTTCATCAACGTTAGCGTTCAAAGAGTTAAAAGAGTTCCATAGCGTTTTACGAAATCCGGGATCTTCTACCAAGGATGCTAACTCTTTCAACTTTCCTCGTCGGAATCCTAAAGCTGTATCTTTTGGTGAATCTTCCTCGGCGTCCATCACTCTAACCTAAAATATTTTACAAAGAAAACATCTCTAAATTCTTTGGAAATGGAAAAAATGAAGTTTTTTGTTTTGATGAATGAATGAATGAATGCATGAATCGGCAAACATGGTTAGTAGTTATACACACGGTCAAGCGTTGAAGTCACGAGCATGAAGCCAGCGATAAGAATCAGCGGGTTAAGTTCTAAGGGCTTATTCATCGTGAATCGGGTTCTCACGATATCTGAGCTCAACACTCCCTTCAAAACATTATTGGATTTGGTGAATACTCGATGGTCCAATAATATTTTCAAGAGAAACTACTTTGATCGTAGTATCGCATGACAATTACTCTAGGCTTACACCGAATAATCTACGCACTACATCCTAATGGCGGGATGGTTTATGTGTTCTGATCCACTCGACTTCTTAAGTTCTCCGAAAATACGGCGTCTTCGCAATTACTTGCTAAACACAATACCCTAAGACAACCTCCACTGCGGGAAATATTAACTTGAAAGCATTGAGCGCTCACGTATTAATACCTCCACCTAGATCTTAAAATGTTTCTTAAATCCGGGTTAGGATTTCTTTCCATCAAGTGAAATCATGAAACACACAATAAAGAAAAAGCAGATATATGCAAAACATGAAAGCTTATCCCTTTCTTTTCTTTTTGAAAACAAGCTTGGTGCTCTCGGACGAATGTAGCGTTTTCTTTTTGAAAATCAAAGTTTCAGCGTACTCCCAGTAGTCGCCATTTTTCTGTTCGCGTTAAAGGTGGCCGCTTTGAGGATCTGACGTGAGTTCGGATCTTAAATGCATACGATTTAAATCTTTTGATTTGTTTATAAAGATGCCATGAGCATCAAGCTTTATTATTTTCAACACAAGAAAGATGATTTAATGATTATGAAAAGGGAAAATGAAATACCCTCAATTGATATTGGTATGCGTAACGACTAAGCAAACTAGACATAACGCATTGGGGAGATTCGAGTAAGGGGATTGGTATATAAAGGGAATAGATGGAGCACCCTAAATATATGTAGTTATCTACGACTTTATATATGAATATGTTTGATATGTTGTGTGTTTTTAATTGCTATTTCTATGATTGGGAAAGTTTCTCCTTTGGGATTTTAAGCGATGGATTATGTGGGATTCTAGGTTTGTTATTATTGTGCTCGCAAAGATCATGGATCTTACGCATACATATCCTAGTGGGAATCGAGCATTTGTAGCTCGGATCTAGGGTTCTATGGTTTGTTTGGTATGAGGGAGATAGAAATTTGCTCGGCAAGGATGAGACCTTGTGCCTCGTATTCTCAAAGGATGTTGAGAAAGTCGAGCAATCGTAGTTCCCACTTATGCTAGTGGAAAGCAACGGGATGTTAGTAAGAGACAGACAAATGTCATCTTAATGAAAAATGTATCTAATCTATTTCATCACATACATTTTGAAAAGTTTGATTGATTAAAATCTTTCATCGTAAGTATTAGGTGTTTTGCTTGAGTACAAAGCGTTACCACTTACATGTTTAAGAAAGATGTTTGAAAAGATGATTGAATCTTTTAGCTGTAAGTATTGGGTGTTTTGCTTGAGTGTACAAGCGTTACCACTTACAATTAAGAGATGTTTTTGTTTGAAAAGAGTTTAAAAAGTTTGAAAAGTTTTTGACTGTATGTGATGTGATAGATGAGATACTTCTTCCATAGAGATGATAGATGTCTAAATCTCAAGGAGAAATTGATTGGATTAAAGGGATGCTTTTAAGAAGCCCGTGGGTCCTTGTATTGTTAGCCCAAGAGGAGGCATTCCGAGGGTCATCGAGGGTCATCGAGGGTCCTTGTATGAAGCTCAAGAGGAAGCTATAGGGTATGGTGTCTTTGGCTTGAAAGGATTTCAGAAATCATCCTTTTTGAATAAGAGCAATTTCACGGAAATTTTACTCATTGGGAATTTGAAAGTGATTTCACGAAACCATCCTTTCGGGGTTCTATCTTAGCGGGTGATTCTTTGTATTGGAAGCCCAAGGAGGCTGTTAAGAGATTTCTGTCTCTTTCATTGTATGATGCCCAAGAGAGGCTAAACTCAATGAGGAGTTCTTTTGAGCGAAGCCCAAGGAGGCGACTCAGCAGTGTTGTCTTATAAGCCTAAGCGGAGGCTAACTCTGTGGGAGAGTTTCTTTGTACAAAGCCAAGAGAAGGCTAACCCATCTTTGAGATAAGTTATCTTGTATGAAGCCCAAGCGGAGGCTAAACTCAACTGTGATGAGTTGTCTTGTATGGAGCCCACGGAGGCTATCTTGTGGGAACCTATTGATTAGTCTAATTGTTATGTTATTATTAGACAGTTGTATAAACAGGTGTGTGTGTGTGATATGTATTCACAGGAGTTTATGAAGGAAATATAAACAATGCATGATGTTTATTTACGGTTTATGAAATATAAACAAGTTTCGTGAGCGAGCGTTTAAAGCAGCGTAACTTGATTTTTACAAGTTTGAATTGTGTACAAGGAAATGAATATGTACACGAGCGAGTTTTATGTACGGAAAAAGATGGATGTACATAGGAGGGTTGGGACTTACAACGTAAGAGGCCCATTGATTTGAAAGCATTTCACGAGGGAATAATGCTTCTTTCAAAATCAATGGCATTTAGTGTAAAATGTCTGGATGAACGAAATGATTGATCAAAGTTTATCGTAAAAAGTATTTTCAAAGACAAAATATCGTATTATGTATGCGGATAAAAGTTTTGAAAAAGAGGTATCTGTGTTATGTACAGATAAAAGTTTGATATGTACAAGGAAATATTATGTACATAAAAGAATGTTATGGGACTTACACCGTGATGGAGGCCCATTGGTTTAAAAGAAATCTTGCTCAGGAGAATTCTTCTTTTAAAACCAATGGATTCGGCGTATAGACAAACGAATGAAAAACAAATGAAAGAAATTTGTTTATGTTTGAATATTGACAAAGATGTTTTGAATATGTACAAATAAAGCTAAGTATGTACATAAAGGGTTGGGACTTACACCATAAGGGAGGCCCATTGATCGATCGAGAAATTCGAGAAGAAACGAATTCAGTTTTATCGTTTTAATTGGATCGATTATGGTAAAAGATGCAAGTTTGATGAAATGTTTTGAAAAATGATTTGAAAATGATTTGAAAATGTTTTGAAAATGTTTTGAAAAAAATCGGAAGTCGAAAACTTGAAAAATTCACCTTTTAAGGAGGTTTGAAAAAGTGTTCAGAACATCGTTTCGGCTCGATTAAAAATTAATCAGATGAAAATATTTTTGGATTTTTTTGACATAATCATAAAATATATGTATTAAATGACAAGTGTGCAAAAAATCATCTCAAAATGAGAAGTTTTGATTGGTTAAAAAAATTGTTGAAGTTTGATAAAAAAAAATGGAAGTTTTGTAAAAATGGATAGAAAAAATGGTCTTGCTGGGTTTTGAACCCATGACCTTGAGGTGGGACGCGTGGCAAAGGAACTTAAAGGCAAGCAGACAACCACTGGGCCAAATGCGCTGGGATGTGTTAGTGGAAAATGACACGCGTTAATATGATATTGGATTATTTGAATTTTTGAAAATGAAGAACAACAAGAACACGTGCGCAGCCTGGGTTCATGGTTTTGATTTTCAGATTCTTTGATTCAATCCAAAACCTTCATTTCTCAACCAAATTTAATGATGTAAACATCAAAGTTGCTCGATTTTTCGTCACGAACATGATGGTGCTTGTTAATTTCATTTATATTTAGCCTATCACGTT
Organism: Vicia sativa; assembly: GCA_021764765.1. Lineage (NCBI taxonomy): Eukaryota > Viridiplantae > Streptophyta > Magnoliopsida > Fabales > Fabaceae > Vicia > Vicia sativa. The sequence goes on from CM038794.1 coordinate 64,425,739, forward strand.
TTGATTTCTAGAAACTTGAAGAACCTAAAGCGATTTTTCAAATTAAATGATGTATTGTTCATGATTGTTTGATTTTATTGAGGGTTAAGGTTGTGTTAAGTGCAAAGAGAATGGCCAAGAGTTTTGTCAAAGATTCAAGAATCATGAGAACCAACTTCGTGTTCATACCTGGAAAAGTTGAGATTGAATTAAAGCAAACGTGTTTCGAGCTTGTTTCTTGATTGTGTGAGCACCACATGTAAGGAAGCTATGTGAGTGGTGCACCTCATGGAATTGCTTGGATAACTCTATAAGTCGACCTGCATCAATGAAAATGAAACTGAAATCGATGTAAATCGTGTTGAGTTATAACCAATGGTGCGGATTACTCATATGATGTATGGTGATGAGGTTCAAAGGATCAGAACTCAAGTTGCTCACACCAAACTCAAAATCCGATGGCTATGGCAGTTTTGCAAGCTTTGGAGCATGAAAGATGAAAACTGATTTTTAGCTTATCTTGGGTTGATTTTAAGTTTCAAATAGATTACATGTTAGTATTAGAACATGTTAGACACCAATATACTTAAAGTTTCTCATTGATTTTCAAAAATGTAAGTTTTCACAATTTGAACAATGATTCTTGAATTTGGAGAAAGTGGAAGGAAAGCATTTTTTGTGAAGCTTTGGTGTCGTTTTAGGCTTGAATTGAGAGCTATTTATAGGCAAGAGGTTCTGAAATTGTTAGGCAAGAAGGACATGGCATTTGGTAACTCAAAGTTAACTTAAGGGGCAAGAATGGTTTTTTACCAAAAAAGGAAACTTCCTTTTTTCACCATGTGCTATATTTATCCAAACTTGATCCAATCTTCAATTATATCCTCTAGGCTGATATTTATCAGTTTGATCATCCACTTGGCAAGGCTAGAAAGCTTCTAGATGAAGAAACACAAAAATGACCTATAATTTGGAGTTGTGAACTTTGAAAATTAAGTTTCATGGAGCCTTATGTTTCAATTTCAAAAGTATAGCTAGACTCCATGGATTTGAGAGTTCTTGGACATTTTGGAAAGATTTTTCCATGATCTACAACTTTCATGTTTTGAGTTTTTCAAATTCCAATTGGAACTAGGTGAAAAATGGCTTGAAGTTTGGAAAAATGTGAAATTCAACACTTAGAAATTTTCTAAGTTATAGAAATTTTGACTTTTGTTGACTTTCCCAAATTCTTTGATTTTTATGATCATGATGGATCATTTGAAGTATTTTGATGATTGAAAAGTTTTGTTTTGAAAAATTTGACCAAAAGTCAAAGTTTGACTTTTCATCAGATAAAATTTCATCGAGGCGTTTAAAATTGGATGAATTATGTGAACCTCTGTGATGTTTTGAATCCAGAAATTAGGTTAAGATGTTATATCTAAGATATAATAACCAATCTCTATCCAAAAAAGTCAATTACTGCTCAAAAAATCAGAGAATGCCTATGCTCGACCAAAACCTTAATTGGTCGATCCTCGATTGATCTATGAGAAAAATGGATATCTGAGGATTGAAGGCTGATGATTTGATCAAGATAGATCAAATGGAGTGAGAAAATCTCAAACGCTAATTGGTTAGCTCTTGAATCAGATGAAAATCTGATGAAACCCTAATTTTGACTTGTGAATGCTATACCCGATTAATGCTGTTTGAACTGTTAGTTGTGCAACAATGCAAATGTAAGGTGGTATATTAGGTCAAAATTTGGGGTATGACACATCTTCTCAAGACATTTCATACATCCATGCTCAAGGATTCCTCAAGGGTTGATCAGACAAACCCTCTCCTAAACGATCAACCCAAACTAGGGTTTGGCAATTCTCAGACCAAGATGGACTTACAACATCTCCAATGTTCATCATGCCTCCTCATATGCTTCAAAGATTCTCCATGTCAAGTTTCAAGCCTTACAAGTCAAGATTGCTCAGACAATTCCTCAGATGGTTGAAAATCAGTTGTATTGGACAAAAAGTCAACTGTGGTCAACATACAGTCAAACTTCATGATTTTTAGTCAACATCCTCATTTTGAAGTTACATTCATCATTTGATCAAGGGTTGATCATGATTAATCAAGAAAACTCAAGATTTGCTCAAAAGTCAAACTTTCTAAATTAGGGTTTCTAGGTGAAAAGTCAACTGAACTTTGACTGATCATAACTTCTTCATGCTTTCTCAAAAATTTTTCCACCACCTCTTGTTTTGAAGGAAATTAAATTCTCTACAACTTCATGTCTCACAAGAATGTTCAAAAAATTCTTCATTTGGAAGGTATGGATCAAAACATTACAGGTCCTTTTCAAAGTCAACAAAAAAGTCAACATTTTGTTTTGAAGATATATTGAGCATGGAAACTCCAATTGAGATGAGACCAAAACGGTTGGTTAGAGGACTCTTAGAGCTTTCCAAAAAGTCCAAGAACACTAAAAAACATGGAAAATTGAGCAAGATAGACCAAGCCCAATGCCACGAATTTTTATTTTATTTTTCTATTTAATTTGGAATTTATTCATTTAAATACAAATTAAATTTAAAAATAAAGTATAAAATCAAAATTAAATGCAAAATTGATTTTTCTCTCTTCCTTGAGATCCAAGTAACTCAATAAAGCCAACAAATTTCGAAATTTGGATTGATATGGCAAGATTTGATTGAAAATTGATCAAAAAATGAAAATTTGGTTTTGTACAAAAATCAAATTTGATTTGCATTGATTAGTGATTGATTCTTCCTCAAATTAACTCCAAATCCTTCTACTATATATACACAACTCATGCCACACGAATTAGGGTAGAGAATTTGGCTGGAGAAACCCTTATTGAAGCTCAAAAAACCGTGGGTTACAAGCTAATAGCAACCTTGTTTTTGCTTCGATTCAACCGATTCTAAGCCATCCAATAGCTTCCTGGAGGTCCATTGATTCATTCCAGACCCTTACAGATCAAGAATCCATCAAGAATCACGAAATCAAACTCACGGTTTTGACACTTTTTCTTGAAATCGATTTCTGTTTTTCATGCATTATTAACATGTTTCATTGTTGTTTTTGTGATCAGTGATAAGTTTGCAAGCGATCGGTGTTTGATTGCATTTCCATGGCGGGAACTCGATATGCCATAGCTAGGGTTTTTAACCACGATTTAGGGTTTTCTTTCAAATGGAAAATTAGACCTCAAGACCATTGCCAATGAATTCGAGATGATGTCTGAATCGAACCATGGTCTTAGAAATCATTTATATTATCTGTGTGTGATTTTCAATTTTGCCAGGGACGTAGCGTCGAGCAATGGCCGACGCTGAATATTCAAAAATTCAAAACGAAAGAGATGAAGTTTGGCGCGGTGACGAGGCAATAGGAAGGCGACACTTGTTCATACACCATCCGTTCCGATTCGATGACAGCGCGCTCGATCGGATGGCAAGGCATGGGTCTTTGAGAAGCCAAGGTCTCGTTCGAATCTGGCAAGACCATTTGGTTTTACTCTTTTACAAACTTTTCATGTTTTCTTATTTATTTAATATTTTGCATCTATTTTAATTCTTTTCAATATTTTATTTCATGCATTAAAAATCATCAAAATATTTTTTCCTTTTGCATTTATTTTCATAAAATGTTTATTTAATTTATAAAATTAAAAATATAATTTTGCATGCATATTTATTTTTATTCATAATTTAGCATTTAAATCAATTTTAATTAGTTTTAATTATAAATTGCATCCAAAAATCCCAAAAATTTATCTTAGCATATTTATGTTATTTCCAGCATGTCATATTTTCTCATCAAAAAATTGCATTTTTACTAATATTTTCTCTTATTGATTCATCTCGTATTTTCGATTTCTCATCTTTTCACGGGTTATCCGTTTGGACGATTTCTTTTACCGTTTCTTTTTTCAATAATGTAATTGCTCATGGGATGTAATAGTTAATTAGGGCTTTTATTTTCCATAAGTTTAGATTATGTATCGCCCCAAAGCCATGTAATAGCGTAGGGCGTTTATCTTTCCGCATCTTTACATTCCGCATTTTAATTTCCTTATAAACTACTAGTAACTAGGCGTGTATGGCAAGACTAAAATTGGACATAGCTCATCCTAATTTGCAAGATAATATATCGAATTTGACACTCTTTCACATACACCCTTAGGGTCATTTCTCTCGTTGTCTTATGAATTCAAATGGTCATGTCCTCGAATGTAGAGGTATTCTAGCACGTTGCCTTCAAAACAAATCATCATAGTCCCTTGATACAAAGATCATAAGACCCACGATGTCGCCTCCGAATACATGATCTTGACCCTCGATTGTCGCCTCGAAAATGATGATAGTCCTTGAATGTGCTAGGATACTTCCTACAAGTTGCTTTATGACCATCGATGTGCCCAATGTCCGCTTACATCCAACGAATAGAGTTACCTACCAACTAATGGTATGGATAGCGCTATTCTAAAGGAACATAAAACAACACAAAACGACCAATTACGAGTAGGTAATAAGACTTTTAGTTGCTTGCTCAAATCAAATACTTTTCACACCTCACACTTTGTCAAAGTTCAAACTCTTTTCAAAACAAAACATTTCCAAACACTTTGTATACATTCCTACATAAATCATTACAAAGTCAAAGCGAAATGCCTTTTCAAAACATTTTGTCAAACACACGAAAGCACAATTTTAAAGTGATCTAAGAGCAACTAAGAGCCTGTAGATAACTACGGATGGAAAGGGTGCTAATACCTTCCCTTTTCATAACCTTCTCCCTTACTCGAATCTAACGAAGGTCTTTTCCTATTCTTTTCACCTTCCCTTAATTGGATACAAGAAAAGTCGGTGGCGACTCTTGCTATCCGCACATTTGCGATACAAAACCTACAAAGTCGAGTTCAAGTATTACAGGCGACTACTGGGAGACACCGTAAAGAGAGAGAATACCTTAGGGATTTTAGATCATCTTCTGTTTTTGTTTGACTTGCTTGCTTTATCTTTAAGGGTTGCTTGGTATATTTGTGGGATCCTACACCCGATCCGGGTTTCCTTTTAGGTAAGTAGCAATAAATCGTCGCGACCGTTAGGCGTATGTCAAAACGGTCAACATGATGGCTACGTTAGTTGACACTTTGGATGTCACGATACTCTTCATTTCCAAGTTGAGGATAGTATTTGGCTTCGTGGTGTCATTAAGCACTAACTAAACTTTTAGAACCTTAATTGACCTATCTTGGCCATTAGAAGGTAGTGAGATGGTCGGCTTTGGTGCGACTAAGGTTGGTTGATGCTACGCTCATTGAGATCGACTTTTGGGATATTTTCGATCGACCACTTGGTAGTCGTATTGAAATAAGCTCTCGAGAAAGATCAATGATTTGAGATTCCTAGAACCCGTTACTATTATAGGACAGGATGAACCAACTCAAACTTTTGGTGGGGTAATCACCTATACCTTTTGCAAGCCTTAAACCTAGGCTCATTGTGTGAATTGTTTGTGTGTGCCAAACATGACATCATGACATCATTGCATTGCATATCATTTCTAACCATTTCAAGGACCTAGGGATTTATCTTTGCTCATTTTGTAGGGATTATGGCTTCTAGAAAGACTATCGAATCAACTTCATGGGTATACCTTCTCACTCAAAATTGGTTTGAAATTCCGATCATGCTCGGTTCATCAAAAGACATGGTTATCTACTTGACTTGGTTATCTCCGGTTTTGAAGAAGATATGATGCATGTCCTATTCGATTCTTTGATCCGAAACACCATTGCTTTACATTCCCAGTTCGGTTGGTTCCTACCTTGGAAGAGTTCTCTAAGCTACTTGGAGTACCTATTCTTGACCAAATGCCATTCATCGGTTTAGAAAAGGTTCCCAAGTACGAAGACATTGCATCAGCGTTACATCTTAAGCGCTCAGACATTGAAGCCAATTGGGAAACTAGAAGTGGAGTTAAGGGTTTACTTTTCAAGTTCTTAATTAAGAAGCAGAATTCCTCAAAGTTATGAGTTTCCATGCATTCAAGACATTGTGGCCTTGCTAATCTATGGTTTGGTTCTATTCCCTAACTCGGATCAATTCATAGATGTCAACGCCATCAAGTTATTCCTTACCCGCAATCCAGTGCCTACTTTACTTGGAGACATTCTACATTCTCTTCACACTCGTACTACTAAGAGACAAGGAACTCTCATGTGTTGCATACCGTTACTTTCCAGGTGGTTTATTTTGCACCTTCCTCCATCAGTTTTGAAGAACGAACAAAGGTTGAGATGGTCTCAAAGGCTAATGTCACTCTCTCATTCAGATATCCGTTGGAGTCTTTTCTCTCAAAAGGACTTCACCTTCATTGAGCGTTATGGAGAATTCCTAATGTACCACTACTTGGTATAAGGGAGGTATTACTTCAACCCTTTAGCTCTCGTCGTTTGGTTTTGCTCGAAGAGATGGTCCACATGATATGCTTCTCCAAGATATTGTGTTCGATTACAATCACGATCTCCAGAATTACCAACGAAGGTTTATACACGCTTGGGGCATGGTAAAGAAGACTGATACCAAGACTTTGGGGCACCAAAACTCCATTCCTTGGGAACCTTAACTCAAATGGGTGCGAGCTCGAGCTCAAAACCTCATGATGCCATTCACACTGTTTCTACGGTAATTATGGAACTGTTGCTATAGGTGGCGTACCTATCTTTTCTCCATCCCACATGCCTCTGATTTTGAAGACTTGAAGAGATCCGGATTCAACTTAAAGAGAGGATACCTTTGAAGCTCGTGTTATGCAAGTGAGAAGAAAGTGCTAGAGTTGACCAAGTTACTTCACGAAGGCGAAGCATCAATGCCTACCTCGGCACCAGAGGAAGCCCATGGGAGACTTAGAGCTTTGGGATTTATATGTTTTCTTTTATTTTGTTTGAACTATCTTTTGTACTTAAAAAAAAGAATAAAGAGTACTAATAAATGTTTGTTCATTGCTTGTTTAACAAATTTAAATCTCTAAGGTCCTTGAAAACATTGCATTGCATTCGCATAAACATTGCATATCATAGCATAACATTGCATCACAGGTACATTGAAGATTGGTTTTCTCATTTGCTCGCTATTTATTTTAGCAGAAATGGCTCTTGAACGATCATCAAAGATCTCCGGCTCGAATGCTCGGTTTAAGAGATGTTTACCACTTGGTCCAAGGCTAAGAAGATTTGAAGAAGCTCATCAACAGGAAGAAGAAGGTTGTTGGTCTTCTCAACATGGGCAGACGCTACAAAGGTGGTCCTAGAGTGGTTAGTCGAATTGAGCTCTCTAAAAGAAGTGTCAAGAAGGAGGATGAGAAAAGTAACAAAGGTGATGGTGAAGGTAGTCAGCATGAGCCTGAAAAAGTCTATGATGATGGCCAATACTCTGATGAAGATGACAAGTACAAGCAACTTGAAGACCGTCTGAATGTTGTGGAAAACCTGAAAATGTCCGGGCTGAATTTTGATGATCTGAGTCTTGTCCCTGGTGTTGTGATTCCTCCCAAGTTCAAAGTTCCAACTTTTGCTAAGTATGATGGCATGTCTTGCCCTAAGCTGCATTTGAAATCCTATGTCCAGAAGATCAATCCCCACACTGATGACAGAAAGTTGTGGATGCACTATTTTCAAGAGAGTTTGTCCGGAACTCAATTGGAGTGGTATTATCAGCTAGAGAATGATCGTATCCGTACTTGGAGTGACTTAGCAGATGCTTTCTACAAGCAATATGAGTACAATGCTGAATTGACACCCACTCGCATGCAACTACAAAGCATTTCTATGGGTCGTGATGAGAATTTTAAGGAGTATGCTCAGAAATGGAGAGATTTAGCGAGGCGAGTTCACACCCTTGTCCAATAGGGTTGGTTGATATGTTTATGGGAACAGACAGCCCATTCTTCAATCATCGATTGGAAACTCTTGGATTCACGAGTTGATATTGACGGAGAGCGTATTGAAGTTGGTATCAAGAGTGGGAAGATTCGGTAAAGACATCTTCAATCTTTGCAAGAGATCTTTTGGTGGTAAGAAGGAAACTAATGCGTGTGGTCGGAAAAGAGCCGAGACCCCGTGCTCAATCTGTGGGGAAGTTGTGATCTTTAATCCTACATCGGCCTGACCTCGGCGAGACAACGCGTAGCAGCATACGCGGCGGTTTACAAAGATCAACATGCCATTGTCGCAAGCCTTGCAACACATGTTGAAAGCGGTGATTACCTTGGACCCTCCTCAGTGTCAATACTCCTCTCCGAGATACAACCTAATGCTAAGTGTGCTTACCATTCCAATAGCCAGACAGACGACAATTGTTGGGCTCAAGAACAAGATTCGGGATATGATTGAAGCTAAGTAGATTGAGTTTGATCCTCTGTTGAGACTCGAATGTGATTAACGCGCCTATGCCTAACCACACAAAAGTTCCAATCTGTTGGTGAGGATACTTATGTGTTCAACATAGATGACTTGACCATTCCTCCTCGATGGTATTAAGAAGAATTTCTGCAAGCGGTATTAATCCAGATGCCCGAGAATTATCGTTGGTGCCCATCTGCACTTGATGGTGCTTGGTTGAGAAGGCGTGTTCGATTGCATGATGGATAACCGTGAGATACTATTTCTAAAACCACCTGCGTAAGCGTGAGAAGAAATGTCTAAGTTGAAGATTGACAATGCGAGCGAGGCTGCACTGCGTGTGGGACACCTTGGGGCCAAGTGGAAAGTATGATTACATGGTGAAGTACTGTTCACGAGAGCTACAAAATTCCTATTGAAGATGTTAAGGCAACCGGATGGGGGACGATTTCCCGAAGACTATCTTGATGTTAACACCATAAGATTTCCTCTGCGATCCTGTGCCTGAGTGGCACCTCTCATCATTACTTCTCTAGACCGGTTCCATATTCCTCGACAAGGCTATCCCTTGGAACTATGGAGCTGATGTTTACTATCATGGCGTCAAGCAAGACCCTCTGACCATTGAAGATCTTACAGTTGAAGCTACCGTTCCTAACATTGACAACATCACCGGATCAAGTAAGGTGACCAGAACCGGAAGAGTGTTCTCTCCAGAAATCTCTCCTCCAAAAGACACTGCGACTCCAGCTGGCATTCCAACTATTCAACCCATTCCTCAAGCTAGAGGAAAGAACCATGACTCATCACCCTCAACGGAAGTACCAAAGGAAGTTGCTGAAGACACCTCCAAACAAGAAATGGAGGAAATTCTGAAGATCATCAAGAAAAGTGACTACATTGTTGTGGAACAGTTAGGACAGACTCCGTCCAAGATCTCCATGCTTGCTCTGCTCTTGTGCTCTGACGCTCATGCTAACGCCTTGGTGAAGTTTCTGAAGAATGCTCACGTGCATGAAGACACTACTTGACAGTTTGAAGTTTGTATTGCTAGCTGGCTGCCAACAACGGCCTAGGCTTCTCGATCTTGATTTGACTCCTCTTGGAAAGAAACACAACAAAGCCTTGCACATCTCTCGAATGCAAGGCGTTACATTATCTTATGTTCTAGTGGATACCGTTACGCTGAATATCCTTCAGATGCTTTTGATCGACTTCGATGTCGAAGGGTTGGTTCGAGACCTAGTGACATAATTGAGAGCTTTTGATGGTTCTAGCGGCTGCTTGGAGAGCTCACTCTGTTAAAGTCGGTTCCAGACTTTTGATTCCACTTTCTTTGTCATCGACATCCGTCTACTTCTTGCCTACTTGGGCGCCCTTGGATACATGGGGCAAACACTGTACCCTACCCCAAGGAAGTACCCGGTGAAGGGAAAGTTGTTACGATACGTGGTGAAGAAGAGTATGGTCAGTCATCAATCATTCGATATCTCGAGGTGGAGGTGAATTCTTTGAAACTCCGTCAAGCTTTTGAAACAATTCCAGCGCTGCTGACTCTCCTGTCTCCTCAATTACACAAGCTCCGCCTAGGATGGCCTCTTGAAGGATGCTCACTGTTGAAGAAGGAGGTAGTGCTATTTGGGGTCGACTCCCGATCTTCCTTTCAAATATGACAAGACTGGTTTAGGCTTCACCATCAAGGTCGGAAGATGATACGCCGCAAGCGTGCGGCCAACTTCCTTTCCGCATCGCCAGTGGAATCCATGCTATAGAAGGCGGCGACAACGACTTGACATCAACAAGTGGATCTTCCAACTCAGACAAAGGGCTCGGCAATTGGAAGGCGAAGGCGTCATACCAATCTCCTTTAGCCGGAGTAATCACTCTTGATTTGTTTTGCTTTTCGTATTTTCTTTGTTTTGAACAATAAACTCTAAAGCCTAGTGCCTTGCCCGGCATCATGGCTCGTTGTGGGGTTATTATCATCATTTGCATATTTTCATTCAATAAAATCGTTGGACTTTTGCATTCAATTGATTGTTTTCTTTTACTTTATCACCCTTCAAAAGCTATGTGCTTCTTACACACCGTGATACTGCGAATCACTCCGAATCTAGTTGATAACACTATGCTATTGCTAAATATGACTTGATAATCCGATCTACCAAGCGAAGACGAAAGTGGAAGATTGTGAAGTGCCGGAGAACTTGCCTTGCTACTGACAAGAAGAGCGAGTTATCTGACCACCACGAAGAGCAAGTTGAGGTTGTGAATTTGGAGTGGATGAAGGCGAAAAGAGATCAAGATAGGAGCGGGTCTTGAGAAGAGTGTTAAAGAAAGATTGGTTCGGATGCTACGAGACTATATTGAGGTTTTGCTTGGTCATACGAAGACATGCCGTTTGGACATTGATATTGTGGTACAGGTTGCACAAAAAGGTTTTCTCGGTGAAATAGAAGGTTAAATCGCATCGTCTGAGATGTCGAGAGAAAATCAAAGCCGACGTTATGAAACAGTTCAACGCCGGTTTCTTAGCTGTTACTTCCTATCCACAATGGGTTGCGAACGTGGTTCTTGTGCCTAAGAAGGATGGTAAGGTACGAATGTGTGTGGATTATAGAGATCTGAACAAAGCGAGTCCGAAAGACGATTTTCCACTTCCTCATATTGACGTTCTGGTTGACAACACCGCTCAGCATAAAGTTTTCTCCTTCATGGATGGTTTCTCCGGTTACAATCAGATCAAAATGGCTCCTGAAGACATGGAAAAATCTACTTTTGTTACACAATGGGGCACTTTCTACTATAAGGTTATGCCGTTCGGATGAAAACGAGCGCCACTATCGGCTATGGTGACATTATTTCATGACATGATTCATCACGGGATAGAGGTCTACGTCGACAACATGATAGCTCCATCACAGACTGAAGAGGAACATCTTGATCATTTGCGAAACTGTTTGACGGAGTTGAAGAAGTGGACTAAGACTTAATCTAACAAGTGCACTTTTGAGTCCGATCAGGAAAACTCCTAGGGTTTGTTGTCGATGGTAAAGGTATTGAAGTTGATCCGCCAAGGTTAAAGCGATTCAAGAAATGCCGACTCCCGTACGAGAAGGAAGTCGAGGTTTCTTGGGCCGATTGAACTACATTGCAGTTCATTGCATCTAAGCTGCACAGAGCCAATCTTCAAGTTACTAAAGAAAGATAAAGTAGTGGAATGGAGCAGCGATTGCCGATCGCTTTTGACAAAATCAAGGAGTACCTGAATCCTCCTATCCACGATGCCGCCCGAAGGAAGACCTCTTATCATGTACTTGTGATAGAGAACTCAATGGGGTGTGTGTTGGGGCAACATGGCGAGTGCAGTCGAAAAGAGCATGCAATATACTACCTTAGCAAAAAGTTTACCGACGGAAACAAGATACTCACACCGAGAAAACTTGCAACGCTTTAGCTTGGGCTGCTCACGACTAAGACAGTATATGTTGACTCACACTACCTTGTTGATTTCCAAGATGGATCCGATAAAATACATATTTGAGAAACCGCTCTCTCGGAAGAATAGCAAGATGGCAAATGATCCCAACCGAATATGACATCGGTACACTTCTCGAAAGCAATCAAAGGAAGTGTAGTAGCCGATCATTTGGCTCATCAAGCCGTAGATGACTACCGTCTATGCGTTCAATTTCGGATGAAGATGTTTTACTAGTTCTGATTACGAAGAACGGGGACGAGACGAAGGACCTTAACAAGGATCCCGATGGACTATGGTCTTTGATGGAGCCTCAAACGCACTTGGTAATGGCGCCATCATTACATCCCTGACGGACATACACCTTTCACCGCGAATATGTTTCATTGCACTAATAACATGGCGAATATGAGCGTGCATTATGGGTATTAAAGGCTATTGACTTAAGAATCGAGTTCTTGCAAGTGTATGGAGACTCGGCTTTAGTGATCGATCATATTAAAGCGAATGGGATACGAAGCATCCGAATCTTATTCTGTATCGAGAGCATGTTCTGAGTTTGATCCCCTACTTCGAAGAGATCACTTTTAATCACATTCCACGAGAAGAGAATCAGTTGGCAGACGCATTGGCTACTATGTCGTCTATGTTCAAGGTCGGATGGGACAACGAGGCTCCCCAGGTCATCATTGAGAAGTTTGACGAACCAGCATATTGTTATGAGCTTGATACAGAAGAGAAACCTTGGTACTATGGCGTGAAAAGGCATCTTGAGACTCGGGAATATCCAGGGGCATACATCAATGATAAGAAGTTCATGAGAAGATTTGCATCCAAATTCTTCCTCGACAACATCTTATACAAAGCCAACCACGACTTGTGCTTACTCATTGTGTAGACCGAAAACAAAATGTATCATGGAAGAGTTACGAAGGCGCATTTGGTACCCACTCCGTGGACACACCATAGCTAAGATTTTGAGAACTATTGGTCCACCATGGGCGATTGTCACCGTTGCTTGAATCACAAGTGCCAGGTTTATGCCGACAAAGTGCACGCACCTCCAGTACCTCTGAATGTTCTAACAGCTCCTTGGCCTTTTGCAATGTGGGGCATTGACATGATCGGGGAAATCAAGCCCACCGCTTCCAACGGACATCGTTTCATCCTTGTGGCAATTGAATACTTTACCAAATGGGTAGAAGCAGCCTCGTTCGCATCTGTTACCAAGAATGTTGTGGCTCGTTTCATTAAGCATAATCTTATCTGTCGATATGGCACTCCCGAAAGGATTATCACAGATAACGGTCCAATCTCAACAATAAGATGATCACCGAACTCTGCACGCAGTTCAAGATCAAGCGTCAAACCTCTTCGCCTTATCGGCCTAAGATGAATGGCGCAGTGGAAGCCGCCAACAAGAACATTAAAAAGATTATATAGAAGATGACAGTGACTCACAAAGACTGGCATGAGATGTTACCCTTTTCTCTTCATGGTTATCGCACTACGATACGAACATCAACAGGGGCAACCCCCTTCTCTCTTGTATATGGTATGGAAGCAGTCCTACCAATCGAGGTTCAGATCCCCTCAACCAGAGTCCTCCAGGATGCAGTTAGGCGAAGACGATTGGGTTCAGACTCGCCTTAACCAGATTAATTTGATTGATGAAAAACGACTAGCGTCCATCTGCCACGGACAGATCTATCAGAAGCGAATGATCAGAGTATTCAACAAGAAGGTCAAGCACCGAGTTTACCAAGTCGGTGACCTAGTAGTCAAGCACATCATTCTTCCACGAGGTGATCCGAGGGCAAATGGACTCCCCCCACGAGGGACCATTTGTAGTCAAGACGGTATTTTCGGTGGAGCTATGATACTTAGCACCATGGATGGCGAAGACTTCCCACCCCGTGAACCAGACATAGTCAAAAATACTACGCATGAGCGAGATCCGCTGGTCGACTTACCTAGGCAAAATAAGGGCATCTGGCGGACCAAAGGGTTCGGGCAAAGTTAAGGATATACAAAAATGTACACCGGCAAAAACACGAAAAAGGCGGGCAAAAAGGGTATCCATTGGTGAAAACCGAAAAGGCGGTCTAGGCAAAGTTAGGGATTTAAGCGTACGACTCTTCGGTCACCTTCTTCGGACTACTATCAGCATTCAAGATTCAAATGGCGACAATCGGTCTCACTTTCTCGGCGGCAAGGAGATGAGATAGTTGAAATATATGACTACTAGCATAGTTGGAACTTAACGAGATGGTTTCGCATAGCTTTTATCCTTCTTGTGTACAAACTATTTGGCCATCGCCACATTTCAAATAAATCTGAGTTCTTTCTCTTTACAATTTTCCTTTGTTGTTTGCATAAAGTCCAATGTTTGCTTTGAATGATTATATGCATGTGACAATAAAAATCTAATCACAAACATGCGAAAAGTGAACATACAAAGATAATTGTTACAGGCTCTAGGAATTGGAGTGGCGACGAAAGTCACCAACATCTCCCATGAGCGGGATCCCCACGAAATGTCATTCATTACAAACCTTCCCGGAGCAGCGTCGGTCTCAGCGGTGATTCCACTCAACTTAAGCAATTACGCTGTCTTTGGCGGTAACATAGTGGAGTACGCGTCGGTCTCCAAGCAGTGATTCCACTCAACTTAAACGAATTACGCCTGTCTTTGAGCAGTAACATTACATCCCCAGCTAAGATGTTTATCCCCAACGGATATCTCTCAACAATTTCCTTTTTCCAGTGTATCCGGACTCGAAACTTGGTGATAGTGCACGAGAAACCTACACCTCTTATCCCTCGATCGGAGATTACAACGGGCCCCATTCTTCTAACCGGTCTCCAACAATTATCAAGTACTCTTCAGCAATATTTACACAAAATCCCCAGTAAAGTACCTTCAAGATTTTCCCCAACAGGGTCTACACACAAGATCCTCGACAACGTACCTCTACCGTCCTCAACAATATCTAGGCCTGAAACTGGGTCAGATAGTGCACCGCAGGAATCGAAGTTATCTTTCTTCTCAGGATCTCCATCCTCAAGCAGTCGAATCTCCAAGCGAACTTCCGCATCTTCTTCAAGATGGATATGTTTTGAAATACCACAACATCTATCATTCATACATTACTCATAAAAGTCATAATTTGTGCATATGTCATTCATACGCATTTTCATGCATCATACTTTGCATAAGACTAACAAATATTCTATCAAAGTTTCTCTTGTTTTCTCCAAAATAGGTGGAAATCACTTACAAGGGTCGAGATTAAGCCCGAATCTCGACGGAAAACTATCGAAAGACCCCTCAGTTGTCCTCGACGGTGGTCAGGATTAAGCCCGAATCTCGGCGGAAAACTATCGAGCGACCGCCCTCGTTGTCCTCGACAACGGATCCGGATTAAGACCGGCTGACGGAAACCCTATCCGAACGATCACAAGTTATCCTCCGATAACGCGGTGGATCAACACCGATGCACAACAGGAAGATATCCATATTTTTCCAACTACTACCTCCCTCGAGTAACCGACCAAGATTTATTCGATTCCTTCTTATTATCAACAACCTCTGATTCGGCATACGACTCGGTTGCCTTGGATGGCATCTTAAGCCCGTCTCCGACTGCCAATATTTCTCCACTTCGAGATCTGCATATTTGGTTAAAACCAATACAAACCAATAACTTCATTCAAAGATGAGCAGTCTAACATCGACTCCTCGGATGGCATCTTAAGCCCGTCTCCGCCTTCCACTATCAAGAACATCTCTGAGCCTAGCGTCACTCACTCCCGGCATCGATCTTTCGGATGGCATCTTAAGCCCATCCCCATAAATTTTCCTATTCGACGACATTCTCGAGTCTAGCGTGACCTCATTCCCAGTGAAGTCTCTACTTTCCCCAAATGGCATCAAAGCCCATTCTGCATCACCGGTGCGCAAATTTTCGGTGTACTCAAGTGTTCAATCATCTTCTACCTCCAGTCACGAAGGCACATGCCAATCTAACCCTTCGGTACAAGAAGATTGAGCAGGGGCAGCTGTCATACCCCAAAATTTGCCCTCCATCTTCTCAAGACATTTCATACATCCATGCTCAAGGATTCCTCGAGGTTGATCGACAAACCTCTCTAAGCGATCAACCCAAACTAGGGTTTGGCAATTCTCGAGACTAAGATGGACTTCCAACATCTCCAATGTTCATCATGCCTCCTCATATGCTTCAAGATTCTCCATGTCAAGTTTCAAGCCTTACAAGTCAAGATTGCTCGAGACAATTGCTCGGATGGTTGAAAATCGGTTGTATTGGACAAAAGTCAGCTGTGGTCAACATACGGTCAAACTTCATGATTTTTGGTCAACATCCTCATTTTGAAGTTACATTCATCATTTGATCAAGGGTTGATCATGATTCATCAAGAAAACTCAAGATTTGCTCAAAGTCAAACTTTCTAAATTAGGGTTTCTAGGTGAAAAGTCAACGAACTTTGGTGATCATAACTTCTTCATGATTTCTTAGAAATTTTCCACCACCTCTTGTTTTGAAGGAAATTCAATTCTCTACAACTTCATGTCTCACAAGAATGTTCAAAAATGCTTCATTTGGAAGGTATGGATCAAAACATTCTGGTCTTTTCAAAGTCAACAAAAGTCAACATTTTGTTTTGAAGATATATTGAGCATGGAAACTCAATTGAGATGAGACAAAAGGTTTGGTTAGAGGACTCTTAGAGCTTTCAAAAGTCCAAGAACACTAAAAACATGGAAAATTGAGCAAGACACACCATTCACAAGTTGGACAATTTTGGAGAAGTGCACAAAGAGAGATCGTCTAAAAATCAAAATTTTTGCAAATGGGCTTACTTTTCTTCATCCAAACTTGTTCCTTATGCAATTAGGAATATCCAAGCCAATGCCACGAATTTTTATTTTATTTTCTATTTAATTTGGAATTTATTCATTTAAATACAAGTTAAATTTAAAAATAAAGTATAAAATCAAAATTAAATGCAAAATTGATTTTCTCTCTTCCTTGAGATCCAAGTAACTCAATAAAGCCAACAAATTTCGAAATTTGGATTGATATGGCAAGATTTGATTGAAAATTGATCAAAAATGAAAATTTGGTTTTGTACAAAATCAAATTTGATTTGCATTGATTAGTGATTGATTCTTCCTCAAATTAACTCCAAATCCTTCTACTATATATACCTAACTCATGCCACACGAATTAGGGTAGAGAATTTGGCTGGAGAAACCCTTATTGAAGCTCAAAAAACCGTGGGTTACAAGCTAATAGCAACCTTATTTTTTCTTTGATTCAACCGATTCTAAGCCATCCAATAGCTTCCTGGAGGTCCATTGATTCATTCCAGACCCTTACAGATCAAGAATCCATCAAGAATCACGAAATCAAACTCACGGTTTTGACACTTTTTCTTGAAATCGATTTCATTTTCATGCATTATTAACATGTTTCATTGTTGTTTTGTGATCGGTGATAAGTTTGCAAGCGATGCGGGCTGTTTGATTGCATTTCCATGGCGAACTCGATATGCCATAGCTAGGGTTTTTAACCACGATTTAGGGTTTCTTTCAAATGGAAAAATTAGACCTCAAGACCATTGCCAATGAATTGAATGATGTCTGAATCGAACCATGGTCTTAGAAATCATTTATATTATCGTGTGTGATTTTCAATTTTGCCGGGGCGTGGCGTCGAGCAATGGTCGTGAATATTCAAAATTCAAAGCGAAGAGATGAAGTTTGGCGCGGTGGCGAGGAAGCAGGAAGGCGACACTTGTTCATACACCATCCATTCGATTCAGTGACGCGTCATCCAATCAGATGGCAAGGCATGGGTCTTTGAGAAGCCAAGGTCTCGATTCGAATCTGGCAAGACCATTTGGTTTTACTCTTTTACAAACTTTTCATGTTTTCTTATTTATTTAATATTTTGCATCTATTTTATTCTTTTCAATATTTTATTTCATGCATTAAAATCATCAAAATATTTTTCCTTTTGCATTTATTTTCATAAAATGTTTATTTAATTTATAAAATTAAAAATATAATTTTGCATGCATATTTATTTTATTCATAATTTAGCATTTAAATCAATTTTAATTAGTTTTTAATTACTAAATTGCATCAAAAATTCCCAAAATTTATCTTAGCATATTTATGTTATTTCAGCATGTCATATTTTTCTCACTCAAAATTGCATTTTACTAATATTTTTCTCTATTCGATTCATCTATTTTCAGATTTCTCATCTTTTCACGGGTTATCCGTTTGGACGATTTCTTTTACCGTTTTCTTTTTCAATAATGTAATTGCTCATGGGATGTAATAGTTAATTAGGGCTTTTATTTTCCATAAGTTTAGATTATGTATACGCCCCAAAGCCATGTAATAGCGTGGGGCGTTTATCTTTCGCATCTTTACATTCCGCATTTTAATTTCCGCACCTATAATTGCTAGTAACTAGGCGTGTATGGAAAGACTAAAATTGGACATAGCTCATCCTAATTTGCAAGATAATATATCTGAATTTGACACATTCTTTCACATGCACCCTTAGGGTCATTCTCTCGTTGCCTTATGAATTCAAATATGGTCATGTCCCTCGAATGTAGAGGTATTCTAGCACCGTTGCCTTCAAAACAAATCATCATAGTCCCTTGATACAAAGATCATAAGACCCACGATGTCGCCTCCGAATACATGATCTTGACCCTCGATTGTCGCCTACGAAAATGATGATAGTCCCTTGAATGTGCTAGGATACTTCCTAGTTGCTTTTATGACCATCGATGTGCCTTCAATGTCCGCTTACATCCAGCGAATAGTTACCTACCAACTAATGGTATGGATAGCTATTCTAAAGGGCGAAACAACACGAAAAGGACCAATTACGAGTAGGTAATAAGACTTTTAGTTGCTTGCTCAAATCAAATGCTTTTCACACCTCACACTTTTGTCAAAGTTCAAACTCTTTTCAAAACAAAACATTTCCAAACACTTTGTATACATTCCTACATAAATCATTACAAAGTCAAAGCGAAATGCCTTTTCAAAATATTTTTGTCAAACACACAGAAAGCACAATTTTAAAGTGATTTAAGAGCAACTAAGAGCCCGTAGATAACTACGGATGGAAAGGGGTGCTAATACCTTCCCTTTTCATAACCTTCTCCCTTACTCAGAATCTAACGAAGGTCTTTTCCTGTTCTTTTCACCTTCCCTTAATTGGATAAAAGAAAAGTCGGTGGCGACTCTTGCTATCCGCACATTTGCGATACAAAAACCTACAAAGTCAAGTCACCGTATTACACACGCGTGTCATGGAAACGGAGCGAGTGGTTTACAAACAAGTGGCACCTCCTGACTGCGTCAAATCCACGCCAAGCTTCGTCTTCTTTGTTTTGAATATTTGAAAATATAGCTTCGGCCTCAGTGCGACGCTATAGTCCCTGCATTTTTCAAAATCAAGCACAGATAATATAAATAACATTCAAGGGTATGAATCGATTGGAAACATCGTTCTGAACACGATGGTGGTGGTCTCGTGGTCCAATTTTTCCGTTTTAAGGAAGCCCTAAATCGAGGCCGAAAACCCTAGCTATGGTGATTCTTGTTCTAAGCCATGGAAACTCAATCAAACTACCCAGAAAGCTTGTAAACTTCGTTCTAATCACAAAAACAACAACAAAACATGTTAAAAATGCATGAATAATAGAATTCGATTTTGGAAAAAGTGTGACAAACCGAAATCGTGTTCTTGCAATTCTTGATGCTTTTGGACAATGTAAAGGTCTGGAATGCTTCCAGGGATGTCAAGGAATGTGTTTGAATCCTTAAAAACAATTGAAACAGGATGGATCAAGGGCTGCTAGTTGCTTGTAGTACACGGTTTTTCTCGAGTTGGAATAGGGTTTCCCAAGCAATTTTTTCGTTCTCATTCATGTGGTATGTATTGTATATATATAGTAGATGGAATTGGAGCTGATTTGAGGAAGAAATCATCATCAATCAATGCAAAACATATTTGATTTTGTACAAAATCAAATTTTCTCTTTTTTGATCAATTTCAATCAATTTCTTTCCAAATCCAATCAAATTTCAAAATTGGCTGGCTTCCTTAGGTTACTTGGATCTCAAGGATGAGAGAAAAAATCAATTTGCAATTAATTTTGATTTTATACCTTATTTTTGAATTTAATTTGTATTTAAATGAATAAAATCCAAATTAAATAGAAAAATAAAATACAAATTCGTGGCATTGGGCTTGGATATTCCTAATTGTATAAGGAACAAGTTTGGATGAAGAAAAAGTAAGCCCATTTGCAAAAAGTTTGATTTTTAGAAGTATCTCTCTTTGTGCATCTCTTCAAAATTGCCCAACTTGTGAATGGTGTATCTTGCTCAATTTTCCACATTTTTTAGTGTTCTTGGACTTTTTGGAAAGCCCTAAGAGTCCTATAACAAACCTCTTTGGTTTCATCTCAATTGGAGTTTCCATGCTCAATATATCTTCAAAACAAAAGGTTGACTTTTTGTTGACTTTGAAAAGGACCTGTAGTGTTTTGACCCATACCTTCCAAATTAAGCATTTTTTGAACATTCTTGTGAGACATGAAGTTGTAGAGAATTGAATTTCCTTCAAAATAAGAGGTCGTGGAAAAATTTCTGAGAAAGTATGAAGAAGTTATGCTCAGTCAAAGTTTGGTTGACTTTTCACTAAGAAACCCTAATTTAGAAAGTTTGACTTTTGAGCAAATCTTGAGTTTTCTTGATTAATCATGATCAACCCTTGATCAAATGATGAATGTAACTTCAAAATGAGGATGTTGACCAAAAATATGAAGTTTGACTGTATGTTGACCACAGTTGACTTTTTGCCCAATACAACTGATTTTCAACCATCTAAGCAATTGTCTGAGGAAACTTGACTTCTGAGGCTTGAAACTTGACATGGAGAATCTTTGAAGCATATGAGGAGGCATGAAGACCATTGGAGATGTTGGAAGTCCATCTTGATCTAAGAATTGCCAAACCCTTAGTTTGGATTGATTGTCTAGAAGAGGGTTTGTCTGATCAACCCTTGAGGAATCCTTGAGTATGGATGTATGGAATGTCTTGAGGAGATGGAGGGAAAATTTTGGGGTATGACAGCTGCCCCTGTTCAATCTTCTTGTACTGGAAGGGTTAGATTGGCATGCTTGCCTTTCGTGACCTAGAGGCAGAAGATGATTGAACACTTGAGTACACCTGAAAATTTGCACTCGCTGTTGACTGATGGTGCGGGAATGGGCTTATAGATGCCATTTGGAGAAGCTGGAGATTTTTGCTGGGGAATGAGCCATACGCTAGACTCAAGGTTGTTGATAGGAGAACTGACGGGGATGGGCTTAAGATGCCATCTGAAAGATTGATGCTGGGGAGTGAGCCGTACACTAGGCTCTGTCGACGTTTCTAGAACAGAAAGGAGCATGGAGATGGGCTTAAGATGCCATCCGGAGGGAATCGTACGTTAGACCTCGTGCTTATCTTTGAATGAAGTTATTGGTTTGTATTGGTTTTTAACCAAATATGCAGCATTTTGAAGGTGGAGAAATATTGATAAGTAGTCGGAGATGGGCTTAAGATGCCATCAAGGCAAGCGGGTCAAATGCGCTAGACTACTGTAGTTCTTTATTGATAATAAGAGAGTCGAATATATCTTCGTGCTGATTACTCTGAGGGATAGTAGTTGGCAAAATGTGGATATCTTCCCTGTTGTGCATCGGGTATTGATCCACTGCTTATTATCGGAGGATAACCGGTGATCGTTCGGATAGGGTTTCCCATCTGGCTTCGGGTATTAATCATGGATCCGTTGTCGGAGGACAACGAGGGCGGTCGTTCAGATATTTTTCCCATCTGGATTCGGGTCTTAATCCTTGACCAGTTGTCGGAGGACAACTAGGGGTGGTCTTTCAGATAGTTTTCCCGTCTGGATTCGGGTCTTAATCCTGGACCTGTTTGCGTCAGAAGTGACTTTCACCTGCTTTGGAGAAAACAAGAGAAACTTTGATAGAATATTTGTTAGTCTTATGCAGAGTATGATGCATGACGATGCGTATGAATGACACATGCACAAGTTATGACTTTTTGTGAATAATGTATGAATGATAGATGTTGTGGTATTTCAAAACATATCCATCTTGAAGAAGATGTGGAGATTTCTGACTTCTGTTTGGGGACGGAACGGGTGGAGCTGAGAAGAAAGAAACTTTGATTCCTCCGATGCACTATCTGACCAAGTCTTGGGCCTAAATATTGTTGAGAATGGCAGAGATCGAGAAACACGTTGTCGAGGATCTCATATATAGACCCTGCAGGGGAGAGTCTAGAAGGGTACTCTACTGGGAATCTTGCGCGTAAATCCTGCTGGAGAGTTGTAATTGCTGGGAGACCGGGTTAGAAAAGTCTGGAGCCTGTTGGAATCTTTGGCTGAGGTATGAAAGGTGTAGGTTTCCTGCGATGCACTATCTGACCAAGTTTCAAGTCTGGAGAAAAAAGGGGGAATTGTTAAGAGATACTTTGGTGGGCATAAACACCTCGGCTGGGGATGAAATGTTACTACTCGGAGACATGATTTTTAGTTGAGTGGAATTACTGCTCGTGGATTCCCTTTTACTTCGCTGGGGAGGGTTTGTAGTGAGCGACACCTCTGTGGGGATCATGCTCTGCGGGGGAATGTTTTTTTGGTGACTTTCGTCATCATCTCAATTCCTGGAGCCTGTAGTAATTACTTTCGTATGTTTACTTTTCGCATGTTAGTGACTAGATTTTTATTGTCAAATGCATATAATCATTCAAAGCAAACGTTGGACTTTATGCAAACGACAACAGCAAAAATTGTAAAGAGAAAGAACTCGTATTTATTTGAAATATGGCGTATGGCCAAGTAGTTTGTACACAACAAAAGTAAAAAGCTATGCGGAAACAATCTCGTTAAGTTCCAACTATGCTAGTACTCATATATTTCAAATATCTCATCTCCTTGCTGTCAGTAGAAAGTGAGTAGATTGATCTTCGCCATTTGAATCTTGAATCTTGATAGTAGTACGTAGATAGGTGATCGGACGAGACATAGTCGTGCGCTTAAATCTAACTTTTGCCTAGACCGCCCTTCTGGTTTTCATCTACGGGATACCCTTTTTGCCCAACCGCCTTTTCGGGTTTTCGACTTGTCGGTGTACATGTTTTGTATATATCCTTAACTTTTACGAACCTTTTGGTTCGCGGGATACCCTTATTTTGCCTAGGTCAATCGATCTAGCGGGTCTCTTTATCGTAGTATTTTTGACTATGTTTGCGTTCACGAGGTGTGGGAAGTCTTCACCATCCATGGTGCTAAGTATCATAGCTCCTAGGAAAATCATCTTGACTACAAATGGTCCCTCATAGGTGGGAGTCCATTTGCCCAGGATCACCTTGTGGAAGAATGATGCGCTTGACTACTAGATCACCGACTTGGTAGACTCGGTGCTTGACCTTCTTGTTAAATGCTCTGATCATTTGCTTCTGATAAATCTGTCCATGGCAGATGGACGCGAGTCATTTCTCATCAATCAAGTTAATCTGGTCAAGGCGAGTCTGAACCCAATCGTCTTCGTCTAAATCTGCGTCCTGGAGGACCCTGGTTGAGGGTATTTGAACCTCGATGGGTAGAACTGCTTCCATACCGTATACAAGAGAGAAAGGAGTTGCCCCTGTTGATGTTCGTGCTGTAGTGCGATAACCATGAAGAGCAAATGGTAACATCTCATGCCAATCTTTGTAAGTCATCATCTTACGTATGATCTTCTTAATGTTCTTGTTGGCGGCTTCCACTACGCCATTCATCTTAGGCCGATATGGAGAGGAATTGTGATGTTTGATTTTGAACTGCGTGCAGAGTTCGGTGATCATCTTATTGTTAAGATTAGAGCCTTTATCTGTGATAATCCTCTCGGGAGTGCCATACCGACAGATAAGATTATGTTTGATGAATCGAGCCACAATATTCTTGGTAACAGATGCGAATGAGGCTTCTTCTACCCACTTGGTAAAGTAATCAATTTCCACAAGGATGAAACAATGTCCGTTGGAAGGTGGGCTTGATCTCTCGATCATGTCAATGCCCCACATTGCAAAAGGCCAGGAGCTGTTAGAGCGTTGAGAATGGAGGTACGTGCACTTTGTCTGCATATATCTGGCATTTGTGACAAGATCGAGCATAGCGGTGACAATCAGCTTCCATGTTGGACCAATAGTAACCCGTTCTCAAAATCTTCTTAGCCATTGTATGTCCACTGGAGTGGGTACCAAATGCGCCTTCATGTAACTCTTCCATGATACATCTGCATTTTCGTCCACACAGTAGATGCACAAGTCGTGGTTGCGCTTGTATAAGATGTCGTTGCTGAGGAAGAATTTGGATGCAAACCTTCTCAAGAATTTCTTATCGTTGATAGATGCCCCTGCGGGATATTCCTGAGTCTCAAGATACCTCTTCACGTCATAGTACCAAGGTTTCTCTTCTGTATCAAGCTCATAACAATATCTTTGGTTCGTCGAACTTCGATGATGATCACGGGAGCCTCGTTGTCCCATCTGACCTTGAACATAGACGACATAGTAGCCAATGCGTCTGCCAACTGATTCTCTTCTCATGGGATGTGATCAAAAGTAATTTCTTCGAAGTAGGGGATCAAACTCAGAACATGCTCTCGATACGGAATGAGATTTGGATGCTTCGTATCCCACTCGCCCTTAATCTGACTGATCACCAAAGCTGAGTCTCCATATACTTACAAGAACTTGATTCTTAAGTCAATAGCAGCTTTGATACCCATGATGCACGCTTCGTATCCAGCCATGTTATTAGTGCAACTGAAACATAATCTGGCGGTGAAAGGCGTATGTCCACCTGTAGGGGATGTAATGATGGCGCCAATGCCATTGCCAATTGCGTTTGAGGCTCCATCAAAGACCATAGTCCATCGGGATCCTTGTTTAGGTCCTTCGTCTGGGCCTGGTTCTTCGCAATATGTAACTAACAAAACATCTTCATCTGGAAATTCGGACTGCATAGACTGATAGTCATCTATGGCTTGATGAGCCAAGTGATCGGCTACTACACTTCCTTTGATCGCTTTAGAAGTGTCTTGGATGTCGTATTGATCAAGATCATCTGCCATCTTGCTATTCTTCCGGAGAGAGGTGGTTTCTCAAATATGTATTTTATCGAATCCATCTTGGAAATCAACAAGGTAGTGTGAGTCAACATATACTGTCTTAGTCGGCGAGAAGCCCAAGCCAAAGCATTGCAAGTTTTCTCGAGCTATGAGTATCTTGTTTCACAGTCGGTAAACTTTTTGCTAAGGTAGTATATTGCATGCTCTTTTCGACCAGACTCGTCATGCTGCCCCAACACACACCCCATTGAGTTCTCTAACACTGTCAAGTACATGATGAGAGGTCTTCCTTCGGCGGGCGGCATCGGAATGGGTGGATTCTGTAGTTACTCCTTGATTTTGTCAAAAGCGATCTGGCAATCGTCGTTCCACTCCACTACTTGATCTTTCTTTAGTAACTTAAAGATTGGCTCACAAGTAGCAATTAGGTGTGCAATGAACCTGGCAATGTAGTTCAATCGGCCCAAGAAACCTCTTACTTCCTTCTCGGTGCAGGGAGCTGGCATTTCTTGAATAGCTTTAACCTTGGCGGGGTCAACTTCAATACCTTTACCACTGACAACAAACCCTAAGAGTTTTCCGGATCGACTCCAAAGGTGCACTTGTTGGGATTAGGTCTCGATCATACTTCTTGACTGTCAAACAGTTTCTGTAGATGATCAAGATGCTCTTCTTCAGTCTATGATCGAGCTATCATGTCGTCGACGTAAACCTCTATCTCGTGATGAATCATGTCATGAAATAATGTCACCATAGCACGCTGATAAGTGGCGCCCGCATTCTTCATCCGAGCGGCATAACCTTGTAGCGAAAGTGCCCCATGTAACAAAAGTAGTCTTCTCCATGTCTTGAGAGCCATCTTAATCGATTGTAATCGGAGAAACCATCCATGAAGGAAGACCTTATGTTGGCGGTGTTGTCAACAGAACATCAATATGAGGGAGTGAAATCGTCTTTCGGACTTGCTTTGTTCGGATCTCGTAATCCACACATTCGTACCTTATCCTTCTTAGGCGGGTACCACATTGCAACCTTGTGGATAAAAGTAACTAAGAAACCGGTGTTGAGCGCTTCATAATTTCGGCTTTTATTTTCTCGACATCTCGGGGCGCATCGACAGACCTTCTACTTCCTTGGAGAAAACCTTCTTTTGTCGGCAATCGATTGTACCACAATATCAATGTCAAACCGGCATGTCTTCATATGACCAAGAAAAAACCTCAATGTAGTCTCGTAGCATCTGAACCAATCTTTCTTTAACACTGTTCTCAAGACCCGCTCCTATCTTGATCTCTTTTCTGTCTTCATCAGTACCCAAATTCACAACCTCAACTTGCTCTTCGATGCTGTATAACTCGATCTTCTTGTTGTAGCGGTCGACAAGTTCTCTGGCACTTCACAATCTTCCTCACCTTCGTCTTGACTTGGTAGATCGGATTATCGAAGTCATATTTAGCAATAGCATAGCTGTTATCAACGAGATTCGGAGTGATTCTGCAGTGTATCACGTGGGTGTGTGTAAGAAACACGTAGCTTTTTAAAGGGGTGAAAAAGAAAGAAAACAACAATTGAATGCAAAAGTACAACGATTTTATTGAATGAAAATATGCAAATAACAGATAATAACCCTCACAAACGAGCCATGATGCCCCGGGTAAGGCACTAGGCTTTAGAGTTTATTGTTCAAAACATAGAAAATACGAAAAGCAAAACAAAACAAGAGCAATTACTGTCTAAAGGAGATTGGTATGACGTCTTGATCTTCCAATTCTTGAGTCCTTGCTGAGTTGGGAAGATCCACTGCTGATGTCGAAGTCGTTGTCGTCGTCTTCTATAGCATGGATTCCACTCTGACTGATGCGGAAAGGAAGCTGGCCGGCATGTTCGCGGCGTATCATCTTCTGACCCTTGAGGGTGAAGCCTAAACCAGTCTTGTCAAATTTGAAAGGAAGATCGAGGAGCTGACCCCAAATAGCACTACCACCTTCTTCAAGCAGCTTGAGCATCTTTCGTGAGGCCATCCTAGGCGGAACTTGTGTAACCGGGAGTAGCAGAGTCAGCAGGCATGACTCTGGGTATTGTTTCAAAAGCTTGACAGGGAGTCTCAAAGAATTCACCCTCCATCTCGATGTATCGGAATGACTGTAGATGACTGACCATATATTCCTCTTCACCACATACTGTAACAACTCTCCCTT
Organism: Vicia sativa; assembly: GCA_021764765.1. Classification (NCBI taxonomy): domain Eukaryota; kingdom Viridiplantae; phylum Streptophyta; class Magnoliopsida; order Fabales; family Fabaceae; genus Vicia; species Vicia sativa. Next base: position 64,453,058 of record CM038794.1, read on the forward strand.
TCGCCGGGTATTTTAGCTTCTGATGTAAGGTAGAGGTAACAGCGCCTGCCCCATGTATCCAAGGGCGTCCAAGTAGGCAAGAGTAAGCTGGACGGATGTCCATGACAAAGAAAAAGGAATCAAAAGTCTGGGAACCAACTTTAACGGGCAGAATGAGCTCACCAAGTATTATTCACTTAGAACCATCAAAAGCTCTCACGATTATATCACTGGGTCTCAGAACCAACCCTTCGATATCAAGTCGATCAAAGGCAGTCTTCGGAAGGAGATTCAGAGCAGAACCAGTATCCACCAAAACATGAGACAAGGTAGTGCCCTTGCATTCAACAGAGATGTGCAAGCCTTTGTTATGTTTCTTTCCGGCAAGAGTCAAATCAGCATCAGAGAAGCCTAGGCCGTTGTTGGCAGCCAGGCTAGTAATACAAACTTCAAATTGATCAGTAGTAGTGTCTTGTGGTACGTGAGCATTCTTCAGAAACTTCACCAAGGCGTTAGCATGAGCCTCGGAGCACAAGAGCAGAGCAAGCATGGAGATTTTGGATGGAGTCTGTCCCAATTGTTCCACAACATTGTAGTCACTCTTCTTGATAATCTTCTGAATTTCCTCCCTTTCTCGTTTGGAGGTGTCTTGACCTTCCTTTGGTATACGGTTGAGCGGGATGAGTCCTTTGGTTCTTTCCCTCTAACTTGGGAATGGATTAAATAAATGGAATGCGGAGTCATGTCTTTTGGAGGAGAGATATCGGAGAAAACCCTTCTGGTTCTGGTCACCTTACTTGATCCGGTGATGTTGTCAATGTCAGGAATGGTAGCTTCAATAGTAAGATCTTCAATGGTCAGAGGGTCTTGCTTGACGCCATGATAGTAAACCTCAGCTCCATAATTCCAAGGGATAGCCTTGTCAGAGGAATATGGGACTGGTCTTGGAGAAGTAATGATGAGAGATGCCACTCTAGGCACAGAATCAGCAGAGGAAATCCTTATAGTGTTAACATCAGCATAATCTTCTGGGAAATCGTCACCCCATCCGGTTGCCTTAACATCCTCAATGGGAATTTTGTAGCTCTCAGGAACAGTGTACTTTACCATGTAATCGTATTTTCCACTTGGATGCCCCAAGGTATCCCACACAGATGGTGCGGTTCCATTCACCTCCTCGATCTTCAACTTAGACATTTCTTCACACAGCTTCTGCACTGGTGGTTTCAGAAATAGTATCTCACGGTTGTCCATCATGCACTGGACACGTCTTCTCAACCAAGTACAACCATCAGGTGCAGATGGGCACCAACGACAATTCTCTGGGCATCCTGGATTGACACCGGCTTGTAGCAAATTCTTCTTAACAGTCATCAGAGGAATGGTCAAGTCATCTATGTTGTAAACATAAGTATCCTCCCCAACAGCATTGGAACTTTTGTCATGGTTAGGCATAGGCGCGTTGATCACATTCGGTGTCTCAACAGGAGGATCAAACTCAATCTGCTTAGCTTCAATCATATCTTGAATCTTGTTCTTCAGAGCCCAACAATCATCAGTGTTATGTCCGGGGCTATTGGAATGGTAAGCACACTTAGCATTAGGATTGTATCTCGGAGAGGAAGTGTTGATATTTTGAGGAGGATCCCTTAAGGTAATTAGCTCTGCTTTCAACATGTGTTGCAAGGCTTGCGACAAAGGCATGTTGATCTTCGTAAACTGTCTTCGTGGCGCGTTCTGGCTACGCGCGTTATCTCGCTGAGGTTGTGCTGATGTAGGATTGGAGATCACAATTGAGCACGGTCGGTCTTGGCTCGGCTTTTCTGACCATACACAACATTAGTTTCTTTCTTTCCACCAAAAGATCTCTTCGCAGCATTTGAAGATGACTCTACATGGATCTTCCCACTTCTAATACCGACTTCAATCGCTTGTCAATATCATTTCGGTGAACCGGTGAAGAGTTTCAATCGGATGATTGAAGAATGGGCCGGTCAGTGTTCCCATAAACATATCAACCAACTCCCTATTGGACAAGGGTGGCTGAACTCTGCCTGCTAGGTCTCTCCATTTCTGAGCATACTCCTTGAACTTCTCATCACGACCCATAGACATGCTTTGTAGTTGCATGCGAGTGGGCGTCAATTCAGCATTGTACTCATACTGTCTGTAGAAAGCATATGCTAAGTCACTCCAAGTACGGATACGGTCATTCTCTAGCTGATAATACCATTCCAATTGAGTTCTGGACAAACTCTCTTGAAAATAATGCATCCACAACTTTCTGACATCACTGTGGGGGTTGATTTTCTGAACATAGGACTTCAAATGCAGCTTTGGACAAGACATGCCATCATACTTGGCAAAAGTTGGAAATTTGAACTTTGGAGGAATCACCACACCAGGGACGAGACTCAGATCATCAAAATTCAGCCCGGACATCTTTAGGTTTTCCACAGCATTCAGACGGTCTTCAAGTTGCTTGTACTTGTCATCTTCATCAGAGTACTGGTCATTATCATACTGATCCTCTCTCTCTTTTTCAGGCTGGCCATCTTCATTTCCCTTGTCACTCCCCTCATTCTTGACACTTCCTTCAGAGAGCTCTATCCGGCTGACTCTTTTAGGACCCCCTTTGTAGCGTCTGCCCATGTTGAGAAGACCAACAACCTTCTTTTTTCTATTGATGAGCTTCTTCAGATCTTCTTGGCCTTGGACCAAGTGGTGAACATCTCTGAACCGAGCATTACGAGCTTGGAGATCTTTGTGACTGTTCAAGAGCCATTTCGCTAAAATAAATAGCGAGAAAAGAAAACCAATCTTCAATGTACACGTGATGCAATGTTATGCTATGCTATCGATGTTTATGCGAATGCAATGCAATGTTTTCAAGGACCTTAGAGATTTAAATTTGTTAAACAAGCAATGAACAAACATTTATTAGTTCTCTTCTTATTATTCTTTTTCTTTTTAAGTACAAAAGATAGTTCAAAATAATAAAATAAAAGAAAAACAAATAAATTCTAAAGCTCTAAGTCTCCCATGGGCGCTTCCTCTTGGTGTCAAGGTAGGCGTTGGTGTTTCACTCCTCGTGAAGTAGCTTGGTCAACTCTAGCACTTTCTTCTCGCTTGCATAGCACTGAGCTTCGAATGTATCCCTTTCTTCTTTGAGCTGAATCCAAGATCTCTTCAAGTCTTCAAAATCAGTAGGCATGTCAAGATGGAGAATAGTATATGATTCGTCACCTATAGCAACAGGTTCCATAATTACGGGTAAAACAGGCGTGAATGGCATCATGAGGTTTTGAGCTCGAGCTCGCACCCATTTGAGGTAAGGTTCCCAAGGAATGGAGTTTTGGTGCCCCAAAGTCTTGGTATCAGTCTTCTTTACCATGCCCCAAGCATGTATGAACCTTCGTCGGTAATTCTGGAGATCGTGGTTGTAGTCGAACACAATATCTTGGAGAAGCATATCATGAGGACCATCTCTTCGAGCAAAACCAAACTGACTTAGAGCTAGAGAAGGGTTGTAAGTGATACCTCCCCTTATACCAAGTAGCGGTACATTAGGGAATCCTCCGCAACGCTCAATGAAGGTGAAGTCCTTTTGAGAGAAAAGACTCCAACGGATATCTGAATGAGAGAGCGACATTAACCTTTGAGACCACTTCATCCTTTGTTCGTTCTTCAAAACTGATGGGGGAAGGTGCGAGATAAACCACCTGGAAAGTAACGGTATGCAACACATGAGAGTTCCTTGTCTCTTAGTAGTACGAGTGTGGAGAGAATGTAGGATGTCTCCAAGTAAAGTAGGCACTGGATTACGAGTAAGAAATAACTTGATGGCGTTGACATCTATGAATTGATCCGAGTTAGGGAATAGAACCAAACCATAGATTAGCAGGGCCACAATATCTTCAAATGCATGGAAACTCATAACCTTAAGGAATTCTCAGGCTCTCTTAATCAGGAACTTAGCAAGTAAACCCTTAACTCCACTTCTAGTTTCCCAATTAGCTTCAATGTTTGAGCGCTTGAAATGTAAGGCTGATGCAATGTCTTCGTACCTAGGAACCTTTTCTAGACCGGTGAATGGTATTTGGTCAAGAATAGGTATCCCAAGTAGCTTAGAGAATTCTTCCAAGGTAGGAACCAACTGATAATTTGGGAATGTAAAGCAATGGTGTTTCGGATCAAAGAACTGAAATAGGACATGCATCATATCTTCTTCAAAACCGAAGATAACCAAGTCAAGCAGATAACCATGTCTTTTGATGAACTGAGCATGGTCGGGAATTTCTGAAACCAATTCTTTGAGTTGAGAAGGTATACCCATGAAGTTGATTCGGATAGTCTTCCTAGAAGCCATAATCCCTACAAAACAGAGCAAAGATAAATCCCTAGGTCCTTGAAATAGTTAGAAATGATATGCAATGCGAATGATGTCATGATGTCATGTTTAGCACACACAAATAATTCACACAATGAGCCTAGGTTTAAGGCTCGCATGAGGTATATGTGATTACCCCACCAAAAGTTTGAGTTGGTTCATCTGTCCTATAATAGTAACGGGTTCTAGGAATCTCACATCATTGATCTTTCTCAGGCGTTTATTTCAATCGACTACCAAGTGGTCGACGAAAATATCCCAAAAGTCGATCTTAATGGCGTAGCATCAGTATCACCAACCTTAGTGCACCAAAGCCGCCATCTCACTACCTTCTAATGGCTAAGATGGGTCAATTAAGGTTCTAAAAGTTTAGTTAGTGCTTGATGACACCACACGAAGCCAAATACTATCCTTAACTTGGAAATGAAGAGTATCAGGACATCAAAGTGTCACACTAACGTAGCCATCATGTTGACCGTTTCGATATCGTCTAGCAGTCGCGACGATTATTGCTACTTACCTAAAAGGAAACCCGGATCCGGGTGTAGGATCCCCACAAATATAATACCCAAGCAACCCTTAAAGATAAAGCAAGCAAGTCAGAAGCAATAAATGTGACCTAGAAATCCCTAAGGTATTATCTCTTTAGGGTGTCTCCCGTGTCGCATTACATGTCTGGTGAACCGACTTTGTAGGTTTTGTATCGCAAATATGCGGATAGCAAGAGTCGCCACCGACTTTTCTTTTATCAATTAAGGAAGGTAAAAATACAGAAAAAGACCTTCGTTAGATTACGAGTAAGGAGAAGGTTATGAAAAGGGAAGGTATTAGCACCCTTTCCATCCGTAGTTATCTACGGGCTCTTAGTTGCTCTTAGATCACTTTAAAAAATTGTGCTTTCTGTGTGTTTGACAAAAATGTTTTGAAAAGGCATTTCGCTTTGACTTTGTAATGATTCATGTAGGAATGTATACAAAGTGTTTGGAAATGTTTCGTTTTGAATGAGTTTGAACTTTGACAAAAGTGTGAGGTGTGAAAAGTATTTGATAGAGCAAGCAACTAAAAGTCTTATTACCTACTCAGAATTGGTCGTTTTCATATTGTTTTACGTTCCTTTAGAATAGTGCTATCCATACCATTAGTTGGTAGGTAACCCTATTTGTTGGATGTAAGCGGGACATTCGAAGGGACATCGGATGGTCATAGAAAGCAACTTGTAGGAAGTATCCTAGCATATTCGAAGGGACTATCATCATTTTTTGTAGGCAACAATCGAGGGTCAAGATCATGTATTCGGAGTCGACATCGTGGGTCTTATGATCTTTGTATCGAAGGGACTATGATGATTTGTTTTGAAGGCAACGGTGCTAGAATACCTCTACGTTCGAGGGACATGACCATTTGATTTTGTAAAGGCAACGAGAGAGAATTACCCTAAGGGGTGCATGTGTGAAAGGAGTGTGTCGATTTTAGGTATGTTATCTTGAAGTTAGAGTGAGCTATGTCCAATTTTATCTTGCCATACACACCTAGTTACTAACAGTTTATAGGGTGCGGAAATTAAAATGCGGAAGTATAAAGTGCGGAAAGATAAATCCTACGCTATTACATGGCTTTGGGGCAGATACATAATTTAAAATGCGGAAAGTAAAAACCTAATTAAACTATTACATCCCATAAGCAGTTACATAATTGGAATAAAGAAAACGATAAAAAGAAATCGTCCGAAACGGGATAACCTGTGAAAAGATGAGAAATCGGAAAATACGAGGAAATCGATCAAGAGAAAAATGTTAGCAAAAATAATAATTTTTAAATGAGAAAAATATTTCATGCTGGAAATAACATTAATATGCTAAAATAATTTTTTGGGATTTTTTGGAGTTAATTTAATAATTAAAAATCAATTAAATGTGATTTAAATGATAAATTAACAATTAAATTAAATATGCATGCTAAAATGATATTTTTAATTTATAAATTAAATAAACATTTTCTGAAAATAATGCAAAAAGAAAAATATTTTTTGGTGTTTTTAAATGCATGGTAAAAATTATTGAAATTAATTAAAATGCATGGAAAATATTAAATGGAAAATAAGAAAATATGAAGAAATATGCAAACGTGTGAAAAAACCAAATGCCATGGCTGGGAATCGAACTCAGGACCCTGCCTTCACAAAGCCACGCCTTGACCAACTGAGCTGGAATGCACGCGTGTCATGGAAACGGAGCGAGTGGTTTACAAACAAGTGGCACCTCCTGACTGCATCAAATTCGCGCCAAGCTTCGTCTTCTTCGTTTTGAATATTTGAAAATATAGCGTCGGCCTCAGTGCAACGCTATAGTCCCTACATTTTTCAAAATCAAGCACAGATAATATAAATAACATTCAAGGGTATGAATCGATTGGAAACATCGTTCTGAACACGGTGGTGGTGGTCTCGTGGTCCAATTTTTCCGTTTTAAGGAAGCCCTAAATCGAGGCCGAAAACCCTAGCTATGGTGATTCTTGTTCTAAGCCATGGAAACTCAATCAAACTGCCCAGAAAGCTTGTAAACTTTGTTCTAATCACAAAAACAACAACAAAACATGTTAAAAATGCATGAATAATAGAATTCGATTTTGGAAAAAGTGTGACAAATCAAAATCGTGTTCTTGCAATTCTTGATGCTTTTGGACAATGTAAAGGTCTGGAATGCTTCCAGGGATGTCAAGGAATGTGTTTGAATCCTTAAAAACA
>CM038794.1:64460269-64595468 GCA_021764765.1 Vicia sativa
GAAGACTACTTTTGTTACACAGTGGGGCACTTTCTGCTACAAGGTTATGCCGTTCGGACTGAAGAATGCGGGCGCCACTTATCAGCGTGCTATGGTGACATTATTTCATGACATGATTCATCACGAGATAGAGGTTTATGTCGACGACATTATAGCTCGATCATAGACTGAAGAAGAGCATCTTGATCATCTCTGACTGTTTGTGTGAAGAAGTCTGATGAGGCAATCCCAACAAGTGCACCTTTGGAGTCAGATCCGGAAAACTCTTAGGGTTTGTTGTCAGTGGTAAAGGTATTGAAGTTGACCCCGCCAAGGTTAAAGCTATTCAAGAAATGCCAGCTCCCTGCACCGAGAAGGAAGTAAGAGGTTTCTTGGGCCGATTGAACTACATTTCGAGGTTCATTGCACACCTAATTGCTACTTGTGAGCCAATCTTTAAGTTCTTGAAGAAAGATCAAGTAGTGGGTGGAGCAGCGATTGCCAGATCGCTTTTGACAAAATCAAGGAGTAACTACAGAATCCACCCATTCCGATGCCTCCAGCCGAAGGAAGACCTCTCATCATGTACTTGACAGTGTTAGAGAACTCAATGGGGTGTGTGTTGGGGCAGCATGGCCAGTGCAGTCGAAAAGAGCATGCAATATACTACCTTAGCAAAAGTTTACCGTTGTGAAACAAGATACTCATAGCTCGAGAAAACTTGCAACGCTTTGGCTTGGCTGCTCGCCGACTAAGGCGGTATATGTTGACTCACACTACTTTTTGATTTCAAGATGGATCCGATAAAATACATATTTGAAACCACCTCTCTCGGAAGAATTGCAAGATGGCGGATGATCTTGTTGAATCGACATCAGTACACTTCTCGAAAGCGATCAAAGGAAGTGTAGTAGCCGATCACTTGGCTCATCAAGCCATAGATGACTATCGATCTATGCGATTCAATTTCGGATGAAGATGTTTTGTTAGTTCTGATTGCGAAGAACCGAGGCCCAGACGAAGGACTGAACAAGGATCCCGATGGACTATGGTCTTTGATGGAGCCTCAAACGCACTTGCAATGGCATTGGCGCCATCATTACATCCCTACAGGAGGACATCGCCTTTCACCGCGATTATGTTTCGATTGCACTAATAACATGGCTGGATCGAAGCGTGCATCATGGGTATCAAAGTGCTATTGACTTAAGAATCAAGTTCTTGTAAGTATATGGAGACTCAACTTTGGTGATCGGTCAGTTAAGGCGAGTGGGATCGAAGCATCGAATCTCATTCCGTGTCGAGCATGTTACGAGTTTGATCCCCTACTTCGAAGAAATTACTTTTGATCACATCCCATGAGAAGAAAATCAGTTGGCAGACGCATTGGCTACTATGTCGTCTATGTTCAAGGTCAGATGGGACAACGAGGCTCCCCAGATCATCATCGAGAAGTTTGTCGAACCAGCATATTGTTATGAGCTTGATAGAGAGAAACCTTGGTACTATGGCGTGAAGAGGTATCTTGAGACTCGGGAATATCCAGAGGGCATCATCAATGATAAGAAATTCTTGAGAAGGTTTGCATCCAAATTCTTCCTCAGCAACGACATCTTATACAAGCGCAACCACGACTTGTGCTTACTCCGCTGTGTGGACCAGAAAACAGCAGTATGTATCATGGAAGAGTTACACGAAGGCGCATTTGGTATCCACTCCAGTGGATATACAATGGCTAAGAAGATTTTGAGAACGGGTTACTATTAGTCCACCATGGAAGCTGGTTGTCACCGCTATGCTCGATCTTGTCACAAATGCCAGATATATGTAGACAAAGTGCACGTACCTCCAGTACCTCTGAACGTTCTAACAGCTCCTTGGCCTTTTGCAATGTGGGGCATTGACATGATCGGAGAGATCAAGCCCACAACTTCCAACGGACATTGTTTCATCCTTGTGGCAATTGATTACTTTACCAAGTGGGTAGAAGCAGCCTCATTCGCATCTGTTACCAAGAATATTGTGGCTCGATTCATCAAACATAATCTTATCTGTCGGTATGGCACTCCCGAGAGGATTATCACAGATAACGGCTCTAATCTTAACAATAAGATGATCACCGAACTCTGCACGCAGTTCAAAATCAAACATCACAATTCCTCTCCATATCGGCCTAAGATGAATGGCGTAGTGGAAGCCGCCAACAAGAACATTAAGAAGATCATACAGAAGATGACAGTGACTTACAAAGATTGGCATGAGATGTTACCATTTGCTCTTCATGGTTATCGTACTACAGCACGAACATCAAAAGGGGCAACTCCTTTCTCTCTTGTATACGGTATGGAAGCAGTTCTACCCATCGAGGTTCAAATACCCTCAACCAGAGTCCTCCAGGACGCAGAGTTAGACGAAGACGATTGGGTTCAGACTCGCCTTGACCAGATTAACTTGATTGATGAGAAATGACTCGCGTCCATCTGCCATGGACAGATTTATCAGAAGCGAATGATCAGAGCATTTAACAAAAAGGTCAAGCACCGAGTCTACCAAGTCGGTGATCTAGTAGTCAAGCGCATCATTCTTCCACAAGGTGATCCCAGTGGCAAATGGACTCCCACCTATGAGGGACCATTTGTAGTCAAGACAGTATTTTCCGGCGGAGCTATGATACTTAGCACCATGGATGGCGAAGACTTCCCACCCCCTGTGAACGCAGACATAGTCAAAAAATACTACGCATGAACGAGATCCGCTAGGTCGACTGACCTAGGCAAAAATAAGGGCATTCTGGCGGACCAAAAGGGTTCGGGCAAAAGTTAAGGATATATATAAAAAATGTACACCCGGCAAGTCGAAAACCTGAAAAGGCGGCTTGGGCAAAAAAGGGTATCCCGGTAGGCTGAAAACCCGAAAGGGCGTTCTAGGCAAAAGTTAGGGATTTAAGCGTACGACTATGTCTCTTCCAGGTCACCTTCTTCCAGACTACTATCAGCATTCAAGATTCAAATGGCGACAATCAGTCCACTCACTTTCTACTGACAGCAAGGAGATGAGATAGTTGAAATATATGACTACTAGCATAGTTGGAACTTAACGAGATGGTTTCCGCATAGCTTTTTATCCTTCTTGTGTACAAACTATTTGGCCATACGCCATATTTCAAATAAATACGAGTTCTTTCTCTTTACAATTTTTGCTGTTGTCGTTTGCATAAAGTCCAACGTTTGCTTTGAATGATTATATGCATTTGACAATAAAAATCTAGTCACTAACTTGCGAAAAGTAAACATACGAAAGTAATTACTACAGGCTCCAGGAATTGAGATGATGACGAAAGTCACCAAAAAAACATTCCCCCGCAGAGCATGATCCCCACAGAGGTGTCGCTCACTACAAACCCTCCCCAGCGAAGTAAAAGGGAATCCACGAGCAGTAATTCCACTCAACTAAAAATCATGTCTCCGAGTAGTAACATTTCATCCCCAGCCGAGGTGTTTATCCCCACCAAAGTATCTCTCAACAATTCCCCCTTTTTTCTCCAGCAGTAGTATCCAGACTTGAAACTTGATCAGATAGTGCATCGGAGGAAACCTACACCTTTCATACCTCAGCCAAAGATTCCAACAGGCTCCAGACTCTTCTAACCCGGTCTCCCAGCAATTACAACTCTCCAGCAGGATTTATGCGCAAGATTCCCAGTAGAGTACCCTTCTAGACTCTCCCCAGCAGGGTCTATATATGAGATCCTCGACAACGTGTTTCTCGATCTCTGCCATTCTCAACAATATCTAGGCCCAAGACTTGGTCAGATAGTGCATCGGAGGAATCAAAGTTTCTTTCTTCTCAGCTCCACCCGTTCCGTCCCCAAACAGAAGTCAGAAATCTCCACATCTTCTTCAAGATGGATATGTTTTGAAATACCACAACATCTATCATTCATACATTATTCACAAAAAGTCATAACTTGTGCATGTGTCATTCATACGCATCGTCATGCATCATACTCTGAATAAGACTAACAAATATTCTATCAAAGTTTCTCTTGTTTTCTCCAAAGCAGGTGAAAGTCACGGCATAAGCAGGTCCGATTAAGACCGAATCCGACGGAAAACTATACGAAAGACCACCCTAGTTGTCCTCGACAAGCGGTCGAGATTAAGACCGAATCCGGATGGGAAAAATATCGAGCGACCGCCCTCGTTGTCCTCCGACAACGGATCCATGATTAATACCCGAAGCCAGACGGGAAACCCTATCCGAACGATCACCGGTTATCCTCCGATAACAAGCAGTGGATCAATACCCGATGCACAACAGGGAAGATATCCACATTTTCCAACTACTATCCCTCAGAGTAATCAGCACGAAGATATATTCTGACTCTCTCTTATTATCAACAGCAACTACAGAGTCTAGCGTACGACTCAGTTACCTTGGATGGCATCTTAAGCCCATCTCCGACTATGTATCAATATTTCTCCACCTTCAGAATGCTGCATATTTGGTTAAAAACCAATACAAACCAATAACTTCATTCTAAGATAAGCACGAGGTCTAACGTACGATTCCCTCCGGATGGCATCTTAAGCCCATCTCCATGCTCCTTTCTGTTCTAGAAACATCGACAGAGCCTAGTGTACGGCTCACTCCCCAGCATCAATCTTTCAGATGGCATCTTAAGCCCATCCTTGTCAGTTCTCCTATCAACAACCTTGAGTCTAGCGTACGGCTCATTCCCCAGCAAAAATCTCCAGCTTCTCCAAATGGCATCTATAAGCCCATTCCCGCACCATCAGTCAACAGCGAGTGCAAATTTTCAGGTGTACTCAAGTGTTCAATCATCTTCTACCTCCAGGTCACGAAAGGCAAGCATGCCAATCTAACCCTTCCAATATAAGAAGATTGAACAGGGGCAGCTGTCATACCCCAAAATTTTCCCTCCATCTCCTCAAGACATTCCATACATCCATACTCAAGGATTCCTCAAGGGTTGATCAGACAAACCCTCTTCTAGACAATCAATCCAAACTAAGGGTTTGGCAATTCTCAGATCAAGATGGACTTCCAACATCTCCAATGGTCTTCATGCCTCCTCATATGCTTCAAAGATTCTCCATGTCAAGTTTCAAGCCTCAGAAGTCAAGTTTCCTCAGACAATTGCTTAGATGGTTGAAAATCAGTTGTATTGGGCAAAAAGTCAACTGTGGTCAACATACAGTCAAACTTCATATTTTTGGTCAACATCCTCATTTTGAAGTTACATTCATCATTTGATCAAGGGTTGATCATGATTAATCAAGAAAACTCAAGATTTGCTCAAAAGTCAAACTTTCTAAATTAGGGTTTCTCAGTGAAAAGTCAACCAAACTTTGACTAAGCATAACTTCTTCATACTTTCTCAGAAATTTTTCCATGACCTCTTGTTTTGAAGGAAATTCAATTCTATACAACTTCATGTCTCACAAGAATGTTCAAAAAATGCTTCATTTGGAAGGTATGGGTCAAAACACTACAGGTCCTTTTCAAAGTCAACAAAAAGTCAACCTTTTGTTTTGAAGATATATTGAGCATGGAAACTCCAATTGAGATGAAACCAAAGAGGTTTGTTAGAGGACTCTTAGGGCTTTCCAAAAAGTCAAAGAACACTAAAAAATGTGGAAAATTGAGCAAGATACACCATTCACAAGTTGGGCAATTTTGAAGAGATGCACAAAGAGAGATACTTCTAAAAATCAAACTTTTGCAAATGGGCTTACTTTTTCTTCATCCAAACTTGTTCCTTATACAATTAGGAATATCCAAGTCCAATGCCACGAATTTTTATTTTATTTTTCTATTTAATTTTTTATTTTATTCATTTAAGTACAAATTAAATTCAAAAATAAGGTATAAAATCAAAATTAATTGCAAATTGATTTTTTCTCTCATCCTTGAGATCCAAGTAACCTAAGGAAGCCAGCAAATTTCGAAATTTGATTGGATTTGGAAAGAAATTGATTGAAATTGATCAAAAACGAGAAAATTTGATTTTGTACAAAATCAAATATGTTTTGCATTGATTGATGATGATTTCTTCCTCAAATCAGCTCCAATTCCATCTACTATATATATACAATACATACCACATGAATGAGAACGAAAAAATTGCTTGGGAAACCCTATTCCAACTCGAGAAAAACCGTGCACTACAAGCAACTAGCAGCCCTTGATCCAGCCTGTTTCAATTGTTTTTAAGGATTCAAACACATTCCTTGACATCCCTGGAAGCATTCCAGACCTTTACATTGGCCAAAAGCATCAAGAATTGCAAGAACACGATTTCGGTTTGTCACACTTTTTCCAAAATCGAATTCTATTATTCATGCATTTTTAACATGTTTTGTTGTTGTTTTTGTGATTAGAACGAAGTTAACAAGCTTTCTGGGTAGTTTGATTGAGTTTCCATGGCTTAGAACAAGAATCACCATAGCTAGGGTTTTCGGCCTCGATTTAGGGCTTCCTTAAAATGGAAAAATTGGACCACGAGACCACCATCATCGTGTTTAGAACGATGTTTCCAATCGATTCATACCCTTGAATGTTATTTATATTATCTGTGCTTGATTTTGAAAAATGCAGGGACTATAGCGTCGCACTGAGGCCGAAGCTATATTTTCAAATATTCAAAACGAAGAAGACGAAGCTTGGCGTGGATTTGACGCAGTCAGGAGGTGCCACTTGTTTGTAAACCACTCGCTCCGTTTCCATGACACGCGTGTGTAATACGGTGAACTGACTTTGTAGGTTTTTGTATCGCAAATGTGCGGATAGCAAGAGTCGCCACCGACTTTTCTTTTATCCAATTAAGGAAGGTGAAAAGAGCGAAAAGACCTTCGTTAGATTACGAGTAAGGGAGAAGGTTATGAAAAGGGAAGGTATTAGCACCCCTTTCCATCCGTAGTTATCTACGGGCTCTTAGTTGCTCTTAGATCACTTTAAAATTGTACTTTCTGTGTGTTTGACAAAAATGTTTTGAAAAGGCATTTCACTTTGACTTTGTAATGATTTATGTAGGAATGTATACAAAGTGTTTGGAAATGTTTTGTTTTGAAAAGAGTTTGAACTTTGACAAAAGTCTGAGGTGTGAAAAGCATTTGATTTGAGCAAGCAACTAAAAGTCTTATTACCTACTCAGAATTGGTCCTTTTCGTGTTGTTTTACGTTCCTTTAGAATAGCGCTATCCATACCATTAGTTGGTAGGTAACTCTATTCGTTGGATGTAAGCGGGACATTGGAAGGCACATCAGATGGTCATAGAAAGCAACTTGTAGGAAGTATCCTAGCACATTCGAAGGACTATCATCATTTTCGTGGCGACAATCGAGGTCAAGATCATGTATTCGGAGGTGACATCGTGGGTCTTATGATCTTTGTATCGAAGGGACTATGATGATTTGTTTTGAAACAGCGGTGCTAGAGTACCTCTACATTCGAGGACATGACCATATTTGAATTCATAAGGCAGCGAGAGAATGACCCTAAGGGGTGCATGTGTGAAAGAGTGTGTCAAATTCAGATATATTATCTTGTAAATTAGGATGAGCTATGTCCAATTTTAGTCTTGCCATACACGCTAGTTACTAGCAGTTTATAGGGTGCGGAAATTAAAATGCGGAATGTAAAGATGGAAGATAAGCGTCTACGCTATTACATGGCTTTGGGGCAGATACATAATCTAAACTTGCGGAAAATAAAAGCCCTAATTAACTATTACATCCCATGAGCAATTACATTATTGAAAAAAAGAAAACGGTAAAAGAAATCGTCCGAAACGGGATAACCTGTGAAAAGATGAGAAATCGGAAAATACGAGATGAATCGAATAAGAGAAAAAATATTAGTAAAAATTCAATTTTTGAGTGAGAAAAATATGACATGCTGGAAATAACATAAATATGCTAAGATAAATTTTTGGGATTTTTTGGATGCAATTTAGTAATTAAAAACTAATTAAAATTGATTTAAATGCTAAATTATGAATAAAAATAAATATGCATGCAAAATTATATTTTTTAATTTTATAAATTAAATAAACATTTTATGAAAATAAATGCAAAAGGAAAAAATATTTTGATGATTTTTAATGCATGAAATAAAATATTGAAAAGAATTAAAATAGATGCAAAATATTAAATAAATAAGAAAAACATGAAAAGTTTGTAAAAAGAGTAAAAACCAAATGGTCTTGCCAGGATTCGAACTGGAGACCTTGGCTTCTCAGCACCCATGCCTTGCCATCTGATCTGGAGCGCACGCGTGTCACTGAATCGGAACGGATGGTGTATGAACAAGTGTCGCCTTCCTGTTGCCTCGTCACCGCGCCAAACTTCATCTCTTTCGTTTTGAATTTTTGAATATTCAGCGTCGGCCATTGCTCGACGCTACGTCCCTGGCAAAATTGAAAATCACACACAGATAATATAAATGATTTCTAAGACCATGGTTCGATTCAGGACATCATTCCGAATTCATTGGCAATGGTCTTGAGGTCTAATTTTTCCATTTGAAAGAAACCCTAAATCGTGGTTAAAAACCCTAGCTATGGCATATCGAGTTCCTGGCCATGGAAATGCAATCAAACAGCCCAGATCGCTTGCAAACTTATCACTGATCACAAAAACAACAATGAAACATGTTAATAATGCATGAAAAACAAAAATCGATTTCAAGAAAAAGTGTCAAAACCGTGAGTTTGATTTCGTGATTCTTGATGGATTCTTGATCTGTAAGGGTCTGGAATGAATCAATGGACCTCCAGGAAGCTATTGGATGGCTTAGAATCGGTTGAATCGAAGCAAAAACAAGGTTGCTATTAGCTTGTAACCCACGGTTTTTTGAGCTTCAGTAAGGGTTTCTCCAGCCAAATGCTCTACCCTAATTCGTGTGGCATGAGTTGTGTATATATAGTAGAAGGATTTGGAGTTAATTTGAGGAAGAATCAATCACTAATCAATGCAAATCAAATTTGATTTTTGTACAAAATCAAATTATCATTTTTTGATCAAGTTTCAATCAAATCTTGCCATATCAATCCAAATTTCGAAATTTGTTGGCTTTATTGAGTTACTTGGATCTCAAGGAAGAGAGAAAAATCAATTTTGCATTTAATTTTGATTTTATACTTTATTTTTAAATTTAATTTGTATTTAAATGAATAAATTCCAAATTAAATAGAAAAATAAAATAAAAATTCGTGGCATTGGGCTTGGATATTCCTAATTGCATAAGGAACAAGTTTGGATGAAGAAAAAGTAAGCCCATTTGCAAAAATTTTGATTTTTAGACGCATCTCTCTTTGTGCACTTCTCCAAAATTGCCCAACTTGTGAATGGTGTGTCTTGCTCAATTTTCCATGTTTTTTAGTGTTCTTGGACTTTTTTGAAAGCTCTAAGAGTCCTCTAACCAAACCTTTTGGTCTCATCTCAATTGGAGTTTCCATGCTCAATATATCTTCAAAACAAAATGTTGACTTTGAAAAAGACTGTAATGTTTTGATCCATACCTTCAAATGAAGCATTTTTGAACATTCTTGTGAGACATGAAGTTGTAGAAATTGAATTTCCTTCAAAACAAGAGGTGGTGGAAAAATTTCTAAGAAAGCATGAAGAAGTTATGATCAGTCAAAGTTCAGTTGACTTTTCACCTAGAAACCCTAATTTAGAAAGTTTGACTTTTGAGCAAATCTTGAGTTTTCTTGATGAATCATGATCAACCCTTGATCAAATGATGAATTTAACTTCAAAATGAGGATGTTGACCAAAAATCATGAAGTTTGTTGTATGTTGACCACAGTTGACTTTTGTCAATGTTGATTTTCAACCATCGAGCAATTACGAGCAATCTTGACTTGTAAGGCTTGAAACTTGACATGGAGAATCTTTGAAGCATATGAGGTGGCATGATGAACATTGGAGATGTTGGAAGTCCATCTTAGTCTGAGAATTGCCAAACCCTAGTTTGGGTTGATCGTTTAGGAGAGGGTTTGTCTGATCAACCCTTGAGGAATCCTTGAGCATGGATGTATGAAATGTCTTGAGAAGATGGAGGGAAAATTTTGGGGTATGACAGCTGCCCCTGTTCAATCTTCTTTTCTTGGAAGGTTAGATTGGCATCGTGCCTTTCGTGACACGGAGGTAGAAGATGATTGAACATGATCACACGAAATTTGCGCTCGCTGGTGATGCAGGAATGGGCTTACAGATGCCATTTGGGAAAGGTAGAGACTTCGCTGGGGAATGAGTCATACGCTAGACTCGAGAATGTCGTCTGAATAGGAAAATTGATGGGGATGGGCTTAAGATGCCATCTGGAAAGATCGATGCTGGGGAGTGAGCCGTACGCTAGGCTCTGTAGATGTTCTTGATAGTGGAAGGAGCGCGGAGATGGGCTTAAGATGCCATCCGGAGGGAGTCGTATGTTAGACTTCGTGCTCATCTTTGAATGAAGTTATTGGTTTGTATTGGTTTTTAACCAAATATGCTACATTCTGAAAGTGGAGAAATGTTGGCAAGTAGCCGGAGATGGGCTTAAGATGCCATCCAAGGCAAATGAGTCGTATGCCAGAATCTGTAGTTGCTGTTGATAATAAGAAGGAATCAGAATAAATCTTCGTGCCGGTTACTCTGAGGGAGGTAGTAGTTGGAAAAATGTGGATATCTTCCCTGTTGTGCATCGGGTGTTGATCCACTGCCTGTTATCGGAGGATAACTTGTGATCGTTCGGATAGGGTTTCCCGTCTGGCTTCGGGTCTTAATCCTGGATCCGTTGTCGGAGGACAACGAGGGCGGTCGTTCAGATAGTTTTCCCGTCGAGATTCGGGGCTTAATCCTGGACCAGCTGTCGGAGGACAACTAGGGGCGGTCTTTCAGATAGTTTTCCCGTCAAGATTCGGGGCTTAATCCTGGACCTTGCGTCAGAAGTGATTTCCACCTGTTTTGGAGAAAACAAGAGAAACTTTGATAGAATATTTGTTAGTCTTATGCAAAGTATGATGCATGACAATGCGTATGAATGACATATGCACAAATTATGACTTTTATGAGTAATGTATGAATGATAGATGTTGTGGTATTTCAAAACATATCCATCTTGAAGAAGATGCGGAAGTTCTGCTTGGAGATTTCTGACTTCTGTTTGAGGATGGAGATCACGAGAAGAAGATAACCCGATTCTGCGGTGCACTATCTGACCCAGTTTCAGGCCTAGATATTGTTGAGGACGGTAGAGGTACGTTGTCGAGGATCTTGTGTGTAGACCCTGTTGGGGAAAATCTTGAAGGTACTTTACTGGGGATTTTGTGTAAATATTGCTGAAGAGTACTTGATAATTGTTGGGAGACAGGTTAGAAGAATCTGGGGCCCGTTGTAATCTCTGACTGAGGGATAAGAGGTGTAGGTTTCCTCCGGTGCACTATCTGACCAAGTTTCGAGTCTGGATACTGCTGCTGGGGAAAAAGGAAATTGTTGAGAGATATCCGTTGGGGATAAACATCTTAGCTGGGGATGAAATGTTACTGCTCAAAGACAGGCGTAATTCGTTTAAGTTGAGTGGAATCACTGCTTGGAGACCGACGCGTACTCCACTGGGGAAGGTTTGTAATGAATGACATTTGTGTGGGGATCTGCTCTGCGGGGAGATGTTGGTGACTTTCGTTGCCACTCCAATTCCTAGAGCCTGTAACAATTATCTTTGTATGTTCACTTTTCGCATGTTTGTGATTAGATTTTTATTGTCACATGCATATAATCATTCAAAGCAAACATTGGACTTTATGCAAACAACAACAGTGAAAATTGTAAAGAGAAAGAACTCGTATTTATTTGAAATATGGCGTATGGCCAAATAGTTTGTACACAAGAAGGATAAAAAGCTATGCGGAAACCATCTCGTTAAGTTCCAACTATGCTAGTACTCATATATTTCAACTATCTCATCTCCTTGTCGATGAAAGTGAGTGGGTGATTGTCGCCATTTGAATCTTGAATCTTGATAGTAGTGCGGAAGAAGGTGACTGGAAGAGACATAGTCGTGCGCTTAAATCCTAACTTTTGCCTAGAACGCCCGGGTTTTGACCTCTGGGATACCCTTTTTTGCCCAAGCCGCCTTTTCAGGTTTTCGACTTGCCGGGTGTACATTTTTTATATATATCCTTAACTTTTGCCCGAACCCTTTTGGTCCGCCAGAATGCCCTTATTTTTGCCTAGGTCAGTCGACCTAGCGGATCTCGTTCATGCGTAGTATTTTTTGACTATGTCTGCGTTCACAGGGGGTGGGAAGTCTTCGCCATCCATGGTGCTAAGTATCATAGCTCCGCCGGAAAATACTGTCTTGACTACAAATGGTCCCTCGTAGGTGGGATTCCATTTGCCCCTGGGATCACCTTGTGGAAGAATGATGCGCTTGACTACTAGGTCACCGACTTGGTAAACTCGGTGCTTGACCTTCTTGTTGAATGCTCTGATCATTCGCTTCTGATAGATCTGTCCTGGCGGATGGACGCGATCGTTTTCATCAATCAAATTAATCGGTCAAGGCGATGCGAACCCAATTGTCTTCGCTAACTTTCTGCGTCTGGAGGACTCGGTTGAGGGGATCTGAACCTCGATTGGTAGGACTGCTTCCATACCATATACAAGAGAGAAGGGGGTTGCCCCTGTTGATGTTCGTATCGTAGTGCGATAACCATGAAGAGAAAAGGGTAACATCTCATGCCAGTCTTTGTGAGTCACTGTCATCTTTTGTATAATCTTTTTAATGTTCTTGTTGGTGGCTTCCACTGCGCCATTCATCTTAGGCCGATAAGGCGAAGAGGTTTGATGCTTGATCTTAAACTGCGTGCAGAGTTCGGTGATCATCTTATTGTTGAGATTGGAACCGTTATCTGTGATAATCCTTTCGGGAGTGCCATATCGACATATAAGATTATGCTTGATGAAACGAGCCACAACATTCTTGGTAACAGATGCGAACGAGGCTGCTTCTACCCATTTGGTAAAGTAGTCAATTGCCACAAGGATGAAACGATGTCCGTTGGAAGCGGTGGGCTTGATTTCCCCGATCATGTCAATGCCCCACATTGCAAAAGGCCAAGGAGCTGTTAGAACATTCGAGTCTTGGAGTGCGTGCACTTTGTCGCATAATCGCGCACTTGTGACAAGATCGAGCGTAACGGTGACAATCGCTTCCATGGTGGACCAATAGTAACATGTTCTCAAAATCTTCGTAGCCATGGTGTGTCCTTGGTGGGTACCAAATGCGCTCGTGTAACTCTTCCATGATACGTTTGTTTTGGTCTACAGTGAGTAAGCACAAGTCGTGGCGCTTGTATAAGATGTCTTTGAGGAAGAATTTGGATGAAAATCTTCTTATGAACTTCTTATCATTGTGAGATGCCCTGCGGATATTCACGAGTCTCAAGATACCTTTTCACGTCATAGTATCAAGGTTTCTCTTACGTATCAAGCTCATAACAATATGCTGGTTCGTCAAACTTCTCAATGATGATCTGGGGAGCCTCGTTGTCCCATCTGACCTTGAACATAGACGACATAGTAGCCAATGCGTCTGCCAACTGATTCTCTTCTCGTGGAATGTGATTAAAAGTGATCTCTTTGAAGTAGGGGATCAAACTCAGAACATGCTCTCGATACAGAATAAGATTCGGATGCTTCGTATCCCATTCGCCTTTAATATGACTGGTCACTAAAGCTGAGTCTCCATACACTTGCAAGAACCTGATTCTTAAGTCAATAGCAGCTTTAATACCCATAATGCACGCTTCATATTCGGCCATGTTATTAGTGCAACTGAAACATAATCTGGCGGTGAAAGGTGTATGTCCGCTTGCAGGGGATGTAATGATGGCGCCGATGCCATTACCAAGTGCGTTTGAGGCTCCATCAAAGACCATAGTCCATCGGGATCCTTGTTCAGGTCCTTCGTCTGGTCCTGGTTCTTCGCAATCTGTAACTAGTAAAACATCTTCATCGGAAATTAACTGCATAGGTGGTAGTCATCTACGGCTTAATGAGCCAAATGATCGGCTACTACACTTCCTTTGATTGCTTTCTGAGAAGTGTACTGGATGTCATATTCGGTTGGGATCATTTTCCATCTTGCTATTCTTCTGGAGAGAGCCGGTTTCTCAAATATGTATTTTATCGGATCCATCTTGGAAATCAACAAGGTAGTGTGAGTCAACATATCTGTCTTAGTCGGCGAGCCCAAGCCAAAGCGTTGCAAGTTTTCTCATTGTGAGTATCTTATTTCAAAGTCGGTAAACTTTTTGCTAAGGTAGTATATTGCATGCTCTTTTCGACCAGACTCGTCATGTTGCCCCAACACACACCCCATTGAGTTCTCTAATACTGTCAAGTACATGATAAGAGGTCTTCCTTCGGCGGGTGGCATCAGGATAGGAGGATTCTCTAGGTACTCCTTGATTTTGTCAAAAGCGATCTGGAAATCGTCGTTCCATTCCACTACTTGATCTTTCTTTAGTAACTTGAAGATTGGCTCACAGGTAGCAGTTAGATGTGCAATGAATCTGGCAATGTAGTTCAATCGGCCCAAGAAACCTCGACTTTCTCGGTGCGGGAGCGGCATTTCTTGAATCGCTTTAACCTTGGCGGGATCAACTTCAATACCTTTACCAGCGACAACAAACCCTAGGAGTTTTCGGATCGGACTCAAAAGTGCACTTGTTAGGATTAAGTCTTAAGTACTTCTTCAACATCAAGCAGTTTACGCAAATGATCAAGATGTTCCTCTTGATGCATGATCGAGCTATCATGTCGTCGGCGTAGACCTCATCCGTGATGAATCATGTCATGAAATAATGTCACCATAGCATGCGATAAGTGGCGCTGCGTTCTTGATCCGAACGGCATAACCTTATAGCAGAAATGCCCCATTGTGTAACAAAAGTAGTTTTTTCCATGTCTTCAGGAGCCATTTTGATCTGATTGTAACCGGAGAAACCATCCATGAAGGAGAAAACTTTATCTTTGGCGGTGTTGTCAACCAGAACGTCAATATGAGGAAGTGGAAAATCGTCTTTCGGACTCGCTTTGTTCAGATTTCTATAATCCACACACATTCGTACCTTACCATCCTTCTTAGGCACAAGAACCACGTTCGCAACCCATTGTGGATAGGAAGTAACAGCTAAGAAACCGGCGTTGAACTGTTTCATAACGTCGGCTTTGATTTTCTCTGACATCTCAGGACGCATGCGACGAACCTTCTATTTCACTGGGAGAAAACCTTCTTTTGTCGGCAACCGGTGTACCACAATATCAATGTCCAAACCAGCATGTCTTCGTATGACCAAGCAAAAACCTCAATATAGTCTCGTAGCATCTGAACCAATCTTTCTTTAACACTCTTCTCAAGACCCGCTCCTATCTTGATCTCTTTTCATCTTCATCGGTACCAAATTCACAACCTCGACTTGCTCTTCATGTATAACTCACTCTTCTGCTGTAGCGATCGGCAGGTTCTCCTGGCACTTCACAATCTTCCTCACTTTCGTCTTGACTTGGTAGATCGGATTATCGAAGTCATATTTAGCAATAGCATACATTATCAACGAGATTCGGAGTGATTCTGCGATGTATCACGTGGGTGTGTGTAAGAAACACATAGCTTTTTGAAGGGTGATAAAGTAAAGAAAACAATCAATTGAATGCAAAAGTCCAACGATTTTATTGAATGAAAATACGCAAATGATGATAATAACCCTCATGAAGCGAGCCATGATGCCCGGCAAGGCACTAGGCTTTAGAGTTTATCGTTCAAAACAAAGAAAATAAAGCAAAACAAATCAAGAGTGATTACTCTGGCTAAAGGAGATTGGTATGGCGTCTTCAATCTTCCAATTCTTGAGCCCTTTATGCGAGTTGGGAAGATCCACTTGCGATGTCGAAGTCGTTGTCGTCTTCTATAGCATGGATTCCACTCGGCGTGCGGAAGGAAGTTGGCCGCACGTTCGCGTATCATCTTCGACCCTTGATGGTGAAGCCTAAACCAGTCTTGTCATATTTGAAAGGAAGATCGGGAGCTGACCCCAAATAGCACTACCTTCTTCAATGCGGCTTGAGCATCCTTGGTGAGGCCATCCTAGGCGATGTGTAATTTGAGGAGGGGAGAGTCAACAGGCATGACAGGAATTGTTTCAAAAGCTTGACAGGGAGTTTCAAAGAATTCACCCTCCACCTCGAGATATCGGAATGATTGTAGATGACTGACCATATACTCTTCTTCACCACATACTGTAACAACTTTCCCCTTCACTGGGTACTTCAGCTTCTGATGTAGGATAGAGGTAACAGCGCATGCCCCATGTATCCAAGGGCGTCCAAGTAGGCAAGAGTAAGCTGGACGGATGTCCATGACAAAGAAAGTGGAATCAAAAGTCTGGGAACCGACTTTAACAGGCAGAGTGAGCTCTCCAAGCACTGCTCGCTTAGAACCATCAAAAGCTCTCACAATTATGTCACTGGGTCTCAGAACCAACCCTTCGACATCGAGTCGATCAAAAGCAGTCTTTGGAAGGATATTCAAAGCAGAACCGGTATCCACCAGAACATGAGATAATGTAACGCCCTTGCATTCGACAGAGATGTGCAAGGCTTTGTTGTGTTCTTCCGGAGTCAAATCAGCATCAGAGAAGCCTAGGCCGTTGTTGGCAGCCAGGCTAGCAATACAAACTTCAAACTGGTCAGTAGTATTGTCTTGCGACACGTGAGCATTCTTCAGAAACTTCACCAAGGCGTTAGCATGAGCGTCAGAGCACAAGAGCAGAGCAAGCATGGAGATCTTGGACGGAGTCTGTCCTAACTGTTCCTCAACAATGTAGTCACTTTTCTTGATGATCTTCAGAATTTCCTCCATTTCTTGTTTGGAGGTGTCTTCAGCAACTTCCTTTGGTACTTCTGGTTGAGCAGGATGAGTCAATGGTTCTTTCCCTCTAGCTTGAGGAATGGGTTGAATAGCTGAAATGCGGTGAGTCGCATGATGTCTTTTGGAGAGAGATTTGAGAACACTCTTGGTTTGGTCACCTTACTTGATCCGGTGATGTTGTCAATGTTAGGAACGGTAGCTTCAATGTAAGATCTTCAATGGTCGGAGGGTCTTGCTTGGCCATGATAGTAAACATCGACTCCATAGTTCCAAGGATAGCCTTGTCGGAGGAATATGGGCGGTCTAGGAGAAGTAATGATGAGAGGTGCCACTCTAGGCAGGGATCGAGAGGAAATCCTTATGGTGTTAACATCAAGCATAGTCTTACGGGAAATCATCCCCCATCCGGTTGCCTTAACATCTTCAATAGGAATTTTGTAGCTCTCGAGAGCAGTGTACTTCACCATGTAATCATACTTTCCACTTGGCTTCCCAAGGTGTCCCACACAGGCAGTCATTCGCATTGTCAATCTTCAACTTAGACATTTCTTCTCACGACTTCGCACGGATGGTTTTAGAAATAGTATCTCACGGTTATCCATCATGCGAACCGTCTTCTCAACCAAGCACTGACCATCAGTGCGGATGGGCACCAACGATAATTCTTTGGGCATCCTGGATTGACACCGGCTTGCAGTAAATTCTTCTTAACAGTCATCAGAGGAATGGTCAAGTCATCTATGTTGAACACATAAGTATCCTCACCAACAGCATTGGAACTTTTTTCGTGGTTAGGCATAGGCGCGTTAATCACATTCGGAGTCTCAACAGGAGGATCAAACTCAATCTACTTAGCTTCAATTATATCCTAAATCTTGTTCTTCAGAGCCCAACAATTGTCAGTGTCGTGCCCTGGGCTATTGGAATGGTAAGCACACTTAGCATTAGGGTTGTATCTCGGAGAGGAGGTATTGACACTCTGAGGAGGGTCCCTCAAGGTAATCAGCTCTGCTTTCAACATGTGTTGCAAGGCTTGCGACAATGGCATGTTGATCTTTGTAAACTCGCGTTGCTCTGTGCGTTGTCTCCGAGGTTGTCTTGATGTAGGATTGGAGATCCTGCCCCCAGATTGAGCGCGGTCGGTCTCGGCTTTTCTGACCATACACAGCATTAGTTTCCTTCTTACCACCAAAAGATCTCTTCGCAGCATTTGAAGATGTCTTTACCTGAATCTTCCCACTCTTGATACCAGCTTCAATACGCTCTCCTGTCAATATCAACTCGGTGAATCCGGCTGAAGAGTTTCCAATCAGATGATTGAAGAATGGGCCTGTCAGTGTTCCCATAAACATATCAACCAACTCCCTATTGGACAAGGGTGGCTGAACTCTGCCTGCTAAATCTCTCCATTTCTGAGCATACTCCTTAAAATTCTCATCACGACCCATAGAAATGCTTTGTAGTTGCATGCGAGTGGGTGTCAATTCAGCATTGTACTCATATTGCTTGTAGAAAGCATCTGCTAAGTCACTCCAAGTGCGGATACGATCATTCTCTAGTGATAATACCACTCCAATTGAGTTAGGACAAACTCTCTTGAAAATAGTGCATCCACTTTACATCATCGGTGTGGGGATTGATCTTGGACATAGGATTTCAAATGCACTTAGGGCAAGACATGCCATCATACTTAGCAAAAGTTGGAACTTTGAACTTGGGAGGAATCACAACACGAGGACAAGACTCGGATCATCAAAATTCAGCCGGACATTTTCGGGTTTTCCACAACATTGGAAGGTCTTCAAGTTGCTTGTACTTGTCATCTTCATCGGTATTGGCCATCATCATAGACTTTTTCGGGCTCATCGACTACCTTCACCATCACCTTTGTTACTTTTCTCATCCTCCTTCTTGACACTTCCTTGGAGAGCTCAATTCGACTAACCACTCTAGGACCACCTTTGTAGCGTCGCCCATGTTGAGAAGACCAACAACCTTCTTCTTCTGTTGATGAGCTTCTTCAAATCTTCTTGGCCTTGGACCAAGTGGTAAACATCTCGATCTTGAGCATTCGCACGGAGATCTTTGTGACTGTTCAAGAGCCATTTACGCTAAAATAAATAGCGAGCAAATGAGAAAACCAATCTTGATGTACACATGATGCAATGTTATGCTATGATATGCAATGTTTATGCGAATGCAATGCAATGTTTTCAAGGACCTTAGAGATTTAAATTTGTTAAACAAGCAATGAACAAACATTTATTAGTACTCTTTTATTCTCTTTTTTTTTTAAGTACAAAAGATAGTTCAAACAAAATAAAAGAAAACATATAAATCCCAAAGCTCTAAGTCTCCCATGGGCGCTTCCTCTTGGTGCCGAGGTAGGCGTTGATGCTTTGCTCTTCGTGAAGTAACTTGGTCAACTCTAGCACTTTCTTCTCACTTGCATAACACTGAGCTTCAAAGGTATCCCTCTCTTCTTTAAGCTGAATCCAGGATCTCTTCAAGTCTTCAAAATCAGTAGGCATGTCGGGATGGAGAACAGTATAGGGTACGTCACCTATAGCAGGTTCCATAATTCTTGGTAGAGCAGCGTGAATGGCATCATGATGTTTTGAGCTCGAGCTCGCACCCATTTGAGGTAAGGTTCCCAAGGAATGGAGTTTTGGTGCCCCAAAGTCTTGGTATCAGTCTTCTTTACCATGCCCCAAGCGTGTATAAACCTTCGTTGGTAATTCTGGAGACCGTGATTGTAATCGAACACAATATCTTGGAGAAGCATATCATGTGGACCATCTCTTCGGGCAAAAACCAAACTGACGTAGAGCTAAAGAAGGATTGTAAGTAATACCTCCCCTTATACCAAGTAGTGGTACATTAGGGAATTCTCCACAACGCTCAATGAAGGTGAAGTCCTTTTGAGAGAAAAGACTCCAACGGATATCTGAATGAGAGAGTGACATTAGCCTTTGAGACCATCTCAACCTTTGTTCGTTCTTCAAAACTGATGGAGGAAGGTGCGAAATAAACCACCTGGAAAGTAACGGTATGCAACACATGAGAGTTCCTTGTCTCTTAGTAGTACGAGTGTGAAGAGAATGTAGAATGTCTCCAAGTAAAGTAGGCACTGGATTGCGGGTAAGGAATAACTTGATGGCGTTGACATCTATGAATTGATCCGAGTTATGAATTGACCGTTTCGATATACGTCTAACGGTCGCGACGATTTATTGCTACTTACCTAAAAGGAAACCCGGATCCGGGTGTAGGATCCCCCACAAATATAGTACCCAAGCAACCCTTAAAGATAAAGCAAGCAAGTCAAACAAAAACAGTAAAGATGATCTAAAAATCCCTAAGGTATTCTCTCTTTACGGTGTCTCCCCGGCAGAGTCGCCAGTTCTGTAATACAGTGAACTGACTTTGTAGGTTTTTGTATCGCAAATGTGCAGATAGCAAGAGTCGCCACCGACTTTTCTTGTATCCAATTAAGGGAAGGTGAAAAGAATAGGAAAAGACCTTCGTTAGATTCTGAGTAAGGGAGAAGGTTATGAAAAGGGAAGGTATTAGCACCCCTTTCCATCCGTAGTTATCTACGGGCTCTTAGTTGCTCTTAGATCACTTTAAAAAATTGTGCTTTCTGTGTGTTTGACAAAAATGTTTTGAAAAGGCATTTCGCTTTGACTTTGTAATGATTCATGTAGGAATGTATACAAAGTGTTTGGAAATGTTTCGTTTTGAAAGAGTTTGAACTTTGACAAAAGTGTGAGGTGTGAAAAGTATTTGATAGAGCAAGCAACTAAAAGTCTTATTACCTACTCAGAATTGGTCGTTTTCGTGTTGTTTTACGTTCCTTTAGAATAGCGCTATCCATAACATTAGTTGGTAGGTAACTCTATTTGTTGGATGTAAGCGGGACATTCGAAGGGACATCGGATGGTCATAGAAAGCAACTTGTAGGAAGTATCCTAACACATTCGAAGGGATTATCATCATTTTTCATAGGCAACAATCGAGGGCCAAGATCATGTATTCGGAGGCGACATCGTGGGTCTTATGATCTTTGTATCGAAGGGACTATGATGATTTGTTTTGAAGGCAACGGTGCTAGAATACCTCTACATTCGAGGGACATGACCATATTTGAATTCATAAGGCAACGAGAGAGAATGACCCTAAGGGGTGCATGTGTGAAAGAATGTGTCAAATTCAGATATATTATCTTGCAAATTAGGATGAGCTATGTCCAATTTTAGTCTTTCCATACACGCCTAGTTACTAGCAGTTTATAGGGTGCGGAAATTAAAATGCGGAATGTAAAGATGGGGAAAGATAAACGTCCTACGCTATTACATGGCTTTGGGGCAGATACATAATCTAAACTTGCGGAAAATAAAAGCCCTAATTAACTATTACATCCCATGAGCAATTACATTATTGAAAAAAAGAAAACGGTAAAAGAAATCGTCCGAAACGGGATAACCTGTGAAAAGATGAGAAATCGGAAAATACGAGATGAATCGAATAAGAGAAAAATATTAGTAAAAATTCAATTTTTGAGTGAGAAAAATATGACATGCTGGAAATAACATAAATATGCTAAGATAAATTTTTGGGATTTTTTGGATGCAATTTAGTAATTAAAAACTAATTAAAATTGATTTAAATGCTAAATTATGAATAAAAATAAATATGCATGCAAAATTATATTTTTTAATTTTATAAATTAAATAAACATTTTATGAAAATAAATGCAAAAGGAAAAAATATTTTGATGATTTTTAATGCATGAAATAAAATATTGAAAAGAATTAAAATAGATGCAAAATATTAAATAAATAAGAAAAACATGAAAAGTTTGTAAAAAGAGTAAAAACCAAATGGTCTTGCCAGGATTCGAACTGGAGACCTTGGCTTCTCAGCACCCATGCCTTGCCATCTGATCTGGAGCGCACGCGTGTCACTGAATCGGAACGGATAGTGTATGAACAAGTGTCGCCTTCCTGTTGCCTCGTCACCGCGCCAAACTTCATCTCTTTCGTTTTGAATTTTTGAATATTCAGCGTCGGCCATTGCTCGACGCTACGTCCCTGGCAAAATTGAAAATCACACACAGATAATATAAATGATTTCTAAGACCATGGTTCGATTCAGGACATCATTCCGAATTCATTGGCAATGGTCTTGAGGTCTAATTTTTCCATTTGAAAGAAACCCTAAATCGTGGTTAAAAACCCTAGCTATGGCATATCGAGTTCCTGGCCATGGAAATGCAATCAAACAGCCCAGATCGCTTGCAAACTTATCACTGATCACAAAAACAACAATGAAACATGTTAATAATGCATGAAAAACAAAAATCGATTTCAAGAAAAAGTGTCAAAATCGTGAGTTTGATTTCGTGATTCTTGATGGATTCTTGATCTGTAAGGGTCTGGAATGAATCAATGGACCTTCAGGAAGCTATTGGATGGCTTAGAATCGGTTGAATCGAAGCAA
This sequence comes from Vicia sativa, assembly GCA_021764765.1. NCBI lineage: Eukaryota > Viridiplantae > Streptophyta > Magnoliopsida > Fabales > Fabaceae > Vicia > Vicia sativa. The sequence continues at coordinate 64,482,696 of CM038794.1, forward strand.
AAACAAGGTTGCTATTAGCTTGTAACCCACGGTTTTTTGAGCTTCAGTAAGGGTTTCTCCAGCCAAATTCTCTACCCTAATTCGTGTGGCATGAGTTGTGTATATATAGTAGAAGGATTTGGAGTTAATTTGAGGAAGAATCAATCACTAATCAATGCAAATCAAATTTGATTTTTGTACAAAATCAAATTTTCATTTTTTGATCAAGTTTCGATCAAATCTTGCCATATCAATCCAAATTTCGAAATTTGTTGGCTTTATTGAGTTACTTGGATCTCAAGGAAGAGAGAAAAATCAATTTTGCATTTAATTTTGATTTTATACTTTATTTTTAAATTTAATTTGTATTTAAATGAATAAATTCCAAATTAAATAGAAAAATAAAATAAAAATTCGTGGCATTGGGCTTGGATATTCCTAATTGCATAAGGAACAAGTTTGGATGAAGAAAAAGTAAGCCCATTTGCAAAAATTTTGATTTTTAGACGCATCTCTCTTTGTGCACTTCTCCAAAATTGTCCAACTTGTGAATGGTGTGTCTTGCTCAATTTTCCATGTTTTTTAGTGTTCTTGGACTTTTTGGAAAGCTCTAAGAGTCCTCTAACCAAACCTTTTTGTCTCATCTCAATTGGAGTTTCCATGCTCAATATATCTTCAAAACAAAATGTTGACTTTGAAAAAGACCTGTAATGTTTTGATCCATACCTTCCAAATGAAGCATTTTTTGAACATTCTTGTGAGACATGAAGTTGTATAGAATTGAATTTCCTTCAAAACAAGAGGTCATGGAAAAATTTCTGAGAAAGTATGAAGAAGTTATGCTTAGTCAAAGTTTGGTTGACTTTTCACTGAGAAACCCTAATTTAGAAAGTTTGACTTTTGAGCAAATCTTGAGTTTTCTTGATGAATCATGATCAACCCTTGATCAAATGATGAATGTAACTTCAAAATGAGGATGTTGACCAAAAATCATGAAGTTTGACTGTATGTTGACCACAGTTGACTTTTTGTCCAATACAACTGATTTTCAACCATCTGAGGAATTGTCTGAGCAATCTTGACTTGTAAGGCTTGAAACTTGACATGGAGAATCTTTGAAGCATATGAGGTGGCATGATGAACATTGGAGATGTTGGAAGTCCATCTTAGTCTGAGAATTGCCAAACCCTAGTTTGGGTTGATCGTTTAGGAGAGGGTTTGTCTGATCAACCCTTGAGGAATCCTTGAGCATGGATGTATGAAATGTCTTGAGAAGATGGAGGGCAAATTTTGGGGTATGACAGCGTGCACTCCAGCTCAGTTGGTCAAGGCGTGGATTTGTGAAGGCAGGGTCCTGAGTTCGATTCCCAGCCATGGCATTTGGTTTTTTCACATGTTTGCATATTTCTTCATATTTTCTTATTTTCCATTTAATATTTTTCATTTAATATTTTCCATGCATTTTAATTAATTTCAATAATTTTTACCATGCATTTAAAAACACCAAAAAATATTTTTCTTTTTGCATTATTTTCAGAAAATGTTTATTTAATTTATAAAATTAAAAATATCATTTTTGCATGCATATTTAATTTAATTGTTAATTTATCATTTAAATCACATTTAATTGATTTTTAATTATTAAATTAACTCCAAAAAATCCCAAAAAATTATTTTAGCATATTAATGTTATTTCCAGCATGAAATATTTTTCTCATTTAAAAATTATTATTTTTGCTAACATTTTTCTCTTGATCGATTTCCTCGTATTTTCCGATTTCTCATCTTTTCACAGGTTATCCCGTTTCGGACGATTTCTTTTTATCGTTTTATTCCAATTATGTAACTGCTTATGGGATGTAATAGTTTAATTAGGTTTTTACTTTCCGCATTTTAAATTATGTATCTGCCCCAAAGCCATGTAATAGCGTAGGATTTATCTTTCCGCACTTTATACTTCCGCATTTTAATTTCCGCACCCTATAAACTGTTAGTAACTAGGTGTGTATGGCAAGATAAAATTGGACATAGCTCACTCTAACTTCAAGATAACATACCTGAAATCGACACACTCCTTTCACACATACACCCCTTAGGGTAATTCTCTCTCGTTGCCTTTACAAAATCAAATGGTCATGTCCCTCGAACGTAGAGGTATTCTAGCATCGTTGCCTTCAAAACAAATCATCATAGTCCCTTCGATACAAAGATCATAAGACCCACGATGTCGCCTCCGAATACATGATCTTGGCCCTCGATTGTTGCCTATGAAAAATGATGATAATCCCTTCGAATGTGTTAGGATACTTCCTACAAGTTGCTTTCTATGACCATCCGATGTCCCTTCGAATGTCCCGCTTACATCCAACAAATAGGGTTACCTACCAACTAATGGTATGGACAACACTATTCTAAAGGAACGTAAAACAATATGAAAACGACCAATTCTGAGTAGGTAATAAGACTTTTAGTTGCTTGCTCTATCAAATACTTTTCACACCTCACACTTTTGTCAAAGTTCAAACTCTTTCAAAACGAAACATTTCCAAACACTTTGTATACATTCCTACATGAATCATTACAAAGTCAAAGCGAAATGCCTTTTCAAAACATTTTGTCAAACACGAAAGCACAATTTTTAAAGTGATCTAAGAGCAACTAAGAGCCGTAGATAACTACGGTTGAAAGGGGTGCTAATACCTTCCCTTTTCATAACCTTCTCCTTACTCGAATCTAAGGTCTTTTTTCTTTTACCTTCCCTTAATTGGATAAAGAAAAGTCAGTGGCGACTCTTGCTATCCGCACATTTGCGATACAAAAACCAACAAAGTCAGTTCACCGTATTACAGTAGGCAATAAGGCCGGCGGTTTCCATGGGTATTGAGGAGGTGTGGCTTCTTGGCCGCAAGTTGTACAAGGCCACACACATAAGCACCCGGGCTCTTGTCTTGAGACTCGACCTATTAAACTTCAGTGGTTGGCCAGCTCTATTCAATTCATAAGAATGCTCGGTCAAACAGATTTTGTTCCTCAACATCTCATAATCCCAATTACCACGAGCCAGGTGCTCATGGTAGATATCCAATTCTTCCTCTGGGGCTGTCCGTTGATGCCCAAAAAGCTGTTTATGGAGGAGCGAGAGAAAGACACGGCTTTTCCCCGAACCAGGGTGGTAAACTGAAAAGGGGTCCCTTCCGTAGGGATTGCATTCACATAAAACTCCCAGACCAGCTCTACATTAACCTTAGATTGGGGCTCACACAGAACGCCCAACCCATAATTGTCCAGAATAGCATCACAACCCGAGTAATGCCCACGCTCATTGAGGCGAATGATTCTCTCAAACCAGATGTTCCTCTCCTCAAGCTCCTTGTACCTGGCCGCTTGGGCAGGCCCCAAAAATTGAGTGCCATCAAAAGGACTAGGTCTTGAGGACCCAGCTCCGGCGGACGCAACTCGTTGTCTTTTAGGAGGCATCTGAAACAAAACCAAAATCAACAAAATGTGACACCGAAATGCCCGTTAGAAATCGTATCATTCAAACAGTAGTGAAAAGAACCAAACCAAGCATCAAGATTAAACAGAATAATCAAAACACGGTGAAAAAAAGACATCTGCGGATCGCTAAGCGCTCTGCGATATTCGAAAAAATTTACGCAAAAGCGAAAATGCCCAAGAATCTAACCCTATTCAGAACGAAAATCCTATTCTAAACATTATATACAATCACAACATCCTAATTCTAAGAGTAAAACCCTAAATTTCAAACCCTAAATTCCTAAATCCTAACATGCAAGGGCAGAAAACATGAAATTAAAGAGGGAAAGTAATAGAGAAACAAACCTTGATGCTTGAATTGGTAGAAAACACAAGAAATTTGTAGAGATTTTGATTTTGAGAATGTGGGGTTTGGAATTTTTCTTGAGAGGAAGAGAAGAATGGTGTTTTTGGTAAAAGGGGAAAAGAAAAACCCTAAACTATGTAAAAACGAACCAGCCCAACAAGTTGGGCCTGGGTAAACTTGTTTTTTTAAAAATTATTTTTTTTAACACAGATCGTGCTAAGCACGGCCCCCATCGCGCTAAGCGCGAAATGTTCTGTCTGATGGGGTAAAAGTCGCGCTAAGCGCGCCCTGACCGCGCTAAGCCTGGTCTGCAAAATTTCAGAAAAAGCATGAAAAACAGAAAATTGACTAAGAGACATAACCAAATGACTACAACATTAAATACTTACAATGTTGGGGTGCCTTCAAACCAGCGCTTTGTTTAACGTCGTTTCGAGCTCGACGGTTCATGATGATCATGGATCACCAAAATACGATGCGACAATCTCTCGGCTCACCTCGCTGCCAACATACCTCTTCAACCGTTGTCCATTGACTGTCCATTCATTCTTACCCTCAGGATCTTGCAAAACAACTGCTCCATAGTCTTTCACATCCTTGACTACAAAAGGACTGGACCACTTCGTCTTTAGTTTTCCCAGAAAAAGTCTCATCTGAGAATTGAACAAAAGGACGCTTTAGCCCAATTGAAAGTCTTTGTGTTTGATCTTCTTGTCATGAAACACTTTCATTCTTGCCTTGTATTTTTTATTTGAATGGTATGCTCCGTCTCTCAATTCATCCAACTCCACGAGTTGCTCTTTCCTCTTGTCACCAGCCAGAGAAGAATCAAAATTCAAGAATCTAAGAGCCCATAGAGCTCTATGTTCCATCTCAACTAGAAGGTGACAAGTCTTTCTGTACACAACCCGAAAGGGGGTTAGTCCAATAGGAGCTTTATAGGCGGTTCGATACGCCCATAAAGCTTCATCAAGTTTTAATGACCAATCCTTCCTTGAACTAGAGACAGTTTTTTCAAGAATTTTTTTAATCTCTCTATTCGAAACCTCAGCTTGACCGTTTGCTTGTGGATGGTAGGGAGTTGTCACCTTATGCCTTACACCATATTGCTTCAAAATTTTATGTAATAGTGTATTGCAAAAGTGAGAACCTCCATCACTTATCAACACCCTAGGCACACCAAACCGTGAAAATATGTTTTTCTTCAAAATATTTATCACGGTCTTAGCATCGGCCTTAGGTGAAGCAATGGCCTCCATCCACTTAGACACATAATCAACGGCCACTAGAATGTATTCGTTAGAAAACGATGAAGGAAATGGACCAACAAAATCAATACCCCAACAGTCAAAAACTTCCACTTCCAACATATTATTGAGAGGCATCTCATCTCTCTTCCCTATTCCGTCACTCCTTTGGCATTTGTCACAACTCTTTGCATGTGCATAAGCATCTTTAAACAATGAAGGCCAATAAAATCCCGATTGAAGGAATTTAGTGGCTGTTCGCAATCCGTTGTAATGTCCCCCACAAGGGGAGTTATGACAATGCCAAAGTATGTCCTTCGCTTCTTCATTAGACACACATCTCCTTAACAAACCATCACTACTCAACCTAAATAGATAAGGTTCATCCCAAACATAGTACTTGGCATCGGCCAAGAATTTTCTTTTTTCATTCCACGTTAGATCCTCCGGCATCAATCCCGCGGCCTTGTAATTGGCTATGTCGGCAAACCACGGCCGCTTTTGGATAGCATACAATTTTTCATCCGGGAACTCTTCCCTAACCTCCTTCTCTTTTTCAGTGATTCCCACGTTCACCAAGCGGGATAAATGATCCGCCACCAAATTTTCCGAACCTTTTTTGTCTTGGACCTCCAAATCAAATTCTTGCAACAAAAGAATCCATCAGATTAATCGTTGTTTGGAGTCCGGTTTGGTGAGAAAATATTTAATCGCCGAATGGTCCGTGAAAATCACCACTTTTGAGCCGATAAGATAAGGACGAAATTTTTCCAATGCATACACTATAGCAAGCAACTCTTTTTCAGTTGTTGCGTAATTTATTTGAGCATCATTCAAAACTTTGCTCGCATAATGTATAGCATGGAAAATTTTGTTCTTTCTTTGATCAAGTACAACTCCCACCGTATAATCACTTGCATCACACATCAATTCAAAATTAAGTTTCCAATTTGGTGCTGTGATTATTGGTGCATTGATCAAATTTTCTTTTAATTTTTCAAAGGCCACTAAACAATCTCGATCAAAAATGAAAGACTTATCTTTGTTGAGCAAATTGCTCAATGGCTTTGCTATCTTTGAGAAGTCTTTGATGAATCTTCGATAGAAACCTGCATGGCCTAGAAAGCTCCGAATGCCTTTAACATTTGTTGGTGGGGGGAAGCGTCTCGATCACATCGATCTTGGCTTTATCAACCTCGATCCCTTTTGAAGATATTTTGTGCCCGAGAACAATGCCCTCGGTCACCATGAAATTTCACTTCTCCCAATTCAACACCAAATTCGTATCCACACACCTCTTCAAGACGGTGTTCAAATTCTCCAAGCACAAATCAAATGATGCTCCAAAAACGGAGAAATCATCCATGAATACTTCAATCGTTTTCTCAATCAAATCGGCAAAGATGGCTTGCATGCATCGTTGAAAGGTTGTCGGCGCATTACATAAGCCAAAAGGCATACGTCTATACGCAAATATTCCAAACGGACATGTGAAAGCCGTCTTCTCATGATCTTCCGGATTCACCGAAATTTGATTGTACCCCGAGTAACCATCCAAGAAACAATAAAATTGTTGTCCCGAGAGTCTTTCCAACATTTGATCCGTAAATGGAAGAGGAAAGTGATCCTTTCTAGTGGCTTTGTTTAGCCTTCTATAGTCGATGCACATTCTCCATCCCGTTACTTTTCTTGTTGGCACTAATTCATTCTTATGATTCGATACAACCGTCAAACCTCCCTTTTTTGGGACCACATGCACCGGACTAACCCAAGTACTATCCGAGATCGAATAAATCATCCCGGCTTCCAACATCTTGACCACTTCCTTTCTCACCACTTCCTTCATAACCAGATTCAAGCGCCTCTGAGGTTGGGCTACCGGCTTGAACTCTTCTTCCATCATGATGTTATGCATACAATAAGCTGGGCTTATGCCTTTCAAATCGGCTAAAACCCAACCAATTGCATTTTTGTTAGACTTCAAAATGTGAATTAAGCTAACCTCCTCCTTCTCTGATAATGTGTTACTAATAATCACGAGTTTCTTACCTCCATCCTCAAAAACACATACTTCAAATGAGAAGGAAGTTCTTTCAACTCACATTTTTGCTCTTCTTCTTTGGGATCATTCTTCAAAATCTCCACTTCCTCCTCCCATGGGTGCATTTCTTTAGAAATCTCCAACCCCTCTAAACACTCTTAAAGTTCCCGCCGATCATCATAATCAAGCTCATTAACTTCTTCTATTGCTTCTTCGATAGCATCTATTTTGAAACAACCTTTTTTGTCATTCGAATGCTTCATTGCTTTAAAAAGATTGAAACAAATGTCTTCATCTTGAACCCGCACCTTCAAAAAACCATCATCAATGTCAATCATCATTCTTGCGATCTTCATGAATGGCCGGCCTAGAATTAAAGGTGAATCCAAGTCTTCCTCCATCTCTATCACAACAAAGTCAACCGAAAAAAAGAATTTATCCAATTTGACCAACAAATCTAAAGCTACACCATGTGTGCGAGTAATAGACTTGTCCGCCAATTGCAAAGTCATCTTTGTGGATTTTAATTCAATATCCCCCAACCTCTTTACAATAGATAATGAAATTAAGTTGATGCTAGATCCCAAGTCAATCAATCCTTTGCCGACATAGACATCTCCAATGGTAACGGTCAAAGTTACACGCCCCGGATCACTTTCTTTTTTTGGTATAGTACGTTGAATTATCGCACTACAACTTGCATCAACCATAATAGTATCTTGATCCATGTACCTTTTCTTCTTTGTCAATATGTCCTTCATGAATTTGGCATATTTCGGCATTTGCTCCAATGCCTCGGTGAATGGAATATTAATTTGTAATTGCTTAAAAATATCCATAAACCGAGCATAATGCCTAGCATCATCCTTTTTAGACGGAGCATGAGGATAAGGTAAGTTTCGTAATGGTAGAGTGACTTCCTTCTCCTTTCCCCTTCTCAATTTCTTCTTCTTTTCCTCAACATTTTCCTTTTCAACTAAACCATTATCAACATTTTCATTTTCGACTACAACATCATTTTCAACTAAAACATCCCCCACAACAACATTCTCATCATCTTTTTCAACTAAAACTTCCTCCACAACTATTTCTTCATCATTATCCACTTGGTCTTTTCTCTCCACTTCTTTCTTTTTCTCTTCAACAACTCTACCACTCCTAGTTGTAATAGCTTTACAATGCTCCTTTGGATTTGCTTGAGTAGTTGGAGAAAATGAGGTCGAGGCACTTTGATCGAAAATTTGCTTTGCTAATTGCCCCATTTGAGTTTCTAAATTCTTGATCGATGCCTCTGTGCTCTTTTGGTTTGCCATTGAAGCTTGCATGAATTGAGCGAGTGTATCTTGAATGTTTGAAGTTCTAGCTTGATTTTGAGGTTGATTTTGAGGTTGAGCTTGATTTTGAGTTCCACGTTGGTAAGGATTTTGTCTAGCTTGATTGTTGTTGTCTTGTCTCCATCCTCCTTGATAACCATGGTTACCTGTTTGTTGATAACCTTGTCCTTGATTTTGATTTTGATAAGGAGGTCTTTGTTGGTATCCTTCCCCTTGATTTGCCATGTAATTTGCTTTTTCATTTTCCGGAGGACAAAATCCGGTCTTGTGATCACCCTTGCATAATTCACAACTAGCAATTTGTTGAGTTTGCTTGCTAGATGATCCTTACATATCCATGATTTGTTGTGGAAGCCTTGCCATTTGCTTGGTCAATTCTTCAACTTGCTTTGCAAATAATTTGTTTTGGGCCACAAGTGCTTCATGACTAGAACCAATTTCAAGAGCTCCCGTTTTCATTTGCGCATTCCCTTGATTATTTTGAACTTGGTGGTCATTTCTTCCCATCTTCTCAATGATTTGAATGGCTTCATAAGATGTCTTCACCATTAAAGAACCTCCCGCCGTAGCATCCAACAACAATTTATGTTGAGGTTGGAGACCATTGCGGAAAATGTGAATTTGAGTGAGTTCATCAAAACCATGACTAGGACACTTTCTAAGCATAGATTTGTATCTCTCCCAAGCCCTATTTAAAGGCTCATTAGCACCTTGTGAGAACACCGAAATCGCGGTTTTTGCTTCCATGAATCTTGATTGAGGAAAAAATCTTTCAAGGAATTTCTCCTCTAACACATTCCAATTTGTCATTGTTTCTTGTTGTTGGTCTAGATACCAATCCTTTGATTTCCCTACCAAAGAGTGAGGAAAACGCCTCTGAAAATATTGCTCCTCTTCGGCTTCCGGAGCTCCGGCTGCACCCGCAATTTCATAGAACTTTGTGAGGTGGGTGTATGGATCTTCATGGTCATGACCATGAAAAGGATTTGAATAAAGAAGTTGGAGCAATCCCGTCTTCATCTCCGTGAACCTCGCATTGGCTAGGCGAGCAAATTGAGCGGTGTGACGAGGGCTATTTACACAAGGCCCTCTCGGTGGTGGTGGTGGTTGATCCGCCATAATGACTTCTCCGTAACACGGGTGGTGTAGAAGAAGTAGATGATTCTCCTCTTTCTTGTCTTTGTCTAGCTAGTCTTTTCCTTCGTTTAGCAATGCTATTAAGTCTTCTTGTCGTCCTTTCAATTTCTAGATCGAAGAGGAGTTGATCGACCGGAACACTTCCTCGCATAAACTATACCCTGAAAAATTCTAGCCACACAAAAAGAACAAAGAGAGATTAGTAGAAAATTATCTTAAAACACACAAACTATTGCAATACTTGCAATATCAAACGCCAATCCCCGGCAACGACACCATTTTGTTGTCAGTATATTTGATGAATCAAGTATTTCAATTATCGTATCCACAGGGATTGATGTGATATTGCCGTCTTTCAATAGTTAAAAGCGTATTTTAAGATTAAGTAACAAAAGGGTTTTGTTTTCTAACTACTAGTATCATAAGTTTCAATCAAACAACTTTAGTATCCTTTTCAAAGAGAGATATGTTTGGATTCAAGAGAGTTTTGGTTTGTTTTCAAATGATGGAAGCATGTCAAGATTAGTTTCATTAACCTAATTTCATATAAATTCTATTAACCAAGTGATGAACCAGTTGATGATTGCTATAAATACGTATCCTCTCAATCTTGTTGATTTCAAACCAAGATTGTTAGTTTTATCATGTAAATCTTTAAATGATTTCTGACTACAACTATTGACATGATAAAAATGAAGTTCAATACAAGTAAACACTAACTCATAAATCTATTTATAGCATTTGTTCATTAGTGGAAGAATATCCTAGGTCAACTTTGAAACATCCTTTTTCAATCATGATTCAAAGCATAAAGAGATAGTAGAACAAAGATATTCAACATATATAAATCATCAACCATGTTCATACACAAAGAGATTAAAAGAAATACATAAAAGCTAGGTCAACTACCTCTAATCTTGACACAAAAAGAGCTTAGCTACTCATTCTCATGGTTTCTTTGCTTGCAAGATTTTTGGAGAAGATGATGAACATGGAAGAAAATCAATGAGAACAAGATTCAAATTCTAATTTCTTTGCCCTAGATTACAACAATGATGAATTATGAAGAAGTGTGTTTTTCTGGTTTTCTAGCACAGCAAAGTGGGTGAAAAACAGAGAGTTGGTGAGCCCAAAAGTGAAAGCATGGGTCACTATCCTTTTTCTGATTTCGCAGACCGCGCTAAGCCCGCTTATCCGTGCTAAGCGCACTCATGCTGCAAACGCGCTGAGCGTGACCTGTAGCATGCTTCTTCTTCCAAAAATTGCTTCAAAAAGTACCAAGAGCTGTTCAAGTTTCCTTGAATCCAAGCTTGAGGGAATCAATATCAAAAAACCTACAATTTAAATGTAAACTAAGTTAAATAATATATTATAAACAAAAACTAAATAAAAACATAATTAGACCAAAATACTATATTAAATACTATTAATTAAACAAAAGACATTGTAAAGGACCACAAAATGATCTACAAATTATCCACATTTTGGTCCTTAACAATGCATAGGCTTATGCATCGATACATACTGAAATAATTTTTAAAAACACAGAATTTTAACTAGTATGCATCGATGTATACGACTTAAGGACCGACACAAGCAGTCTATGTGTTGACACATAGGATTTTGGATCGACACATGCTGTAGCAGAACATGATTTTTTTGAAAACGGTTTCGGTCATATCTTTGCGACCGTAACTCCGATTTAGGCATAGTTGGTATCTTTGGAAAGCTTAGAACGAGTACTATGTAATAAAAATATTTTCAACACCAATAATTGAGATCTGGAAGAATTAATCTGGCTTCCGTAATAAGAACTCGTTGTGAATTTGTGAATCATTGTTGAGTAAATGTGCGTATGTTAATTCCATGGATTGTAATTAACTTTAGATGCTCATGATTGTTGTTATCATATGCTGTTATGGTTATTGATTATAATTGGAATAATGTTGTGTGATTCTATTCCATGTTTGAATTGTTGCATGCTTCTGATGTGCATGCATGAGCATTTTGGTAATGGTTCATTCCTATTGTGTGGAATTGAACTTGCAGGGCCAATAACCGTACCCAATGGATAGTGGTGGTGAGGCTCGATTCTTGACCCAGTGATGTATGGGCGAATCATTGATTGACGCTTTTTTCCGAGGTGTAAGCGGAACAGGGTGTGGACTCTGTTCACGATTGGTACCACATGTATTTGAGTCTGCATTGCATATGTAATTATAACATGTTAGGATGGTTTCCAGTGTTATAATTGCATTGATTGTTGCTGTATGCATAATGATCTGTGTGATTGTATTTGTGAATTGTATTCTGATGATGATAATAAGGGTGAAATAATGCATTGATTATTTTATTGTTTTAAAGAAACGTATAATGCATTTTAATTTTGATTAAATCTCACCCTTACTTTAATGATTTCAGATTGAAGTAATTAGCTGCTCGAGAATTGGTGAGGACAGCTTATAGAGTTATGCTATTTAGATAGTCCGCGTGTGAGTGTCATGCTCTGGTAGTTGTAACACTGGGGAACGATCGTTTGGAATTTTATGAATTTAAACTTGTTTCTTTTGAGTTATGTTGGGAATAACTATTGATTGAATTATTCCGGATTTTATGTTATTTTTCCGCTGTGTAAAACATAATTATTGGTTTGAATTACATTTAATAAGTTCTTCAGTAAAAGCATGATCACTGGTTTGTTATTTTTGAATTTTTAAATTGTGACGCCTTTTCGCTATGTTAAAAATCTGATTAATTATATAAATCGCGGGGAAATTAGAAGGGATGTTACAATAGTGGTATCAGAGCATAGTCGGTCATGTGACCAGTGTCTTAATGTCATTATCCCTTTGTACACGACAAGTGTGTACAACACTGTCGGTACTTGTTGCTTTTCTGATTGCTTATTGCAGGAGTAGTGTGAAACTAAGTGGGGGAGAAGAGATTCTTTTGGGATATGTTCCGATTGTAAGTCATTGGTAAGAGGTACTGCTTGAAAGGACAGTGTAAGAGTGGTTAGAGTTGTTGGAATCATTTGGATCGTGAGTCATAGTTGGAAGTGCAAAAAGGTGAGTACGATTTTGAGAACAGAAAGTGTTGGTAATGATAATTTATACTCCAGTATGATTATCGGATGTCTATTGACAAATTGAGGACTTGATCACCCTTAATCTCTTGTTGATAGTAGACGGAATCGTATTGGATGGTATACAATTGTCTTCCTATCTAAATGGGGCATAAAGTGATGAATATGAATGAAGTGTGGTAGAAGCTTGTGAACCATATGAGTGGACGAAGACTCTAATAAGGACAATGAATTAAGATGGATGATCAGAGTTGTGCAGTTGTTAATGATGGTGTGGTAGTGTTTATGTTGTACTCTTTGAAGGAAGCGAAAGGAAAAGCTAAGAGTAGTGAATTACCTGTTGTGAATGAATTCCCAGAAGTTTTTCTCGAAGATGTTAGTGAATTGCCACCTGAGAGAGAAGTGGAGTTTGCTATAGATTTGATTCTCGGAACTAGTCCGGTGTCGACGGCGCCTTATCACATGTCGGCATCTGAATTGTCTGAGTTGAAGAAGCAGTTGGAAGAAATTACTTGAGAAGAAGTTTATTCGGCCTAGTGTTTCACCGTGGGGTGCTCTTGTGTTGTTGGTTAAAAAGAAAGAGGGTTCGATGAGACTGTGTGTTGATTACAGGCAGTTGAATAAAGTTACAATCAAGAATCGGTAGCCGTTGCCAAGGATTGATGACTTGATGGATCAGTTAGTTGGAGCTTGTGTATTTAGCAAGATTGATCTGAGATCTGGATATCATAAGATTCGGGTGAAGATGGAAGATATTCAGAAAACTGCATTTAGAACGAGGTATGGACATTATGAGTATTCTGTTATGCCGTTTGGGGTTACTAATGCACCTGGTGTTTTCAGGGAGTATATGAACAGGATATTTCATCCGTATCTTGATAACTTCGTGGTTGTATTTATTAATGATATACTGATCTATTCGAAGAATGATGAAGAGCATGCAGGACATCTTAGAATTGTGTTGGAACTGTTTAAAGAAAAGAAGTTGTATGCGAAGTTGTCTAAGTGTGAATTCTGGTTAAGTGAAGTAAGCTTTCTTGGTCATGTGATTTCCAAGAATGGAATTGTTGTTGATCCTACAAAGGTAGAAGCGGTATCTCAATGGGAAGCGCCGAAGAATGCTTTTGAAATCCGTAGTTTCCTTGGTCTTGCAGGCTACTACAGAAAGTTCATTGAAGGATTTTGGAAGTTGGCTTTACCGTTGACTAAGTTGAAAAGAAAGGGTCAAGTGTTTGTTTGGGATTCTGATTGTGAGAAAGGATTCCAAGAGTTGAAGAAGAGGTTGACTAGTGCGCCGATTCTGATTTTGCCGAATCCGGCAGAATCTTTTGTGGTGTATTGTGATGCATCATTGATGGGTTTAGGTGGTGTTTTGATGCAAGATAGGCAGGTTGTGGCTTATTGATGTGCGATTGACCTAATGTGTCTAACGGTATCCTAACTGCAAGTGCACAGTCTATCGCGGTAGTAATAAAAAGAATGTCGAATCCACAGGGACTTTGTAATCACTCTAGTGCTGGGAAAGTATGCTAATTTAGCTAAGGCGGATAATGTCACGTTTGGTTTTTTAGGGAGATAAGGGAAAGTATAACTAATTGATTTTAAATGAATAATAATAATAAAGCGGTCGGTATGTAATAGAGTGGACCTAAGCGGATCTAATCGAACCTAAGCGTATAAGGATGGTTAATTTAATTGTTCTGTAGAAAAAATCAGTTTAAAAATCCTCAACTCACACTTTCGTGGTCTTATCTTGGATTGTACGTCTAAAGCCCTATGCCTGCTCTCGCTAGCCCATAAGTGTTTAGAAAATACTCTATGAAAACTTAATTAATTCTAATTCATTTTAAAGCGCTCTCGCTGTATTTAAATCGAATGCCTAACTTTAGCTATCCGGGAAAAATCTCACACTTTCGTGGTCTCGATCCTAACCTATTTACTTTTCTTACTTTCATAACAAAAAGGTTATATTTTTAATTATAAAAAGTTGTAACCAGAGTTTAAGTTGATTGAGGTTTTAGCTTAGGTTTTATTAAATGCCTACTGTCATTTACTATCACATACCGACACAAAGAATCTAGCTAGCCATTGTAACTAAGATAAACTCACAGTAAACAGAATAAAAGAATTGTAAAACAAACATTCTGAATAATTAATAAAACTTAAAATAAAAAATTTAAATTATGCTTTAAACTAAATGTAATGAAAACCTGAAATAAAGGAGAACTCCTATGTCCTTCTTCCACAAATCGGAAACTCGGACCTTCGGAATCGGGAAAATAAACGAATGTTGTGGCTTAAAATAAATTCTAACTAAAATAACAATTTCCTAATGTTGGAAATTGTTATCGGGCAGGGAAGTAAATGAAGAAAATAAGAATGTAGTAACTGAAATCTGGAAATGCAAGGTTTTGAATTCGGCAGAGCTTCCGCAAGGTTAAACTGAATAATGCTCTGTACGTTTCTCATTGTAATCTCTGCTATTTATAGAGAAGGATTGGCACTAGCAGTTGAAAGAATTACGTGGGCTTCACTTGAAGTCTTCAGAAGAAATCGGAAAGTGGGTTGAGTCGTGGATTGAGAAAAATCAGGAGTCAGTGAAGACTCTTCTGTTAAGCTTTGCCCACGTCTCCACGTTTTTCATAAATTATAAAGTAGCGTGTTACGGTCGTGGCAGTTGTGTTACGGGCGCATTTCATGAATTAGCGCGTGACGGTCGTGGCCAAAGTATGACGAGCGTAACCTGCTTTTGAATTGTCTTACGATCGTGGCAAGGGGGTGACGACCGTAACAGCAGCAAATTCTGCAGATTTTGGCAGAATGCTCCTTTCTCTTCTGATCTTTGTTGTTAACTTTGTTTGTTTGTTGTTCTCTGCTATTTTGACTTGAAATATGTGGTACCTGCAAAAAGACATGAAAACTCGGAATATTCGGGAGTTAAACGGGTCAATACGATGTAAAAACGGGTTAATTTCATAGTAAATATATGATACAATTTCGTGTTATCAAATTCCCCCATACTTAAACCTTTGCTTGTCCTCAAGCAAAATAAACAATTAGAAAAGTCGGACAAGTTTTTATAGACGCACATGCCTAGTATACCTTTTTGTTTTCAAAATATTACAAGAAATCTTAAACTAGTTCGGCCGATAATTAAGTAAAACACTGACGATACACTAATGACACAAGCAATAAGCTAGTCGTGGACTTTCCGTTTTAAACAAACCTTTCAAATATTCCGTTATAATTCAACTTAAAGTTTCTTGTACCTATTTCACCCGGTTTCATTCTCGCGCAATCACATTAAGGCCATTGCCTTAGCACGCACGTAGTGGAGTAGCCGGTTAGTGGTTTTGATCTGTTTAGCACAATGGTTTCTGGCACAATAATGTGGCAACCTTTTCTATCCAATTGCAAGATGCGGGGGATCAGACCGTATTCTGCCCTACCAAGTTTAGTACCAGATGCTTCTAAACCACCTAACAATGGACTCTTATGTTACTTAGTAAGGTTTGCATCCGTTTGATTAAACAATCGGTGAGGATCGCCCAATTTAGTTGGTGCATTACCTATTTCCTTAAAGCATGTAACATTTTTCTAAATAATTAACCGAGATCATCCACTTATATTCATCGACTCTCTACGTGGTTTGTGTTTAGGCGGTGCCGACTGCTAGTATAAACTACTAGGGGTTATTTTAGGACTTAAAACTCAAGATATCGGTATAGCGGTTATTGAAACGGATCGTGTAAGTAGGGAGTCAAAGGTGTCATAACCATATCATTCTTGTTAAATCGTTCTCGGCTTCCCAACTAGGATTTCGTTTAAGGTAGGTAATAACGGCTATGCGAAAATAAAGCGAAATTTTTTTTGGTATGGCTGAATAAAGCGGGGAGAAAGTGAAACGACGAAAAATCACTAAACATAGAAATCGGAAATTACTCGTTTTAATAGAAATGCAGTACTCCTCCCACACTATATCAAACATTGTCCCAATGTTGTGATATCATAGCGGGGGAAAATTCGAAATACATCAGGAAAACAACAAAATGCGAAAAGGAAAAAGAAAATAGAAACTACTAATGACCACGGCCTCGGCTTCGGGTGCGGGATCTTCTGGAGGGTGTGGCCTCGGAATCAGTACTCTGTGGTCCAAGGGAGGTGACATCCATCCGCAAGGCATTCAGCTCACACAGGGTCTCGTCCAGTTTCTCGTTCATGGAGCGCTGACCACTCAGGATTTGGGCGTTTTGTGCGAATAAGCTGTCGAAGCGCTCCTGATGTCTCCTCTCTGCTGCGGTATTCATTAGATTTTGCTGATGAATGGCTTGGAGAATGTCTTCATAAGTAAGAGGAGGTGGAGCGGAGGAAGACTCAAGAATGTCAGGGATTGGTGCAGCTCGATCCAATTCTTCTTGCATCTCATCCGTGGGAGCAACTGGTGGTTCGTCATGCACAGGAGCATGGCCTTCGGGGGCTTCAAGGTCAAACAGCCAATTGGCTCGGTTTTATGGATCAATACGGTCCCTGCAAGGAAGAATAATGTTAGGATATATAACATTCTGAATCACCGGGTGGAACTTGCCGTCGTCACGTTCATGAATGAGGTGAGCAGACTTGCAGTGGTCCAAGGTGAGCAAAACCGGTGCCCTGGAAGGTAAATGAGCAAGGGTGTCGCCATGATTCAAAGCCAAAGCAAGAGAAGTGACAAGCCCTCTGAAGTAGAAAGGTTTGCCGCCTCTAGTGCAAATGGAATGACTGTGGGCCAAGAGAAAGGGAGCGGCATTGATCTTCTGGCCGGTGAATGCGCAGTGCATGAAAAAGAGCTCTTTGGAGTTTAGCTTATGGTTACTGTCTCTTGCAAAAATGGTGTTGCAAAGGATTCGATGGAAGTAGCGGATGGCAGGATTATGGATTTGGGTGGCATTAAGGTGATCGTAAGAACTGGCACGGTTATTGGTTAAGCTATGCCACAGATTGAAAGATTCCTCGCCGAAGTTGTCAGGCACACGAAGGTGAGCACCTTCATCAGTACAGAATTCGAGTAGTCGTGCGAATGCATTTTGAGAGAACTCGTACTCAGTACCGAAAATGCGGAACTTCGCCACACCAGAGAGCTGGTTAGTTAGACCATTGGGAGTAATGTAGCAGAAGGAGCTCAAGAACTCAAGAGTGAGGTTTTCATATCTGGGCTGAGGCTGGCTGCAAAGGGTCCAAAGGTTTACATTTTGGAGAAGATGTTGAACACCTTCGAGCAATCCTAAGTCTCTCAGGAAGTCAATGTCGACGTACCGAGTGAGATGGAGACCTCAACGCTGAAACTTCAGGAACTTGGTCCGTTGGGTTTCGCCCTGGTCACCGTCGCGTAGGTTGATGCCTGGGATTTGCTGGTTGATATTTGCCATTTGCATGCAAGAGTTATAATGAAAGTGGGGTGTGGGATGGAATGGAGAAGAGAGATGGATGATGTGAGGAATATATAGTGAGGGAAAATTTTGGGAAGTTGGAAAAAGAATGGAAATTATGGAGAGTTAAGTAGAGTAAATGGAGATTAATGGAGGAAGTAGGACAGTTGAGTGGTCGTGGGAGAAGAAGAGGTAAGGGTTGGAGGAAAGGAAGAAGAAGCGCTGTCTGCTAGAAAGGAAACTGATATAACCCGCGTTACGGTCGTAACGCCTGGGTGACGAGCGTAACACGCTGAAGTGCGTGTGACAATTGTAAGGGTGGTGTTACGGTCGTAATAGCAACAAAATTTGCAGAATCTAGCAGAACAGAGAGACACTAGCTCAGGATGAAACAATAACAAAAACCACAACATATTAAGTGCACCAACAACAGTCCAATGTAAACGTGATATTAATCCATTTAGCACATACTCCAATAATCAAGTCATCACATAATCCGAATAATAGAAAACAAAAATGTAGCATATATAGAATACTGAATGAAACTTGCAATTTAAAATAAATAATGGAATGTATATATGAAATAGAAAACTTGTTCTTTTGACAGGAAAGGAAATTTGCAAAAACGAAAAATTGAATTAAGCATTCTAGCAGAATGGGAAACTACCTAGAAACAAAAACAGAATGAAAAAAAAAATGCTAAAACTAAATACTGCTACTTCATCCAATCTTTGCTTTTAACTCTTCTAAAGCCTTGGTGATGTTATAAAATTGTTCCACAGTAATATCAGTCAAACCAACAATATCCAGACGCATACTCTTCAATTCATCTTTGATTCCATCAATGTCAGTCTTATACGTATCCAAAGTGGTCAAAATTGTATTCAAGTTTGTAGTGTACTCTCCTTGGGTTATGTCAGGGGCTTCCGGTGCTTCAGCCATATTGGTAAAATCATGGTAACCAGGAGGGGTTTCAGGATCCGTTTCATCAGACATGATGTTATCAGCAACATAATGGGACTGTGGTGTTTCTGGTGTTGAAGGATGGTCAGGAGGATTCAGTTCATACAGCCAGTTATCTCGGTTGTGGACACTTACTTTGGCATGGTTGGGAAGGGTAAATAGAGTAACAACTTCATTCTTTATCAGGTATTCATAGGGTGCAGGACCTAGATTTCCTATTATCCAGTGGTTGAAACAGAAGTCAATATTCATAGGCCTAATTGACCCGTAGGGTGCACAATTATTCAATTGGTAACGAAGTCCGAGGGCATTTGCAATCATGGTAACTAGACCTCCCACACTGACAGACTCATTAGGGTCGTCACTAATGCGAGAAAAGGTTTTCATCAGGAACGGGACAGCACTAACAGGGCGTCCTTGGTTCATACAGTAAAGCAAAAATACCTCGTCTTTGGATACAGCAGTTTGATTCTGTTCTTTTCCAAATAAAGTGTGGGCTAGAATCTTATGGAAATAGCGGATAGCGGGGTTATGTATCTCATTGTTATCCATGCTATCCGGCTCAGGGTGATAGTTTCCGGTTAAAGAACCCCAAAATAGTCTAGCTCGAAATCCATTAAATCCACCTGAGTGGTGGAAAAAGCAAAAGGTCCACTAGGGAATCCTAGTAAGTCTGAAGGCTATTATTCCTTTTCTGGCTTCGACACCGTGTTCAGGTATATAGACTAGGGAACTCAGAAATTCAAGGGTAAGCTCTCGGTACGTGATAAAACTAGACTTAAGGTGGGATTTCTCCCATCCTAATTGGTTAAACAGATAAAGGACACTATCCCTTATGCCTAAAGTGTCCATAGTGGATTCATCATGATACAAGGTCAAACTGATGTCACGTTGAGATAAAGCCTCAAACCTTCTTCTTTGGTTTCTTCCTCTAAAGGTGGTTTCCATAAAGTTTTGTGGAGGATCCATAACAAAGTAAGAGAGAAAAAGACTTTTTCAGAAATCCTGTGGCAAGTAAAGTTGTTTTGAAATCAGCAGCAGTTTTATAAAATTTTGAAAAAGAAAATAACGATTGTAAAAGAAATAAAACAGAAACTAAAGAGAAAATAGTAAATAGAAACAAAAAACAAATAAATGGGTTGCCTCCCATGAAGCGCTGTTTTTAACGTCATAAGCCTGACGAAGTGCCTAGTGAAAAATCATTCGGGAGAAATAGTGGGCAATTCTACAAGTTTAAGACTATTCGTATAATCTCTATTCTCAATATGATGATATTGCTTTAAACGCTGTCCGTTTACTATAAACGGGGCACTATTCCTATCCTTAATTTCTATTGCTCCGCTAGGGAACACTTTTGTAACTTCGAAAGGACCAGACCATCTAGATTTAAGTTTTCTAGGAAAGAGCCTAAGTCTAGAATTAAATAGGAGTACACGTCTCCCACACTGAATTCTTTCCGGGACAAGCGTTTATCGTGCCATTTTCTGGTTCTTTCCTTGTATATCTTAGCGTTCTCATAAGCATCTAATCGTAATTCTTCCAGTTCATGTAAATCGAGGATTCGTTTCTCGCCAGTAGCAGTATAGTTAATATTGAGCGTTTTTATTACCTAATAAGCCTTGTGCTCTAATTCTACCGGGAGATGACAGGATTTTCCGTACACAAGCTTGAAGGGTGTAGTTCCGATAGAGTCTTGTAGGCTGTCCTATAGGCCCATAAAGCTTCGTTAAGCTTAGATGACCAATCTTTCCTAGATATGGCGACAATTTTCTCTAAGATTTGTTTAATTTCTCTGTTTGAAACTTCGACTTGTCCGCTAGTTTGCGGATGATATGGTGTTGCGATAAGGTGCTTGACTCCATATTTAGATAGTAATTTGTCGAAAATCTTCGAAATGAAATGAGAGCCACCGTCACTAATGACAAGTCTAGGTACACCAAATCGTGGAAAGATTGTATTCTTAAAGAGCTTAATCACTACTCGTGTGTCATTTGTAGGAGAGGCTATAGCCTCAATCCATTTTGAAACATAATCGACAGCTACGAGAATATACTTGTTTCCGAAAGAAGATGGGAAAGGTCCCATGAAGTCAATTCCCCAAACATCGAAGACTTCGACTTCTAATATTCCTTTCTGAGGCATTTCATCGCGTCTTGAGATATTACCGGTGCGTTGGCAGCGATCACAGTTTTTAAATGCGAGGTGGACATCTTTCCATAGATTAGGCCAAAATAGGCCGGCTTGTAAAATCTTGGCACAGGTTTTAGAAGTGCTAGCATGTCCGCCATAGGGAGATGAATGACAGTGAGAAATAACGTCTTCTATCTCTTCTTCAGGTATACATCGGCGGAAAATTCCATCTGGTCCTCTTTTAAATAGAAGTGGTTCGTCCCAATAGTAATATTTGAGATCGTGGAAGAATTTCTTTTTCTATTGGTAAGTTAAGTCTGGTGGAAGTGCGCCTGCAGCTAAATAGTTGACTATGTCAACATACCATGGCAGTCCCAGGGTCATATTGATCGGTTCCACGACTTCCGTAGCTTCGGGTTTGTTAAAGTCCCATTGAGCTAGGTCGCTCATCATTTGTGCTATCAGATGTTCATACGGAAAATCATCGTTAATTGGCACTTGGTCGGGTTTTATATCCTCTAATCTAGATAAGTGATCTGCTACGACGTTTTCGGTTCCTTTCTTATCCTTAATCTCTAAGTCGAATTCTTGCAGGAGTAAGATCCATCGGAGGAGTCTGGGTTTTGCATCCTTCTTCGTTAGTAGATATCTGATAGCAGCGTGGTCTGTGTAAATGATGATTTTTGCTCCTACGAGGTAAGAACGGAATTTGTCAAGTGCGAAAACCACTGCTAACAACTCTTTTTCAGTTGTGGCGTAGTTTATCTGAGTTGAGTCTAGCGTTCTGCTGGCGTAGTAAATTGCGTGAAGTTTCTTGTCCTTTCTTTGTCCAAGAACTGCGCCTACGGCGTAATCACTTGCATCGCACATGATTTCGAAGGGTGACCTCCATTCGGGTGGTTGCATGATTGGTGCAGAGATAAGTGCTGTTTTAAGAGTTTCAAAAGCTTTAAGGCAGTCATCATCAAATATGAACTCAGCATCCTTCATCAGCAGACCGGTAAGTGGTTTTGTAATTTTCGAGAAATCTTTGATAAATCGTCGATAAAAACCGGCGTGTCATAGAAAACTTTATATTTCTCGAACGGTCTTAGGTGGTTGGAGTTCTTTGATCACTTCTATCTTAGCTTTATGGACTTCAATTCCTTTATTGGAAATAACATGTCCAAGTACGATTCCTTCTCTGACCATGAAATGGCATTTTTCCCAGTTGAGCACGAGGTTTACTTTCACACATCTTTCTAAAACATTCTCTAGATTAGATAAGCATCCTTCAAAACTTTGCCCGCACACAGAGAAGTCGTCCGTAAACACTTCCATGATGTCATCGTTGAAATCTGCGAAGATCGACATCATAGATCGTTGAAAGGTTGCTGGGGCATTACATAATTCGAAAGGCATTCATCTGTACGCGAACATTCCATAGGGACACGTGAATGTAGTCTTCTCTTGATCATCAGGGTGAATCGGAATTTGGAAAAATCCGGAATAACCATCTAGATAGCAGAAATATGAGTGTTTGGCTAATCATTCTAACATTTGATCGATGAAAGGTAAAGGAAAGTGTTCTTTCCGAGTGGCTTTGTTTAGTTTTCTATAATCAATGCACACTCTATGCCCACTAACCACTCGTTGTGTTATCGATTCACCTTGTGCGTTTTTCACAACAGTGACACCTCCTTTCTTTGGTACGACATGTACTGGGCTAACCCATTTACTGTCGGAGATTGGGTATATGATTCCAGCTTCCATTAGCTTTTTGATTTCATCTCTGACTACAGTGCTGAGGATCGGATTGATTCTTCTTTGAGGTTCTCGAGAGGTTTTGCAATCCTCTTCTAGCATAATACGGTGCATACAAATCGAAGGACATATTCCTTTTAAATCGGATATGTTATAACCTAATGCGGTAGGGTACTTCCTTAGGACTTCTAAAAGTTTCTGAGTTTCGAGCGTTCCTAAAATGGAATTTACTATAACAGGTTGAGTACGTTCAGTATCTAGGAATTCGTATCGTAGGTTGTTAGGTAGAACTTTTAATTCCAACTTCGGTTTCTTTGGACATGGCATATGATTAGGTGTGAGTGCTAGACTTTCGCTTAGACTATCATCTTGATATGGTTCGCGCCAATTGTCGTCTTCAAATATCAGAGGGGTTTAGATTCTCATTATTTCAGAGTATGTGGTTTGTTCAACTTCCATCTCTCTTACGCACTCGTCTATAACGTTTATTAGATAACATGTGTCTTTCATGGCTGGTGCTTGTAAGAATTGAGTAAGGATGAATTCCACTTTTTCCTCTCCAACTTCGAATGTTAGTCTGCCCTTCTTTACGTCAATTATAGCTCCATCTGTGGCTAGGAATGGTCTTCCTAATATGATATGGTCTTCCTATTCTAACTGGAACATTTTCCAATATTCCTACAGGGTATTTGACTGATCGGTCAGCTAATTGAACAGACATTTTCGTGGGTCTAAGTTCTCCCATCTCTAGCTTTTTGCAAATAGATAAGGGCATGACACTGATACTTGCTCCTAAGTCGCACAGAGCTTTGTCTATGACGAACTTTCCAATGTTACAGGGTATAGAGAAACTACCTGGGTCTTTTAACTTAGGAGGCATGCTATTTTGAATAATAGCGCTACACTCGGCGGTAAGCGTAACTGTTCCTTTTTCTTCTATTTTTTTCTTGTTAAATAGGATTTACTTAAGAAATTTAGCGTACGAGGGCATTTGGGTGATGGCTTCTGTAAACGGTATTGTGATATTCAGTTGTTTCAGAAGTTCAACGAATTTCTTGAATTGGCCCATCGTTTTGGAATTGGTTAATCTCTGCATAATTGGTGGTTTATAGGGTGGTGGAGGCACATAAGGTTTCTCTTTTCTACTACCTCTTGATTATCGTTTCCCTTTTCTTTTGGTTCACTCTTATTTTCACTTGGCTTGTTCTGCTTTTGGTACATTGTTGGGTTTTCTAGTCTCGGATCAACAGGTCCGTCAAGTTCTTTTCCACTCCTTAGTATCACGGCATTAGCGTGTCCTTTTGGGTTAGGTTGTGGTTGACCAGGAAAAATTCCAGCTGGAGCAGCAGTAGGTGCTTGTTGTTGGGCTACCCGAGAAATTTGAGTTTCAAGCATCTTGTTGTGGGTAGCTAAAGTGTCGACCTTGCTAGATAGTTGCTTAATCTGCTCATTAGTATGTAAATTCTGATTTAGAACATCCTTATTAGTTTGAGATTGAGAAGCAATGAAGTGTTCTATCATGATTTCCAGATTTGATTTCCTAGGAATGTCGGATGTATTAGGCCCATTGTTAGGATGATTTGGGATAACTTTAGGATAACCAGGTGGTGTGGCAGGAGCTTGTCTAGGTGCATACAACGCATTGTTGCCTTTGTACGAAAAGTTAGGATGATTCTTCCAACCAGGGTTATAGGTATTACTGTAAGGATTTCCCTGTACGTAGTTTTCTTGTTCAGCTGGAACTCCGGTTAAAAGTGGGCATTCTGGAGCAAGATGTGATTGAAGACCACATAAGTCGCAAGTTTGGGCTACTGCAGCTACGGTAGCTGCGGGAGCGGTGGTAAGATTCTCTAGCTTTTGGGTTAGAGCTTCCACTTTGGCATTGACTTGATCCAGGCTATTCACTTCGACCATGCCACCTTTTGTTTGAGATTTCTCTACATTAGCTCTCTCGCTTCCCCATTGATAATGGTTATGAGCCATGCTTTCGATAAGTTGGTTTGCATTGGCATATGGTTTATCCATCAGTGCGCCACCAGCAACAGCGTCTATAGTCAATCTTGTGTTGTACAAGAGTCCGTTATAAAATGTGTGAATGATCAGCCATTCTTCTAAACCATGACGAGGACAAAGTCTAAGCATATCCTTATAGCGTTCCCAAGCTTCGAATAGAGATTCGTTATCTTTTTGTCTGAAACCTTTGATGTTGGCTCTGAGCATAGCAGTTTTGCTTGGTGGGAAATATCTAGCCAAGAAGACCTTCTTCAACTCATCCCATGTGGTGATTGAGTTTGAAGGAAGAGATTGGAGCCAAGCGCGAGCTCTGTCTCTTAAAGGAAAAGGGAATAGGCGCAATCGTATCGCCTCGGGGTTTACACCATTCGCTTTCACAGTGTCTACGTACTGCACAAACACTGACAGATGCAGGTTCGGGTCGTCAGTAGGAGATCCAGAAAATTGGTTCTGCTGAACGGCGGAAAGAAGCGAAGGTTTTAACTCGAAATCGTTTCGAGCAATAGCAGGAGCAGCAATACTGTTGTGAGGCTCCGCTTGAGAAGGAACTAAGTAATCCTTAAGAGGACGAGGTGGAGGCGGTGGTTCAGCCATCTTTCTCAGTTCGTCAATATCAGGAAGTTTAGACGGAGGAAGATTGTTGAGTTCACAGTACTCTTGAATTCGTCTTCTTATTCTAAGATAACGCTCGATATCGTTTATTTGTATATGCAAAGGACCGCCTTTGGAGCGAGTATTTGGCATACACAGAGGGAAAATAAATAGTTGCCTTAGTCTAGACAGTGCTACTTTGTGAGTGCACTAGTGACTAGATCAAAGTCCCCGGCAACGGCGCCAAAAACTTGATGTGCGATCGACCTAATGTGTCTAACGGTATCCTAACTGCAAGTGCACAGTCTATCGCGGTAGTAATAAAAAGAATGTCGAATCCACAGGGACTTTGTAATCACTCTAGGCGGATAATGTCACGTTTGGTTTTTAGGGAGATAAGGGAAAGTAAAACTAATTGATTTTAAATGAATAATAATAATAAAGCGGTCGGTATGTAATAAAGTGGACCTAAGCGGATCTAATTGAACCTAAGCGTATAAGGATGATTAACTTAATTGTTCTGTAGAAAAAATCAGTTTAAAAACCCTCAACTCACACTTTCGTGGTCTTATCTTGGATTGTATGTCTAAAGCCCTATGCTTGCTCTCGCTAGCCCATAAGTGTTTAGAAAATACTCTTTGAAAACTTAATTAATTCTAATTCGTTTTAAAGCGCTCTCGCTGTATTTAAATCGAATGCCTAACTTTAGCTATCCGGTAAAAATCTCACACTTTGGTCTCGATCCTAACCTATTTACTTTTCTTACTAACAAAAGGTTTTATTTTAATTATAAAAAGTTGTAACCAGAGTTTAAGTTGATTGAGGTTTTAGCTTAAATTTTATTAAATGCCTACTGTCATTTACTATCACATACCGACACAAAGAATCTAGCTAGCCATTGTAACTAAGATAAACTCACAATAAACAGAATAAAAGAATTGTAAAACAAACATTCTGAATAATTAATAAAACTTAAAATAAAAAATTTAAATTATGCTTTAAACTAAATGTAATGAAAACCTGAAATAAAGGAGAACTCCTATGTCCTTCTTCCACAAATCGGAAACTCGGACCTTCGGAATCGGGAAAATAAACGAATGTTGTGGCTTAAAATAAATTCTAACTAAAATAACAATTTCCTAATGTTGGAAATTGTTATCGGGCAGGGAAGTAAATGAAGAAAATAAGAATGTAGTAACTGAACTGAAATCTGAAATGCAAGGTTTTGAATTCGGCAGAGCTTCCGCAAGGTTAAACTGAATAATGCTTTGTACGTTTCTCGATTGTAATCTCTGCTATTTATAGAGAAGGATTGGCACTAGTAGTTGAAAGAATTACGTGGGCTTCACTTGAAATCTTCAGAAGAAATCGGAAAGTGGGTTGAGTCGTGGATTGAGAAAAATCAGGAGTCAGTGAAGACTCTTCTGCTAAGCTTTGCCCACGTCTCCACGTTTTTCATAAACTGTAAAGTAGCGTGTTACGGTCGTGGCAGCTGTGTTACGGGCACATTTCATGAATTAACGCGTGATGGTCGTGGCCAAAGTATGACAAGCGTAACCTGCTTTTGAACTGTCTTACGATCATGGCAAGGGGGTGACGACCGTAACAGCAGCAAATTCTGCAGATTTTGGCAGAATGCTCCTTTCTCTTCTGATCTTTGTTGTTAACTTTGTTTGTTTGTTGTTCTCTGCTATTTTGACTTGAAATGTGTGGTACCTGCAAAAAGACATGAAAACTCGGAATATTCGGGAGTTAAACGGGTCAATACGATGTAAAAACGGGTTAATTTCATAGCAAATATATGATACGATTTCGTGTTATCACTTATGCTTCAAGACAATTGAAGGTTCATGAAAGGAATTATCCGACTCATGATTTATAATTGGCAGCAGTAGTATTTGTTTTGAAATTATGGAGGCATTACTTGTATGGTTCTCGATTTGAGGTATTCAGTGATCATAAGAGTCTGAAGTATCTCTTCGATAAGAAAGAGTTGAACATGAGGCAGAGAAGGTGGTTAGAATTTCTCAAAGATTATGATTTTGGTTTGAATTACCATCCTGGTAAGGCAAACGTTGTTACAGATGCATTGAGCAGGAAGTCTTGCATATGTCTATGTTGATGGTGCGTGAATTGGAATTGGTTGAGCAATTCAGAGACTTGAGTTTGGTATGTGAAACTACTTCTGATAGTGTTAAGTTGGGTATGTTGAAATTGACTAGTGGTATTCTTGAGGAAATTCGAACTGGATAGAAATCTGATGTTGGTTTGGTGGATAAGTTGACATTGATTAACCAAGGTCAAGGAGGTGATTTCTGAATTGATGAGAATGGTGTTATGAGATTTGGTGATAGGGTGTGTGTTCTGGATATTGCAGAACTTCGGAAGAGTATTTTGGAAGAAGGACATCGTAGTGGATTGAGTATTCATCCTGGTGCTACTAAAATGTATCATGACTTGAAAAATTTATTTTGGTGGCCTGGAATGAAAAAGGAAATTGCTGAGTTTGTTTATGCTTGTCTAGTTTGTCAGAAGTCAAAGATTGAACATCAGAAACCGTCAGGATTGATGGAACCGTTGTTTGTTCCGAAATGGAAATGGGATGGCATTTCTATGGATTTTGTATCTGGTTTGCCAAGGACAGCGAAGAATTGTGACTCTATTTGGGTTATTGTTGATCGGTTGACAAAATCCGCTCACTTTATTCTGATAAGAATGGATTATCCTATGGAAAGGTTGGCAGAATTGTATATTGAGAAGATCGTAAGTTTGCATGGTATTCCCTCTAGTATTGTCTCGGATAGAGATACGAGTTTACGTCTAAGTTTTGGACAGGATTGCAAGAAGCTTTGGGTACTAAGTTGCGATTGAGTTCCATTTATCATCCGCAGACAGATGGTCAGACGAAGAGGACGATTTAGTCGTTAGAGGATCTGTTGCGAGCTTGTGTGTTGGAGAAAGGTGGAGCTTGGGATAGTTATCTACCGTTGATTGAGTTTACCTACAACAATAGTTTTCATTCGAGTATTGGTATGGCTCTGTTTGAAGCATTGTATGGTAGGAGGTGTCAGACACCGTTGTGTTGGTACGAATCTGGAGAAAGTGTTGTGATTGGACCGGAAATTGTCCAACAGACTTCAAAAAAGATCAAGATGATTCAGGAGAAGATGAGAGCTTCTTAGAGTTGTTAGAAAAGTTATCATGATAAGAGGAGGAAGGATCCCGAGTTTAGTGAAGGAGATCATGTGTTTATGCGAGTTACTCCGATGATTGGTATTGGTTGAGCTTTGAAGTCAAAGAAGTTGACTCCGCGCTTTATTGGTCCGTATCAGATTACCAAGAAGGTTGGAAGAGTTGCTTATCAGATCGCTTTACCTCCGTCACTTGAAAATTTGCACGATGTCTTCCATGTATCTCAGTTGAGGAAGTACATTGTTGATCAGTCTCATGAGATTCAGGTAGATGATATACAGGTGCGAGATAATCTGGCTGTTGAGGCATTACCTGCGAGAATTGAGGATCAGAAAGTGAAGCAATTGCGAGGTAAAGAGACAGAATTGGTGAAAGTAGCTTGGGGAGGACCAGCAGGTGGAAATGTAACTTGGAAACTGGAGAGCTAGATGAAAGACTCGTATCCCGAGCTTTTTGTCTAAGGTATGTTTTCGAGGACGAAAAGTCTTTTAGTAGGGGAGAGTTGTGACACCCCAAATTAATTCAATTATTAAATAATTAGAAATTTAATTATTAATTTAATTAAAGGTTTAATTATTAGCATTTTTGAATTAATAGATTTAATTGATTAATTAAATAATGGAAGTGTTGGGCGTGTAAAGTTGAATTGTAGGGTGTATGGAGTAAAAGGCTCAACTTAATTCTAATTTATTTATTTTTATTATTTAGAAAATAAAAAGGAATAAATAAAGGAATTGAGGAATAAGAGAAGGATTGGAGAAATTAGGATTTGCATTCTACGTAAGATTTGAGAAGAGAAGAGAAAAGAGGAAAAGCCAAACGTCGAGAATTCGAAGATTCATCGTGAGGTAAGGGGTGATTGAATCTGATTTTTATGCCTTATAGGTTTCGATGATCAGTAGAATAATTAAATCCGTTAGGAATCTCGAATTAGGATTCTAGGTTGTGCCCTACCGTTATAATCCGACGTAAAACCATGATTGGAATTGTTATGAATGATTAATCTATGTAAGATGAATATAGGTTAATTAGAAAACAAATTTTATGGTTAATTGGATGTGAAAACACAATAATAAATTTTGTTTTGTGATAATATGAGGTTTGGTGATGATTGGAATTTAATGGGAATTCATAACAGTGAAGGAAAACTGAGTTTTGATGAAAAACTAACTGTATGGGTCAACACAAGACCTTATGAATGGATGCAAGCAGTGGAAAAGTAGAAAACCAGAAGCGTTGAAACTATGCGTCGACTCATAGAGTCATGCATCGACTCATACAAAGAAAAACAGAGCCATGCATCGACACATGATGCGTATGGATCGATACATATTGAATCAACTTTTAAAAATGCAGAATTTTACATGTATGCATCGATGCATACGAAGCATGTGTCGATACATACTGTTGTGAGGTTTTAAAACTCCGATTTAGGCATAGCTAGTATCGTTGGAAAGCTTAGAATGAGTACTATCTAATAAAAATATTTTCAACACCAATAATTGAGATCTGGAAGAATTAATCTAGCTTCCGTAATAAGAACTCGTTGTGAATTTGTGAATCATTGTTGAGTAAATGTGCAGTATGCTAATTCCATGGATTGTAATTAACTTTAGATGCTCATGATTGTTGTTATCATATGTTGTTATGGTTATTGATTATAATTGGAATAATGTTGTGTGATTCTATTCCATGTTTGAATTGTTGCATGCTTCTGATGTGCATGCATGAGCATTTTGGTAATGGTTCATTCCTATTGTGTGGAATTGAACTTGCAGGGCCAATAACCGTACCCAATGGATAGTGGTGGTGAGGCTCGATTCTTGACCCAGTGATGTATGGGCGAATCATTGATTGACGCTTTTTTCCGAGGTGTAAGCGGAACAGGGTGTGGACTTTGTTCACGATTGGTACCACATGTATTTGAGTCTGCATTGCATATGTAATTATAACATGTTAGGATGGTTTCCAGTGTTATAATTGCATTGATTGTTGCTGTATGCATAATGATCTGTGTGATTGTATTTGTGAATTGTATTCTGATGATGATAATAAGGGTGAAATAATGCATTGATTGTTTTATTGTTTTAAAGAAACGTATAATGCATTTTAATTTTGATGAAATCTCACCCTTACTTTAATGATTTCAGATTGAAGTAATTAGCTGCTCGAGAATTGGTGAGGACAGCTTATAGAGTTATGCTATTTAGATAGTCCGCGTGTGAGTGTCATGCTCCGGTAGTTGTAACACTGGGGAACGATCGTTTGGAATTTTATGAATTTAAACTTGTTTCTTTTGAGTTATGTTGGGAATAACTATTGATTGAATTATTTTGGATTTTATGTTATTTTTCCGCTGTGTAAAACATAATTATTGGTTTGAGTTACATTTAATAAGTTCTTCAGTAAAAGCATGATCACTGGTTTGTTATTTTTGAATTTTTAAATTGTGACGCCCTTTCGCTATGTTAAAACTCTAATTAATTATATAAATCGCGGGGAAATTAGAAGGGGTGTTACACTAGATATACGATCACTTCCCCCTCAACTGTGATCGAAAGATCTAGTGTGTCCCGACTAGCGTACCATGTACAAGGAGATGGAAGACCAAGCAAGTCGTTATAGGAGTTTTGATGGATTACCGGAGGAGGCTTGATGCACTGACCATAGAGGATGACGTCTGGATACTATATACATTTCACCGGGCTCATCGTGCATTTGACGAAGCTTCTTTGTATTCAGGGCATATTAAGTGGGAGGACCATGTGAATAGACACTTGTGTGAGAGGTGTCTACGAAAATATGGTTTGATTTGGGGCATCCCTCATTCAGTTTCTGAGGTTCCATATGGTGACATTGACAGATGGTTTCAGGGTCACATCACCAGTTATTCCCTTCAGACTTGGGAGAGATCGGATGTGGTTCAACATCCTTCACAGTGTGAGGATGGATACATAGAGTGGTATTACAATGTATCACACCCTCGAGTCATCTCACCTGCTTCAACATCTGATGTTCTTGGGCCTTCACGTGTTAGGGTTTCTACCGAGCCACCACTACTACCTCCACCACCTGTAGGTGATTAGGACAACCACCTAGAGTTTATTGTAGTTCTTTTAGATAATCTCATGGGTTTGGTAAACCCTATGGTGAGATTTATACATGTTTAGCTAGGTTAATCGACGTATCCCGTGGACGGTCTATGTAGATCAATTTTATTTTAGTTGTATTATATGTATATTTTGTGACACACAAACTTCTTATTTATTGCATAATATTTTGGCGATTACATGTTTGGAATCGTTGATGAACATAACATAAAACATTACACCAAACAAAAACTAAAAAAAACCTAAACATGAAAACTTAAGCACTACCAAATAATTATGGACGTTTTAGCATCTTGATTATGTCGTCGACGGTTCCTTGGATCTTCGCATCCAACTCGATCAGACCTTTAGTTATCCTACGAAAAAGTTATTTCCATATAGCCTTCACATCTTCACTGCTCTTCCCAAAACTCAATACTTATCACCTCCTGTTATCGGAATCAGGCAGCAATGCACTTAACGTTTCTTTCAGGGTGGCAAGGGATTTGTTGTCATCTGGATGCTTGAATTCAACAACATGATTGCATATGTTGTAATGCACTTCTGCCTTAATAAAAAACTGAGGAAGATGCATTTTTTACGATGTCTTTCTCTATGACACATGCCCCTATTAAGACAAATGACGATGCATTCTAGATAACACAAAGATGTCGGTGCCATCAGAACCCTCCAAAGACGTCGTTAAAATCTTGACTGTTAAAAATACTTGAATGAACTACCAAATTTTTTAATATAACTCGAATTTCCGATACTGCATAGTACACTTGAAATTTCGGGCATACCCAAAATTTTAAATACACAAACGAAAATTTACATAAACCAGAAATTTTACCTGTATCAAAAATTCCAAAGCCTTCATCGAAAATTTCGTCAGAATATATTATTTATATCGCAACAAGAATAATTCTGAAATAATTAAAATTGAGATGCTATGTTTAATTTAGAGGTGTCGTGTTAAACCCTCCCATTCAGGACAATACTTAACTCTTATATAATATTTTTCAAGGAGAAAAGATACTAAAAGATAATCTTATTAAAGAAAAAACTATGGATATCGTGTAAAGTGATAATTTAAAAGAAATATAATACATATAATCATAATCATTGGTGTAAAATATTCAACTATGTGAGAACCTACATACAAGTTGTTATTAATTTAAATAAAGCTAAAAGAAAAAGATAAAAGAAATATTACATATAATCATTGGTGTAAAATATTCAACTATGTGAGAACATATATACAAGTTGTTTATTAATTTAAATAACGCTACAACAGATGAAAGACACACACAAAAGCTAGACACGAACATATATATATATATATATATATATATATATATATATATATATATATATATATATATATATATATATATATATATATATATATATATATATATATATATATATATATATATATATATATATATATATATATCATAAGCATAGACATTTGCAAATAGGTGTTTCTTCAAAGAATCCATGGATCAAGCTTCTTCTTTACACATAGCAATGTTTCCATGGTTTGCAATGGGACACCTAACTCCATATCTTCATCTGTCAAACAAATTAGCAAAAAGGGGACACAAAATCTCATTCTTGACTCCCAAGAAAACACAAACCAAGTTAGAACAATTCAATCTCTATCCAAACCTCATTACTTTCTTCCCTCTCAATGTTCCTCACGTTGATGGACTTCCCTTTGGTGCTGAAACAACCTCAGATGTATCTTTAGCTTTAGGTCCACTCATCATGACAGCTATGGATCAAACACAGAACCAAGTTGAACTTCTCCTAACTCAACTAAACCCTAATATTGTTTTCTTTGATTTCAGTTTTTGGCTGCCAAAAATAACTCAGCGTTTAAAAATCAAATCTTTTCAATACTTCATTGTTAATCCAGCAACTCTTTCATATACCACTTCTCCATCAAGGATGTCTAAAGGTATAAACTTGACTGAATTTGATCTTATGAAACATCCCAAAGGGTACCCTACTTCATCTTTCAATCTTTATTCTCATGAAGCAAAGTTCCTTGCTTTAAAAAGAAACTTTGAATTTGGAAGTGGGGTTCTTTTCTATGATAGGCTTTTTAATGGTTTGAGCATAACTGATGCAATTGGGTTTAAAGGGTGTAGAGAATTTGAAGGGCCTTATATTGATTACCTTGAACAAGAGTTTGGTAAACCTGTTTTTCTTTCAGGACCTGTTTTACCTGAACCACCAAAAACTGTTTTAGATGAAAAATGGGGTTCTTGGCTTGGTGGATTCAAGGATGGTTCAATAGTTTATTGTGCACTTGGAAGTGAATGGAAATTATCAGAATACCAGTTTCATGAATTGCTGTTAGGACTTGAGGCAACAAGTTTTCCTTTTTTGGCAATTCTGAAACCTCCTATTGGTTTCGAGACGATCGAAGATGCTTTTCCGGAAGGGTTTAAGGAAAGAGTGAAGGAGAAAGGGGTTGTTCATAGTGGATGGATACAACAACAATTGATTTTGGAACACCCTTCTGTTGGTTGTTTTGTAACACACTGTGGCGCTGGTTCCTTGACAGAAGGGTTAGTAAGTAACTGTCAGATAGTGTTGATGCCACATTTAGATGGTGATCATATCATTAATGCAAGGATTATGAGTAGGGTCTTGAAGGTTGGAGTTGAAGTGATGAAGTGTGAAGAAGATGGATTGTTCACAAAAGAAAGTATTTGTGAAGCTGTGAAAGTTGTGATGGATGATGAGAATGAGATTGGTATAGAAGTTAGGACTAATCATGCTAAAATGAAGAACCTCTTATTAAGCCGTGATTTTGAGTCATCATGTGTGGATGGTTTTTGTGAAAAGCTTCAAGAATTAGTTAGGTGAATTTTAATTACTAAGAAAATGTATCCAACTATAATTTATTGTTTTATAACTATTTATGGTTTCAAATTTCATTGCAATTAGAATATTATTTAGTTTGTTATGGAATTGATAGAGTTTTCATTGGAAATCAAATAACACTATTTGTAGCTTTAACTCCCTTATAAGAAGTTAAATGTCTTTCTATGCATAATCCATGGTTGAGCAGTAAGAGGGGAATAAAGAAATGGGTATTTCTCTCTGTCAAATTTCTATGTTTAAGTCTTGCACATCCTTTATAGTATATTGTAGCAAGTCTCTTTGTATTCGCAACTATTCTTGTACTAATGTAATTATTAATCTATGCAAGACATCTTCTATAAAAAATTAAAATTATAATGATATTTTAGTGCATAAGCTAAATAGTCAAATGAGCATGCATATAAAATAGTTTTAGAATTTGCATGTAGATTCTTACGACCGACCGTATCATGTTTTTTATTGAATGGGTCATATCAATCAATAGACTCTACCACTTAACATACACAAATCAAGGTCGGACTAGTTTTTTTTTTCTAAAATAGAAAAAATGTAAGATTTTTATATAAACCAATCTAGTTAAAGAAACTAGACAACGTGTCAAAAAAATGTTTAATGTTTATTAAGTTGGCCTATTTTAATAAATATGAATAAATTTATTAATATTATTTTATACTTTATATTAAAATAGAAGAGTAAATCTTAATTATCTTGAAGAACTTAAAAATAAAATAACTTGAAAAAATCTTACGAACAATATGATAAGTTTGTTACCTTAAAAAATCTTAAGGTATTTGAGCATGTGTGGTAAATGAAGATATTTCCATAAACTAAGGATAATATTTTGAAATAAGGGCTTTTAGGAAATTCAAGCCAAAGTGTTTGGAATTCGACTTTCTCGAAATAAAGACGAATGTTAGGCCAGAATGTTGAAATTGGGACTTAACACACATAAGGAAAAAAGATAACAAATGACAAGATATGTGGAAATTGGTTTGGTCGACCAAAGAATGAAAGACAAGGAAAATAGTCGAAATTGGTCTTGTACACCAAAGGGAATTCGAGACTTAGAAGAATTCTAATGATTTAGTCTTGCCAGCAGTTTATGTTCTGATTGAGCACCAAATAGGTGACGAGATCTAGTGGAGCAGTTGTCTTAAGTCTTTAACGTGTCATTAGATTGTGCATCTAGGCAGTTACATTTGTAATCACTATAAATAAGAAGTTTCAGTGTAGATTTTCGTGTGTTCACTTGTACTAAAATCACTTGTCAAAACTCTATCATTCCGAGCGTAAAGAAACAAAGAGTGAAGAAGTTCTTGATGTACGTGAATCACCATTTATATTTCAATGCAAATCTTTTACTTTTCAATTTTCTTCTTTGAGTATTTTACTTGCTTTCTATTTACTTTCGAGCAGTCGCTTTACGTTATTCTATGCTTCATGTAAACAATTCAACACTTTCTGTCGGTCACAAGTTACCAGTTAGTTAGTTTATTTTGTATGAACACCTTTTGTCGGTCAAGAGTCACCAGTTAGTCGGTTGAATCATAGTGTGAAAAGCTTTTATACTTGTTTCCTTGTTCATAGAAAATCGTTTCTTATAATAAGGATTTTGACAGAAAAATGTGTTTTCAAAATCTCAGCACATGTCTTAAGATCAACTGGTCGATCTTGTGAGTAACCCTTAGTTTTTAGGGCTTTGGGAGGACCAGTAGTTGTTTAGCATTTTCAACAGTAAACAAATTACCACGCCCAGTGGGACAAGTGCTAAGTGTCTTTTGTTAGATGTTATAGGTGTATGAGACTTAGGAGCGGGAGTTTAACCAAAGATTAGAATAAACCACCAACTAGGAGACGTACACCTAGGATGACTAATCCAAACCCAAATGTGGACGAAGTCCCGTCACAGACTTTAAGTACCACAGATCCAGTGATTTCTCAGGTTGCATCTTTGCCTCGTATAAACAATCTAATTGTCCCAGTTTCGACTGCAACATTTGCGCCCATTTCTCAGGCTCCACCGGTGAGTCCAGGGCCTACGATGACCACGACTGAAATATCCCATGTGCCTTGTTTTGGCACTGCAAATCCTGTTTATGGAGTGTCTATGATGCTAGGATATCAGTCGACATCTAATGCAACAGTAGTGTCAGATAATGTTCAAAATCTGAACTCTCCTTTACAAGGATCTGCACCAGGAGGAAATAGAGGCAACCAAAATAGAGGAGTGCCTTCTCAGCCAGTAGTACTGCCTCTCATTAATACTTCAGTAGCGGTGTTAAGGCAACAAATGGATGATAGTAACCATGACTTAGTAAATATGTTAACTAATCAAATGGCTAATGTATTTAATCCCTATAGGACGAAATTATCCATCAAGAACAAGTGATAGTGCCTCAAAGGAATCTTGTAGTCGACCCACCTAGAGTATTAGTTAATCGACAATAAGAGGCTGATCAAATTGTAGATAAAATTCGACAAGAAGATTTAGCAGTAGAAAATAATCTAACCACTATTGTCGAAAGAGTTATGGCTAGGAATGGTATAAATACCACACTTCAGAGGCCAACGTATTATTCCCCTTTGTCTGAATATATGTTACAGACTCAAAACCCTGGAGGATGGAAAATTCCTAAGTATACAAAATTTGGGGGAGAATCTAGGGAGTCAACAGTGGAACACATTGCTAGGTACTTGACTGAATCTAGGGATATGGCGAATAATGAAAACTTAAGGGTAAAACATTTCCTCATCCCTTACTAAGGCAGCCTTCACGTGGTTTACCATTTTGCCTCCAAACTCGATTGACTCATGGACTGAGTTGGAAAAACTTTTCCATGAACAATTTTATGAGGGGCATTCGAAAATTAGTTTGGTCGAATTTTAAAACATTAAAAGAAGGTTTGTTGAAACTATTGATGATTATCTGAATATATTTAGGTCGTTGAAAGCAAGATGCTTTACTCAAGTGCCAAAACATGAGCTTGTACAAATGGTTGCTAGAGGTTTAGATTATTCCATTAGGAAGAAAATATATTCGACCTTTGTGAAAAGTATGTCATAGTTAGCTGATAGAGTTTGACATCTTGAGCATCTACGACTAGAAAAGGTCAGCCATACTAAGGCTAAGGCTAAGAAAGAAAAAGTAGCCTACATAGATTATGATGATACAAATCCCATTTATGAGGTCGACTATACCTCACCAACAGAGGCAGAATCGACGTGGCTAAAATGAAGCCAGGGCCGACATATGAGTGTAAATCACTATTTCCTGCTAAAGAAAAAAATACTGGCGAAAATAATTCGAAGTTTCCAACAAAAACTTATACTTTTGATGTCACTAAATGTGAAGAAATTTTCAATTTGTTAGTTAAAGATGGTCAAATTTTAGCACCTCCAAGTGCTAAATTACCACCATTAGAACAACGACAAAAAATAGGTTTTTGTAAATTTCATAAATATCTTGGTCACACAACCTCTCTATATTTTCTTTTCAGGGATCTCGTTTAGAAATCGTTGCAAGAAGGTAGACTGAAATTTGCTGCCAGAAAAATGAAGATTGACGCTGACCCTCTTACGCAAGAGGAAACCTTGTTTCTCAATCCTGTCAACATTAACATGGTGGAAATTACTGAGTTTCCTAATGATGATATGGTCGAGAAGGGTACTAGATAAAGTCTTGATGTCGACTTAGTTGATGTGTACCCAAGGCCTGAGGAAGACCTGCTGGAATTTCTCTACCGTTGTAAGAGCAAGGATTCACAAGCTTGTTTGTTCCCTAAGTGTGGTACTTTGACCGACAAAATAGCTGTTGAGAATTTCCAGAAGCTGCAGTTGGAAAAGGGAAAGAGAAAGCTGTACAGTCAGAGGTTTCCTACACCAAGGGACCCAAGAAAATCTGTGGGAAACTCCTAAACCAAACCAAGGGGTTATATTCCTTCAGCAAGTGTTCATAGAAGTACTTAGATCAAGCCTCAAGGGAGAATGGGGGCACCAATTGATGGTGATATTTCTAGATATCCAAATAAAGGAAAGACGGTTGTTAGCTATCGACACAAGTTTAAGTCCGAGAGGAAAAGCCACATTTCTGAAAACTACATGGGAAAAATCCCATGACTCGTACCCAATGGAGACGCTTTCAGCATGGATAACAAGCTGAGAGACAAGCTGCTGCTGGGCAAATTGCTGCTAACAAATCAGGGAACCAGAAGCAGTACAAGGTGAAGGTCGATTGTGCTGCTAAAGAACGAATCAAAGAGTTCATGAATCGACCAAATGCCAAGTGTTCTGAAGAGGCCACAAACGACTTTAAGTTTGATTCTGAAGAGAGTCTAGACAATTTAGTCAATGTGGTATTAATTCTGCCAGGAGAATATGATTGTTTGACTAAAGTGGAAGATTCAACAGATACTAATGATGAGGAGATGGTTTTACACAAGCCAACAAGTTACTTTGTAAAGAATAATGGTTCTGTTGAGAACTAAGATGCATTCTTTGAAAGGCCATATATGTCCATGAAGAGCCATTTGAAGCCTATTTTAATAAGGGTTAAAGTCGAAGGTGTGGCCATCAAAAAGGTGTTGGTAGACTGTGGCGCTACGATGAACATTATGCCACACCATCTACTCAAAAAAATTGGAAAATATAATACCGATGTCAGATCTCCCAACGTGGTCTTGTCAGACTACGAAGGTAGAACTAGAAACACCATGGGTGTAATTCAAGTTGATATCACTGTCGGCTCAGTTACTAGGCCGACTATATTTATGGTGATTCAAGGCAAGCCAAGTTACAACCTCTTGGTAGGGAGGGAATGAATGCTCATCATAGGAGCCTTGCCATCTTCTATGCACCAGCGTTTGGTGATATGGAGACAAGATTGCATAGTAGAGAATATTGAAGCTGACCAGGGGTATTTCATGGCTGATGTGAATAATGTCGGCAAAAAGAATTTTGACAGGAAATTAGCTAACATTTCTCCATGTCAACCTACTGAAGATGTGTATGCCAACCTGGATGAAGAATTTGTTTCATTGGAGCTGCATGAAAACCATGGTTTTATGTGGGATGTGGAACCTCTTGAGGATTCGTATTGTGAAAATCAACCGATAGGCTGGGGAGACATCAATGATAATGATGTCTAAGCTAGAAGCTTTAAAAAGGATTTCGTGTATATTACCGAAAATAAGGTAAATTTGGCGCTAGACGGTGAAGAAAATATGGCTGTCGAAGCCAATAAAATTTAAATTTTGGATGAAAAAATTAATTTAGCTATTGAGCCAAAGCCACCAGATAAAAAAGAAATGGTCGAAGAAAACATTGATAGGCAACGTCTAGATTGCATATATGACGATGAGCCCTTAGGCTTTGAGAAGGATCTTATGTCGCCAAAAAAGATGCAACCACAAAACCATTTGGAAGAAGTAGATCTTGGCGAAAATGGTGGAAAAAGACCAACATATATCAACGCCAATAACAACCAAAGTTTGAAGTCTGAGGTAATATCTTTATTAAAATAATTTAAAGATTGTTTTGCTTGGGACTATAATGAAAGGCTAGGTTTAAGCAGGGATTTGGTCGAATTAAAATTTCCAATAAAAGCTGGGAAGAAGCTAGTGAAGCAGACGCCCAGACGCTTCGCTCCAGCAATAATATCAAAAATTAAAGAGGAGATAGAGAGACTCCTCAAAAGCAGATTCATAAGATCTGCAAGGTATGTCGATTGGTTGGTAAATATAGTGTCAGTAATTAAGAAAAATGGAAAGCTAAGAGTGTGCATCGATTTTAGAGATTTAAATGTTGCCACTCCTAAAGATGAATATGTTATGCCTGTAGTAGAAATGTTGGTCGACTCTGCTGTTGGTTTTGAATATTTAAGTACGCTTGATGGTTATTCTGGTTATAACCAAATTTTTATTGCAGATGAAGACGTGCCGAAGACGGTGTTCCATTGCCCAGGGGAACTAGGAACCTATGTATGGGTTGTCATGCCATTCGGCTTGAAAAATGCCGGAGCGACATATCAAAGGGTAATGAATTCTATGTTCCATGATTTTATTGAAATTTCATGCAAATTTATATTTATGATATTGTAATAAAATCGAACAGCAAACCGACTCATCTGCAACACCTTCGAAAGGCTTTTGAAAGGATGAGGAAATATGGATTAAAAATGAATCCATTAAAATGTACTTTTTGTGTGCAGACAGATGATTTTATTGGCTTTGTGGTGCATAAAAAGGCATAGAAGTGAATCAAAGCAAGACTAAAGCCATCATGGACGTCAAGCCTTCGTCGACCAAAAAATAAATTCGGTCTTTGTTGGGCAAAATAAGTTTCCTAAGGAGGTTCATATCCAACTTAAGTGGCAAAGCCAAAGTGTTTTCACCACTACTTCACTGAAGAATGAGGATTTCGCCTAGCAAGGGGAGCATCAAGAAGCGTTCGACAAAATCAAATAATACCTAGTGAAGCCTCCAATATTGGAACCTCCTTTAGACATAGGCCTATGAGGTTATATATTACAGCCTCAGATTTGACTATAGGAAATATGTTAGTCCAAGAGGACAGAAAAGGTGTCGAGAGACCTGTGTGTTATGTTAGTCGAATGCTTAATGATCCTAAAACTAGGTATAGTGATATAGAAAAACTATGCCTATGCTTGTATTTCTCTTGTATTAAATTAAATCAAATATATAAAACCTGTTGATGTGTATATGTCTTCTCATTTTGATATTATTAAACACGTGTTGTTTAAACCAAATTTACATATTCTAATTGGTAAATGGGCTTTATAATTAATAGATATTCTTTGACTTATGTGCCCTTAAAAACAATGAAAGGAAAATTAGTGGCAGATTTCCTTGTCGACCACTCAATGGTCGATATGCCCCAGAACTACGTAGATTTAGTTCCATGGAAATTATACTTTGACGGTTCTAGCCATAAAATGGAGCTGGAATAGGAGGAATTATAATTTCTCCCTGTGGAATTCCAGCAGAGTTCAAGTATAGAATTGACGACACATGTACAAATAATGAAGAAAAATACGAGTCTTTAATAACAGGACTTGAACTACTGCTAGAATTGGGGGCAAGGAACGTCGAAATAATAAGAGATTTTGAATTGGTGATTAAACAAGTATCAAAGGAATACAAATGTGTTAAGGAAAACTTAATCATGTATTTTGTGATCACCATTAAATTACTCAAGCAAATTGAGCAAGTGAATATTCGACATATACCGCGAAGAGAAAATCAAGAGGCTAATGACTTAGCACAAGAAGCTCCAGGATATAAGAAAGACCAAAATGAAGAACATATTCAGGTAAGAAAGAAGGTTCGAACAACTTTGTTATCTCCATCAGACTTGTCAATTATAAAGTTAGGGGTTGTAGATGCTGAAAATTTTCAAATTATAAATGTTGACAATGGGAAAGAAAATGACTGGTGAAAGCCATTGGTCGACTATCTGTGTATCCCTATGGGGTCGACAGTCGTAAGATCAAATATCTTTCCCTCAGTTATGTCTTGATAGAAAATGAATTATTTAAGAAAACTGATGAAGGAGTATTGCTTAAATGCCTTGGGGAAAGTGAGGTATATGTAGCAGTGTCAAGTGTGCATACTGGAGCATGTGGTGCACATCAAGCTGGACACAAAATGAAATTTATTTTGGTACGTTCAGGTGTCTATTGGCCTTCAATGTTGAAAGATTGCATTGAATTTTCTAAAGGTTGCCAAGAATGCCAAATGCATGAGAGCGTACAACATGTTCCTACAAGTGAATTACATGTAATTGTAAAACCTTGGCCATTCAGAGGATGGGCATTGGATGTGATTGGAGAAATAAAACTAGCTTCATCAAAACAACAAAGGTACATTATATTCGACAGTGATTATTTTACAAAATGGGTCGAGGCGGTAGCCTTAACAAATGTCCACCAGGAAGCTGTTATTGATTTTATACAAAATCACTCATGTGTTTGTTTGGGATTCTAGAGACTATTACAACCGACCAAGGATCAGTGTTTACTGAACGATAAATACAAGAATTTACGCAAGAAGTTAGAATTAAGTTGTTAACTTCTACTCCTTACTATGCTCATGAAAATTCCCAAGTCGAAGCTTCCAATAAAGTAATAATTAGCCTAATTAAGAAACATGTAGGAAAGAATCCAAGGAATTGGCATTAAACACTAGATCAAGCCTTATGGGCATGTAGAACTTCCCCAAAGGAAGCAACATGAACTACTCCGTTCTGACTTGCATATGGGCATGATGTAGTGTTACTAGTAGAGATACATGTTCAATCAGTGAGAATCCAAAGACAACATGAAATAC
Organism: Vicia sativa; assembly: GCA_021764765.1. Lineage (NCBI taxonomy): Eukaryota > Viridiplantae > Streptophyta > Magnoliopsida > Fabales > Fabaceae > Vicia > Vicia sativa. The sequence goes on from CM038794.1 coordinate 64,525,732, forward strand.
CATCTAAAGATTACTGGAATATGATGGCAGACAAGCTCGTCGACTTAGATGAAGAAAGGATGTTAGCCCTCGATTCGTTAAGGAGACAGAAAGAAAGAGTTTCCAGAGCTTATAATAAAAAGGTAAAAGATAAGGTATTTGATGTCGATGATTTAGTTTGGAAAGTGATATTACCTATGGACAGAAATGATAGAGTCTTAGGAAAGTGGTCCCCAAATTGGGAAGGACCTTTTAAGGTGATACAAGTTTTTTCCAATAATGCCTATGAACTTGAAGAATTAGCCCTAGATCGACAGATCTTAAGGGTAAATGGTAAATATTTGAAGAAGTATAAGCCTATTCTTCAATAAGTCAAAATTTCGATAGAATAAGTATTTTTCGAACAAATAAGCTGGAGAAAGTATGTTTGAAACCAGCAAATTAAGAAGCATGCATAAGGTGTGTGCAACTGAGAGAGATATATAAGGCAGAAAAAGAAAAGTATTACATTAAAAAGTTGCTTAAAGCCATTGTTCAAATATTTCATAGAAAAAAAATCACGGGATGACTCCTGCAATGATTAAAAGTATTTGAATTTGTTTTGAAAGACCGCAAATCCCCTTGGAGGCGTACAGTATGATTGTAAAAGTTTTCTTCTTGAGCTTTAAGTACTGCAATCACCATTTCGAAAAAATAGATTACATTGTTCACGGCCACAACGTCCAAGGTAATCTTATTGACCTGCGCTTGAGAAGGGTTGATAATTTTAGTAATCTCTTCCTCTTGCGCGATAACGGTTTCCAATTCCTTGTTCATAATAGTAATTTGGGTGCGCATTTCAGCAACTCTTTTCTATTTACGGCTCAGTTCTTTCTGTTTCTCTTCAATCATGGCCATTATCTCAGTGATTTCTGTGTTGGATTAGAATGAAGAAATTGAGGAAACTCAGGATTCAAAGCATAAGTACGAATTTTAGTCATTAAATTCTTGACTTTGGTTGCCTCAGGCCCTAGTTTTTCATTATTAGCTCGAGATTGGTCGGAGTCAGAAGAAAGAGTATGAGAGCTCACGAAGCTACGCAACCTAGCTATTGCTTCTAGAGCGGAAGGCTCAATCACCATTTGTATTGAAGGTGTAGATGAGTCGACTTTCTTTTTGTTAGAAGAAATTTGATATGTAACTTCAGGAGAAGGAAAGTTTTGGGAAGTGGTGGCATTTTTATTTGCCTCTGATCTGCAGGGAATTTGAAAAACTAGAGTCAGAGCTAGTCGAACAAGAACCCTTATGTTTGGCAGGACTAGTGACTGAGTCAGAGTCACTAAGAGTAGCTGGAACAGTCAGATCAATGAACTCACCAGCGGCAATGTCGAGATTCTCATGATGGTGAGGAGAAGAAGCCCCTGACACCGGAGTATAGTCGACCACACTTTATTGTTGGCCAGAAGCATCAACCTAAAGAAAACAAGAAAAGATATTAATGAGAAAAATTCAATAGATAGAAAGAAGCTAAAGTAGAATTAACAAGTACCTGTGTCGATGGATCGAGATCGACAGTCACTTATTTCTCAGTAGAAGCAACAACAGTGCCTCCAACTGGATCTTGAACTTTATCAGCGCTGGGGAAACGAGATGGAATGACAATGGATGTGTTTACCACTATGATGGCAGCACCTAGATCTACTTCAGGTTCTTCATCCATAATCACTTTTCTTCTCTTTTTTGCTTTTGTTGTCTGATCCCCAAGTGGACCTGAAGTTCCAACGGTGTTGGAAGCAAGAAGTGGATCGACATTGTCTAGTCTTACCACTTGGCAGCAGCATTTGAGCCGACCTTTTCATCAGGGTTTTGGCTCACATGTGCCTTTTCTTTCTTTTTCTTTTTTGCTACCTTGTCTTCAGTAGAGGAATCCTTCTTCCTCTTATGGCTTTTGGATTTGAGGGTGTGTTGAGGGAACTAGACATCAGGCGATGACTAAGTTTGAGAAAGGAAGATATAAGTTAAAGTTATTGTTTTAGTCGAAAATGAAAAAGTAAGTCGATAAGACATACCTCAGTCCTCTTAATAGTTTGGTGCTTATCCTTCTTGAAACTTTTGGATTGGTCAGAGGGAGCAGTCAAACCGCTAAGCGTTTTTGACTCTGGTAGACAAGAGAAACATTAGTAACATCTTAAGCCATAAAAAGAATGGAAACAATAGGAAGTATACAAATACACCTACAGAAGAATCAGTTTTCTTAATTGAAGAGGAAATGAGTTCATTGTCGGAGGGTGTGTGGTCAGGAATAATCTGCAAAAAGTATTGGTCAAGTTAGAAGTTCCAAATCAGAAAAGATAATTGGCAAAAGTTTGAAGTCGAACCTTTGTCGTTGAAGGGAAAGTTTGGTCGACAGGAAATTTCTTTGGTTCTACCTAAATAGGGAGGGCTAAAAGAAAAAATGGCAAATTCAAATAAATAGAAAAGGAGAAATGGAAAAGAAATCAAGCTTTCGAGAGGCTGTTACCATATGGTACGACAACAAGCTCTCTGAAATATTGAGGGGAAATATGTAGAAAGCCTGGGCAGTTTTCTAACCAATACTTCGTAGGCACCACCCTTTCAGCTTTTTTCTTATAAGCATTTTGCACGTTCGACCAAGAGCTATACCACCAGTCCGGGATAGGCGGGCGAAAAGCCAAAGCATGGGGCTATTTTGTAAAGGAGGAAATTTGATATTTCCAAAATGAAGTGCGTAAAGATATTTGTCTTTCCCGTGACCAAGAATTTTCAATTTTGGGATCTTATCGGTTACCTTCTCCTTTAACTCTTGGGCTGCGTCAGAAATGGTCCGACGAAGGTTAGTGGATAGATACACCAAGTTAAAGTATTGCTAGAAAGCTTGGATCTGCTTGATGTTAGTAGCCTTAAATTTGGTCGGTTTACCCTGCAAACAATCAAAAGTTGTAGTTAGTTTAGTCAATTTTGTGTCAGGATCACCAATGAATGTATCAAAATATATTTGCCACCTAGTTTCAAACTCTTTGGTGCAGTACAATGTTGGTTGAAAAGGAGTGAGAGTGAGCCTAGGTCTTTTTGCCTAGAGGCTTTCAACATCTTCTTTTATAATTTCGAAAGGTTATTCAGTTGTGATGTCGATCAGCAGCTTGTATGAATGTAATAAAGAATTAGGATGAGTTGAAAAAGCCCAAACTGACGAGCCACCAAGTTAGGCTGATAAGCAATAAAGCCTGGGTTTGGGCCGGCAATCATAGAAGATAGGAATTGGGGAGTCAAAAAATGTCTCTAGGTAATTAAAGTGTTGGCCTTATCTTCATCAGTTGTAGGAGGGAAAGCCCTAGTAAACCATCAGGGCCATCTTGTCTATCATAGAATGGGGCCATAAAAGGTTCAAAATTGACTCGTGTCAACATGATGTTGAACATCAATTTGAAAACTTTGACATTTGGAGAACCCTTGTCGATGGGCATCAATGGAAGAAGGCGTTGCCAAACAACATGATTTTGAGTTGGAGGGCATGCTACCTTTCTATTTCTGTAGGGACTGATATCTTGAGAAAAAGCGAGACCTTTCTATTTCTGGAGGGCAAATAAGAAAATTGCTTGGCCACCTGCATAGACCTGGAGCAGAAAATAAAGCGAGACAACCACAAAGTTAAAAGCGCCACGTGCTCCTCAACAGTTATAGGGCCAGATCTTTTAGCATGATGGTCGACAAAGTTGTTGTAGGTAGGTTTGCAAGCCTCACCCACGTCGAACTTTAAAGGCACAGAAGCAATTTCCCTATAGTTAAATACCTTGCCAAATGGTTTCAGCCATGTGATATCAACAACTTTGAACAAGGTGGGAGTAATCATACCATATTTTGTATGGAAAGTGTTGGTCGACTCCTCCCAAAAAAGAATGGTAGCCAATAGCATTCCACAAGAATAAGGTTGGCTACAACGAGAAATTCCAATAAAGTATAAATGCCTAATTATTTCCATTGATCGTCTTTTTCTGTTTCTAAACATGCCATCCAAGCACTAAATTTAGGGCAATTTAATGGTGAGGTTGTTCTAAAATTTCGATCTACGTATTGAAGCAAAATGGGTTCTAAAGAAGAAACTATTGGTTTGGTGACATTACTAGTAAGAAAAAAATGCCTCTTTGTCATTTACGGAAATCTCTGAAGGTGTGTATGCAGGAAGTGGACCTAGAAATGCTAGAGGTTTTTCTTTAAGAGAAAAAGGAATAAATACCTGGGATTTCCAGATTTTGGCTTTCTCTTCAGCGAATGGAGGTTCTGGAATGTACTCTTTGTTTACGACGAGGCGTAGTTGAAGGACTGTTGCAGGAGAAGAATTTTGGTTGTTAGTGCCTGCCATTAGAGGGAATGAAAGAGATTGAAGACGATGAACAAAAGAGAAAGTTTGTGTTTTTTTCATTTTTTGAAACGAATGAGTTTGAGAGAGAGCGGGAAAGAAAGTGAAAAATTGGGAGAGAAATGGTTTTTATAAACCCTAAAAAGAAAGAAATAATGGGGAAAACTTTTGTGATTTCCTAGATTCAGATCGTGTCACTTCTGCAGACATGTGGAGCAAGATCAAAGTGGGTTAGTGGGCCACGTCTCCCACTGAAAAATGCAATGATGGAAAACATTAATGCTGCATATCTCGAGAATCAAAAGCGTGATAGGATACCATAATGACATGACATCACGGTAAAAGAGGAAGAGTAATGTCCACTAAAAAAGAAGTGGGGACGATTTGGTCGATGAGTAAGGGTCAAAACTTCAAAGATGCCATTATCTCATATGAGTCGAACTTGAAAATGGCATCTCTGGGGGGAATTTTGTTACCTTAAAAAATCTTAAGGTATTCAAGCACGTGTGGTAAATCAAGATATTCCCATAAGCTAAGGGTAATCTTCTAAAATAAGGGCTTTTAGGAAATCGAAGCCAAAGTGTTTGGAATTCAGCTTTGTCCAACTTAAGACAAATGTTAGGCCAAAATGTTTAAATTGGGACTTATCGACCATAATGAGAAAAGATGACAAATGATAACATATGTGGAAATTGTTTTGGTTGACCAAAGAATGAAGGTGTTATACCCCAAAATTTTCCCTCCTACTTCTCAAGACAATCCACCACTCCATACTCAAAGATTCCACAAGGGTGGATCAGACAAACCCTCTCCTAAGCAATCAATCCAAACTAGGGTTTTGCTTTTGTCAAGACAAGATAGATTTCCAATGCTTCAAGTGGTAATCATACTTCATCATATGCCTCAAGGGATCACCATGTCAAATTTCAAGCCTTATAAGTCAAGATTGCTCATGCAATTGCTCAGATGGTTTAAAATCAGTTGTATTGGACAAAAAGTCAAATATGGTCAACATACAGTCAAACTTCATAATTTTTGGTCAACATCAATATTTTGAAGTAATATTCAGCATTTGATCAAGGGTTGACCATGATTCATCAAGAAAAGTCAAGATTTGATCAAAAGTCAAAATTTCTAAACTAGGGTTATTTAGACAAAAGTCAACAGAACTTTGACCAGGCATAACTTTCACATACTTTATCATAAATTTTTACACCAAAGCTCATTTTGAAGATAATTCAATTCTCTACAACTTCATGTCTCACAAGTTTGGGCTGAAAATGCTTCATTTGGAAGTTATGGGTCAACACATTACTGGTCCTTTTAAAAAGTCAACAAAAAGTCATGTTTTTGAAAAGAAGGGTTCATGAGCATGGAAACTTCAATGAAGATGAAACCAAAAGGTATGTTTAGAAGATATCTGGAGCTTTCTGAAAAATCCAAGAACACCCAAAAATGTTAAAAATTGAGAAAGATACAAGTTGTGCAAGTTGAGCATTTTTGAGGAGGTGCATGAAGGGAAATACTTAGCAAAAGCAAATATTTTTCAAATGGGCCTAAAATTTTATGATCGAAACTTGATTATAAGATTATCCATGACCTCTATGCTGCATGCCACGCCTCTTATCTTTTTTTATTTTAATTAAATGGCTTAAATTCAAATTTAATTAAATAAAATACAAAGATAATTATTAATGCAAGATGGGCTTGATTTGTGCATGTCTTGAGGACCAAGGAAGCCCAAAAGAGTTGTCAATTTCGTGCAAGAAGATTAAGAGAAAGATTGAGCCAAATTTGGAAAGATTTCATTCATATGTCCAATCAAATATTCTCCATTTAAAGAAAATATTTTCTCTTAAAGCCTTGACCTATTTCCACTCCTCTATATATACTTAACATCTTCACAAGACAAAGGGGGATTTTTGCCAGCTTCTTACATGAAACCCTTGCCTCCACAATAACCCTAAAAATCCTCAAAAATTCAAGAAGTTGGCAAAATCGTGTTTCAAGTTGCAGCCACTTTCCATTCGTTTCATTCATTTATTCGTGTTCCTGAAGGTCCTAGGAGTCCATACCAATACTCATACGAGTTCAAAACATCCAGAACTGTCCTCATAAGGTTGCTCCGGTTTGGTAAAGTGTTGGATTTCAAATCCTTGATTGAAACGATACAAATTGTATTCATGCATTTATACATGTTTATTATGTTATTCTGAAACGATTTCATGCATTAGTTTCAAAATTTGCTGCAGGAACAGAAGAACACCATGGCTAAGGCACGAAGCTCTCAAGCTTTTGTATCCATAGTTATAGGACATTACAGGCTACAATAACGTTAGATTTAGATTCAGGGGGTGATTTCATGTTGGTCTGGGTTATTCTCTTTCGTTTTTTATTTGATTTTGCGGGTTTGGATATTTGGATGACCTGATCGGTTTACCTTTCTGGATCTCCCTAACGATCCCCATCCTCCGAAGCCCCAGCATCCTCCGAGATCAAGCTCCGACGCCAGATCCTCTAGAAGCTCCAGCTTCTGGACGTCCCTAGCACCAGATCCTCCAGAAGCTCCAGCTTTTGGATGTCCCCAACGCCAGAAATCTCCAAAAGCTCCAACTTCTAGGCCCTTTCAGAAGTTTCACCTCCAGATGCTTTAGCTTCCGGACACCCTCAGAAAGATCCTATCAAGAAACTCCAGTTTTTGGATGCCCAAGGCGCGCCACTCACAGAAGGCTTGGCTTCTGTGCCAGCTTCCGTTAGAAGCTTTGATGGAAACTCCTTTCTTATTGTTAGTGTTTTTAAGTTGGCATTAATTTTGGTAAAACTAGGCTTTAGTAATGTCATGATGGATGTCATGACATTCAGAGATTGAAGATAAATCCTACCTGCTAAGGATGTTAAAAGACACCAGAATCGAAGCTAAAGTTAGGCCGAAATTCGCAGAAATCGTCGATGTCATAAATGTATGTTATGACATTCAGGTGACATTCTATTCTCAGTAACTGCTTGTTCCTAGATTTTTCGTAGTTTGTTGAGTCGCTAAATATTATTTTTCCGTTATTAGAAAGCATGCTCACGTGGCTGCTAGGTTAATCTTAATTAAACCTAAATTGGTTGTTGAAAAGAGCATGTTTTTAGGATTAAATTAAGTGAACCCTAACTATATGGAAGCCCAAAAATGAAGTTTCGTGGATCGCTTCTATAAAAGGAATTCAACCTTACAACCGTGTTGCGCCTTTGAATGTATTGAAGAGATAGCGCTTATTTTTGTGTACTATTAGGATTTGTAACAATTGGTATTATGTAATTCTAGTTTCTTCTTGTGAGCCAAGCAACTATCAATTGATAAGTGCATGGACTAGGATTTGTTGTAAGGGTAGTTTATCACTCAAAGCTTTAAAGCACGAGTGTTTGTCTCTTGATTGTAAGTTTTGAAGCGAGATCAAGATAGTTTATTGAAGTGTGTCTTCACAATTCAACTAGTTAATAGGTTAATATCATCGAATTGAGGGGAGTGAGTAGGTACTGATCTAAGTAGGACTTAGGTTGAAGTTGCATTGGGTAGGTTTTAAGTGAAGGAGATAAACCGTGGTTTATTCCTAATTAATTCTACTAATAGTGAATTTCCTCCCCGGCTTGGTAGCCCCTGATGTAGGTGTAGTTAGACACCGAACTGGTAAACAACTTATTGTGTTCTTTATCGTTATTTATATTTACCGTAAATTGTTAACAGAGTGTCGAGCAAGTGTCATAACATTCTCTCGGACATCACGATCCGCCGCTGTGAATTTCAATTGGCATCGAAGGGCACCTCGCTTGTTATTTCGGGTGAGATCTAGGGATAATAGTTTCCGCGAATGGATAAGGAAGGAGGATTTGGAGGAAGACCACCTATTCGATGGGTCTAATTATGATTACGAGAAGCCTCGTATGGTTGCCTTCTTAAGATCAGTAGACATTAAAGCATGGAGAGCTGCTGATAAAGGATGGAAACATCCCACCAAGCTTGAGAAAGATGGGACTACTATCTTGAAACCTGAGGAGGAATGGAGCAAAGAGGAAGAAGAGCTAGCTCTAGGGAACTCTAAAGCATTGAATGCTCTGTTCAATGGTATTGACAGGAACATCTTCAGACTGGTCCATTAATGTGAGCTGGCCAAGGATGTTTGGGACACTCTCAAAACTACTCACGAGGGGACATCCAAGGTGAAGATGTCAAGACTTCAGATGCTCACTACAAAATTTGAGAATTTGAAGATGAAGGAAGATGAGAATATTCATGAATTTCACATGAATATTTTGGAAATTGCCAATGCCTCAGGAGCACTTGGTGAAAAGATGTCAAGAGAAGTCGTGAGAAAGATTCTCAGATCCTTGCCTAAGAGATTTGCAATGAAAGTCACGCAATAGAGGAGGCTCAAGACATCAAGACCTTGAAGGTTGAAGAACTTATTGGATCTCTTATGACTTTGAGATGGGAATCATGAACTCATTGACAAGAAAACAAGAGCATAGCACTTGTATCCAATATCAAGAGGGATGCAAGGTGGAAGATGAAGAGAAGATATCGCTATAGCCATGCTTGGAAGACAATTCAACAAACCGGTCAGGAGGATCGATCCAAAGTCAAGGTCAAATGTCAAGGACATTGCATCTGACCTCAGCAGATCTTATGACTCAAAGCAGAAGATCCAAGTCAGAGGAAAAAGGAAGTCAAGGAAGTAAAGTCCAATGTCATGAATGTGAAGGATTTGGACATATTAGAGCTGAATGTCCCACCTTTCTAAAGAAACAAAAGAAAGGAATGGTCACACTTGGTCCGATGGTGATTCGTGAAGTGAATCGAGGAAGAAGGTGCCAAATTTGTCATCGCTTCTCTCGGAGTGTACAACTCTGATATGGATTCTAGTGATGAGGAAGTGACATTTGAAGATCTTGCTGAAAACTACAGGAAGCTGTGTATAAAAAATGGTGAAGCTTGTCAACAAAATGAGGAATAGAAAAAGCTAATTGAGAAGTTGGAAGCTGAGAATGTGAAGTTGGAGGCTGAGAAAAAGGAGAACATACCACTATAAATCACCTAAATAGTGATATTGTAATGTTGAACTCAAACTTGATCGATGTCTAAATCTATCAAAATGTTGACATCCGCATCGATAAGTTGAAGAAATACTTCACTTGGACAAACCGCAGGAAATAAGCATGGTCTAGGATATGTGGCTGAAAAGAAACCTATTGGTGACATCAAGAAGAAGAGACATAGGAAAACAATGTCAAAGGGTGTCACAACCCAAAACAGAAATGTGTCCGCTCAGTATGTGGCTGCAAAGAGATTGCTAATAACCGTGAATGGAACAAACCCGGAAGTCAATGACAAAGAAGATGGCATACTACAAGTCGTGAATAGGTCTACCTGTGGTATGTGGAGACTAAGAAGTTTGTCAATAACAAAAGGAAGAATGCACCTAATAGACCATGTCAAAGCAGATGTCACAACATTGGGTGCAACATCAAAATCATAGAAACATGAACAAAAAGTTTCAAAGATGGAGGTGTCATTATTGTGGAAGGTTTGGTCACATAAAATCTTTTTGCTACAGGCTACATGGATATCCTAATCAAGGGTCTTATGTGAAGCCTAAAACCAACAGGTATCATACTCTCAACAAAGGAAGAAGAAGATCTGCTCGTAGCTAACACTCTCTTAGTGTGTCTACCAAGAAAGATTGGTACTTTGACAAGGTGTTCCAAGCACATGACTGGAGACAAGAATCTTCTCAATGATGTTAAGCATCATTCTACCAGCTTTGTTACTTTTGGAGATGGAGCTAAAGGAGAAATCAAAGGCATTGGAAACTCAAACTGGTCTGGAGTTCCAAGCCTAAATGGAGTATTGCTGGTAAAAGGTTTGACTGCAAATCTCATTAGCATAAGTCAGCTATGTGATATGGGATTCACAAATACCACTAAGTCTAAATGTCTTGTAATCAATGGTGATCAAGTAGTGATTATGAGAGGAGTCAGATCAAAGGACAATTGCTACAAGTGGGAATCTGAGAGCACCACTCTGTCCTCTATGAGTTCTACAAACAAAGATGAAGAGGAAGTAAAGTTGTGGCAACAAGTATCTGGTCATCCACACCTCAGAGGAATGAAAAGGATCAGCAGTTCCATAGGGGGAGTCAGAAGGATACCAAGATTGTTCATAGACAAAAGGAGAATCTGTGGTAAGTATAAGGCTGGACAGGAAATCAGAATGTCACTCTCAATGTCTAGACATCTGACCACTGTTAAAGTACTGAAGCAAAGTACTAGGATCTGGCATGAAAGGATAACCAAGTATCTTATTGTCAAAGGATACATGAGAGGAGTCTTGGATGAAACCCTCTCTGTCAGAGGGAAAAAGATCATGGTGGCATCCATCTATGTTAATAACATAGTATCTGGAGGAATGTTAGACACATTGATGAAAGGCTCAACACTTCTTTCACAGAGCAAGTATGCAAGGAATTATGTCAAGAAGCTTGGACTGAATAATGGCAGCCACACTAGGACTCTCACCCCTCCACATTTGAAGTTGTCCAAGAAAAACAGTGGAGAAAGTGTTGATCAAAACTTGGGTAAAAGTCCTGTGGATGGATGTTCCTTCTTGAGAAACAATTTCATGTTTTGGATCAGCAAGGAGCAAAACTGTTTAACTTTATACAATGTTAAAGTTGAATACATAGCAACTGGGAGAAACTATTTTAAGATGATCTGGATAAAGCAGATGCTGACTGACCACAATGTCATACAGGATGTCATGACATTGTACTGTGACATTGCTACTAAAGCTCTTGAGAATGGTCAATTTAAGACTTTAAGGGACAAATTGGATAGTTGTCAATTTGAGGAGTTGTAGCAATTAACTGTGCCTACAACAAGGGGTAAAAGGGATTGTTTACTTCAATTATTTATAAGTGGGTTATTTAGGTATTTTCATCCTTATTTTAAGAGATCCAAGAATAGGAAGAGACACCCACATATAATAGTTCCTCTTTTGAAAGTAGTATCACACTTTCTTCATTCAAAAGAAACCCTGAAACCCTTTGCCATTTTCGCTCTCTCTCTCTCAAAAACCATCAGCGAAACATGTCTTCATCATCTCTTCATCTCAAGAATCTGGATCCTTGTCTCCTCCATGGTCGGTTAGAGCAAACACTGGAGCCATGCAAGTCAAGCTCTACAAGTGACACCATCTGCAATGGCCGTGACCCGTAAAAGGTCAAGAAGTTACGCACAAGAAATGCAAGAAGGGCACAAGTATCTCCTCGTAAGACTTCAAGACCATCATCCTCCTGCTCCCCGTAACTAGTAAATAGAGAAGGATCTAGGTCAGTGCATGAGGCCATAGCTAGGATAGTGTCTGATATCCTAAATGAGAATAAGTCTGTGCCTGGGATTTCGGTTCCCGTGAATCATAAGTCTGCTAGCCCTAGCTTAGCAGTTGATCCAGATGTCAATGAGAATGTCAAGACATCCGTGATGATGTTGATTCCCTGTGAAAATGATGTAAATCCTTCTGCTCCAGCTCCTGAAGGATGTAACGATGATAATGTAATTGAATCTCCTGCTGCAAATGTGAATGATATTTCTGATGAGGTTCTTGAGAAATCTTCAGATCATAGTGCCTTTGATAAACCTCCTCCGCGCCTCGCCGACAACATATCCGATAGTATTCTTGAAGATACTCCGAGAAGAACACCAATCGTAATATGGTTTCTCATATCATCAATCTAGATGAGGAGTTTTCGATAATGACCTCATAGCCAAGGTTAATCCCAAGATTGCTAGAAGGGTAATGAATAGGAAAGGGAAGAAAAGTGTTGTTCAAAGCTCGCTCATGAGAAGAATGTCAAGTTTGTCGCAAGACCTAGGACCGAGAGGAAGGTCAGAGAAAACTGTAAGGGCAACAAGGTTGGAACTTCCAAAGGGAAGGACAAAGTCAAAATGTTAGTGATACCCCTAAAGCAAAGAGCACTTCAATTGTAAGGAAAAGGAAAGTACCGAGCCCCCATCGTGATGATTCGACTTTGATGTTAGAGAATGTCTCCGACATTCATTCAAAAAGAAGGTTGTCTCTTAGAAAATGCCCATAGTTCCTAAAGTGCCAATTGACAACATTTTCACCACCTCGAAAATGCTAATAGGTGGAAATATGAGTTTGAAGAGAATTGCACTTGAACGGAACCGCACAAAGATGCTCTTGAATGCAAAGATGTGATTGACCCGATCAAGGAAGTCGGGTTGATGAGAACCTGAGTGAAGTTCTCAAATTGTTATGAAGGTCCGTGAAGGAGTTTATTGTGAACTCAAATGGTTGTGCTGATGGAAGATCAGCAGATTTTAAGACTGTGTTTGTCAGAGGAAGAAAAGTGAAGTTTTCCCCAAGTGTAATCAACAAGTACTTGGGGAGATCAGATGAGGCTCAACCTGAGCTTGAAGAAACTGACAATCAAGTATGTCGATACCATCGCCAAGGGTAAAACATTGGCCTTTGAAGGAAAGTCGCTAGCAAATTAAGTGTCAAATTTGCTATTCTACACAAGATTGTGCAGCCAACTGGTTCCTACGAATCACAAGTCAACCATCTCCATTGGTCTGGGGAGGTTCATTTTTGTTGTTGGAACAAAAGCAAAATTTGACTATGGAAGCTACATTTTGATCAGATCCTTAAACATGCTGATAGTTATGCTATAAAAGGACCAATAGCATTTCCATCCCTCTTGTGTGGTATTATAACTGATCAATACCCCAAATTCGTTAATAGAGACTCAGATGTAAAGAGCTCTCGCCTTGGCTTCCACTACAAGCTATTTCAAGGGAAGCATGTTCTCGACATTGTCATGACATCACCGAGACATCAAATGTCAAAGCCAACTCTCGAAGGCGTATGTCAGTTGCTAAAGGAGACCAGAGGGAACTTGAAGCAAGGAAGCAGACTTTGAAGCTCGATCTCTACTCTTGAAAAGAAAAGACATGAGGTTGAGGAAGAAAGGCTTGATGGTGATACTTCGCTGCTCATATGGAGGAAGATGATGATACCACCAAGCTGTCGACAAAGAAGGCTCAAGATGTGTTATTTCACGCGCTTCTTCGGAGAAGAAAGCACTGAAGTTGTTGCCCCTGTTGCTCCGATGTTGTTCGTCAATTGTTTCGCTTTCTTGTTCTTGTATTTTCCCAATTTTGTTTGAATGTTTGTAATCCTTTATTGATGATTTGTAATGTCCTATGTAAATGTACCGAAACAATGCTGGTACTTAATTATAAGTTGATTGTGTTTCCTTTGGCCCTTTATGGCTAAAAAGGGGGAGAAGAATCACTGTGTGTGACAGTGGCTGGGAATTTTGGGAACTTGTAAGGCCTGTTTAAAATTTATATGTGGGCAATTGTGGGAATTGTGGGATTTCTGTATGGGTAGAATTTATCTTATCTCTAGGTTCTAGTTTATTTAAGCTTAGAACTAGTTTGTCTTCTGCTGCATATGTACTCGATAGTTAAGTAGTTTTAGCCAAAATGTGCCAAAGGGGAGTTTGTGTGTTTTAAGTTGGCATTAATTTTGGTAAAACTAGGTTTTAGCAATGTCATGATGGATGTCATGACATTCGAGATTGAAGATAAATCCACCGCTAAGGATGTTAAAAGACACCGTAACTCGAAGCTAAAGTTGTAGCTGAAATTTCAAGTCATCGATGTCATAACAGATGTTATGACATTCAAGGTGACATTCGCTCGCAGAACTGCTTGTTCCCTAGATTTTTCGTGAAGTTTGTTGAGTGCTAAATATTGTTTTTCGTTATTAGAAAGCATGCTCACGTGGTGCTAGGTTAATCTTAATTAAACCTAAATTCGCTGTTGAAAAGAGCATGTTTTTAGGATTAAATTATGAACCCTAGCTATCTTTATCGAAGCCCAAACGAAGTTTCGTGGATCGCTTCTATAAAAGGAATTCAACCCTTACAACCGTGTTGCCTTTGAATGTATTGAAGAGATAGCAGCTTGTTTTTGTGTACCGTTAGGATTTGTAACATTGGTATTGTGTAATTTAGTTTTCTTGTGAGCCAAGCAACTATCAATTGATAAATGCATTGGACTAGGATTTGTTGTAAGGGTAGTTTATCACCAAAGCTTTAAAGCACGAGTGTTTGTCTCTTGATTGTAAGCTTTGAAGAGAGATCAAGATAGTTTATTGAAGTGTGTCTTCACAATTCAATTAGTCAATAGGTTGATATCACCGCTGTGATTGAGGGGAGTGAGTAGGTACTGTGATCTAAGTAGGACTTAGGTTGAAGTTGCATTGGGTGGTTTTAAGTGAAGGAGATAAACCGGTGGTTTATTCTCGAATTAATTCTACTAATAGTGAATTTCCTCCCGGCTTGGTAGCCCCGATGTAGGTGTAGTTAGACACCGAACTGGTAAACAACTTATTGTGTTCTTTACTGTTATTTATATTTACTGTGTAAATTGTTAACAGAGTGTCAGATAGTGTGTCATAACATTCTCTGTGACATCACGTATCTGCTGCCAGGAATTTCACTTATTATTTTATTTTTCTGCTGTTTATTTTCTTTTCTTTAATTATTTCAACTAATTAATTAATTAGTAATTAGGTTAAATAATAAGCTTAATTATGGTTAATTTCTCAAGTAATTATCTCCAAGTTTTTTTAATTAATTAATTTAATTAGTTTAATTTAGGTTAATAATTTAAATTAAATATATTTTATTAATTAAAATCAATTAGAACTAGGATTTTTGTAAGTGTTTTTGTGTTGGCTGTAATTTTTGGTAAAACCAGATTGATATGGCAATGTCCTGAATGATGTCATGACATTCTGGCTTGAAGACAAATTCTGCAGAAGGAATGTTTTACAGTGTAAGGTTTGCATAACACAATGATTATGCTATAATCAGATGTACTAGATTCTGCAAGTTTAATATGCAGGATGTATAATGTCATGACCAATGTTAAGACATCCTGAACTGAATAAGTGATTTATGCAGGTTTTATTTCCTGAGAATTTTTAGGATTCTGTTGGGTTGTTCTGAGCTGGATTGTTAAGTTTAGATCCTATGCTCACGTGGATATTAGGTTAACCTTATTTAACCCTAATTTGTTATGTTGCAAGCCAAAGACCAAGTCCTTAGGTTAACTTTGGTTAATCCTAACTATCTTTGTGGAAGCCCAAGATGAAGTCTCTACTGCTTCTATATTATCTCACTAACCCTGATTGTCTGTGAGGCGCTTTTGGAGAAGAAGAAGAGGACAAATTGTAATGAGCTGTAAAAGTGTTATTAGTATTTCTTGTGAGCCAAGCAATTATCTCTTGATAAGTGCATTGAAGTAGGACTTTTTTGTATGGGAAGTTTTATCACTCAAAGATTTGAAGCACGAGTGTTATGTCTCTTGATTAAAGCTTTGAAGCAAAATCAAGCATGTGTACTGAAGGTTGTCTTCACAATTCTATTAAGTGTTAGTTTATAATCACTGCTGTGATTGAGGGGGAGTGAGTAGGTTCTTAGGTCCAAGTAGGACTTAGATTGAAGTTGCGTTGGGTAGGTCTTAAGTGAAGAAGATAAACTGTTGGTTTATTCCAGAATTAATACCTCTTATAGTGGATTTCCTCCCTGGGTTGGTAGCCCCTAGATGTAGGTGTAGTTACACACTAAACTGGGTTAACAATTGATTGTCTTCTTTACTGCTTTTACTCTATTGTTTAGATTGTTAAAAGGTTTATTAGATACTAGTGTCATAACATTCTATTTGACATCAAGTATTTGTTGCCAGAATTTCAATTGGCATCAGAGCAGGCACCCTGCCTATTTTTTTTCTTTTGGGTGAGATCTAGGGATAGTACTTTCTGGCGCTATGGACAAGGAAGGAGGATTTGGGAGCAAACCACCCATTATGGATGAGTCAAACGATGACTACTGGAAACCCCGTATGGTTGGCTTCTTGAAGTCACTGGATTATAAATCTTGGAGAGTTGCTGACAGAGGATGGAAACATCCTATCAAGATTGAGAAAGAAGAAGAAGAGTTAGCTCTGGGAAACTCTAAAGCATTGAATGCCTTGTTCAATGGAATTGATAGAAACATATTCAGACTAGTACATTAGTGTGTACTGGCCAAGGATGTTTGGGACACTCTCAAAACCACTCATGAGGGTACGTCCAAGGTTAAATAAGTCAAGACTTCGATGCTCAATACCAAATTTGAGAATCGAGAATGAAGGAAGATGAGACCATTCATGAGTTCCACATGAACATTTTGGAAATTTCTAATACTTCAGGAGCCTTGGGAGAGAAGATGTCCAAGAAAACCGGTGAGAAATATTCTCGATCTTTGCCATAAAGGTTTGCAATGAAAGTCACTACTATAGAAGAAGCTCGTGATATTTGGCTTGAAGGTAGATGAACCATTGGTTCCTTCCAGACGCTTGAGATAGAAAAAGCATATCCTTTGTATCTAATGTCAAGAGGAAAGCAAAGAAAGTGATGAAGAGAATCTATCAAGCTATAGTTATGCTTGGAAAACAGCTCAACAAAATCATTAAGAGAATGGACCGAAGCCAAAGTCAAATGTCAAGAACATTTCCCGACACTAGGGTCCTATGACTCAAGCTAAGATCTAAACTTGAAGAAAAGGGCAACCAAAGCAGAGGGATTCAATGTCATGGATGTGAAGGATATGGACACATTTGAATTTCCCACCTTCTAAAGAAACAAAAAAAGGAATGTCTCACATTTGGTGACTCAGAGTGACTCTAAAGAAGAATCACTAAACTGGTTAATGCACTAACGGTGTTTGTAACTTTGACAATGATTCAAGTGATGATGAGATGACATTTGAAGAACTTCACTCTTACAAGAAGTTGTGTATTAGGAGGCCAAGTCCGCCAACAAAATGAGAAGCGATGAAGCTCATAGTGAAGTTGGAGGTGAGAAGAAGGTAGACATTGCAACTATAAGTCACCTCAAAGGTGAAGTTCTCGTGTTGAACTCCAACTGATCGATGACAAAGTCTGTGAATGTTAACAAATGGAACCGATAAATTGGAAGAAATACTTCAGATCGACAAAATGAAATATGTCCGACTAGGATTTGTGGTTGCACAGGAATCTGCTTTTGACATAAAGAAACCTAGGCCTGATAAACAAATGTCAAAACAGATGCCACAACATAAGGCTCAACATCAAGGACAAATAAACATGAAGAGAAAATACAAAAGATGGAGATGTCATTATTGTGGAAGGTTTGGTCACATAAAACCATTCGCTTCGATTATATGGATATCCTAACCAGATCCACAAGTCAAACCTAAGACTAACAGGCACCAAATAATCAAGTGGATGAAAAGACAGCCTCGATAGCTCACACCTCTTAGAGTCTCTCGCCAAATAAGATGGTACTTTGAAAGTGGATGTTCTAAACACATGACTGGAATCAAGAATTCGCTTAGTGATATCAAACCTCACACTACTAGCTATGTCACTTTTGGAGATGAAGCTATAGGAGAAATCAAAGGTGTTGGAAAACTGGACTGTCCTTGAGTTCCAAACTTGGATGGAGTGTTACTGGTAAATGGATTAACTGCTAACCTCATAAGTATCAGCCAACTATGTGATCTACGATTCAAAGTCAACTTCACCAAGTCTGAATGCCTTGTTACAAATGAAAAACAGGAAGTTGTAATGAGAGGAGTCAGATCAAAAGACAACTGCTACTTATGGGAGTCTAAGAACACTAACTACTCTTCTGTGTGCTCCATAGACAAAGAAGAAAAGGAAGTGAAACTGTGGCACCAAAAACTTGGTCATTTACATCTTAGAGGGATGAAAAAGATCATATCCATGGAGGCTGTCAGAGGGATTCTAAAGCTTCAGATTGATGAAGAAAGAGTATGTGGTGAATGTCAGGTTGGGAAGCAAACTAGGATGTCACATCCAAAGACAAGACATCTAACCACTTCCAAGGTCCTAGAGCTTCTACACATGGATTTGATGGGTCCCATGCAGGTAGAAATTCTTGGTGGGAAGAGGTATGCCTATGTTGTTGTGGATGTTTTTTCCAGATACACCTGGATAAACTTCATTAGAGAAAAATCTGATGTGTTTGATGTCTTTAAAGAATTGTGCAAAAGACTTCAAAGAGAAAAGGAAGGCTGCATTGTCAAGATCAGAAGTGATCATGGAAAGGAATTTGAAAATAGTAAGTTTGGTGAGTTCTGCTCTTTAGAAGGAATAAATCACGAGTTCTCATCACCTATAACTCCTCAAGAAATGGAGTCAGGAAAGGAAAATAGAACTATACAGAATCGCTAGGAAATGATACATGCCAAGAAACTTCCTATTCACTTTGGGTTGAAGCTATGAATACAACTGCTATGTTCATAACAGGTCACATTGAGAAAGGGAACATCATCCACCCTGTATGAAATATGGAAAGGGAGAAAGCCTACTGTGAAGTACTTTCATGTCTTTGGGAGCAAATGTTATATCCTGACTGATCGTGAGCAAAGGAGAAAAATGGATCCTAAGAGTGATGAAGGAATATTCTTGGGATACTCTACCAACAGTAGAGCATATAGGGTGTTCAATTCCAAGACCAAAGTTATGATGGAATCTATAAATGTCATTGTTGATGATCATCATGAGGAAGTTAATGTCACATGTGATGTTGAGACATTCTTTCAAACTCACACTCAAGTGTCTGCAAAAGTTGATGACTCTAATCTTATTTCCTCGATTCTCAATCAAAGGCATCTAACAAAGAACCTTCCATCAGAATTCAAAAGATCATCCTAAAGAACTCATCATAGGAGATCCTAACAGTGGAGTCACTACAAGATCTAGAGAAATCATCTCAAACTCTTGCTTTGTGTCCATGATTAAACCAAAGAATGTTAAATAAGCTTTGACTGATGAATATTGGATTGGTGCAATGCAAGATGAATTGAACCAGTTCAAACAACATGAAGTATGGGAATTAGTTCCTAGACCTGAAGGAACAAATATCATTGGCACCAAATGGATATACAAAAACAAGTCTGATGCTGAAGGAATTGTCACCAGGAATAAGGCAAGGCTATTCGCCCAAGGTTACATTCAATTTGAAGGGGTTGACTTTGATGAAACTTTTGCTCTTGTTGCTAGGCTGGAGTCAATTAGACTACTCTTGGGAGTTGCCTGTCTTCTAAAGTTCAAGCTGTTTCAGATGGATGTGAAAAGTGACTTTCTAAATGGGTGCTTAAATGAGGAAGTATATGTGGAACATCCTAAGGGATTTGTGGATCCAAATTGTCCTGATCATGTATACAAATTAAGAAAAGCCCTATATGCGCTAAAACAAGCCCAGAGCTTGGTATGAAAGATAGACAAAATTCCTCACTGACAAAGGATACATGAAAGGAGGATTGGACAAAACTTTGTTTGTGAAGGATGAAGGAGGAAAAATTATGGTTGCTCAAATTTATGTGGACGATATAGTGTTTGGTGGAATGTTAGACAAAATGGTTAAACATTTTGCTGATTAAATGCAAGCTGAATTTGAAATGAGTCTCATGGGAGAATTGACCTATTTTTTTGGGCTACAAGTCACTCAGATGGAAGATTCTATTTTCCTCTCTCAAAGCAAGTATGCCAAGAATATTGTCAAGAAGTTTGGAATGGAGAATGCCAGCCATAAAAGAACTCCTGCTCCTACTCACCTAAAGTTGTCCAAAGATGCAGGTGGCACAAGTGTTGATCAAAGTCTGTAGAAAAGTATGATAGGAAGTCTGTTATACTTGACAGCCAGCAGACCTGATATAGCTTTTGTAGTTGGAGTTTGTGAAAGGTACCTGTTGAACCCAAAGTCACCACATAAACCAAGTAAAGAGAATTTTGAAGTATGTAAGTGGAACTTACAACTATGGTATGTTGTATTCTCATGGATGTGATCTTATCTTGTCCGGTTATTGTGACGATCGGCTGAAGTGTCGATGATAGAAAAGTAACCTCTATGGAAGTTTCTTCTTAGGGAACAATCTTATCTCCGGTTTAGCAAGAAGCAAAATTATGTTTCTCTATCCACTATCAAGTGAATACATAGCAACTAGTGCTTATTCTCAAATGGTCCGGATGAAACATATGCTAATCGAGTACAATGTCACACGTAATGTCATGACATTATACCGTGTCAACTCGAGTGCAATCAACATATCCAAGAACCCTATTCAAGACAAAGAAGACCAAGCATATTCACATTAGACATCACTTCATCAAAGATCTTGTGGAAGATAAAGTGATCACGTTGAGCGTGTTGCCACCGACCCACAGCTATCGGGTATTTTACTAAGGCCTTGGATGCAAATCATTTGAAAATTTAAGGGGAAAGTTGGGTATATGCAAATTTGAGGAGCTATAGCAATTAACTTTGGTTAGGAGAAGTGATGAGAGAGACATTTATTTAAAGTTAATTTTAATTGGGCAAATAGCACATTTCCCTCTCTCTTTCCAAATATACCGTAAGAGGAATAGACGAGTCATACTCTTCTCTCACCGCTCTATACTATCACCCTGCATTCTCACAAAAGAAAATTTAATCCTTGCCTACGCTTGCAATATTTGTTCATCAAGATGTCACAACAATCTCTATCATCATCCTCTTAGAAGACGACGTCTTCCTCATCTACTGACAATGATTCTAGGGAAGACATGAATCCCAACGATGTTCTTGAGATTACACCACTTTGTGTGATGGCAACTGACCCTACTAAAGTGAAGAAGATGAGAACTACGCATGCAAGAAGATCGCAGACTTCATCTTCTGGTAACTTTGCTCAAACTCCACCTTCTGTTCCCCCTAAAATAGCTAATAGGGAGGGTACTGCTTATGTCCACCAGGAAATTTCTAGATTAGTTACTAGAATCTTAAATGAAAACCATGTTGTTCCTGGTGTTTCTGTACCTCTGAATCAAGAAACTGTTAACCCTAACATAGAGGGTGTTCACAATGTCACTCAAAATGTTGAGACAAAGGATGATAACATTGAGGAATCTTCTGCCAAGTCTGATGATCATCAGACTACTGATGATAAGGCTAATGATACGCCTATTCTAGATGTTGATGAAGATTATTCTGATAATGATCTAATTGTTACTATTAATCCTAGCATAGCAAGAAGACTGATGACTAGAAAAGAGAAACAAGGAGCTGATCAAAACCTCTCCAAAGGGAAGGATGTCAAGTTTATTCGGGAAGGTTGGCCTTAAAGAAAGGTCGTAGGTGCTACAAAGAAACAATCACTGGCCTTCAAAAGGAAAGGCTAAGGTGGAATCAAAGAGAGTTGTGGTTAGCCCTTCAAGACCCTTGAGCAAAATAGTCTCCAAGAAGAGGAAAGCCACTACATCCACTGGATCTGATGAAAGTTCTGACATTGATGTTGACAGCGATGTCCCTGACATTCCTCTCAGGAAGAAGCCCACAACAAGCAAGCTTGCTAAGGTTCCTGATGTTCCTGTTGATAATATTTCTTTCCATCATCCTGAAAGTGCTAGCAAATGGAAATATGTTTTCTTGAAAAGAATAGCCTTAGAAAGAGAGCTGAACAACAATGCTCTTGCTTGCAAGGAAGTTATGGAACTCATCCAATTTGCTGGATTGATGAAAACAGTTGCTCAATTCTCTAGATGCTATGAAATTCTTGTCAAAGAATTTATTGTGAATTTGACTGATAAGTGTGCTGATGGTAAGTTAGAAAATTTTAGGTGTGTGTATTTAGAGGCAAGAGGGTTACTTTCTCACCTACTGTGATAAACAAGTTTTTGGGAAGGCCTGATGAAGCTCAACCTAAGCTAGAAGTCACTGACAACCAAGTTTTTCAAGTGATCACTGCCAAGCAAGTAAAGAACTGGCCGTTGAAAGGAAAGCTGTCTTCCAACAAGCTGAGTGTGAAGTTTGCTATGTTGCACAAGATAGGATCCGCCAACTGGGTTCCTACCAACCACAATCTACCATCTCTACTGGATTGGGGAGATTTATCTATGCTGTTGGAACAAGAGCCAAGTTTGACTATGGAAGCTACATATTTAAGCAAACAATGAAACATGCTGAAATTTATGTTATCAAAGGTCCTATAGCTTTTCCCTCCCTCCTATATGATATAATTATAGATCAATATCCTGACATCTTGGTAGAAAAAGAATATGTCTGCAAAAGAGGCCCTGCTCTTGGATTTCATTATAAGCTGTTTCAGGGAACACATGTCCCTGACATTGTTATGACATCTACTGAGACATCAAATGTCAAAACTACTTCCAAAAAAGTTGATGTTATTGCTGTGTTTAGAGAAACCTGCAGAGAGCTTAAGGCTAGAAAGAGGTCACTTGAAGAGTTGATCACTTCCCTTGAACAGAAGAAAGATGATATAGAGGTTGAGGATGCTGATAAAGAATAACATGATGGCTCTGCAAGTAGTTCCATAAGATGTTGAAGAAAGTGATTCCTCGTGAGATGACATTGCCTCAAGTTCCCGGGTTGTTGTGTGAAGATTGCTGCTGATGTTCTCTGTTGCTGGTGTTTCAATTCTGTTGTTTGTGTTATTTTTGGTTGATTTTGCTATTTGGAATTATGAGCTTTAATGTTATTGTAACTTATGAATACTGGGATTTTGTATTGGTTCCCTTGGCCCCTTTATGGCTAAAAAGGGGGAGAATTAATTAGGTTAAATTTGTCTTATTTGGGTGTTTGATAGATTCAGTTTAGTTGTTTTAATTCTGCTGCTTTAGTTGAACTCTGATAGTTTAGTTGTTTTAGCCAAAAATTTGCCAAAGGGGGAGTTTGTAAGTGTTTTTGTGTTGGCTGTAATTTTTGGTAAAACTAGATTGATATGTCAATGTCCTGACTGATGTCATGACATTCTGGCTTGAAGACAAATTAAGGAAGGAATGTTTTACAAAGCGGCTAGAAGGTTTGCATAACACAATGATTATGCTATAATCGATGTACAAGATTCTTGCAAGTTCAGTAGATGGTGATGTATGATGTCATGACCAATGTTAAGACATCCTGAACTAAATAAATGATTTATGCAGTGTTTTATTTCGAGAGTTTTCGTGATTCCAATGCTCGAATGGATTGTTAAGTTTAGATCCTATGCTCGCGTGGATATTAGGTTAACATTGTTTAACCCTAATTTTTTATGCTGCAATCCCAAGAACAAGTCCTTAGGTTAACTTTGATTAACCCTAGCTATCTTTGTGGAAGCCCAAGATGAAGTCTATACTGCTTCTATATTATCTCACTAACCCTGATTGTGTGAGAGGCGCTTTTGGAGAAGAAGAAGAGGACATATTGTAACGAGCTGTATAAGTGTTATTAGTATTTCTTGTGAGCCAAGCAATTATCTCTTGATAAGTGCATTGGAGTAGGACTTTTCTGTATGGGAAGTTTTATCACTCAAAGCTTTGAAGCACGAGTGTTATGTCTCTTGATTAAAGTTTTGAAGCAAAATCAAGCATGTGTACTAAAGGTTGTCTTCACAATACTATTAAGTGTTTGTTTATAATCACTACTGTGATTGAGGGGGGGTGAGTAGGTTCTCGGGTCTTAGTAGAACTTAGATGGAAGTTGCATTGGGTAGGTCTGAAGTGAAGGAGATAAACTGTTGGTTTATTCCTGCACTAATACCTCTTATAGTGGATTTCCTCCTGGCTTGGTAGCCCCCAGATGTAGGTGTAGTTACACACGAATCAAGTTAACAATTGATTGTCTTCTTTACTTTTACTCTATTGTTTAGATTGTTAAAGGTTTGTCGATACTAGTGTCATAACATTCTCTTTGACATCAAGTATCTAATGCCAGAATTTCAATTTTTTACATTAATATCAATCTTCAAAAAACAACAAAAATATTTTCCTTTTGCAATTAGGATGTAGGTATTCACTTAGACCATTTTTCTTCTATTTTATTTCTTTTTGCATTTAAATTTAGAAAGGATATATAGGTTGCAAGTTTTGTTTTTCATGTAATAGCGTAGATTTATATTTTTTACTTTCCGCACTCCTATTATGTATTTGCCCCAAAGCCATGTAATAGCGTGACATTTACTTTCCCGCACTTTACATTTCGCAATTTATTTTCCGCATATTAAACCGCTAGTAACTAGGCGTGTATGGAAAGATAAAATCAATCTAGATCACTAAATACAAGATAAAATATCAGATACAACATATACACATGCACCCCTTAGGTATCCTCTTGTTGCTTACAAAATGGTCATGTCCCTTGAACGGGGGTATCTTAGCACACCTGCTACAAATATATCATCATAGTCCCTTCGAATTAAAGATCATAGTCCTCGATGTTGCCTATGAATACATGATCTAGTCCCGATTGTTGCTCACGAAAAGTGATGATCGCCCTACAAATATGCTAGGATATCCCTACATGTTGCCTTCTATGACCATCTCTGGGTCGAAAATATGCCAAGGCCACCAAGGTACTAAGTCCTTAATTTAAAGGGACATTTGAACTTCGTGGAAAATTCTAGAAGAGAAGGATATAATTTGGTCAAGAGTGAGGAATTTCAAGTCTCAATCGACCAGTAGGAAGCCATTGATTCTTATGATTCTTATGAGTAAGCAGATTGTTGTCAAGTCAAGTCAAGAATTCACGCCGAGGTCAAGTTGGAGATTATTCTTAGAGAAATTTAGCATCATTGTCTCAAGGCTTGACGAACTTATGGAAGGGAACAATTATTTCTCGGCGCGCCTGTGTCGAATTTCAAAAGGAGGTGTAACGGGCGCTGATTATAGTTTTGAAGGATTGGCGCCAGAGAGGTGGCAGGATCCTATGGAGCAGCTGCCTTCATGTTTAGTTGTAGCCGCCGATTTAGCATAGTCAGCTACTTTGTAAATACTATAAATAAGTCAAATCTTGTAATTTGGTGTGTTCATTCAGATGCTCAAACCGCTTGCAAAAACTCGCCCAATTCCGCACTTAAGGAAGAAAGAGTCCGCAGCTTTGATGTACGTTGAATCACCAACTTTTTCGCTTAATGCAATCAAGTTTTATTTCAATCTTTATCTAATCACCGTTACTTTCTTCTAACCGTCGAGAAGCATTTTTATGTTCTTTGTTTAAGTTTCGACAAGTCCCGAGCTTTAAGCCTTGAGTCACGAGTCACCGCTGGTTTGCCCTATTGCCGAAAACTCCTTCGATCGAGGCTTCACCGCTTAGGTCACGGATTACTTATCTCGACCAAGCCTTAGTTTGTGGAAAACCATCATAGTAGTTTTCTAGCCTTCGAACACCGTTCTTGCATAGGCTTCTTCGAACGAGATACCGTGATCACCAAAACTTAGCACACGCCTTGAGATCAACTGTCGATCTCGCTAGTAACCCCTAGTTTAGGACACGGGAGGATCACGTTGTTTACCATTTTCACAAGAAACAATTGGCACACCCGTGGGACAATAGTGCTAAGTAACAACGGTATGAGACTCGTGGAGGAGTTTTACCAAAATACAACAAACCTCCTAGGGAGACACAAGTGGGATGTCTAATCCCCCCAGTCGTAACAGGACTGACGAAATCCCTGCGGGATCTTTACCTTCAAACCCCGTATTGGAGGAAATCGTCCAAAGTCAACCACAAACAACGAGTCCTGATACCACGATTCCTCGATACCGCACGTCGGGACATCCCTATGGGATGCCAGAGGACGATTCTGATGAGGGATTTCCAATCATAACTAACACATCCATCACTGTACTGAGGCAGCAGATGGATGATAACAACCATGAAATGGTTAATATGTTAACCAATCAAATGGGTAATGTCTTCAATCCCATAGTGCAAGAGGCGCAAAACCAATAGATTATCCGCGAAACTAACCGCCAAGTGATTGCACAACCGACACGCTTGTGTAATTTCCTAGGGGCCCCCAAGATACGGGTCGACCAACAGATGGTGCCACACGCGCCATGTGCAAGGCACTTGCCCAAGCCCGTATAAACATGGGGGCGTGAAAATATTCATCAGGGGCGCATTTAAAGACCACGTAAATGTGGCCTTAGCACAACCTAGAGTAGTGATTCAACGCCCCATGAGGTCGACTCAAGTCCTCGAGGATATTCGACAGAGGAAATTGTCGTCGAGGGTAACCTCACTACGCCGAAAGAATCATGGCTAGAATGGCCTAAACACTGCAGAGGCCAACATACTCATCACCTTGGCTGACTATATCCTCAGATCGAAAACCCTAGAGGATGGAAGACACCAAAATATACTAAGTTTGGGGAGAGACAGAGAATCGATCACGAACATATAGCTAGATACCTAACCGAGTCTGGGATATGGCTAACAATGAGGGTCTTAGAATCAAACATTTCCTCATCCTTAACCAAAGCCGCTACCTGGTTTACGACTCGCTTCCAAATTCGATCGACAATTGGTCGACATCGAGAAAATGTTCCATGAATGCTTTATGAGGGACATTCGAAAATCGCTTGGTTTAACTATCCAAAGATCGCTTAAAGTTTGCTGAGACCATCGACGACTATCTTAATAGGTTTAGGTCCCTAAAAGCTAGGTGTTTCACCCAAGTGCCTGAGCATGAGTTAGTACAGATGGTTGCTGGAGGTTTAGATTATTCCATCAGGAAGAAAGTCGATCCCACATTTGTGAAAAGTATGTCACAGCTTAGCGTATGTGGTTCGACACCTAGAGCGTCTGAGAGTTGAGAAAGTTAGACACACTAAGGCTAAGGTCAAGAAAGAGAGAGTGGCTTATGTCGACTATGACGACACAGAGCCCATATATGAGGCAGATTATATCTCGCCACAGAAGCAGAGATAGATTTGGCTGAAATGAAGCCAGGACCTGCTTATGAATGCAAGTCACTTTTCCCCTCAAAAGGAAAAAGTTTGTCCGTCGAGAGTAGCTCAAAATTTCCGCCAAAACTTACACTTTTGATGTTAGTAAATGAGGAGATATTTGATGCATTAGTGAAAGATGGTCGATTTTAATTCCCGTGGTGCTAAAATGCCACCACTAGAGCAAAGATGTAAAAGAGGTTTTGTAAATATCATAACTTTCTTGGTCACACTACTTCTCAATGTGTTCTTTTCGTGGATCCGTCCAAAAATCGCCGCAAGAAGGTCATTCAAGTTCACCTCCGTGAGGATGAAGATTGACCACCCATTGAGGCAAGAAGAGGCCTTGTTTATCGAGGCGGAAATCAACGTGGTAGATGTTGAAAATTTCTCCAAGATAATATGGTCGAGGAAAGTGAAGGGAAAGTCCGTTAGTCAAGATGGTCGACGCTTACCCAAAACCCAAGAGGAGCTGCTGGATTTCCTCAACGTCAGAAGAGCCAAGGCTCGACAGGTTTCAGGCCCAAGATGCAACAGACTCACCGGTGCATGTCGTTGAAAACTTCAGTTGCCGCAGATTGCAGGGAAGACAACAAGGAATAGAAGGATCCTAGAAACGCCCCACCATCCAAACCTAAGACTTACGCCCCTACCGATGCTCCAAAGGATACTGGATCAAGCCTCAATTAGGTGCCGAAACTTCCAATGTCGCCGCACTAAGGAGGCTAAAGGCAAGCTCGGTGATGAATTACCGCGTGAAGTTACTTCGAGAGGAAAAGTCATGTCTCCGAGAATTACATGGGAGGAACCCTATGAGCCGAACTCAATGGAGGCGTCAGAGAAGAAGCAGCTGAAGGTTATTAGTCAATCAAGATGCCAAAAGAAAGAATGGCAACCAAGAGATACAAAGTTAAGGTGGATCCGCCAGAAGCAACAAATTAAAATATGTTGGCAAACCTGCCAAAGATTCTCGACGAGGTTACTAGCGATTTCGCCCGAGTCCAAGCAAGCTTCGACGCCTTGGTCAATGTTGTCACTATGTTGCCTGAATACAATGTGCCCACCGATGTAGAGAACTCGACGAGGTCGGTCGTCAAATTGGCTTTCATAAGCCAACGTACACGGATGGATAATGGTTCTGCCGAGAACCGTGATGCTTTCTTCAAAAGCCCGACATGGCCATGAAGCGCCATTTGATGCCTTTGCCGATCGTGGAAAAGTCCAAGATGTCACCGTGAACAAGGTGTGTGGATCGGGTGCTACAGCTAACATTATGCCTTACCATACTCAAGAAAATCGGTATTTGACACCGACATCGTAACTCATAACGTGGTCTTATCGTATCACGGAAGGAAATACAAAGAATACCATGGGTGATCCAGTCAACATCACTGGTTCAAGATCAAGGCAAACCATCTTCATGGTCATCAAAGGGAAGCCTAGTTACATGTCGGTTGGTCGAGAGTGGCTTCATGGTGTCGGGTTGTGCCATCATCTATGCATCGTCACCGATAATTTGGAGAGAAGACGGCATTATGGAAAATATCAATGCCGACCAAGGATATTTCTTGGCGATGTCAACCATGTCGGTCCAACTCGATTTCGACCGAAGTCGGCTAATATTGCCCCATGTCTTCCAGCTGAAGAAGGATACCAGAGTTTGTCTGAGTCTTTTGTATCTTTGAGGCTACATGGAACTCATGGCTTTGTTTGGGACGTGGAGCCTATAGAGGATTTATATGCGCACTCGCGCCATCGGGCCGGGGCAACCACCTCCGACGATGTCCGAGTTAGCCTTGCAAAGGATTTCCGCGTTGCCGAAAACAAGATCAATTCGCCCCGAGGTCGAGGCAAATGGCCGTTGTAGCCAACAAAGGTTGGTTGTCAAATGAGGTTAATATGGCTGAGCCAAAACCACCGAATATACAAGTGTCGAAAGAAGACGTCGAAGAGCATCGTCTAGATTGCATATACGACGAAGAACCTTTAGGGTTCGAGAAAGATCCTATGGCGCCAGAGAAAATGCAGCCACAAGATCCTTTAGAGGAGGTCGACCTTGGCGAAAAGGGAGATAAAAGGCCCACATATATAAGCGCCAACATCGACCCAGAACTAAAAATGAAGGTAATCTCTTTGCTTAAAGAATTTAAAGATTGTTTTGCATGGGATTATAACGAAATGCCTGGTTTAAGCAGAAATTTGGTGGAACACAAACTACCAATGAAAGATGGGGCGAAGCCGGTAAAGCAGACGCCTCGACGCTTCGCTCCTGCTGTGGTGTCGAAAATAAAAGAGGAGATCGAAAGACTTCTCAAGAGCAAGTTCATTCGAACTGCAAGGTATGTCGAGTGGTTGGCAAACATTGTGCTACCCTAAAAAGAATGGCAAACTTAGAGTCTCAGATGATTTTAGGAATTTAAATACTGCTACTCCAAAAGATGAATATGCCATGCCTGTCTTGCTGAAATGCTTGTCGATTCAGCTGCAGGATTTCAATATCTAAGTATGCTTGATGGTTATGCTGGTTATAACCAAATCTTTATTGCAGAAGAAGATGTGCCGAAAACGGCTTTCCGCTGCTCGGAGCGTTAGGCACCTAAGAATGGGTGGTAATGCCATTCGGCCTGAAGAATGCCGGAGCCACGTATCAAAGGGTAATGAATTCGATGTTTCATGATTTTATTGAAGATTTCATGCAAGTTTATATCGACGACATCGTGGTTAAGTCGAACTCTGAGTCGACGCATCTTTATCATCTCGCGAAGATCGCTCGAGAGAATGAGACAATATGGATTAAAGATGAATCCATTGAAATGTGCTTTTGTGTGCAGCAGTGAGATTTCCTTGGCTTTGTGGTGCATAAAAAGGGCATGAAGTCAATCATACGAAGACCAAAGCCATCATGGACGCCGCTACTCCACAAATAAAAAGAACTTCACCATTGTTGGGGAAAATAAACTTCCCGAGGCGCTTCATCTCCAATTTAAGTGGAAAGACTAAGGTGTTTTCACCATCGCTCGATCAAGAATGAAGAGTTCATCCGCATAAAGCGCATCGAGGCTTTTGATGTAATCAAGGCATATTTAGTGGAACCTCCGTGTTGGTACCTCCAAAGGTGGAATAAGCCTATGAGGTTGTATATAGCAGCCTCATTCGACAATAGGTAGCATGTTAGTACAAGAAAATGTAAATGGTGTCGAAAGACCAATTTATTACCTTAGTCGAATGTTGAATGACGTCAAACTAGGTATAGTGATATAGAAAAACTATGCCTTTGTTTGTATTTTTCTTGTATCAAATTGAAGCAATATATAAAGCCGCTGACGGTATGTTTCTTCTCATTTTGATATAATTAACATATGTTATCCAAACCAATTTTGCATAGTCGAATTGGTAAATGGGCCCTAGCACTTATCGAGTATTCCCTAACTTATGCGCCTTAAAGGCCATGAAAGGACAAATTGTAAGCATTGGTCGACCACTCACCTATGGCCATGCCACAAAATTATGTTGGTTTCGCTCCATGGAAATTATATTTCACGGTTCCAAATGCATAAAATGGAGTCAGTATAGGGTAGTCATAATTTCACCAAGTGGAATTCCAAAGACATCAAATATGCCATCGACGGCATGTGCACTAACAATGAGGCGAGTATGAAGCTTTGATCACTAGACTTGAACCGCGCTAGAACTGGGGCAAGGAATGTTGAAATTATGGGTGACCTGAGCTAGTAGTAAAGCAAGTGTCGAAGGAATACAAATGCATCAAAGCAAACTTAATCATGTACTCGTATAGCGATAAGGTTGTTCAAACAATTTGAGCAAGCAAGTATCACCACATACCGCGCCAGAAAATCAAGAAGCAAATGATTTGCGAAGAAGCCTCGGTACAAGAAGTCTCAAGATGAGGAAAGCATCCCGACAAGAGAAAAGGTTCGACGATCGCTTTATACCTTCGATTTGTCCATTATTAAGTTAGGTGCATTTGATACCGAAAATTTTGAAATTTTTACAATTAATAATGGGCAAAATAGTGATTGGCAAAACCTTTAGTTGAATATTTGCGAAACCCAAGAGGGACCAATGATAGAAAAACTAAGTATAGGGCCCTTAGTTATGTTTTGATTGAAGAAGAGTTATTTAAGAAAACCGCCGAGGGGTGTTGTTAAATGTCTAGGCGAGAACGAGGCATATGTAGTCGTGTCGAGGTGCATAGTGGCGCATGTGGCGCCCATCGGCCGACACAAAATGAAATGGTCGCTAATACGCTCGTGTCTATTGGCCCTCGATGATGAAAGACCGCATTGAGTTTGCTAAAGGTGCCAAGAATGTCAGTGCATGGGGCATTCAACATGTTCCCGCCAATAATTGCATGCCATTGTGAAACCATGGCCATTTAGGGATGGGCGATGTGATTGGGGAAATTAAACCAGCCTCAAAAACAACAAAGATACATCTTGGTGGAATCGACTATTTCACAAAATGGGTCAAGCGTGGCATTGAGGAATGTCGACTGTGAAGTCAGAATTGATTTCATCCGAACCATATCATTTACGATTTGGGGTACCGAGACAATCACCACCGACCAAGGGACGTATTTGTGGGGCAAAAGATGCAAACTTTGCACAAGAAGTTGGATCAAACTACTAACATCTACCCCTTACTATGCACAAGCAAATGGCCAAGCGGAAGCGCCAACAAGGTAATAGTTAGCTTGATTAAGAAACAGTGGGCAAAAACCTAGAAACCGCATCAAACGCTAGATCAAACATTGTGGGCTTGTCGAACGCCTCCAAAAGAGGCTACGGAACCACACCGCTCCGGTTAACATATGGTCACGACGCTGCATCGCCAATGAGATACATGTCCATGCGTGAGAATTCAAAGACAAAACGAGATACCCATGTAAGACTATTGGGCTATGATGGTCGATGAGCTAGTCGATTTGGATGAAGAGAGGATGTTAGCTTTGATTCCATAACAAGGCAAAACACAAATTGCCAAGGCCTATAATAAGAAGGTAAAAGACAAGCATTTCACCACAATGATCTCGTGGAAAGTAATCCTACCTATGGATAGGAACGATAGGTTTTAGGAAGTGGTCACCAAATTGGGAAGGACCATTCAAGATAATCCAAGTATTCTCAAACAATGCATATGAGCTTGAAGAGTTGGCCTTGGATCGACGATCCTAAGAGTAAATGGTAAGTACCTAAAAAGGTATAAACCAATCCTCGCAAGAAATAACTATTTCGACAACTTAGAGAATAAAGTCGAAAGATAGTCGGAGAAATGAATATCGATACCAAAGAAAATAAAAGTGGCCATAGGCCATTGTTCGTAATTACAATAAAGTTGGTGCCAAAGAAAGAAGTTACAATTGTTACATTAAAATTTTCCAAATTTCTTCCGAAAGTAGATGTGTCACCACGCAGCGGACACCGTGAATTGACCAACTCCTCAAGATGCTCGCAAAGGTCGAAATGGTTTTGTCTCTTTGTTCCGCTTTGAGTGCGCAGGAAGCGCTTTTGGCTTTTTTCCTCAATGTTGCCCGAATGCCGCAATGGATTCCTCCAGTCTTTGTCGGCGCAGTGATGTCCTCCACCCTTGGACAAAGCGCTAGTTGATCGCGATTTCATCGCCTCTTTCCTTTGGGAACTAGCGAGCCGCTTGTCCTTCGTAGTAGCCACGAATTTTCATTGCTTTGTCGTCCTCCTGGCAATAGTAACGGCATCTTGAACAGCAGTTGTTGAAAGATTTCTTCTTCATTAGCAAAGAACCCGCTTGACATTTTCACAAAGGAAGAAGAACTCGGTCAAATGTAGACAACATGAGCTTGCACGAATCGCTGATGTCGAGGCTCCTCGCTTGGCCATGGCCTCAAGTTCTTGCAAAGATTTGGGTCTCTCACAAGCGATCTGGAGCTCAGAGGAAGGCATAAGCTTTGATCTTGTCACCAAATGCTTGATTTCCAGCCCCAAGGTAACTGCATAGATGAACAAGGGCCTGGTTTGGTCTCGAATCAAGAGAAATGTATTTGTCAACAAAACCATCCAGCTTCGATCTCCTCCGATATCAATGTCGAGAAGAAACATTGAGTGTTGAAGGCCGGGATCTTGAAGGATGTTGTAACTTTGGGGTCACTTGAAGTTTGTCCTGAGCCTTGAGCACCGGGGAGTTTGGCCAAGATGTCGTCATCCTTGCCAATGCCTCCAGAGGTCGAACCTCGCCATATATCCGATTATCCATATTAACATTCTTAGCTTGTTCTTGGGAGTACCAATGGGAACCATGCCATTCTGTTGGAGTAGTCTGCTAAGTTCGACGACAGCTAGAATCGGTCCCAATGGCGAATGTGTGGCAGTGACTAGTGATGTAATCATCACTAAGAGTAGCCACCTCATTTAAGTCAACAAACTCACCAACACCACATTGGTTTCAAGTGGTCGATGATGGGGAGAAGATTCCTCGTGCCCTGGTTGTATTCAAGGACCTGTGGTGCTAGGTCGTTGTTCAAGCCGCACTGTCTGCTCAAAAGCCTCATCCCGAAGGCAAAGAAAATGAGTATGTTGCCATAAAAGAATGAGCATGAATACATGGACGACGAGTTAGGCGATACTGTACTTTGGGTCCACTTTCACCAAGGGACCAATGGTTTCGATTGCAAGGTTCTTCTCTCAAGTTTCGACGACTCCTCCTTGGTTAATCTATCGACACCAACATCCTTGTCTTCGCTAGACCTCTTTCAAGATTATTGGGTGTCGGAGACATAGTTACCAAGTGGGCATCAGATGAGATCGATTGGTCTTCCATCTCAATCCTTTGAGTGTGTCGAGATAACCTTACCTCTTCTTTAGGATTAGAGGTGGCACGCCATCGCTTTTTAGAAACTTCACCACGGGTCTTGCCGAATCTTAGAGGAAGAGGATTTGTGTTTCTTCTTTTCTTTCTCCTTCTCGAGGCCGCTTTTCGAGCTCCGCTTCTTCATTTTCTTTTCTCGCCTTCGAGTTCGCTTTCTTCATTTTCTTTTTCTCGACCATCGCCTTGTCTTCCTTCTTCGCTTTGATTGTTTGATTTGGTGGAACAATGAGGGAAGAAACATCAAGATGCCTGCAAGGTTAGAAAGAAATTAGGACAAGGTAGAAATTAAAGGGAGGGATTTTAGTAAGGCGTAGGGTAATACCTTCTTCCCCTCGGTTTGTTGTAATGTGTCCCTCTTGGAAAATTTGGATTTAGTGGAGGGAGCAATCAAGACCGCAGAGTGTCCGACTCAAAAGAAAATAACCATAGTAAGGATTTGTGACAAACAAAAGGGGTAAGAACTAAGTAAGAAACAAGATGCTCATGTAAGAACCTTTTTAATAGAGTGTGAAATGGGTTTTGCGTCTGAGTCGGAGTCCTCAAGGACATTCTGCAAAAGGGCAACGACATTAATATCAGTAGAGATAGATAAACCAGATCAAGCCAATAGGTTCTGATTACAAACCTTTGTGGTTGAAGGACCCGTTATGGTGTCCTTGATAGCAGGAGCGTCAACATCTGGAGCATGTTCAAGAGGGGAGTCAAAACAAAAAGAAAAGTTAGTAGGCCCGTAAGTTTCGACACGAAGAAAATGGCTTCAAGCCGCACTCATGAGGCATGCCCGAATTTGCTTGCTATTGGTACGCCAACGCCTAATGGACTTACCTCGCAATGCGGAAGCAGCAATCATTGAGCTAATTTACCTTGGAATCACCAACAAATGAGTTGAAGTATGTTTGCCACCAAGTGTCAAATTCTTTGGTACAGTAGATATTGGGGCTTGAATTGTAAAGGTGAGTTGTGGGGCTTTGGTGCAAACATTGTCATAATCTGCCTTGATGACACCCCAAGGACTATTGGCAAACACTCCATTGAGGAGACCAGGGACTCAAAATGGATTTAGGAAGAGTTTGGCAAAGCCCAAATTGGCGAGCCACCAGTTGGGTTGGTATGCCACAAGGCTTGGTTTGTCACCATTATGCATAAGATAAGAACAAGGAGTCAACACTGAGTCCGTGTTGATGGCACGCGAGGATATCCGCCTCGGGATAAAATTGCCAGAATAATAGGAGAGACTTTGGATTTGTCTCGAAAAGGGCTAGAGACGAGTCAAGTCACCTTTTTCAACATGGCATTGAACATAACTTCAAGTAATCGAGGCCTCACTCTATTCTCAATAGATGCTCGAAGCAGCCATTCCCATACACTATAGTCTCGACCGAGGTACCCGGTCGATCAAGTGTGCATGCTACCTTCGCTTTTGAAAGGTTTCACTTCACCGAACGCGGCCACTAACCATAATCGAGAAGCCATAGGGGCCATGGAATAATACATTTTCTTGGGGTCAATAACATGAGCTTTATTTGGCCCACGATATCTGCCAATGAAGAGTAGAGTGAGGCCGAACGAGGTCGACATGGAAACCGTGGTACCATTGTGTAGGTGGCTAGCCAGAGTGGCGTGCCTTAGTGACCCGCATGCACCTATTGCGTAATATATGGCGTATAACCAATATGCCAAAAGGCAACATGCTCCTCGCCCCGAGATCTCATCGTTGTTCTTGTGATGATGCTCAAAGGCAATGTAAGATGGAAGTCCACATGTGCCAACATTGAAGCGCACAGAATATAGGTGACGCCTCGATGGTTGTAAAGTTCACCACCCAACTTCAGACGTTGATGGCCGTGTCAAGGAGAGTCGAGTCATCATTCCACCGACCAGGTGGAACGACAGTGCCTCCCGTAAGAAGATAACCACCAACATGCCGTGGGAGTAAGGAATACCACTCGACTCATTTGTAACAATGGGTAAATCCCAAGCTCTTCCCATTGCTTCCTTTGTGGGCTCTAAACGGTCCATCCAAGCACGTAATTTGGGACAATTGATAGGGAGGTGGCCCTAAACCTAATGTCTTTAACGAAGGAAGGATAAAGAAATGGGGTCCATGAAAGAAACCAAAGGACGGATTGGTGACTAGTGGGGAAATGAACATGCATGTTATGCACGCTTGCAAGAGCAGTGCCCTAGAAGGTAGAGGACCCAAACGCAGCAGATTGCCAAGTTGACCAAGGTTGAAGGGGATTATTACCTGGGACTGCCAAACCTTCGCTTTTTCAACGGAAAATGGTGGTTCCGGAATGTAGGGTTTGCCGTCCACATAGCAAAGCCGATACACCGAGCCGGAGCAGAGGTGAACTGAGTTGGCGCTGTCTTCGCTATCCGGGAAGAAGAGAATCACGATGTATGGTGTGATGAGAAGAATGAAGATGATGAACAGAGCAAGTGAAGGATAATGCGATGAAGGAAACCGAGAGCGAAAGAAAAGTGAGGAAACTCGAAGAAGGCTATTTATAGCCACTCACGCCTGGAGGAAAGAAGGGAGAGTTAGTGGGCATGGTGCCGAATCGCCGATGGATGTAACACGTGGAGGTATGGAAGTAAGAACGGGGCCATGAAACGAAGTTAGAACAAGACGGTCACGCCTCATTTAATGTTCACGATTTCAAACGCCAACGTGCATCGGGTCATGATTACGTGACGCCGATGGATGGTACATGTATCACATTTTGAAAGAAAGAGGAAGCGGTTATGGAGGTGGTGTTTCACTAATTTTTCATAGATGCCATTATCTCACGAGGACAACAGCATTCAAAGTATTTTGCGTAAGTTTAGAACATCGATCGTGTGTTCAAAATGGCATCTCCGGGGGCATTTTGTTGGGTCGAAAATATGCCAAGGCCAAATCAAGGTACTAAGTCCTTAATTTAAAGGGACACTCGAACTTCGTGGAAAATTTAGAAGAGAAGGATATAATTTGGTCAAGAGTGAGGAATTTCAAGTCTCAATGACCAAGAGGGAAGCCATTGATTCTTATGAGTGGTTATCTTGGGTTCAATGAGTAAGCATTGTCAGTCAAGTCAAAGTCAAGAATTCACGCCGAGGTCAAGTTGGAGATTATTCTTAGAGAAATTTAGCATCATTGTCTCAAGGCTTGGACGTAACTTATGGAAGGGAACAGCTTATTTCGGCGGCCAGTTCGAATTTCAAAAGGAGGTGCGAACGCAAGGCTGATTATAGTTTTGAAGGATTGGCGCCGAGAGGTGGCAGATCCTATGGAGCAGCTTGCTTCATGTTTAGTTGTAGCCCGATTTAGCATAGTCGCTACTTTGTAAATACTATAAATAAGTCAAATCTCTTGTAATTTGGTGTGTTCATTCGTATGCTCAAACCGCTGCAAAAACTCGCCAATTCCGCACTTAAGGAAGAAAGAGTCCGCAAAGCTTTGATTTACGCTGAATCACCAACTTTTCGCTTAATGCAATCAAGTTTTATTTCAATCTTTATCTAATCACCGTTACTTTCTTCTAACCGCCGAGAAGCATTTTATGTTCTTTGTTTAAGTTTCGACAAGTCCCGAGCTTTAAGCCTGAGTCACAAGTCACCGCTGGTTTGCCCGCTTTGGTCGAAAACTCCCTTCGATCGAGGCTTCACTGCTTAGGTCACGGATTACTTATCTCGACCAAGCCTTAGTTTGTGTGGAAAACCATCATAGTAGTTTCTAGCCCGTCGAACACCGGCCTCGTGACAGGCTTCTTCGAACGAGATACTGTGATCACCAAAACTTAGCACACGTCTTGAGATCAATCTGGTCGATCTCGCTAGTAACCCCTAGTTTAGGACACGGGGAGGATCAGCGGTTGTTTACCATTTTCCACAGTAAACACCATCTAATGTCCCTTCGAATGTCTCTTTTACATCCAACGAATAAGGTGACCTATCAAACAATCGTATGGATAGCCTTATTCTAAATTAAAGCAAAACAACACAGAAACGACGGTTCTGAGTGGGTAAAAATAAGTCTCTTTTGCTTGCTCAATCAAAACATTTTTTCACACCTCACACTTTCAAAAAACATTTTTCAAAACACTTTGTATACATTCCAGTGTGAATCATTACAAAGTCCTTTTCCAAAACAAAACATTTCCAAACACTTCTTATACATTCCAGCGTGAATCATTACGAAGTCAAAGCGAAATGCCCTTTTCAAAAATCTTTTCAAACACACACACAAAAAAGCAATTAAAGTGAGCTAAGCAATTAAGAGCTCGTAGATAACTACGGATAGAAAGGGTGCTAACACCTTCCCTTTTCAGAACTGTCTCCCGTACTCAGAATCTAACGAAGGTCTTTTCCTGTTCTTTTTGCCTTCCCTTAATTGGATAAAAGAAAAGTCGGTGGCGACTCTTGCTATCCGCAACATTTGCGATAAAACGCAAAACAAACAAGTTAGTTCTCCCACCGTGTTATAGAAGGACAAGGAAAATAGTCAAAATTTGTCTTGTCGACCAAAGGGAATTTGAGACTTAGAAGAATTATAATCATTTAGTCTTTCCAAAACGTAACGTCGAAGTAAGCCATAAGCGGGAAGATTTGAATTTTGAAGTCACTAGGAATTACCAGCAATTTATGTTCTGATTGAGCGCCAAATAGGTGGCGAGATCTAGTGTAGCAGTTGTCTTAAGTCTTTTCATGTGTTCACTTGTACTAAAATCACTTGTCAAAAATCTGTCATTCTGAGCGTAAGGAAACAAAGAGTGAAGAAGTGCTTGATGTACGTGAATCACCATTTATATTTCAATGAAAATATTTTACTTTTCGATTTTCTTCTTTGATTATTTTACTTGCTTTCTATTTACTTTCGAGCTGTCGTTTTACGTTATTTTCTGCTTCACGTAAATAATTCAACACTTTCTGTCGGTCACGAGTTACCAATCAGTTAGTTTATTTTATATGAACACTTTCTGTCGGTCACGAGTAACCAGTAATTCGAATGAATCATAGTGTGAAAATCTTTTATACTTGTTCCCTTATTCATAGAAAAATGTTTCTTATAGTAAGGATTTCGCGCAAGTGTGTTTTCAAAATCTTAGAAATGTACTAAGATCAACCGTCGATCTTCAGTAACCCTTAGTTTTATGGATTTGGGAGGACCAACGGTTGTTTACCATTTTCTACAGTGAACAAAGTTGTTTTCATAAGTTCTCCCAAACAAATAGTCTCACAAAACTTATGACAATTACGTGAGCTCATATATAAATCAATATAATCTAGAAGGTGTGGCCACCTTGAATAATTTGAGGATGGTGACATGGAAAATCAGATTAATCATATATAACTAAATGAACAACATATTATAAGCAACAAGTCCAATGTCTTCAATGATGGGAAATGGTCTGGAGTATCAGAGACCTAACTTTGCTATAGAGTATTTTTCATAAATGGTAAATGCATTATGACACCCTAAATTAATTCAATTATTAAATAATTAGAAATTTAATTATTAATTTAATTATTAATTTAATTAAAGGTTTAATTATTGGTATTTTTGAATTAAATGGATTTAATTATTCAATTTAAATAAAGGAAGGTTGGGGGTGTAAGGTTGAATTAGAGGTGTGTGGAGTAAAAAGCTCTAATAAATCCTAACTAATTTATTTCTATTATTTGGAAAATAAAAAGGAATAAATAAAGGAATAAAAGAAAAAAGTGTAAAAGGAGTTAGGATTGCATACTACGTGAAATTGGAAAAGAGAAGAGAAAAGAGGAGAAAGAGCCAACGCCGAGAATTCGAAGATTTATCGCGAGGTACGGGGGGATTGAATCTGATTTTTATGCCTTATAGGTTTTGAGAATCGATAGAATAATTCAATCTGTTAAGAATCTCGAATTCGGATAATTGAATATGTTTCATACCCCAAAATTTGCCCTCGTACTTCTCAAGACATTCCATACACCCATGCTCAAGGATTCCTCAAGGGTTGATCAGACAAACCCTCTCCTAGACAATCAACCCAAACTAGGGTTTGGCAATTCTCAGATCCAGATGGACTTCCAACATCTCCAATGGTCATCATGCCTCCTCATATGCTTCAAAGACTCTCCATGTCAAGTTTCAAGCCTCACAAGTCAAGTTTCCTCAGACAATTGCTCAGATGGTTGAAAATCAGTTGTATTGGACAAAAAGTCAATTGTGGTCAACATACAGTCAAACTTCATGATTTTTGGTCAACATCCTCATTTTGAAGTTACATTCATCATTTGATCAAGGGTTGATCATGATTCATCATGAAAACTCAAGATTTGCACAAAAGTCAAACTTTCCAAATTAGGGTTTTTTAGTGAAAAGTCAACTGAACTTTGACTGAGCATAACT
Source organism: Vicia sativa (assembly GCA_021764765.1). Lineage (NCBI taxonomy): Eukaryota > Viridiplantae > Streptophyta > Magnoliopsida > Fabales > Fabaceae > Vicia > Vicia sativa. Next base: position 64,566,195 of record CM038794.1, read on the forward strand.
TCTTCATACTTTCTCTGAAATTTTACCACCACCTCTTGTTTTGAAGGAAATCCAATTCTCTACAACTTCATGTCTCACAAGAATGTTCAAAAAATGCTTCATTTGGAAGGAATGGATCAAAATATTACAGGTCCTTTTCAAAGTCAACAAAAAGTCAACTTTTTGTTTTGAAGATTTATTGAGCATGGAAACTCCAATTGAGATGAAACCAAAGAGGTTAGTTAGAGGACACTTAGATCTTTCTAAAAATTCTAAGAACACTCAAAAATGTGGAAAAGTGAGAAAAATACACCTTGCACAAGTTGGGCATTTTTGAAGAAGTGCACAAAGAGAGATACTTGTAAAAATCAAATTTTTTGCAAATGGGCCTAGTTTTTCTTCATCCAAACTTGTTCCTTAGACAATTTGGAATATCCAAGCCCAATGCCACGAATTTTAGCTTTATTTTTCTATTTAATTTGGATTTTATTCATTTAAATACAAATTAAATTAAAAAATAAGGTATAAAATCAAAATTAAATGCAAAGTTGATTTTTCTCTCATGCTTGAGATCCAAGTAACTCACACAAGCTGGCAAATTTCGAAATTTGCAAAGATTTGGCAAGAAATTGATTGAAATTGATCAAAAAAGACAAGATTTGATTTTGTACAAAATCAAATAATCTTTGCATTGATTGATGATTATTTGTTCCTCAAATCAGCTCAATTTTCATCCATTATAAATATACAATGCATATCACACAAGAAAGAATGTAAAATTGCCTCAAGAACCCTAACCTAAAGTCAAAAACTGCACTACAGTCACTAGCAGCCCTAGTTCCACTTGGTTTAATCGATTTTGAGCATCCAAACACATTCCTTGACATCTCCTCAAGCATCTGCACTTTTACATCATTCAAAACATCAAGAATCGAGCAATCCGTTTTGGTTTGTTCTTATATTTTTCAAAATCGATTTCTATTATTCATGCATTTTTAACACTTTTGATTGTTTGTTCATGATCAGCATCAAGTTTGCAAGCTATCCGGGTAGCCCAATCGTATTTTAATGACTCTTAAACGAAACCACCATTGTTAGGTTTTCGGCTTGAATTAGGCTTCTAAATAGGAAAAATTGGACCCAACCAAGCATACAGATGATGACTGGATGAAAACGTCGATTCATGTACTCACAATTCATTTATATTACTTGTATGAGATTTTGATTTTTCCAGGGCCTTAGCGTCGAACAAAGACCGACGAATGTTTAAAAATTCAAAACGAAGAAGATGATGGCGCGTGATCCGGCAATCGAGAGCGACACCGCTTAAAAGCCACTGCTTGCTTTTCCTAACACGTACAAGCCACTCGGTTGGTAAAGGCAAGTGCATGTCACCTGTGAACCTGAGTTCGAATCCCAGCCATGGCAATGTGATTTTTTACAAGTTTTGCATATTTTTTCTATTTCTTATTTTTCTTTAATATTTTCATACTATTTATTTTATCTTCTAATATTTTTATCATGCATTTAAAAAACACCAAAAATATTTATTTTTTGCATAATCATCAAAAAAATACTTATTGAATTTTTAATATAAAAATTATTATTTTTGCATGCATATTTAATTTAATTCCTAATTAATTGTTTAAATGACTTTTAATTGTTTTTAAATTATCAAATCAGTTCCAAAAATTACCAAAAAATTATCTTATCATATTAATGTCATCACTAACACAAAACGTTTTCTCATTCAAAAATACTTATTTTTACTAACATTTTCCCCTTATGCAATTTTCTTCCGATTTCCGATTTTGCATCTTTTCACAGGTTATACCGCCGGACGATTTTATCGCTTTCTTTTCAAATTATGTAACTCTATGGATGTAATAGTTTAATTAGGACTTTTATTTTCGCACTCATTATGTAGTATCGCCCTAAAGCAATGTAATAGCGTAGGATTTATCTTTCCGCACTTTACTTTCCGCAATTTAATTTCCGCACCCTATAAACTGCTAGTAATTAGGTGTGTATGGCAAGATAAAACTGGGCATAGATCACTCATAACTCCAAGACAAAAATATCTGAATTGACACTCTCTTTTCACACATGCACCCCTTACGGTAATTCTCTCTCGTTGCCTTTACGAATACAAATGGTCAAGTCCTCGAACGTAGAGGTTCCTAGCACCGCTTCTTCAAAACAAATCATCATAGTCCCTTCGATACAAAGATCATAGACCCACGATGTCGCCCACGAATACATGATCTTGACCTCGATTGTCGCCACGAAAAATGATGATAGTCCCTTCGAATGTGCTAGGATACTTCCTACAAGTTGCTTTCTATGACCATCCGATGTCCCTTCGAATGTCCCGCTTACATCCAACGAATAGGGTTACCTACCAACTAATGGTATGGATATCGCTATTCTAAAGGAACGTAAAATAACACGAAAACGACCAATTCTGAGTAGGTAATAAGACTTTTAGTTGCTTGCTCTATCAAAATACTTTTCACACCTCACACTTTTGTCAAAGTTCAAACTCTTTTCAAAACAAAACATTTCCGAACACTTTGTATACATTCCTACATGAATCATTACAAAGTCAAAGAGAAATGCCTTTTTACAAAACATTTTTTTCAAACACACAGAAAGCACAATTTTTTTTAAAGTGATCTAAGAGCAACTAAGAGCCCGTAGATAACTACGGATGGAAAGGGGTGCTAATACCTTCCCTTTTCATAACCTTCTCCCTTACTCAGAATCTAACGAAGGTCTTTTTCTGTACTTTTTACCTTCCCTTAATTGGATAAAAGAAAATTCGGTGGCGACTCTTGCTATCCGCACAACATGATACTCTTCATTTCCAAGTTGAGGATAGTATTTGGATTCTGAGTGGTGTCATCAAGCACTAACTAAACTTTTAGAACATTAATTAACCCATCTTGGCCATTGAAGGTGAGATGGCCGACTTGGTGTAGACCGAGGTTGGTTGATACCGATGCTATGCTCATTAAGATCTGACTTTTGGGATATTTTTGTCGACCACTGGTAGTCGTATTGAAATAAACGCCACGAGAAAGATCAATGATGGAGATTCCTAGAACCCGTTACTATTATAGGACAGATGAACAAACTCAAACTTTGGTGGGGTAATCACCTATACCTCATGCAAGCCTTAAACCTAGGCTCATTGTGTGAATTGTTTGTGTGCTAAACATGACATCATGACATCATTGCATTGAATATCATTTCTAACTATTTCAAGGACCTAGGGATTTATCTTTGCTCTATTTTGTAGGGAATTATGGCTTCTAGAAAGACTATCCGAATCAACTTCATGTGTATACCTTCTCACTCAAAAATTGGTTTTAAATTCACCATGCTCACCATCAAAAGACTTGGTTATCTACTTGACTTGGTTATCTCTAGTTTTGAAGAATATATGATGCATGTCCTATTCCAGTTCTTCGATTCGAAACACCATTGCTTTACATTCCAGCATTATCATTGGTTCCTACCTTGAAGAGTTCTCTAAGCTACTTGGGATACCTATTCTTGATCAAATGCCATTCACCGTTTAGAAAAGGTTCCTAGGTACGAAGACATCGTGATCGCCTTTACATCTAAAGCGCCGACATTGAAGCCAATTGAGAAACAAGAAGTGGAGTTAAGGGTTTACTTGCCAAGTTCTTAATTAAGAAAGCCCGAGAATTCCTCAAGGTTATGAGTTTCCATGCATTTGAAGACATCTTGGCCTTGTTAATCTATGGTTTGGTTCTATTTCCAAACTCGATCAATTCATAGATGTCAACGCCATCAAGTTGTTTCTTACTCGCAATCCAAAGGCCTACTTTACTGGAGATATTCTACATTCTCTCCACACTGCACTATCAAAAGACAAGGAACTCTCATGTGTTGTATACCGTTACTTTGTGTGGTTTATTTCGCACCTTCCTCCATCTTTGAAGAACGAGCAAAGGGAAGTGGTCTCAAAGGCTAATGTCACTCTCATTTTTAGATATCCGTTGGAATCTTTTCTCTCAAAAGGACTTCACATTCATTGAGCTGCTATGGAGAATTTCTAATGTACCACTCGTGGCATAAGGGAGGTATTACTTACAACCCTTTCTAGCTCTACGCCGCTTGGTTATGCTCTAAGAGACGGTCCACATGATATGCTTTCCAAGATATTGTGTTCGACTACAACCACAATCTCCGAATTATCGATTTAAGGTTCATACACGCTGGGCATGGTAAAGAAGACTGATACCAAGACTTTGGGGCACCAACTCCATTCCTTGGGAACCTTACCTCAAATGGGTGCAGCTCGAGCTCAAACCTCTTGATGCCATTCACTGCTTTACCAAGAATTAACCCATTGCTATAGGTGACGACCTTATACTATTCTCCATCCCGACATGCCTATCGATCTTGAAGACTTGAAGAGATCCTGATTCAATTTTAAAGAAGAAAGGGATACATTCAAGCTATGCAAGCGAGAATAAGGTATTAGAGTTGACCAAGCTACTTCACGAGGAGCGAAACATCAACGCCTACCTCAAAGACCAAGAGGAAGCGCCCATGGAGACTTAGAGCTCTATGATTTATATATTTTCTTTATCTTTTATATTTAAAAGAAAAGAATAAAAGAGAACTAATAAATGTTTGTTCGTGCTTGTTTAACAAATTTAAATCTCTAAGGTCCTTGAAACATTGCATTGCATTCGCATAAACATCGTATATCATGGCATAACATTGCATCACGTGTACATTGAAGATTGGTTTTCATTTTCTCGCTATTTATTTTTGCGTAAATGGCTCTTGAACAACACAAAGATCTCCGTGCTCGTAATGCTCGGCCTGTGAGATGTTCACTAGCTTGGTCCAAGGACAAGAAGATCCCAAGAAGCTCATCAATGTAAAGAAGAGGGTCGTTGGTGTTCTCAACATGGGCGACGCTACAAAGGTGGTCCTAAAGTGGTCACCGGATAGAGCCTCAAGGAAGTGTCAAGACCGAGGGAGCCAAGGGCAATGAAGAAGGCAGCAAGCGTGAGCCTGAAAAAGACTACGATCATAGTCAGTACTCTGATGAAGATGACAAGTACAAGCAACTTGAAGACCGTCTAGATACTGTGGAAAACCTGAAGATGTCCGGGCTGGATTTTGATGATCTGAGTCTTGTTCCTGGTGTGGTGATTCCTCCCAAGTTCAAGGTTCCTACTTTTGCCAAGTATGATGGCATGTCTTGTCCAAGTCGATCCAAGTCCTATGTTCAAGATTAACCCCACACCGATGACAAAGTTGTGGATGCACTATTTTCAAGAGAGTTTGTCCGAACTCAATTGAAGTGGTATTATCACCTAGAGAATGACCGATCCGTATTGGAGTGACTTAGCAGATGCTTTCTACGCATGATGAATACAATGTCAATTGACACCCACTGCATGCAACTACGTAACATGTCTATGGGTCGATGAGAAGTTCAAAGAATATTCTCGTAAATGGAGAGATCTAGCAGTGAGTCCAACCACCCTTGTCCAATAGGGAGTTGGTTGATATGTTTATGGGAACACTGACAGACCCATTCTTCAATCATCTGATTGGAAACTCTTCAGCCGGATTCATCGAGCTGATATTGACAGGAGAGCGTAATGAAGCTGGTATCAAGAGCGGAAAGATTCAGGTAGAGACATCCTCAAATGCTGCAAAGAGGTCTTTTGGTGGTAAGAAAGAAGCCAATGTGTGTATGGTCAGAAAAGTCGAGCTAGGACCGACCGTGCTCAATCTGGGGCGCAGATCCGCAATCCTACATCAGCACAACCTCAATGAGACAACGCGCGTAGCCAGGACGCGCCACGAAGACAGTTTACAAAGATCAACATGCCATTGTCGCAAGCCTTGCAACACATGTTGAAAGCCGAGCTGATTATTTTGAAGGATCCTCCTCAGAGTGTCAACGCTTCCTCTCCGAGATACAATCCTAATGCTAAGTGTGCTTACCACTCCAACAGCCCAAGGCACGAATCGACAATCTGGGCTCAAGAACAAGATTCAAGATATGATTGAAGCTATGCAGATTGAGTTTGACCCTCCTATTGAGACTCCGAATGTGATCAACGCGCCTATGCCTAACCAATACAAAAGTTCCAATGTTGTTGGGGAAGATACTTACATTTTCAACATAGATGACTTGACCATTCCTCTGATGACTGTTAAGAAGAATTTGCTGCAAGCCAGTGTCAATCCAGAATGCCCAGAATTCACTGGTGCCCATCCGCACCGATGGTTGTGCTTGGTGAGAAGACGTGTTCAAGGCATGATGGATAACCGTGAAATACTATTCTTGAAACCACCGGTGGAGAGTCTGTGTGAAGACATGTCTAAGAAAATGAAGATCGAAGATGTGAATGAAGCTGTACCATCTGCATGGGATACCTTGGGACAGCCAAGTGGAAAGTTTGATTACATGGTGAAGTACACTGTTCCTGAAAGCTACAAGATTCCTATTAAAAATGTTAAGGCGACCAGATGGGGAGACGATTTCCCATAAGACTATGCTGATGTTAACACAATAAGGATTTCCTCTGTTGATCCTGTGCCTAGAGTGGCACCTCTCATCATTACTTCTCCCAGGCCAGTCCCATATTCCTCTAACAAGGCTATTCCTTGGAACTATGGAGCTGAGGTTTACTATCATGGCGTCAAGCAAGACCCTCTGACCGTTGAAGATCTTACAGTTGAAGCTACCATTGACAACATCACCGGATCAAGTAAGGTGACCAGAACCGGAAGGGTTTTCTCTCCAGATATCTCTCCAAAAGACATCGCGACCAAACAGATGCCTATTAAATCCATTCCCAAGCTAGAGGGAAAGAACCTGACTCATCCCGTCAAATTATACCAAAGGAAGTTAATGAGGGCACTTCCAAACGAGAAATGGAGGAAATTCTGAAGATCATCAAGAAAAGTGACTACAATGTTGTGGAAAAGTTGGGACAGACTCCGTCCAAGATTTCCATGCTTGCTCTGCTCTTGTGCTCGAGGCTCATGCTAATGCCTTGGTAAGGTTTCAAGAATGCTCACGCGCCGCAAGACACTACTACCGACCTTGAAGTTTGTATTGCTAGCCGACCGCCAACAACGGCCTAGGCTTCTCGATGTCGATTTGACTCGCCGAAAGAACACAACAAAGCCTTGCACATTTCGCTGAATGCAAGCTACATTGTCTCATGTTTTGCTGATACGGTTCGCCTCAATATCCTTCCAAGACTTTTTTGATCGACTTGATGTTGAAGGATTAGTTCGAAACCCTGACATTATTGTGAGAGCTTTTGATGGTTCTAAGCTTAACAAGATTGAGAGATCATTCTGCTAAAGTCGGTTCCCATTTTCGACTTACTTTCTTTGTCATGGACATTCGTCCGCCTTACTCTTGCCTACTTGGACGCCCTTGATACATGGGGCAGCGTCATATTCTACTTTGCATCGGGTCAAGTACCCGTGAAAGGGAAGGTTGTTACAAGATGTGGTGAAAAAGAATATATGGTCACCATCTATAGTCATTCCGATATCTCGAGGTGGAGGGTGAATTCTTCGAGACCTCGTCAAGCTTTCAAACAATCCCCGAGTCATGCTCTTGCTCTCCCGCACTCTTGAAGTTACACAAGTTCCGCTTAGGATGGCTTCACCGAAAGATGCTCTGCCGCTGCTGAAGAAGGAGGTAGTGCTATTTGGGGACGGCTCCCTGATCTTCCTTTCAAATATGACAAGACGGGTTTAGGCTTCACCATCAAGGGTCAGAAGATGATACGCCGCGAACGTGCCGGCCAACTTCCTTTCCGCATTAGCCAGAGTGGAATCCATGCTATAGAAGACAACGACAGCGACTTCGACGTCAGCAAGTGGATCTTCCCAACTTCCGACAACAGACTCAGCAATTGGAAGACTGAAGACGTCATACCGATCTCCTTTAGACAAGAGTAATTGCTTTTGTTTTTGTTTTGCTTTTCGTATTTTCTATGTTTTGAACAATGAACTCTAAAGCCTAGTGCCTTACCCGGGGCATCATGGCTCGTTTGTGAGGGTTATTATCTGTCATTTACATATTTTCATTCAATAAAATCGTTGGACTTTTGCATTTAATTGTTGTTTTCTTTCTTTACTTTATCACCCTTCAAAAAGCTATGTGTTTTTACACACACCCACGTGATACATCGCAGTAATCACTCCGAATCTCGTTGATAACAGCTATTGTTAAATATGACTTCGATAATCCGATCTACCAAGTCAAGACGAAGGTGAGGAAGATTGTGAAGTGCCAGAGAACTTGTCGATCAACAAAGAAGAAGAACGAGTTATACAACCACATGAAGAGCAAGTCAAGTTGTGAATTTGGGTATCGACGAAGATGTAAAAGAGATCAAGATAGGAGCGGGTCTTGAGAACAGTGTTAAGGAAAGATTGATTCAGATGCTATGAGACTATATTGAGGTTTTTGCTTGGTCATACAAGGACATGCCGGGTTTAGACATTGATATTGTGGTACACCGATTGCCAACAAAAGAAGGTTTTATCCCAATAAAATGTAGGTCTGCAGACGCGCCCCGAGATGTCGAGAAAATCAAAGTTATGAAACAAATACGGTTTTTAGTCATACTTCCTATCCACAGCAGTAGCTAATATGGTGCCCGTACCTAAGAAGGATGGCAAGGTACGAATGTGTGTGGATTACAGAGATCTGAACAAGGCAAGTCCGAAAGACGATTTTCCACTTCCTCATATTGATGTTCTGGTTGACAATACTCAAGATAAGGTCTTCCTTCATGGATGGTTTTTCCTACAATCGATCAAAATGGCTCCTCAAGACATGGAGAAGACTACTTTCTACACGGGGCACTTTTTGTTACAAGGTGCTGCTCGGATCGAAGAACGGGCGCCACTTATCAGCGTGCCATGGTGACGTTATTTCATGACATGATTCATCACGAGATAAAGGTCTACATAGACGACATGATAGCTCGATCACAGACTGAAGAAGAACATCTTGATCATCTACGGAAACTGTTTGATAGACTAAAGAAGTACAGACTAAGACTCAACCCTAACAAGTGAACCTTTGGAGTCAGATCCGGAAAACTCCTAGGGTTTGTTGTCAGCAGTAAAGGTATTGAAGTTGAACCCGCCAAGGTTAAAGCTATTCAAGAAATGCCACCTCCCCGCACTGAGAAGGAAGTCAGAGGTTTCTTGGGCCGATTGAACTACATTTCCAGATTTATTGCACATTTAACTCCTACTTGTGAGCCAATCTTCAAGTTACTTAAGAAAGATCAAGTGGTAGAATGGAATGACGATTGCTAGATCGCTTTTGACAAAATCAAGGAGTACCTACAGAATCCTCCTATCCTGATGCCGTCAAGGAAGACCTCTTATCATGTACTTGTTGTTAGAGAACTCGATGGGGTGTGTTGGGGCAACATGACGAGTCCGTAGAAAAGAGTATGCAATATACTACCTTAGCAAAAAGTTTACCGATCGTGAAACAAGATACTCACAATGAGAAAACTTGCAACGCTTTGGCTGTCACGACTAAGACAAGATATGTTGACTCACACTACCTTGTTGATTTCCACGATGGATCCGATAAAATACATATTTTAGAAACCAGCTCTCTCCGGAAAAATAGCAAAATGGCAAATGATCCTGACCGAATATGACATCCAATATACTTCTCAGAAAGCGATCAAAGAAAGTGTAGTAGCCGATCATTTGGCCCATCAAGCCGTAGATGACTATCTACCTATGCGTCAATTTCCAGATGAAGATGTTTTACTAGTTACAGATTATAAGAACCCGCACGAAGGACCGAACAAGGATCCCGATGGACCATGGTCTTTGATGGAGCCTCAAAAGCACTTGGCAATGGCATTGGCGCCATCATTACATCCCCTACAGGCGGACATACACCTTTCACTGCCAGATTATGTTTCAGCTACACTAAGAACATGGCCGAATACAAAGCGTGCATCATGGGCATTAAAGCTGCTATTGACTTAAGAATCAAGTTCTTGCAAGTATATGGAGACTCAACTTTAGTGATCACCGAAAGGCGAGGATATAAGCATCCGAATCTCATCTCAGACGAGAGCATGTTTTGAGTTTGATCCCTACAAGAGATTACTTTCAATCACATTCCACGAGAAGAGAATCGCCATGCACGATTAGCTACTATGTCATCGGTGTTCAAACTTAGATGGGACAACGAGGCTCCCCGGATTATCATTGAGAAGTTTGATGAACCAGCGTATTGTTATGAGCTTGATACAGAAGAGAAACCTTGGTACTACGACGTGAAAAGATATCTTGAGACTCGTGAATATTCGCAGGGCATATCAATGATAAGAAGTTTTTGAGAAGATTTACATCCAAATTCTTCCTCAGCAACGACATCCTATACAAGCGCAATCACGACTTAGCTTACTCCGTAGACCGAAAACAAATGGAACGATCATGGAAGAGTTACACGAAGACGCATTTGGTACCCACTCCAGTGGACATACAATGGCTAAGAAGATATTGAGAACAGGTTACTATTGGTCCACCATGGAAGCTGATTGTCACCGCTACCCTCGATCTTGTCACAAATACCAGATTTACGCAGACAAAGTGCACGTACCTCCAGTACCTCTGAATGTTCTAACAGATCCTTGGCCTTTTGCAATGTGGGGCATTGACATGATTGGAGAAATTAAGCCCACTGCTTCCAATGGACATCGCATCTGTTACCAAGAATGTCGTGACTCGTTTCATCAAGCATAATCTTATCTGTCGGTACGGCACTCCCGAAAGAATTATCACAGATAACGGCTCTAACCTCAACAATAAGATGACCACCGAAGTCTCGCAGCTCCATCACATCACAATTCTTCTCCTTATCGCCTAAGATGAATGGCGCAGGAAGCCGCCAACAAGAACATTAAGAAAATCATACGTAAGATGATAGTGACTTACAAAGATTGGCATGAGATGTTACCATTGTTCTTCATGGTTATCGACTACAAGACGACATCAACAGGGCAACCCCTCTCTCTTGTATACGGTATGGAAGCTCTACCCATCGAGGTTCATACCTCCACCGTAGTCCTCCAGACACGAAGTTAGCGAAGACGATTGATCCAAACTCGCCTTGACCATTAATTTGATTGATGACAAACGACCGCATCCATCCGCCATGGATGATCTATCGTGTTTAATGATTAGAGCATTTAACAAGAAGGTCAAGCACCGAGTCTACCAGTCGGTGATCTAGTAGTCAAGCGCATCATTCTTCCACAACTTGATCCTGTGGGCAAATGGACTCCCACCTATGAGGGACCATTTGTAGTCAAGACAATATTTTCCTGGAGCTATGATACTTAGCACCATGGATGGTGAAGACTTCCCACACCCTATGAACACGTACATAGTCAAAATATACTACGATAAAAGAGACCCGCTAGGTCGATCTGCCTAGGCAAAATAAGAGATCCTGAACCAAATGGTTCAAAAGTTAGGATATATATACAAAATGTACACCCCAAGTCGAAAACCCAAAAGGCGGTGGGCAAAAAGGGTATCCCAGAGATCGAAACCGAAAGGGCGGTCTAGGCAAAAGTTAGGATTTAAGCATTTATATGTCTCGTCCCATCACTTATCAATACTATCAAGATTCAAGATTCAAATGGCAAAGATCAATCCACTCACTTTCACCGACAAAGAAGATGAGATAGTTGAAATATATGAGTACTAGCATAGTTGGAACTTAACGAGATTGTTTCCGCATAGCTTTTTACTTTTCTTGTATACAAACTACTCGGCCATACGCCACCTTTCAAAATTAATACAAGTTCTTTCTCTTTACAATTTTCACTGTTGTTGTTTGCATAAAGTCCAACGTTTGCTTTGAATGATTATATGCATCTGACAATAAAGATCTATTCACGAACATGCGAAAAGTGAACAAAAGAAGGTAATTACTACAGGCTCCAGGAATTGAGATGACGACGGAAGTCACCAAAACATTCCCCTGCAGAGCATGATCCCCACAGAGATACCACCCACTACAAACTTTCCCCAACGGAGTATTCATTTTTCTCCACTAGTCCCGACATTCCAGGCTTCATCACGTTGGTCCCCAAGCAGTGATTCCACTCAACTAAGCCATGTTACATCAGTCTCCAAGCAGTAACGATTCATCACAAGCAGAGGTATCCCCAGCAAAATATCTCTCAACAATCATCACTTCCCCGGTAGCCGTCGTATCCAGATTTGAAACTTGGTCAGATAGTGCATCAGAGGAAACCTACATCTTCTATTCCCCAGCCAGAGGTTTGAACAGCCCGCATCCTCCCAAACCTATCTCCCAAAGAACAATTGATTACTCCTCAAGTAGGTCTACGCAAGATCCCCAGAGAGCATCCCAATTTTTCCCCAGGTCTATGCACAAGATCCTCAACAAGACATCTCTCGCCTACCATCCTCAACAATATCTAGGCCCAAGACTTGTTAGATAGTGCATCGGAGGAATCAAAGTTATCTTTCTTCTCGTGGTTTCCAATCCATTTCGTCCCCAAACATAAGTCGAAATTCCAAGGTAGCATCCACATCTTCTTCAAGATGGATATGTTTTAAAACACCACAACATCTATCATTCATACATTACTCATAAAAGTCATAATTTATACATATGTCATTCATACACATTGTCATACATCATAATCTACATAAACTAACAATATTCTATCAAAGTTTCCTTTGTTTTTCCAAACAGTGAAATCACTTCAAAACCAGATTAATGCCAAGCCGACGGAAAACTATTCAACGATCGCTCTAGTTGTCCTCCCAACCGGTCCGTGATTAATGCCCAAAGCCGACGGAAAACTATCTGAACGATCTTGTTGTCCTCCGACAACGGATCCAGATTAATACCGCCGACGGAAAACTATCTAAACGACTCCCTAGTTGTCCTCCAACAACCGGTCCGTGATTAATGCCCAAAGCCGACGGAAAACTATTCGAACGATCACCTAGTTGTCCGGACAGATCCAAGATTAATACCGCCGACGGAAAACTATCTCGAATGATCACAAGTTATCCTCCGATAATAGGCATTGGATCAATACCCAACAATAGGAAGCTATCCACATTTTGTCAAATACTATCCCCTCGAGTAATCAAAGACAAGATGTATTCGACTCTCTTATTATCAACAACTATAGAGTCTAGCATACGACTCGCCACCTTGATGGCATCTTAAGCCCATCTTCGACTACTTGTCAATATTTCTCCACCTTCGTATCGTGCATATTTGGTTTTAAAACCAATACAAACCAATAACTTCAATCAAGGTCGAGCACGAAGTCTAACGACGACTCCTCCGATGGCATCTTAAGCCCATCTCCATGCTCCTTTCATTTAAACGCTACAGAGTAGCCAACGGCTCACTCCCCAAGATCGATCATTCCAGATGGCATCTTAAGCCCATCTCCGACAACTCTCCTATTCGACAACAACCTCGAGTCTAGCGCACGACCCATTCCCAGTCTTCTCCAATGGCATCCAGAAGCCCATTCCCGCATCATCACCAACCAAGTGCAAATTTTCGTGTATTGAGTGTTCAATCATCTTCACCTCCCGCACGAAAGGCAAGCATGCCAATCTAACCCTTCCAGTACAAGAAGATTGAACAGGGGCAGCCATCATACCCCAAAATTTGCCCTTACTTCTCAAGACATTCCATACACCCATGCTCAAGGATTCCTCAAGGGTTGATCAGACAAACCCTCTCCTAGACAATCAACCCAAACTAGGGTTTGGCAATTCTCAGATCCAGATGGACTTCCAACATCTCCAATGGTCTTCATGCCTCCTCATATGCTTCAAAGATTCTCCATGTCAAGTTTCAATCCTTACAGCTCAAGTTTGCTCAATCAATTGCTCAGATGGTTGAAAATCAATTGTAATGGACAAAAAGTCAACTGTGGTCAACATACAGTCAAACTTCATGATTTTTGTTTAACATCCTCATTTTGAAGTTACATTCATCATTTGATCAAGGGTTGATCATGATTCATCAAGAAAACTCAAGATTTGCTCAAAAGTCAAACTTTCCAAATTAGGGTTTTTTAGTGAAAAGTAAACTGAACTTTGACTGAGCATAACTTCTCATACTTTCTAAAATTTTCCACCACCTCTCATTTTGAAGGAAATTCAATTTCTACAACTTCATGTCTCACAAGAATGTTCAAAAATGCTTCATTTGAAGGTATGGATCAAAACATTACGTGTCCTTTTCAAAGTCAACAAAAAGTCAACTTTTTGTTTTGAAGATTTATTGAGCATGGAAACTCCAATTGAGATGAAACCAAAGAGGTTGTTTAGAGGACACTTAGAGATTTCTAAAAAGTCCAAGAACACTCAAAAATGTGGAAAATTGAGCAAAATACACCTTGCACAAGTTGGGTATATTTGAAGAAGTGCGCAAAGAGAGATACTTGTTGAAATCCAAAATTTTGCAAATGGGCCTAGTTGTTCTTCATTCAAACTTGTTCCTTTGACAATTTGGAACATCGAAGCCCAATGCCACAAATTTTAGCTTTATTTTTCTATTTAATTTGGATTTTATTCATTTAAATACAAATTAAATTAAAAAATAAGGTATAAAATCAAAATTAAATGCAAAGTTGATTTTTCTCTCATGCTTGAGATCCAAGTAACTCATGTGTCGCAAATTTCGAAATTTGCAAAGATTTGGCAAGAAATTGATTGAAATTGATCAAAGACAAGATTTGATTTTGTACAAAATCAAATAATCTTTGCATTGATTGATGATTATTTGTTCCTCAAATCACTCAATTTTCACCCATTATAAATATACAATGCATATCACACAAGAAAGAATGTAAAATTGCCTCAAGAACCCTAACTCAAGTCAAAAACTGCACTACAAGTCACTAGCAGCCCTAGTTCCAGCTTGGTTCAATCGATTTTGAGCATCCAAACACATTCCTTGACATCTCCTCAAGCATTCTGCACTTTACATCATTCAAAACATCAAGAATCGAGCAATCCGTTTTGGTTTGTTCTTATATTTTTCAAAATCGATTTCTATTATTCATGCATTTTTAACACTTTTGATTGTTTGTTCATGATCAGATCAAGTTTGCAAGCTATTTGGGTAGCCCAATCGATTTTAATGATCGAACGAAAACCACCATTGTTAGGGTTTTCGGCTTGAATTAGGCTTCTAAATAGGAAAATTGGACCGAACCAAGCATACCAGTGATGATGGATGAAACGAGTCGATTCATGTACTCACAATTCATTTATATTACTTGTATGAGATTTTGATTTTTGCAGGGGCCTTAGCATCGAACAAAGACCGACGCTGAATGTTTAAAAATTCAAAACAAAGAAGATGATGATTTGCGTGATCCGGCAATCGAGAGCGACACCGCTTAAAAGCCACTGCTGCTTTCCTAACACGTACAAGCCACCGGTTGGTAAAGGCAACGTATGTCACCTGTGGAACCGAGTTCAATCCCATCCATGGCAATGTGATTTTTTACAAGTTTTGCATATTTTTTCTATTTCTTATTTTTCTTTAATATTTTCATACTATTTATTTTATATTCTAATATTTTTATCATGCATTTAAAAAACACCAAAAATATTTATTTTTTGCATAATCATCAGAAAAATACTTATTTAATTTTTAATATAAAAATTATTATTTTTGCATGCATATTTAATTTAATTTCTAATTAATTGTTTAAATGACTTTTAATTGTTTTTAAATTATCAAATCAGTTCCAAAAATTACCAAAAATTATTTTATCATATTAATGTCATCACTAACACAAAAACTTTTTCTCATTCAATAATACTTATTTTTACTAATATTTTCCTCTTATGCAATTTTCTTCCGTTTTCCGATTTTGCATCTTTTCACAGGTTATACCGTTTCAGACGATTTTTATCGCTTTTCTTTCTTTTCAAATTATGTAACTGCCTATGGGATGTAATAGTTTAATTAGGACTTTTTATTTTCCGCACTCTCATTATGTATCTGCCCCAAAGCCATGTAATAGCGTAGGATTTATCTTTCCGCACTTTATATTCCCGCATTTTACTTTCCGCATCTTATAAACTGTTAGTAATTAGGTGTGTATGGCAAGATAAAATTGAACATAGCTCACTCTAATTTTCAAGATAACATGAATCTGAAATCAACACACTCTTTTCACACATGCACCCCTTAGGGTAATTCTCTCTCGTTGCCTTTACGTATACAAATGGTCAAGTCCCTCGAACGTACGGGTGTCCTAGCACCGTTGCCTTCAAAACAAATCATCATAGTCCCTTCGATACAAAGATCATAGACCCACGATGTCGCCTACGAATACATGATCTTGACCCTAGATTGTCGCCTACAAAAAAATGATGATAGTCCCTTCGAATGTGCTAGGATACTTCCTACAAGTTGCTTTCTATGACCATCCGATGTCCCTTCGAATGTCCCACTTACATCCAACGAATAGGGTTACCTACCAACAAATGGTATGGATAGCGCTATTCTAAAGGAACGTAAAATAACACGAAAATGACCAATTTTGAGTAGGTAATAAGACTTTTAGTTGCTTGCTCTATCAAAATACTTTTCACACCTCACACTTTTGTCAAAGTTCAAACTCTTTTCAAAACAAAACATTTCCGAACACTTTGTATACATTCCTACATGAATCATTACAAAGTCAAAGCGAAATGCCTTTTTACAAAACATTTTTGTCAAACACACAGAAAGCACAATTTTTTTTAAAGTGATCTAAGAGTAACTAAGAGCCCGTAGATAACTACGGATGGAAAGGGGTGCTAATACCTTCCCTTTTCATAACCTTCTCCCTTACTCAGAATCTAACGAAGGTCTTTTTCTCGTACTTTTACCTTCCTTAATTGAATAAAAGAAAAGTCGGTGGCGACTCTTGCTATCCGCACATTTGCGATACAAAAACCTCAAAGTCAGTTCACCGTATAACAATATTCCCTAATGTTAAAATCCGACGAAAAACCATAATTGAGATTAGAAGAACGATTAGATTGATGTGGAACGATTCTAGGTTAATTGGAAAACATGTTCCTATAATCAAAAGTATGTGAATTTTCATGAATTAATTATGTTTTGGTGATAGTATGTTGTTGTGATGATTGGAATTAATGGAGATTCGTAACAGTGGAGAAAACTGAGTTTTTGATGAAAAACAAGCTGTATGGATCGACACAAGACAATATGGATAGATGCATACTGTGAAAATTTTGAAAACCATAAACTTTGAAAATCTATGCATCGACTCATAGAGTCATGCATCAATTCATAAGAAGAAAACAGACCATGTATCGATGCAAAGGAGTTATGGCCTACACAAGGGAGTTATGCATTGACACATGATGCGTATGTGTCGACACATACTGAGGAAAACTTTAAAAATGAAGAAAATTTTATGTTATGCATCGATGCATACGAATTTTGAGTCGATGCAAGTTGATTATGCATTGATGCATAGCCTTATGCATCGATGCATACTGTATTGGACAGAACATGATTTTTCTGAAAACGATTTCGATCATATCTTTTCAACCGTAACTCTGTTTTAGGCATATTTGGTATCGTTGGAAAGCTTAGAAAGAGTACTACTTAATGGAAATATTTTCAACACTAATAATTGAAATCTAGAAAGAATAATTTAGCTTCCGTAATCAGAACTCGTTGAGAATTTATGAATCATGTGTTGAATAATTGTGCAGAATGTTAACTTATGGGTTGTGATTAACATTTGATGATTAAGATTACTGTACCAGATGCTGTTGTTGTTATTAATTTATAATTAGAATTATGCTGTGTGTTCATGTTCCATGTTTTGAATTGTTGCATGCTTCTGATGTGCATGCATGAGCATTTGGAAATGGTTCATTCCCATTGTGCGGAATTGAACTTGCAGGGCCAATAAACTTACCTAATGGACAGAGGTAGTGAGGCTAGATTCTTGACCCGGTGATGTATGGGTGAATCATTGAATTGACACTATTTCCGAAGTGTAAGCAGAACAAGGTGTGGACTTGGTTCACGATTGGTACCACATGCATTTGAGTCTGCATTGCATATGTGATTGTAACATGTTAGGATGAATTCCACTGTTTCAATTGCATTTAATTGTTGCTGTATGTATAATGTATGTTTGGATTGTGTTTGCGAATCGTATGCTAATGCCGTTAATAAGGGTGAATAATGAATTGATTGTTTTATCGTTCTTGAGAAATGTATAATGCATCTTAATTTTGATGAAATCTCACCCTTACTTTAATGATTTCAGATTCGAAGTGATTAGCTGCTTGGGAATTGGTGAGGACAGCTTTTAGAGTTGTGCTACTTAGTTAGTCCGCGTGTCAGTGTCATGCTCTGGTAGTTGTAACACTGGGGAATGTTTGATTTAAATTTTTATGGATTTAGAACTGATTGTTTTAGTTTATGTTGGGAATAATTATGGATTGAATTATTCCAGAATTTTTATGTTATATTTCCGCTGCTTAAACATAATCCTTGGTTTGATTTTAATTAATAATTTCTTCAGTAAAAGGCATGTACACTGTTTTTGTTATTTGAATTTTTAAAAATTGTGACGCCCTTGCCGTTATGTATAAAACTCTGATTAAAATTATTTGAATCGCAGGTAAATTAGAAGGGGTGTTACAATAGTGGTATCAGAGCATAGTCGGTCGTGTGACCAGCCTGTCATTATCCCTTTGTACGCGACAAGTGTGTACAACACTGTCGGTACTTGTTGCTTTTCTGATTGCTTATTGCAGGAGTAGTGTGAAACTAAGTGGGGGAGAAGATATGCTTCCCGGATATATTCCGATTTTAAGTCATTGGTTAGAGGTACTACTTGAGAAGACAGTGCAAGAGTGGTTAGAGTTGTTGGAATCATTTGGATCGTGAGTCATAGTTGGAAGTGCAAAAAGGTGAGTACGATTCTGAGAACAAAAAGTGTTGGTAATGATAATTTATACTCCAGTATGATTATCGGATGTCTATTGACAAATTGAGGACTTGATCACCCTTAATCTCTTGTTGATGGTAGAAGGAATCCTATTGGATGGTATTGTCATACCCCAAAATTTGCCCTCCTACTTCTCAAAACATTTCATACATCCACACTCAAGGATTCCTCAAGGGTTGATCAGACAAACCCTTTCCTCGACAATCAACCTAAACTAGGGTTTGGCAATTCTCAGATCCAGATGGACTTCCAACATCTCCAATGGTCTTCATGCCTCCTCATATGCTTCAAAGATTCTCCATGTCAAGTTTCAATCCTTACAGCTCAAGTTTGCTCAATCAATTGCTCAGATGGTTGAAAATCAATTGTAATGGACAAAAAGTCAACTGTGGTCAACATACAGTCAAACTTCATGATTTTTGTTTAACATCCACATTTTGAAGTTACATTCATCATTTGATCAAGGGTTGATCATGATTCATCAAGAAAACTCAAGATTTGCTCAAAAGTAAAACTTTCTAAACTAGGGTTTCTTAGTGAAAAGTCAACCAAACTTTGACTGAGCATAACTTCTTCATACTTTATTAGAAATTTTTCCACCACCTCTTGTTTTGAAGGAAATTCAATTCTCTATAACTTCATGTCTCACAAGAATGTTCAAAAAATGCTTCATTTGGAAGGTATGGATCAAAACATTACAGGTCCTTTTCAAAGTCAACAAAAAGTCAACATTTTGTTTTGAACGTATATTGAGCATGGAAACTCCAATTGAGATGAAACCAAAGAGGTTGGTTAGAGGACACTTAGATCTTTCTAAAAATTCTAAGAACACTCAAAAATGTGGAAAAGTGAGAAAAATACACCTTGCACAAGTTGGGCATTTTTGAAGAAGTGCACAAAGAGAGATACTTGTAAAAATCAAATTTTTTGCAAATGGGCCTAGTTTTTCTTCATCCAAACTTGTTCCTTAGACAATTTGGAACATCCAAGCCCAATGCCACGAATTTTAGCTTTATTTTTCTATTTAATTTGGATTTTATTCATTTAAATACAAATTAAATTTAAAAACGTGGTATAAAATCAAAATTAAATGCAAATTGATTTTTTCTCTCATCCTTGAGGTCCAAGCAACTCACAAAAAGCTGTCAATTTCGAAATTGGTTTTGGCAAGGAATTGATGAAAATTGATCAAAAAAGATAAGATTTGATTTTGTACAAAATCAAATAATCATTGCATTGATTGATGATTATTTGTTCCTCAAATCAGCTCAATTTTCATCCATTATAAATATACAATGCATATCACACAAGAAAGAACAGAAAAATTGCCTCAAGAACCCTAACCTAAACTCAAAAAAACCGTGCACTACAAGTCACTAGCAGCCTTGGTTTTAGCTTGTTTAAATCGATTTTGAGCATTCAAACACATTCCTTGACATCTCCTGAAGCATTCCAGACCCTTACATCATCCAAAAACATCAAGAATCAAGCAAATACGATTTCGGTTTGTCACACTTTTTCAAAAATTGAATTATGTTTATCATGCATTTTTAACATGTTTTGTTGTTTGTTTTGTGTTTAGAACGAAGCTTGGAAACTTTCTGGATAGTTTAATTGCATTTCCATGGCCTGAAACACGAATTACCATGATTAGGTCTAGTGGTAAGGCAAGGCCAGAGCCCATCCAAGGGGTCACCATTGAACCCCAGCCATGACAATGTGATTTTTTACAAGTTTGCATATTTTTCTATTTTCAAATTTTCTTTTAATATTTTCAGACTATTTAATTTATCTTCTAATATTTTATCATGCATTTAAAAAAAACCAAAAATATTTATTTTTTGCATAATCATCAGAAAAATGTTTATTTAATTTTTAAAATTAAAATTATTATTTTTGCATGCATATTTAATTTAATTGCTAATTTATCATTTAAATGACTTTTAATTGTTTTTAAGTTATCAAATTAACTCCAAAAATTCCCAAAAAATTATTTTATCATATTAATGTCATCATTAACACAAAAAAAATTTCTAATTCAAAAATACTTATTTTTACTAACATTTTCCTCTTATGCAATCTTCTTCCGTTTTCCGATTTTGCATCTTTTCACAGGTTATACCGTTTCGGACAATTTTTACTGCTTTTCTTTTCAAAATTATGTAATTGCCTATGGGATGTAATAGTTTAATTAGGGCTTTTATTTTCCGCACTTTCAATTATGTATCTGCCCCAAAGCCATGTAATAGCGTAGGATTTATTTTTCCGCACTTTACTTTCCGCAATTTAATTTCCGCACCTATAAACTGCTAGTTATTAGGCGTGTATGGCAAGATAAAATTGGACATAGATCACTTTTAACTCCAAGATAAAATATCTGAATTTGACACACTCTTCACACATGCACCTTTAGGTAATTCTCTCTCTGCCTTTACGAATTCAAATGGTCAAGTCCTCGAACGTAGAGGTATTCTAGCACCGCTGTTACAAACAAATCATCATAGTCCTTCGATACAAAGATCATAGACCCACGATGTCGCCTCCGAATACATGATCTTGACCTCGATTGTCGCCCACGAAAAATGATGATAGTCCCTTCGAATGTGCTAGGATACTTCCTACAAGTTGCTTTCTATGACCATCCGATGTCCCTTCAAATGTCCCACTTACATCCAACGAATAGGGTTACCTACCAACAAATGGTATGGATAGCGCTATTCTAAAGGAACGTAAAATAACACGAAAATGACCAATTTTGAGTAGGTAATAAGACTTTTAGTTGCTTGCTCTATCAAAATACTTTTTACACCTCACACTTTTGTCAAAGTTCAAACTCTTTTCAAAACGAAACATTTCCGAACACTTTGTATACATTCCAACATGAATCATTACAAAGTCAAAGCAAAATGCCTTTTCAAAATATTTTTGTCAAACACACAGAAAGCACTTTTTAAAGATGATCTAAGAGCAACTAAGAGCCCGTAGATAACTACGGATGGAAAGGGGTGCTAGTACCTTCCTTTTCATAACCTTCTCCTTACCTAATCTAACGAAGGTCTTTTCCTCGCCCTTTTCACCTTCCTTAATTGATAAAAGAAAAGTCGGTGGCGACTCTTGCTATCCGCACATTTGCGATACAAAAATATCAAAGTCGGCTTCACCAGACATGTAATCACGACTCACGGGAGACACCTAAAAGAGAATGCCTTAGGGATTTCTAGATCACCTTTATTGCTTTCTCGTTAGACTTGCTTGCTTTATCTTTAAGGGTTGCTTGGGTATTATTTGTGGGGATCCTACACCGTCCGAGTTTTTAGGTAAGTAGAAATAAATCATCGCGACGTTAGACGATATCGAAACGGTCAACATGATGGCTACGTTAGTGACACTTTGGATGTCCCGATACTCTTTATTTCCAAGTTGAGGATAGTATTTGGCTTCGCATGGTGTCATCAAGCACTAACTAAACTTTTAGAACCTTAATTGACCCATCTTGGCCATTAGAAGGTAGTGAGATGGGTTTTGGTGCGCACCGAGGTTGGTCGATGCTCGATGCTACGCTCATTAAGATCGACTTTTGGGATATTTTCGTCGACCACTTGGTAGTCGTATTGAAATAAACGCCCACGAAAGATCAATGATGTGAGATTCCTAGAACCCTACATTATTATAGACAGATGAACCAACTCAAACTTTGGTGGGTAATCACCTATACCTCATGCAAGCCTTAAACCTAGGCTCATTGTGTGAATTGTTTGTGTGTGCTTTAAACATTGATATTGTGGTACACGATTGCCGATAAAAGAAGGTTTTCCCGGTGAAACAGAAAGTTCACGATGCGTCCCGATATGTCGAGAAAATTAAAGTCAAGTTATGAAACAATTCAACGGTTTCTTAGTCATATTCACATCCACAATGGGTTGCGAATGTGGTGCCTGTGCCTAAGAAGGATGGTAAAGTACGAATGTGTGTGGATTACAGAGATCTGAACAAAGCGAGTCCGAAAGACGATTTCCCACTTCCTCATATTGATGATCTGGTTGACAACACCGCCAAGATAAGGTTTTCTCCTTCATGGATGGTTTCTCCGTTACAATCGATCAAAATGGCTCCTGAAGACATGGAAAAGACTACTTTTGTTACACAATGGGGCACTTTCTGTTACAAGGTCATGCCGTTCGGACTGAAGAACGCGGGCGCCACTTATCAGCGTGCTATGGTGACATTATTTCATGACATGATTCATCGCGAGATAGAGGTCTACGTCGACGACATGATAGCTCGATCACAGACTGAAGAAGAACATCTTGATCATTTGCAGAAACTGTTTGATAGATTGAAGAAGTATAGACTGAGACTTAATCCTAACAAGTGCACCTTTGGAGTCAGATCCGGTAAACTCCTAGGGTTTGTTGTCAGTGGTAAAGGTATTGAGGTTGACCCCTCCAAAGTTAAGGCTATTCAAGAAATGCCAGCTCCCCACACCGAGAAGGAAGTCAGAGGTTTCTTGGGCCGATTGAATTACATTGCCAGATTCATTGCACACCTAACTGCTACTTGTGAGCCAATCTTCAAGTTACTTAAGAAAGATCAAGTAGTAGAATAGAACAACGATTGCCAGATCGCTTTTGACAAAATAAGGAGTACCTACAGAATCCTCCTCTCCTGATGCCGCCCGGCGAAGGAAGACCTCTTATCATGTACTTGATAGTGTTAGATAACTCAATGGGGTGTGTGTTGGGGCAACATGACGAGTCTGGTCGAAAAGAGCATGCAATATACTACCTTAGCAAAAGTTTACCGATCGTGAAACAAGATACTCACAAATGAGAAAACTTGCAACGCTTTGGGTCTGTCACGACTAAGACAATATATGTTGACTCACACTACTTGTTGATTTCAAGACGGATCCGATAAAATACATATTTGAGAAACCAGCTCTTTTGAAGAATAGCAAGATGGCAAATGATCTTGACCGAATACGACATCCAAGACACTTTAGAAAGCGATCAAAGGAAGTGTAGTAGCCGATCATTTGGCTCATCGCCGTAGATGACTATCGCCTATGCTCGAATTTCCGACGAAGATGTTTTACTAGTTATTGATTGCGAAGAACCGTGCCCCGACGAAGGACCCGAACAAGGATCCCGATGGACCATGGTCTTTGATGGAGCCTCAAACGCACTTGGCAATGGCATTGGCGCCATCATTACATCCCCAGTGGACATACACCTTTCACCGCCAGATTATGTTTCGACTAACAACATGGCCGAATACGGCGGCATCATGGGTATCAAAGTCATATTGACTTAAGAATCAAGTTCTTGCAAGTGTATGGAGACTCGCTTTGGTGATCACCAAATTATATGCGAGGGATACGAAGCATCCGAATCTTATTCCGATCGAGCATGTTCGAGTTTGATCCCCTACTAAGAGATTACTTTCAACCACATCCCACGAGAAGAGAATCAGCCAGGCACGATTAGCTACTATGTCGCTTATGTTCAAAGTTAGATGGGACAACGAGGCTCCCGCATCATCATTGAGAAGTTTGACGAACCAAAGATATGTTATGAGCTTGATACGTAAGAGAAACCTTGGTACTACTACGTGAAGAGGTATCTTGAGACTCGTGAATATCCGCAGGGCATCCACAACGATAAGAAGTTCTTGAGAAGATTTTCATCCAAATTCTTCCTCAAGAATGGCCTTATACAAGCGCAACCACGACTTGTGCTTATCTACCGTAGACCGAAAAATAGCGTAACGTATCATGGAAGAATTACACGGCGCATTTGGTACCCACTCCAGGGACACACCATGGCTAAGAAGATTTTGAGAAGAGGTTACTATTGGTCCACCATGGAAGTCGATTGTCATCGCTTATGCTCGATCTTGTCACAAGTGTCGACGATGCGACAAAGTGCACGCACTCAAGCACTCGAATGTTCTAACAGCCCTTGGCCTTTTGCAATGTGGGGCATTGACATGATCGGAGAAATCAAGCCCACAACTTCCAACGGACATCGCTTCATCCTTGTGGCAATTGACTATTTCACCAAATGGGTAGAAGTTGCTCAGTTCATACCAAGAATGTTGTGGCTCGATTCATCAAACATAATCTTATCTATCGATATGGCACTCGAAAGGAATATCACGATAATGGCTCCAATCTCAACAATAAGATGATCACCGAACTCGCATCAAGTTCAAGATCAAGCATCACAACTCTTCCTTATCGACTAAAGATGAATGGCGCAATGGAAGCCGCCAACAAGAACATTAAGAAGATTATACAAAAAATGATAGTGACTTACAAAGATTGACATGAGATGTTACCATTCGCTCTTCATGGTTATCGCACCACAGTACAAACATCAACAAGGGCAACCCCCTTCTCTCTTGTGTACGGTATGGAAGCCCTACCAATCGAGGTTCGATTCCTCAACCGTAGTCCTCCAGACGCAGAGTTAGGCGAAGACGATCGATTCGCATCACCGATTAACTTGATTGATGAGAAACGACTCGCATCCATCCGCCACGGATGATCTATCAAAAACGAATGATCAGAGCATTTAACAAGAAAGTCAAGCACCGAGTCCACCAAGTCGGTGATCTAGTAGTCAAGCGCATCATTCTTCCACAAGGTGATCCTGTGGGCAAATGGACTCCCACCCATGAGGGACCGTTTGTAGTCAAGATGATTTTCCGGAGCTATGATACTTAGCACCATGGATGGTGAAGACTTCCCACACCGTGAACGCAGCATAGTCAAAAATACTACGATGAAAGAGACCCGCTAGGTCGACTAACCTATGCAAAAATATATATCTCGCGAACCAAAAGGTTCGGCAAAAGTTAAGGACATATACAAAACATGTACACTGCAAGTCGAAAACCCGAAAAGGCTTGGGCAAAAAGGGTATCCCTGAGACCAAAACCCGAAGGGCGGTCTAGGCAAAAGTTAGATTTAAGCGCACGACTATGTCTCGCCCGTGATCACCTATCTACTGCACTACTATCAAGATTCAAGATTCAAATGGGGACAATCGTACTCACTTTCACCGACAGAAGGAGATGAGATAGTTGAAATATAAGTACTAGCATAGTTGGAATTTAACGAGATTGTTTCCGATAGCTTTTACTTTTCGTGTATACAAACTACTTGGCCATACGCCACCTTTTAAATAAATACAAGTTCTTTCTTTACAATTTTTGCTATTGTTGTTTGCATAAAGTCCAACGTTTGCTTTGAATGATTATATGCATCTAACAATAAAAATCTATTCACAAACATGCGAAAAGTGAACATACGAAAGTAATTGCTACAGGCTCTAGGAATTGAGATGACGACGAAAGTCACCAATGCACTCACCACAAAACCTTCCCCAGCAAAGAAGAGGAGAACCCCAGAGCAGTGATTCCACTCAACTTAATCGGGCCACACCCATCTTCGAGCAATAACATTTCGCCCCCCAGCCGAGGTATTTATCCCCAACAAGGTATCTCTCAACATTCCCCTTTTCCCCGACAGCAGCAATATCCAAACTTGAAACTTGGTCAGGTAGTGCACCGGAGGAAACCTACATCCTTTTTCCCCAGCTAGAGATTACAACGGGCTCCCAGATCCTTCTAACCCGGTCTCTCAGCAACTATCAAACACTCTCCAGCAGGATTTACGCCAAGATCCCAAGAGAGTACCTCCTGCACTCTCCCAAAGGGTCTATGTATGAGATCCTCAACAACGTGTTTCTCGATCTCTACCATCCTCAACAATATCTAGGCCCAAGACTTGGTCGATAGGCACCGAGGAATCAAAGTTTTCTTCTCGTGGTCGTAAGTCAAAATCCTCCAAGCAGAACATCCGCATCTTCTTCAAGATGGATATGTCTTGAAATACCACAACATCTATCATTCATACATTTCTCATATATGCATATGTCATTCATACACATCGTCATGAATCATACTTTGCATAAGACTAACAAATATTCTATCAAAGTTTCTCTTGTTTTCTCCAAAACAGGTGAAAAATCACTTCTGACGCAAACTGGTCCAAGATCAATACCCGAATCCAGACGGGAGAACTATCTCGAAGACCGCCTAGTTGTCCTCCGACAACTGGTCCAGGATTAAGACCCGAATCCAGACGGGAAAACTATCCGAACGACCACCCTTGTTGTCCTCCGACAACAGATCCATGATTAATACCCGAAGCCAGACGGGAAACCCTATCCGAACGATCACAAGTTATCCTCCTGTAATGCAAGGATCGACCGATGCACAATCGAAGCTATCCACATTTTTGCCAACTACTACCCCCCAGAGCAGTCAGCACGAAGAACTATTCTGACTCATTCTTATTATCAACAACAACTATAGAGTCTGGCGTACGACTCAGTTGCCTTGGATGGCATCTTAAGCCCATCTCCGACTACTTGTCAACAGCTCTCCACTTCAGAATGCTGCATATTTGGTTAAAAACCAATACAAACCAATAACTTCATTCAAAGATGAGCACGAAGTCTAACGTACAAATCCCTCCGGATGGCATCTTAAGCCCATCCCCTTTTACTTCCAGAAACATCCACAGAGCCTAGCGTACGGCTCACTCCTCAGCATCGACCTTTCCGGATGGCATCATAAGCCCATCCCCATCAATTCTCCTATCAAAAATCCCAAGTCTAGCGTGCGACTCATTCCCCAGCGAAGTCTCCAACTTCTCCAAATGGCATCTATAAGCCCATTCCCGCATCATCAACCAACCGCGAGTGCAAATTTTCAGGTGTACTTGAGTGTTCAATCATCTTCTACCTCCAGGTCACGAAAGGCGAACATGCCAATCTAACCCTTCCAGTATAAGAAGATTGAACAGGGGCAGCTGTCATACCCCAAAATTTTCCCTCCATCATCTCAAGACATTTCATACATCCATACTCAAGGACTCTCAAAGGATGATCAGACAAACCCTCTCCTAGACAATCAACCCAAACTAGGGTTTGGCAATTCTCAGATCCAGATGGACTTCCAACATCTCCAATGGTCATCATGCCTCCTCATATGCTTCAAAGACTCTCCATGTCAAGTTTCAAGCCTCACAAGTCAAGTTTCCTCAAACAATTGCTCAGATGGTTGAAAATCAGTTGTATTGGACAAAAAGTCAAATGTGGTCAACATACAGTCAAACTTCATGATTTTTGGTCAACATCCTCATTTTGAAGTTACATTCATCATTTGATCAAGGGTTGATCATGATTCATCATGAAAACTCAAGATTTGCACAAAAGTCAAACTTTCCAAATTAGGGTTTTTTAGTGAAAAGTCAACTGAACTTTGACTGAGCATAACTTCTTCATACTTTCTCTGAAATTTTACCACCACCTCTTGTTTTGAAGGAAATCCAATTCTCTACAACTTCATGTCTCACAAGAATGTTCAAAAAATGCTTCATTTGGAAGGTATGGATCAAAACATTACAGGTCCTTTTCAAAGTCAACAAAAAGTCAACATTTTGTTTTGAACGTATATTGAGCATGGAAACTCCAATTGAGATGAAACCAAAGAGGTTGGTTAGAGGACTCTTAGAGCTTTCCAAAAAATCCAAGAACACTAAAAAATGTGGAAAATTGAGCAAGATACACTATTCAAAAGTTGGGCAATTTTGGACAATTGCACAAAAGGAGATATTGGTCAAAATGCAAAATTTTCCAAATGGGCCTACAATCTTATGATCCAAACTTGTTCATGACATTATTTGTGACTCATAAATGCTTGGCCATGGCAATTTTCTATTTTATTAATTTATTTTTGAATTTTAAACCATTTAATTCAAAATTAAATTATATAAAATATGAAAATAAGATATTTTTTCAAAAGGAGTGATTTTATATCAAACTTGAGGTCCAAGGAAGCCCATCATACATACCAATTTCGTGCTTGATCATCCATTTAAGAGAAAATCAAATTTCTTTCAAAAAATTTGATTTTATTTGAAAATTATTCAATGCATTCAAAACCAAATCTTTTTTCCTTGTTTTTCCTCTCCTACTTCACTCTATAAATAGCCAGCATTACACACAGCAAAGGACACGAAACCCTAGCAAAAAACACAACCCTTATTTTGTCAAAATTTTTCAAGAAGTTGGAAAAATCAAATTTTGATTTGCAACCTCTTTCAGCCTCTTTCAACCATCCAAACGTGCTC
>CM038794.1:64595568-64654054 GCA_021764765.1 Vicia sativa
TAATTGTACTATTAGTTCAGTTTTTGTTATTGCTTAAAGCACGAGTGTTTGTCTCTCTTGATTGTAAGCTGGCGAGATCAAGATGGTTTATTGAAGTGTGTCTTCACAATTCAATTAGTCAATAGGTTGATATCACTGCTGTGATTGAGGGGAGTGAGTAGGTACTGGATCTAAGTAGGACTTAGGTTGAAGTTGCATTGGGTAGGTTTTAAGTGAAGGAGATAAACTGGTGGTTTATTCCTGAATTAATTCTACTAATAGTGAATGTCCTCCCTGGCTTGGTAGCCCCCAGATGTAGGTGTAGTTAGACACTGAACTGGGTAAACAACTTATTGTGTTCTTTCGCATTATTTATATTTTGTGTAAATTGTTAACAGAGTGTCAGATAGTGTGTCATAACATTCTCTGTGACATCACGTATCTGCTGCCAGGAATTTCACTTATTATTTTATTTTTCTGCTGTTTATTTTCTTTTCTTTAATTATTTCAACTAATTAATTAATTAGTAATTAGGTTAAATAATAAGCTTAATTATGGTTAATTTCTCAAGTAATTATCTCCAAGTTTTTTTAATTAATTAATTTAATTAGTTTAATTTAGGTTAATAATTTAAATTAAATATATTTTATTAATTAAAATCAATTAGAACTAGGATTTTTGTAAGTGTTTTTGTGTTGGCTGTAATTTTTGGTAAAACCAGATTGATATGGCAATGTCCTGAATGATGTCATGACATTCTGGCTTGAAGACAAATTCTGCAGAAGGAATGTTTTTACAGGTGCGGCTTAGAAGGTTTGCATAACACAATGATTATGCTATAATCAGATGTACAAGATTCTGCAAGTTCAGTATGCAGGATGTATGATGTCATGACCAATGTTAAGACATCCTGAACTAAATAAATGATTTATGCAGGTTTTATTTCCTGAGAGTTTTCAGGATTCCGTTGGGCCGTTCTGAGCTGGATTGTTAAGTTTAGATCCTATGCTCGCGTGGATATTAGGTTAACATTGTTTAACCCTAATTTTTTATGCTGCAATCCCAAGAACAAGTCCTTAGGTTAACTTTGATTAACCCTAGCTATCTTTGTGGAAGCCCAAGATGAAGTCTATACTGCTTCTATATTATCTCACTAACCCTGATTGTGTGAGAGGCGCTTTTGGAGAAGAAGAAGAGGACATATTGTAACGAGCTGTATAAGTGTTATTAGTATTTCTTGTGAGCCAAGCAATTATCTCTTGATAAGTGCATTGAAGTAGGACTTTTCTGTATGGGAAGTTTTATCACTCAAAGATTTGAAGCACGAGTGTTATGTCTCTTGATTAAAGCTTTGAAGCAAAATCAAGCATGTGTACTGAAGGTTGTCTTCACAATTCTATTAAGTGTTAGTTTATAATCACTGCTGTGATTGAGGGGGAGTGAGTAGGTTCTTAGGTCCAAGTAGGACTTAGATTGAAGTTGCGTTGGGTAGGTCTTAAGTGAAGAAGATAAACTGTTGGTTTATTCCAGAATTAATACCTCTTATAGTGGATTTCCTCCCTGGCTTGGTAGCCCCCAGATGTAGGTGTAGTTACACACTGAACTGGGTTAACAATTGATTGTCTTCTTTACTGCTTTTACTCTATTGTTTAGATTGTTAAAAGGTTTATTAGATACTAGTGTCATAACATTCTATTTGACATCAAGTATTTGTTTCCAGAATTTCAATTGGCATCAGAGCAGGCACCCTGCCTATTTTTTTTCTTCTGGGTGAGATCTAGGGATAGTACTTTCTGGCGCTATGGACAAGGAAGGAGGATTTGGGAGCAGACCACCCATTATGGATGAGTCAAACGATGACTACTAGAAACCCCGTGTATGGTTGGCTTCTTGAAGTCACTGGATTATAAATCTTGGAGAGCTGCTGACAGAGGATGGAAACATCCTATCAAGATTGAGAAAGAAGAAGAAGAGTTAGCTCTGGGAAACTCTAAAGCATTGAATGCCTTGTTCAATGGAATTGATAGAAACATATTCAGACTAGTACATTAGTGTGTACTGGCCAAGGATGTTTGGGACACTCTCAAAACCACTCATGAGGGTACGTCCAAGGTTAAAATGTCAAGACTTCAGATGCTCAATACCAAATTTGAGAATCTGAGAATGAAGGAAGATGAGACCATTCATGAGTTCCACATGAACATTTTGGAAATTTCTAATACTTCAGGAGCCTTGGGAGAGAAGATGTCTGAAGAAAAACTGGTGAGAAATATTCTCAGATCTTTGCCATAAAGGTTTGCAATGAAAGTCACTACTATAGAAGAAGCTCAGGATATTTGCAGCTTGAAGGTAGATGAACTCATTGGTTCCTTCCAGACGTTTGAGATAGAAAAAGCATATCCTTTGTATCTAATGCTGAAGAGGAAAGCAAAGAAAGTGATGAAGAGAATCTATCAGAAGCTATAGTTATGCTTGGAAAACAGTTCAACAAAATCATTACGAGAATGGACCAGAAGCCAAAGTCAAATGTCAAGAACATTTCCCCTGACACTAGCGGGTCCTATGACTCAAGCAGAAGATCTAAACTAGAAGAAAAGGGCAACCAAAGCAGAGGGATTCAATGTCATGGATGTGAAGGATATGGACACATTAGAGCTGAATTTCCCACCTTTCTAAAGAAACAAAAAAAAGGAATGTCTGTTACTTGGTGACTCAGAGAGTGACTCTGAAGAAGAATTAGCTAAACTGGTTACTGCACTAACTGGTGTTTGTAACTTTGACAATGATTCAAGTGATGATGAGATGACATTTGAAGAAATTGCTGACTCTTACAAGAAGTTGTGTATTAGGAGTGCTGAAGTCTGCCAACAAAATGAGAAGCAGATGAAGCTCATAGTGAAGTTGGAGGCTGAGAAGAAGGTAGACATTGCAACTATAAGTCACCTCAAAGGTGAAGTTCTCGTGTTGAACTCCAAACTGGATCAGATGACAAAGTCTGTCAGAATGTTAACAAATGGAACTGACAAATTGGAAGAAATACTTCAGACTGGACAAAATGCAGGAAATATGTCTGGACTAGGATTTGTGGTTGCACAGGAATCTGCTTTTGACATAAAGAAACCTAGGCCTGATAAACAAATGTCAAAACAGATGCCACAACATAAGGCTCAACATCAAGGACAAATAAACATGAAGAGAAAATACAAAAGATGGAGATGTCATTATTGTGGAAGGTTTGGTCACATAAAACCATTCTGCTTCAGATTATATGGATATCCTAACCAGACTCCACAAGTCAAACCTAAGACTAACAGGGCACCAAATAATCAACAGTGGATGAAAAAGACTGCAGCCCTGATAGCTCACACCTCTCTTAGAGTCTCTGCCAAATAAGACTGGTACTTTGAAAGTGGATGTTCTAAACACATGACTGGAATCAAGAATTCGCTTAGTGATATCAAACCTCACACTACTAGCTATGTCACTTTTGGAGATGAAGCTATAGGAGAAATCAAAGGTGTTGGAAAACTGGACTGTCCTTGAGTTCCAAACTTGGATGGAGTGTTACTGGTAAATGGATTAACTGCTAACCTCATAAGTATCAGCCAACTATGTGATCTACGATTCAAAGTCAACTTCACCAAGTCTGAATGCCTTGTTACAAATGAAAAACAGGAAGTTGTAATGAGAGGAGTCAGATCAAAAGACAACTGTTACTTATGGGAGTCTAAGAACACTAACTACTCTTCTGTGTGCTCCATAGACAAAGAAGAAAAGGAAGTGAAACTGTGGCACCAAAAACTTGGTCATTTACATCTTAGAGGGATGAAAAAGATCATATCCATGGAGGCTGTCAGAGGGATTCTAAAGCTTCAGATTGATGAAGAAAGAGTATGTGGTGAATGTCAGGTTGGGAAGCAAACTAGGATGTCACATCCAAAGACAAGACATCTAACCACTTCCAAGGTCCTAGAGCTTCTACACATGGATTTGATGGGTCCCATGCAGGTAGAAATTCTTGGTGGGAAGAGGTATGCCTATGTTGTTGTGGATGTTTTTTCCAGATACACCTGGATAAACTTCATTAGAGAAAAATCTGATGTGTTTGATGTCTTTAAAGAATTGTGCAAAAGACTTCAAAGAGAAAAGGAAGGCTGCATTGTCAAGATCAGAAGTGATCATGGAAAGGAATTTGAAAATAGTAAGTTTGGTGAGTTCTGCTCTTTAGAAGGAATAAATCACGAGTTCTCATCACCTATAACTCCTCAGCAAAATGGAGTTGTGGAAAGGAAAAATAGAACTATACAGGAATCTGCTAGGGAAATGATACATGCCAAGAAACTTCCTATTCACTTTTGGGTTGAAGCTATGAATACAACCTGCTATGTTCATAACAGGGTCACATTGAGAAAGGGAACATCATCCACCCTGTATGAAATATGGAAAGGGAGAAAGCCTACTGTGAAGTACTTTCATGTCTTTGGGAGCAAATGTTATATCCTGACTGATCGTGAGCAAAGGAGAAAAATGGATCCTAAGAGTGATGAAGGAATATTCTTGGGATACTCTACCAACAGTAGAGCATATAGGGGTGTTCAATTCCAAGACCAAAGTTATGATGGAATCTATAAATGTCATTGTTGATGATCATCATGAGGAAGTTAATGTCACATGTGATGTTGAGACATTCTTTCAAACTCACACTCAAGTGTCTGCAAAAGTTGATGACTCTAATCTTACTTCCTCAGATTCTGAATCAAAGGCATCTAACAAAGAACCTTCCATCAGAATTCAAAAAGATCATCCTAAAGAACTCATCATAGGAGATCCTAACAGTGGAGTCACTACAAGATCTAGAGAAATCATCTCAAACTCTTGCTTTGTGTCCATGATTAAACCAAAGAATGTTAAATAAGCTTTGACTGATGAATATTGGATTGGTGCAATGCAAGATGAATTGAACCAGTTCAAACAACATGAAGTATGGGAATTAGTTCCTAGACCTGAAGGAACAAATATCATTGGCACCAAATGGATATACAAAAACAAGTCTGATGCTGAAGGAATTGTCACCAGGAATAAGGCAAGGCTATTCGCCCAAGGTTACATTCAATTTGAAGGGGTTGACTTTGATGAAACTTTTGCTCTTGTTGCTAGGCTGGAGTCAATTAGACTACTCTTGGGAGTTGCCTGTCTTCTAAAGTTCAAGCTGTTTCAGATGGATGTGAAAAGTGACTTTCTAAATGGGTGCTTAAATGAGGAAGTATATGTGGAACATCCTAAGGGATTTGTGGATCCAAATTGTCCTGATCATGTATACAAATTAAGAAAAGCCCTATATGGGCTAAAACAAGCTCCCAGAGCTTGGTATGAAAGATAGACAAAATTCCTCACTGACAAAGGATACATGAAAGGAGGATTGGACAAAACTTTGTTTGTGAAGGATGAAGGAGGAAAAATTATGGTTGCTCAAATTTATGTGGACGATATAGTGTTTGGTGGAATGTTAGACAAAATGGTTAAACATTTTGCTGATTAAATGCAAGCTGAATTTGAAATGAGTCTCATGGGAGAATTGACCTATTTTTTGGGCTACAAGTCACTCAGATGGAAGATTCTATTTTCCTCTCTCAAAGCAAGTATGCCAAGAATATTGTCAAGAAGTTTGGAATGGAGAATGCCAGCCATAAAAGAACTCCTGCTCCTACTCACCTAAAGTTGTCCAAAGATGCAGGTGGCACAAGTGTTGATCAAAGTCTGTAGAAAAGTATGATAGGAAGTCTGTTATACTTGACAGCCAGCAGACCTGATATAGCTTTTGTAGTTGGAGTTTGTGAAAGGTACCAGGTTGAACCCAAAGTCAGTCACATAAACCAAGTAAAGAGAATTTTGAAGTATGTAAGTGGAACTTACAACTATGGTATGTTGTATTCTCATGGATGTGATCCTATCTTGTCTGGTTATTGTGATGCTGACTGGGCTGGAAGTGCTGATGATAGAAAAAGTACCTCTATGGAAGTTTCTTCTTAGGGAACAATCTTATCTCCTGGTTTAGCAAGAAGCAAAATTATGTTTCTCTATCCACTACTGAAGCTGAATACATAGCAACTAGTAGCAGTTATTCTCAAATGGTCTGGATGAAACATATGCTAACTGAGTACAATGTCACACAGAATGTCATGACATTATACTGTGTCAACCTGAGTGCAATCAACATATCCAAGAACCCTATTCAGCACAGCAAGACCAAGCATATTCACATTAGACATCACTTCATCAGAGATCTTGTGGAAGATAAAGTGATCACGTTGGAGCGTGTTGCCACTGACCTACAGTTGGCTGGTATTTTTACTAAGGCCTTGGATGCAAATCATTTGAAAATTTAAGGGGAAAGTTGGGTATATGCAAATTTGAGGAGCTATAGCAATTAACTTTGGTTAGGAGAAGTGATGAGAGAGACATTTATTTAAAGTTAATTTTAATTGGGCAAATAGCACATTTCCCTCTCTCTTTCCAAATATACCAGAAGAGGAATAGACGTAGTCATACTCCTTCTCTCACTGTCTATACTATCACCCTGCATTCTCACAAAAGAAAATTTAATCCTTGCCTACGCTTGCAATATTTGTTCATCAAGATGTCACAACAATCTCTATCATCATCCTCTTAGAAGACGACGTCTTCCTCATCTACTGACAATGATTCTAGGGAAGACATGAATCCCAACGATGTTCTTGAGATTACACCACTTTGTGTGATGGCAACTGACCCTACTAAAGTGAAGAAGATGAGAACTACGCATGCAAGAAGATCGCAGACTTCATCTTCTGGTAACTTTGCTCAAACTCCACCTTCTGTTCCCCCTGAAATAGCTAATAGGGAGGGTACTGCTTATGTCCACCAGGGAAATTTCTAGATTAGTTACTAGAATCTTAAATGAAAACCATGTTGTTCCTGGTGTTTCTGTACCTCTGAATCAAGAAACTGTTAACCCTAACATAGAGGGTGTTCACAATGTCACTCAAAATGTTGAGTCAAAGGATGATAACATTGAGGAATCTTCTGCCAAGTCTGATGATCATCAGACTACTGATGATAAGGCTAATGATACGCCTATTCTAGATGTTGATGAAGATTATTCTGATAATGATCTAATTGTTACTATTAATCCTAGCATAGCAAGAAGACTGATGACTAGAAAAGAGAAACAAGGAGCTGATCAAAACCTCTCCAAAGGGAAGGATGCTGAAGTTTATTCTGGGAAGGTTGTGCCTTAAAGAAAGGCTGGTGTAGGTGCTACAAAGAAACAATCAGTTGGCCCTTCAAAAGGAAAGGCTAAGGTGGAATCAAAGAGAGTTGTGGTTAGCCCTTCAAGACCCTTGAGCAAAATAGTCTCCAAGAAGAGGAAAGCCACTACATCCACTGGATCTGATGAAAGTTCTGACATTGATGTTGAGAGCGATGTCCCTGACATTCCTCTCAGGAAGAAGCCCACAACAAGCAAGCTTGCTAAGGTTCCTGTTGATAATATTTCTTTCCATCATCCTGAAAGTGCTAGCAAATGGAAATATGTTTTCTTGAAAAGAATAGCCTTAGAAAGAGAGCTGAACAACAATGCTCTTGCTTGCAAGGAAGTTATGGAACTCATCCAATTTGCTGGATTGATGAAAACAGTTGCTCAATTCTCTAGATGCTATGAAATTCTTGTCAAAGAATTTATTGTGAATTGTTGATAAGTGTCTTTGATGGTAAGTTAGAAAATTTTAGGTGTGTGTATTTAGAGGCAAGAGGGTTACTTTCTCACCTTCATGATAAACAAGTTTTGGGAAGGCAGATGAAGCT
The DNA here is from genome assembly GCA_021764765.1 of Vicia sativa. Taxonomy (NCBI): domain Eukaryota; kingdom Viridiplantae; phylum Streptophyta; class Magnoliopsida; order Fabales; family Fabaceae; genus Vicia; species Vicia sativa. Next base: position 64,603,390 of record CM038794.1, read on the forward strand.
CAACCTGAGCTAGAAGTCACTGACAACCAAGTTTTTCAAGTGATCACTGCCAAGCAAGTAAAGAACTGGCCGTTGAAAGGAAAGCTGTCTTCCAACAAGCTGAGTGTGAAGTTTGCTATGTTGCACAAGATAGGATCCGCCAACTGGGTTCCTACCAACCACAATCTACCATCTCTACTGGATTGGGGAGATTTATCTATGCTGTTGGAACAAGAGCCAAGTTTGACTATGGAAGCTACATATTTAAGCAAACAATGAAACATGCTGAAATTTATGTTATCAAAGGTCCTATAGCTTTTCCCTCCCTCCTATATGATATAATTATAGATCAATATCCTGACATCTTGGTAGAAAAAGAATATGTCTGCAAAAGAGGCCCTGGTCTTGGATTTCATTATAAGCTGTTTCAGGGAACACATGTCCCTGACATTGTTATGACATCTGCTGAGACATCAAATGTCAAAACTACTTCCAAAAAAGTTGATGTTATTGCTGTGTTTAGAGAAACCTGCAGAGAGCTTAAGGCTAGAAAGAGGTCACTTGAAGAGTTGATCACTTCCCTTGAACAGAAGAAAGATGATATAGAGGTTGAGGATGCTGATAAAGAATAACATGATGGCTCTGCAAGTAGTTCCACAGAAGATGCTGCTGAAGAAAGTGATTCCTCAGGAGATGACATTGCCTGAAGTTCCTGGTTGTTGGTGTGTGAAGATTGCTGCTGATGTTCTCTGTTGCTGGTGTTTCAATTCTGTTGTTTGTGTTATTTTTGATTGATTTTGCTATTTGGAATTATGAGCTTTAATGTTATTGTAACTTATGAATACTGGGATTTTGTATTGGTTCCTTTGGCCCCTTTATGGCTAAAAAGGGGGAGAATTAATTAGGTTAAATTTGTCTTATTTGGGTGTTTGATAGATTCAGTTTAGTTGTTTTAATTCTGCTGCTTTAGTTGAACTCTGATAGTTTAGTTATTTTAGCCAAAAATTTGCCAAAGGGGGAGTTTGTAAGTGTTTTTGTGTTGGCTGTAATTTTTGGTAAAACTAGATTGATATGTCAATGTCCTGACTGATGTCATGACATTCTGGCTTGAAGACAAATTCTGCAGAAGGAATGTTTTTACAGGTGCGGCTTAGAAGGTTTGCATAACACAATGATTATGCTATAATCAGATGTACAAGATTCTGCAAGTTCAGTATGCAGGATGTATGATGTCATGACCAATGTTAAGACATCCTGAACTAAATAAATGATTTATGCAGGTTTTATTTCCTGAGAGTTTTCAGGATTCCGTTGGGCCGTTCTGAGCTGGATTGTTAAGTTTAGATCCTATGCTCGCGTGGATATTAGGTTAACATTGTTTAACCCTAATTTTTTATGCTGCAATCCCAAGAACAAGTCCTTAGGTTAACTTTGATTAACCCTAGCTATCTTTGTGGAAGCCCAAGATGAAGTCTATACTGCTTCTATGTTATCTCACTAACCCTGATTGTGTGAGAGGCGCTTTTGGAGAAGAAGAAGAGGACATATTGTAACGAGCTGTATAAGTGTTATTAGTATTTCTTATGAGCCAAGCAATTATCTCTTGATAAGTGCATTGGAGTAGGACTTTTCTGTAAGGGAAGTTTTATCACTCAAAGCTTTGAAGCACGAGTGTTATGTCTCTTGATTAAAGTTTTGAAGCAAAATCAAGCATGTGTACTAAAGGTTGTCTTCACAATACTATTAAGTGTTTGTTTATAATCACTACTGTGATTGAGGGGGAGTGAGTAGGTTCTCGGGTCTTAGTAGAACTTAGATGGAAGTTGCATTGGGTAGGTCTGAAGTGAAGGAGATAAACTGTTGGTTTATTCCAGAATTAATACCTCTTATAGTGGATTTCCTCCCTGGCTTGGTAGCCCCCAGATGTAGGTGTAGTTACACACTGAACTGGGTTAACAATTGATTGTCTTCTTTACTTCTTTTACTCTATTGTTTAGATTGTTAAAAGGTTTGTCAGATACTAGTGTCATAACATTCTCTTTGACATCAAGTATCTAATGCCAGAATTTCAATTTTTTACATTAATATCAATCTTCAAAAAACAACAAAAATATTTTCCTTTTTGCAATTAGGATGTAGGTATTCACTTAGACCATTTTTCTTCTATTTTATTTCTTTTTTGCATTTAAATTCTAGAAAGGATATATAGGTTGCAAGTTTTGTTTTTCATGTAATAGCGTAGATTTATATTTCTGCTTTTACTTTCCGCACCTCCTATTATGTATTTGCCCCAAAGCCATGTAATAGCGTAGGACATTTACTTTCCCGCACTTTACATTTCTGCAATTTATTTTCCGCACATATTAAACTGCTAGTAACTAGGCGTGTATGGAAAGATAAAAATCAATCTAGATCACTAAATACAAGATAAAATATCAGCATACAACATATATTTCACACATGCACCCCCTTAGGGTATCCTCTCTTGTTGCCTTACAAAAATGGTCATGTCCCTTGAACGTGGGGGTATCTTAGCACAGCTGCCTACAAATATATCATCATAGTCCCTTCGAATTAAAGATCATAGTCCCTCGATGTTGCCTATGAATACATGATCTAGTCCCTCGATTGTTGCCTACGAAAAGTGATGATCGTCCCTACAAATATGCTAGGATATCCCTACATGTTGCCTTCTATGACCATCTGTTGGGTCGAAAATATGCCAAGGCCAGCTGAAGGTACTAAGTCCTTAATTTAAAGGGACAATTCTGGAACTTCGTGGAAAATTCTAGAAGAGAAGGATATAATTTGGTCAAGAGTGAGGAATTTCGAAGTCTCAGTCGACCAGTAGGAAGCCATTGATTCTTATGAGTGGTTATCTTGGGTTCGAATGAGTAAGCAGATTGCTGTCGAAGTCGAAGTCAAGAATTCACGTCGAGGCCGAAGTTGGAGATTATTCTTAGAGAAATTTAGCATCATTGTCTCAAGGCTTGGACGTAACTTATGGAAGCGGGAACAATTATTTCGAAGCGCTGAGTTGAATTTCAAAAGGTGCGAACGTGGGCAGTTGATTATAGTTTTGAAGGATTGGCGCTCAGAGAGGTGGCAGGATCCTATGGAGCAGTTGCCTTCATGTTTAGTTGTAGCCGTCGATTTAGCATAGTCAGTTACTTTGTAAATACTATAAATAAGTCAAATCTCTTGTAATTTGGTGTGTTCATTCGTATGCTCAAACTGCTTGCAAAAACTCTGCCCAATTCCGCACTTAAGGAAGAAAGAGTCTGCAAAGCTTTGATGTACGTTGAATCACCAACTTTTTTCAGTTAATGCAATCAAGTTTTATTTCAATCTTTATCTAATCGATCGGTTACTTTCTTCAACAGTAGAAGCATTTTATGTTCTTTTGTTTAAGTTTCGCAAGTCACGAGCTTTAAGCCTTGAGTCACGAGTCACTGCTTGGCTTGCCCAGTTTGGCTGTCGAAAACTCCCTTCGATCGAGGCTTCAGTCGTTTAGGTCACGGATTACTTATCTCGACCAAGCCTTAGTTTGTGTGGAAAACCATCATAGTAGTTTCCTCAGCACTTCGAACACGGTTCTTGCAAGCTTCTGAGCGAGATCTGTGATCACCAAAACTTAGCACCGTCTTGAGATCAATCGGTCGATCTCGCTAGTAACCCTAGTTTAGGACACGGGGAGGATCAGGGGTTGTTTACCATTTTCCACAGTAAACAAATTGGCACACCCGGTGGGACAATAGTGCTAAGTAACAACGTGTATGAGACTTAGGAGTGGGAGTTTTACCAAAAAATACAACAAACCTCCTAGGGGAGACACAAGTGGGATGTCTAATCCCCAGTCGTCAGGGTGACGAAATCCCAGGATCTTTACCTTCAAACCCGTATTGGAGGAAATCGTCCAAGTCAACCACAAACAACGAGATCACGATACCACGATTCCTCGATACGACGTCGGGACATCCCTATGGGATGCCGGAGGGCGATTACGATGAGGATTTCCAATCATAACTAACACGTCATCAACATCTTGAGGCGCAGATGGATGATAGCAACCATGAAATGGTTAATATGTTAACCAATCAAATGGGTAATGTCTTCAATCCCATAGTGCAAGGCGGCGAAACCAATAGATTATCATGAAACTAACAGCAAGTGATTGCACTGGCCGACACGTTTGTGTAATTTCCTAGGGGCCCCAAGATACGGGTCGACCAGCACGGATGGTGCCACACGCTTCAGCAAGGCAATTTGCCCAAGCCAGATAAACATGGGGGCGGTGAAAATATTCATCGAGGGGGGCGAAGACCACGCAGATGTGGCCTTAGCACAACCTAGAGTAGTGATTCGGGCCCATGAGGCTGACCAGTCCTTGAGGATATTCGACGAGAGAAATTGCATCGAGGTAACCTCACTCGCTCGTCGAAAGAATCATGGCTAGGAATGGCCTAAACACTCTGAGAGGCCAACATATTCATCACCTTTGGTGACTATATCCTGCGGTGAAAACCCTAGAGGATGGAAGACACCAAAATATACTAAGTTTGGGGAGAGGCAGGAGAATCGACCGTCGAACATATAGCTAGATACCTAACGAGTCGGGGATATGGCTAACAATGAGGGTCTTAGAATCAAACATTTCCCTCATCCTTAACAAAGCCGCGTTTACAGTTTACGACTACTGCCTCCAAATTCGATCGACAATTGGTCGACCTTTGGAGAAAATGTTCCATGAGCAGTTTATGAGGACATTAAAATCAGTTTGGTCGAACTATCCAGCATCAAGCGAAAGTTTGCTGAGACCATCGACGACTATCTTAATAGGTTTAGGTCCCTAAAAGCTAGGTGTTTCACCCAAGTGCCTGAGCATGAGTTAGTACAGATGGCTGCTGGAGGTTTAGATTATTCCATCAGGAAGAAAGTCGATCCCACATTTGTGAAAAGTATGTCACAGTTAGCAGACAGGGTTCGACACCTAGAGCGTCTGAGAGTTGAGAAAGTTAGACACACTAAGGCTAAGGTCAAGAAAGAGAGAGTGGCTTATGTCGACTATGACGACACAGAGCCCATATATGAGGCAGATTATATCTCGCCCACAGAAGCAGAGATAGATTTGGCTGAAATGAAGCCAGGACCTGCTTATGAATGCAAGTCACTTTTCCCCTCAAAAGGAAAAAGTTTGTCCGTCGAGAGTAGCTCAAAATTTCCTGCCAAAACTTACACTTTTGATGTTAGTAAATGTGAGGAGATATTTGATGCATTAGTGAAAGATGGTCAGATTTTAATTCCCGTGGGTGCTAAAATGCCACCACTAGAGCAAAGACAGAAAAGAGGTTTTTGTAAATATCATAACTTTCTTGGTCACACTACTTCTCAATGTGTTCTTTTCAGGGATCTGGTCCAAAAATCGCTGCAAGAAGGCCGTCTGAAGTTCACCTCCAGGAGGATGAAGATTGACTCCGACCCATTGAGGCAAGAAGAGGCCTTGTTTACTGAGGTTGCGGAAATCAACGTGGTAGATGTTGAAAATTTCTCGAAGATAATATGGTCGGGAAAGTGAAGGGAAAGTCCGTTAGTCAAGATGGTGGCGTTTACCCAAAACACGAAGAGGCTGGATTTCCTCAAGCTTTGTAAGAGCCAAGGCTCATTGTAGAGTTTGTGCCCAAGATGCAGCGCACTCACCGAACAGACAGTGTTGAAAACTTGATTCTTTGCAGATTGCGAGGAAGACAACAGTGGAATAGAAGGGATCCTAAAGCGCCACCATCCAAACCTAAGACTTCGTTCCCTGCGATGCTCCAAAGGATACTTGGATCAAGCCTCGATTAGGTCTTGAAACTTCCAATCTTTGCTGCACTAAGGAGGCTAAAGGCAAGTCGGTGATGAATTCCGGCGTGAAGTTACTGAGAGGAAAAGTCATGTCTCGAGAATTACATGGGAGGAACCCTATGAGCGAACTCAATGGAGCGTTTCGGAGAAGCGGTGAAAGGTTAGCTGCTGCTGCTGCTGAAGATGCCAAAAGAAAGAATGGCAACCAGAAGAGATACAAAGTTAAGGTGGATCCGGTTGTGAAGCAACAAATTAAAAAATATGTTGGCAAACCTGTTGCCAAAGATTCACGAGGTTACTAGCGATTTCGCCTCCAGTGCAAACAAGCTTCGACGTCTTGGTCAATGTTGTCACTATGTTGCTGCGAATACAATGTGCTTGATGTAGAGAACTACGGCGAGTCGAGAAGGCGTCAAATTGGTTCTCATAAGCCAACGTGCTACTTCGTGATGGATAATGGTTCTGTCGAGAACCAGGATGCTTTCTTCAAAAAGCCTGACATGGCCATGAAGCGCCATTTGATGCCTTTGCTGATCAGGGAAAAAGTCCAAGATGTCACTGTGAACAAGGTGCTGGTGGATTGTGGTGCTACAGTTAACATTATGCCTTACCATACTCTGAAGAAAATCGGTATGTTTGACACCGACATCAGAACTCATAACGTGGTCTTATCAGACTACGAAGGAAATACAAAGAATACCATGGGGGTGATCCAGGTCAACATCACTGTTGGTTCAGTATCAAGGCAAACCATCTTCATGGTCATCAAAGGGAAGCCTAGTTACAATCTGCTGGTTGGTCGAGAGTGGCTTCATGGTGTCGGGGTTGTGCCATCATCTATGCATCAGCGCCTGATAATTTGGAGAGAAGACGGCATTGCGGAAAATATCAATGCTGACCAAGGATATTTCTTGGCTGATGTCAACCATGTCGGTCCAACTGATTTCGACCGCAAGCTGGCTAATATTGCCCCATGCCTTCCAGCTGAAGAAGGATACCAGAGTTTGTCTGAGTCTTTTGTATCTTTGAGGCTACATGGAACTCATGGCTTTGTTTGGGACGTGGAGCCTATAGAGGATTTATATGCAGACCCTGCGCCTACTGGCTGGGGGCAACCAACCTCTGACGATGTCTGAGTTAGAAGCCTTGCAAAGGATTTCGGCGTATGTTGCCGAAAACAAGATCAATTCGGCCCTGGAGGCTGAGGCAAACCTGGCTGTTGTAGCCAGCAAAGGTTGGTTGTCAAATGAGGTTAATATGGCTGCTGAGCCAAAACCACCGAATATACAAGTGTCGAAAGAAGACGTCGAAGAGCATCGTCTAGATTGCATATGACGAAGAACCTTTAGGGTTCGAGAAGATCTATGGCGCAGAGAAAATGCAGCCACAAGATCCTTTAGAGAGGTCGACCTTGGCGAAAAGGGAGATAAAAGGCCCACATATATAGCGCCAACATCGACCCGGAACTAAAATGAAGGTAATCTCTTTGCTTAAGAATTTAAAGATTGTTTTGCATGGGATTATAACGAAATGCAGGTTTAAGCGAAAATTTGGTGGAACACAAACTACCAATGAAAGATGGGCGGCCGTAAAGAGCCTCGGCGCTTCGCTCCTGCTGTGGTGTCGAAAATAAAGAGAGATCGAAAGACTTCTCAAGAGCAAGTTCATTCGAACTGCAAGGTATGTCAGTGGTTGGCAAACATTGTGCAGATCCTTAAAAGAATGGCAAACTTAGAGTGTGTATTGATTTTAGGAATTTAAATCTGCTACTCCAAAGATGAATATGCCATGCTGTTCTGAAATGCTTCGATTCATTGCGGATTCAATATCTAAGTATGCTTGATGGTTATGCTGGTTATAACCAAATCTTTATTGCAGAAGAAGATGTGCCGAAAACGGCTTTCCGTTGCCCTGGAGCGTTAGGCACCTATGAATGGGTGGTAATGCCATTCGGCCTGAAGAATGCCGGAGCCACGTATCAAAGGGTAATGAATTCGATGTTTCATGATTTTATTGAAGATTTCATGCAAGTTTATATCGACGACATCGTGGTTAAGTCGAACTCTGAGTCGACGCATCTTTATCATCTGCGAAGATCGTTCGAGAGAATGAGACAATATGGATTAAAGATGAATCCATTGAAATGTGCTTTTTGTGTGCAGGCAGGAGATTTCCTTGGCTTTGTGGTGCATAAAAAGGGCATTGAAGTCAATCATACGAAGACCAAAGCCATCATGGACGTCGGCGCCTCCATCAAATAAAAAGAACTTGGTCATTGTTGGGAAAATAAACTTCCTGAGGCGTTTCATCTCCAATTTAAGTGGAAAGACTAAGGTGTTTTCACCACTGCTTCGACGAAGAATGAAGAGTTCATCTGGCATAAAGAGCATCAGGAGGCTTTTGACAGAATCAAGGCATATTTAGTGGAACCTCCTGTGTTGGTACCTCCAGTGTGGAATAAGCCTATGAGGTTGTATATAGCAGCCTCAGATTCGACAATAGGTAGCATGTTAGTACAAGAAAATGTAAATGGTGTCGAAAGACCAATTTATTACCTTAGTCGAATGTTGAATGATGCTGAAACTAGGTATAGTGATATAGAAAAACTATGCCTTTGTTTGTATTTTTCTTGTATCAAATTGAAGCAATATATAAAGCCGGTTGACGTGTATGTTTCTTCTCATTTTGATATAATTAAGCATATGTTGTCCAAACCAATTTTGCATAGTCGAATTGGTAAATGGGCCCTAGCACTTACTGAGTATTCCCTAACTTATGCGCCCTTAAAGGCCATGAAAGGACAAATTGTGGCAGATTTCTTGGTCGACCACTCAGCTATGGCCATGCCACAAAATTATGTTGGTTTCGTTCCATGGAAATTATACTTCGACGGTTCCAGCCATAAAAATGGAGCTGGTATAGGGGTAGTCATAATTTCACCAAGTGGAATTCCAGCACAGTTCAAATATGCCATCGACGGCATGTGCACTAACAATGAGGCAGTATGAAGCTTTGATCACTGGACTTGAGCTGCTGCTAGAACTGGGGGCAAGGAATGTTGAAATTATGGGTGACTCAGAGCTAGTAGTAAAGCAAGTGTCGAAGGAATACAAATGCGTCAAAGCAAACTTAATCATGTACTTCGTGCTAGCGATAAGGTTGTTCAAACAATTTGAGCAAGCAAGTATCAGCCACATACCGCGCCAGGAAAATCAAGAAGCAAATGATTTGGCGCAAGAAGCCTCTGGTACAAGAAGTCTGAAGATGAGGAAAGCATCCCGACAAGAGAAAAGGTTCGACGTACTGCTTTATACCCTTGATTTGTCCATTATTAAGTTAGGTGCATTTGATACGAAAATTTTGAAATTTTACAATTAATAATGGGCAAAATAGTGATTGGCGAAAACCTTTAGTTGAATATTTGCGAAACCAGTGGGACAACGAGATAGAAAAACTAAGTATAGGGCCCTTAGTTATGTTTTGATTGAAGAAGAGTTATTTAAGAAAAGCTGGCGAGGGGTTGTTAAAATGTCTAAGCGAGCAGGGCATATGTAGGCTGTGTCAGTGTGCATAGTGGCGCTGTGGCGCCCATCGAGGCCGGACACAAAATGAAATGGCGCTAATACGTTACGGTGTCTATTGGCCTCGATGATGAAAAGCATTGAGTTTGCTAAAGGGTGCCAAGAATGTCAGGTGCATGGGGGCATTCAACATGTTCCTGCCAGCGAATTGCATGCCATTGTGAAACCATGGCCATTTAGGGGATGGGCGTTAGATGTGATTGGGGAAATTAAACCAGCCTCGTCAAAACAACAAAGATACATCTTGGTGGGAATCGACTATTTCACAAAATGGGTCGAAGCGGTGGCATTGAGGAATGTCGACCGAGGAAGTAATTGATTTCATCCAGAACCATATCATTTACAGATTTGGGGTACCTGAGACAATCACCACTGACCAAGGGACGGTATTTGTGGGGCAAAAGATGCAAACTTTTGCACAAGAAGTTGGGATCAAACTACTAACATCTACCCCTTACTATGCACAAGCAAATGGCCAGGCGAGGCGACAACAAGGTAATAATTAGCTTGATTAAAGCAGGTGGGCAAAAACCTAGGCGGCATCAAGCTAGATCAAACATTGTGGGCTTGTCGAGCGTCTCCAAAAGAGGCTACAGGAACCACACCGTTCGGTTAACATATGGTCACGGCGCGATGCGCGGTCGAGATACATGTCCATGCGGTGAGAATTCAAAGACAAAGCGAGATACCCACAGAAGACTATTGGGCTATGATGGCTGATGAGCTAGTCGATTTGGATGAAGAGAGGATGTTAGCTTTTGATTCAATAACAAGGCAAAAGACAAAATTGCCAAGGCCTATAATAAGAAGGTAAAGACAAGCATTTCGCCGTCAATGATCTCGTGTGGAAAGTAATCCTACCTATGGATAGGAGCGATAGGGTTTAGGAAGTGGTCACCAAATTGGGAAGGACCATTCAAGATAATCCAAGTATTCTCAAACAATGCATATGAGCTTGAAGAGTTGGCCTTGGATCGACGCATCCTAAGGTAAATGGTAAGTACCTAAAAGGTATAAACCAATCCTGCAAGAAATAACTATTTCGACAACTTAGAAATAAAAGTCGAAAGATAGTTGGAGAAATGAATATCGATACCGACAAAAATAAAAGTGGCCATAGGCCATTGTTGAAATTACAATAAAGTTGGTGCCAAAGAAAGAAGTTACAATTGTTACATTAAAATTTTCCAAATTTCTTACGGAAAGTGAAGAGTCACTGCAGAGGACACCGTAATTGACCAACTCCTCGGTATGCTCGCTCGATGTCGAAATGGTTTTGTCTCTTTGTTCCGTTTGAGTCTTGAGGCGGCGTTTTGGCTTTTTCCTCAATGTTGCACGAATGCGGCAATGGATTCCTCCAGGTCTTTGTCGGTGCGTGATGTCCTCCGCTCCTTGGACAAAGCGGCTAGTTAGCGTATTTCATCGCTCTTTTCCTTTTGGAACTAGCGCGAGCCGTTGTCCTTGAGTAGCCGTCAAATTTTCATTGCTTTGCTGTCCTCCTTGGCAATAATAGCGGCATCTTGAACAATGACTCGTTGTTGAAAGATTTCTTCTTCATTAGCGACAACTTTGTTTGACATTTTCAGCTAAAGGAAGAAGAACACGGTCAAATGTAGACAACATGAGCTTGCGAATCGGTGATGTCGAGGCTCCTCGGTTTGGCCATGGCCTCCAAAGTTCTTGCAAAGATTTGGGTCTCTCTGGCGATTCAGGGAGCTCGGGAGGAAGGCATAAGCTTTGATCTTGTCGGTCAAATGCTTGATTTACGCAGCCTCAGGAGGTAACTTGCCATGAACAAGGGCACAGGTTTGGTGCGAATCGAGAAGAGAAAATGTATTTGTCAACAAAACCATCCAGTTCTTGATCTCCATCGATATCAATGTCGGGAAGAAACGTTGAGTGTTGAAGGTGAGGATCTTGAAGGGATGTTGTAACTTTGGGGTCGACTTGAGTTTGTCTGTGAGCCTTGAGCACCGGTGGGGAGTTTGGCGCATCTGTCATCCTTGCCACAGCTCAGGTCGAACCTGCTCATATCTGCATTATCCACATTAACATTCTTAGCTTGTTCTTGGGGAGTACCAATAGGAACCATGCCATTCTGGTTGGCAGCCGTAGCCTATGCTAAGTTCGACAGGCTAGAATCGGTCCCAGCGGTCGAATGTGTGGCAGGACTAGTGACAGAATCATCACTAAGAGTAGCCACCTCATTTAAGTCAACAAACTCACCAGCGACCATATTGGTTTCAAGTGGTGATGATGGGAGAAAATTCCTCGAGCCACAGGTTGTATTGAAAGGACACGTGGTGCTAAGGTTGTTCGAGCCGCACCTGGCTGCTCAAAAGCCTCATCCTGAAAGGCAAAGAAAATGAGTATGTTGCCATAAAAAAGAATGAGCATGAATACATGGACGACGAGTTAGGCGCATACATGTACTTTGGGTCCACTTTCGACCAAGGGACCAATGGTTTCGACTGCAAGGTTCTTCTCTGAAGTTTCGACGACTCCCTCCTTGGTTAATCTATCGACACCAACATCCTTGTCTTCAGTTAGACCTCTTTCGTCAGCATTATTGGGTGTCGGAGACATAGTTACCGAAGCTGTGGGCATCAGGATGAGATCAGATTGGTCTTCCATCTCAATCCCTTTGGAGTGTGTCGAGATAACCTTACCTCTTCTCTTTAGGATTAGAGGTGGCACGTCATCAGTTTCTTTAGAAACTTCAGCCACTGGGTCTTGCTGAATCTTAGAGGAAGAGGATTTGTGTTTCTTCTTTTTCTTTTTCTCCTTCTCGAGGCCGTCTTTCGAGCTTTCTGCTTTCTTCATTTTCTTTTTCTCGTCTTTCGAGCTTTCTGCTTTCTTCATTTTCTTTTTCTCAGGACCATCGCCTGTGTCTTCCTTCTTTCGTTTTGATTGTTTGGATTTGGTGGAACAATGAGGGGAAGAAACATCAGAAGATGCCTGCAAGGTTAGAAAGAAATTAGGACAAGGTAGAAATTAAAGGGAGGGATTTTAGTAAGCGTAGGGTAATACCTTCTTCCCTCGGTTTGTTGTAATGTGTCCCTCTTGGAAAATTTGGATTTAGTGGAGGAGCGGTCAAGACCATGAGGCGTGTCGACTACGAAAAATAACCATAGTAAGTTTGTGACAAACAAAGGGTAAGAACTAAGTAAAAACAAGATGCTCACGGAAAACCGGTTTTCTTAATAGAGTGTGAAATGGGTTTTGCGTGCAGTGGAGTCCTCAGGACATTACGCAAAAGGCAACGACATTAATATCGATGAGCAGATAAACCAGATCAAGCCAATAGGTTATGATTACAAACCTTTGTGGTTGAAGGACCCGTTATGGTGTCCTACGGCGGCGTCAACATCGGAGCATGTTCGATGGGGAGGCTGAAACAAAAGAAAAAGTTAGTAGGCCCAGAAGTTTCGACACGAAGAAAATGGCTTCAGAAGCCAGTACCATGAGGCATGCCGATTTGCTTGCTATTAGTGCGCCAGCGTCTAATGGACTTACCGCAATGCGGCGGAAGCGTGATCAGTTGAGCTAATTTACTCTTGGAATCACCAACAAATGAGTTGAAGTATGTCTGCCACCAAGTGTCAAATTCTTTGGTACAGAGATATTGGGGCTTGAATTCGTAAAGGTGAGTTGTGGGGGCTTTGGTGCAAACATTGTCATAATCTGTCTTGATGACACCCCAAGGACTATTGGCAAACACTCCATTGAGGAGACCAGGGGACTCGAAAATGGATTTAGGAAGAGTTTGGCAAAGCCCAAATTGGCGAGCCACCAGGTTGGGTTGGTATGCCACAAGGCTTGGTTTGTCACCATTAAGTGCATAAGATAAGAACAAGGGAGTCAACACTTGAGTCCAGAAGTTGATGGCACGCTGAGGATATCTGGCGTCTCTGGGATAAAAATTGCCAGCAATAATAGGAGAGACTTTGGATTTGTCTGAAAAAGGGGCTAGAGACGAGTCGAAGTCACCTTTTTCAACATGGCATTGAACATAACTTCAAGTAATTGAGGCCTCACTCTATTCTCAATAGGGATGCTCGACAGCAGCCGTTCCCATACACTATAGTCTCGACCTGAGGTACCAGTCGGTCGATCAAGTGTGCATGCTACCTTTCTGTTTTTGAAAGGTTTCACTTCAACTGGGTACGGGGCCACTAACCATAACTGGAGAAGCCATAGGGGGCCATGGAATAATACATTTTTCTTGGGGTCAATAACATGAGCTTTTATTTGGCCCACGATATCTGTCAATGAAGAGTAGAGTGAGGCCAGAATGAGGTCAGATATGGAAACCAGGGTACCATTGTGTAGGTGGCTAGCCAGAGTGGCATGTGCCTTAGTGACCTGCACAGACCTATTGCAGAATATATGGCGTGCTAACCAATATGCCAAAAAGGCAACATGCTCCTCGTCTGAGATCTCATCAGTGTTCTTGTGATGATGCTGCAAAGGCAGTGTAAGATGGAAGTCCACTTGTGCCAACATTGAAGCGCACAGGAATATAGGTGACGTCTCGATGGTTGTAAAGTTCACCACTAACCCGTATCGATGATGGCCGCCAGGTCGAGGAGAGTCGGAGTCATCATTCCACGACCAGTGTGGAACGTATTGGTAGTGCCCTCGAGAAGAAGATAGAGCACCAACATGCTTTGTGGGAGTAAGGAATACCGTTCGACTCATTTGTAACAATGGGTAAATCCCAAGCTCTTCCATTGCTTCCTTTTTGTGGGTTCTAAAGCGGTCCATCCAAGCAAATTTGGGACAATTGATAGGGGAGGTGGCCTAAACCTAAAGTCTTCTGAAGGAAGGATAAAGAAATGGGGTCCATGAAAGAAACCAAAGGCGTGATTGGTGACTAGTGGGAAATGAACATGCATGTTATGCACGTTTGCAAGCGGGTGCCCTAGAAGGTAGAGGACCCGAAGCGTGGCGGGATTGCCAAGTTGACCAAGGTTGAAGGGATTATTACAGGACTGCCAAACCTTCGCTTTTCAACGGAAAATGGTGGTTCGGAATGTAGGGTTTGCCGTCCACATAGCAAAGCGATACCGAGAGGGCGAGTGAGCGAGTTGCGTTTGTCTTCGTCATCAGGGGAAGAAGAGAATCGCGATGTATGGTGTGATGAGAAGAATGAAGATGATGAGCAGTAGCAAGTGAAGGATAATGCGTATGAAGAAGCGAGCGAAAGAAAAGTGAGGAAATCCTGGAAGAAGGCTATTTATAGCCACTCACGCCTTGGAGGAAAGAAGCGGGAGAGTTAGTGGGGCATGGTGCCGAATCGTGGCCGATGGATGTAACACGTGGAGGCAGATGGAAGTAAGAACGTGTGGGCCATGAAACGAGTTAGAATAGTGCGGTCACGTCTCATTTAATGTTCACGATTTCGAAACGCCAACGTGCTACTGGGTCATGATTACGTGACGTCAGCGATGGGATGGTACAGTGTACCACGTTTTGGAAAGAAAGAGGGAGCGGTTATGGAGCTGGTGTTTCGACCAATTTTTCATAGATGCCATTATCTCACGAGGACAACAGGCATTCAAAGTATTTTGCAGAAGTTTAGAACATCGATCGTGTGTTCGAAAATGGCATCTCTGGGGGGCATTTTGTTGGGTCGAAAATATGCCAAGGCCAGCTGAAGGTACTAAGTCCTTAATTTAAAGGGACAATTCTGGAACTTCGTGGAAAATTCTAGAAGAGAAGGATATAATTTGGTCAAGAGTGAGGAATTTCGAAGTCTCAGTCGACCAGTAGGAAGCCATTGATTCTTATGAGTGGTTATCTTGGGTTCGAATGAGTAAGCAGATTGCTGTCGAAGTCAAAGTCAAGAATTCACGTCGAGGCCGAAGTTGGAGATTATTCTTAGAGAAATTTAGCATCATTGTCTCAAGGCTTGGACGTAACTTATGGAAGCGGGAACAGTTATTTCTCAGAAGTGCGCCAGGTTCGAATTTCAAAAGGAGGTGCAGAACGTGGGCAGTTGATTATAGTTTTGAAGGATTGGCGCTCGAGGAGGTGGCGAGGATCCTATGGGCAGTTGCCTTCATGTTTAGTTGTAGCCGTCGATTTAGCATAGTCAGTTACTTTGTAAATACTATAAATAAGTCAAATCTCTTGTAATTTGGTGTGTTCATTCGTATGCTCAAACTGCTTGCAAAAACTCTGCCCAATTCCGCACTTAAGGAAGAGAGTCCATAAAGCTTTGATTACGTTGAATCACCAACTTTTGATTAATGCAATCAAGTTTTATTTCAATCTTTATCTAATCGATCGGTTACTTTCTTCTAACCGTCGAGAAGCATTTTATGTTCTTTTGTTTAAGTTTCGCCAAGTCCGAGCTTTAAGCCTTGAGTCACGAGTCCTTTGCTTGGGTTGGTTGTCGAAAACTCCCTTCGATCGAGGCTTCAGTCGCTTAGGTCACGGATTACTTATCTCGACCAAGCCTTAGTTTGTGTGGAAAACCATCATAGTAGTTTCCTCTAGCCTGTCGAACACTGGTTCCTGCATAGGCTTCTTGAGCGAGATCTGTGATCACCAAAACTTAGCACACGTCTTGAGATCAATCTGGTCGATCTCGCTAGTAACCCCTAGTTTAGGACACGGGGAGGATCAGCGGTTGTTTACCATTTTCCACAGTAAACACCATCTAATGTCCCTTCGAATGTCTCTTTTACATCCAACGAATAAGGTGACCTATCAAACAATCGTATGGATAGCCTTATTCTAAATTAAAGCAAAACAACACAGAAACGACGGTTCTGAGTGGGTAAAAATAAGTCTCTTTTGCTTGCTCAATCAAAACATTTTTTCACACCTCACACTTTCAAAAAACATTTTTCAAAACACTTTGTATACATTCCAGTGTGAATCATTACAAAGTCCTTTTCCAAAACAAAACATTTCCAAACACTTCTTATACATTCCAGCGTGAATCATTACGAAGTCAAAGCGAAATGCCTTTTCAAAAATCTTTTCAAACACACACACAAAAAAGCAATTAAAGTGAGCTAAGCAATTAAGAGCTCGTAGATAACTACGGATAGAAAGGGTGCTAACACCTTCCCTTTTCAGAACTGTCTCCCGTACTCAGAATCTAACGAAGGTCTTTTCCTGTTCTTTTTGCCTTCCCTTAATTGGATAAAAGAAAAGTCGGTGGCGACTCTTGCTATCCGCAACATTTGCGATAAAACGCAAAACAAACAAGTTAGTTCTCCCACCGTGTTATAGAAGGACAAGGAAAATAGTCAAAATTTGTCTTGTCGACCAAAGGGAATTTGAGACTTAGAAGAATTATAATCATTTAGTCTTTCCAAAACGTAACGTCGAAGTAAGCCATAAGCGGGAAGATTTGAATTTTGAAGTCACTAGGAATTACCAGCAATTTATGTTCTGATTGAGCGCCAAATAGGTGGCGAGATCTAGTGTAGCAGTTGTCTTAAGTCTTTTCATGTGTTCACTTGTACTAAAATCACTTGTCAAAAATCTGTCATTCTGAGCGTAAGGAAACAAAGAGTGAAGAAGTGCTTGATGTACGTGAATCACCATTTATATTTCAATGAAAATATTTTACTTTTCGATTTTCTTCTTTGATTATTTTACTTGCTTTCTATTTACTTTCGAGCTGTCGTTTTACGTTATTTTCTGCTTCACGTAAATAATTCAACACTTTCTGTCGGTCACGAGTTACCAATCAGTTAGTTTATTTTATATGAACACTTTCTGTCGGTCACGAGTAACCAGTAATTCGAATGAATCATAGTGTGAAAATCTTTTATACTTGTTCCCTTATTCATAGAAAAATGTTTCTTATAGTAAGGATTTCGGCAGAACAAGTGTGTTTTCAAAATCTTAGCAAATGTACTAAGATCAACTGGTCGATCTTGCGAGTAACCCTTAGTTTTATGGATTTGGGAGGACCAACGGTTGTTTACCATTTTCTACATTAAACAAAGTTGTTTTCATAAGTTCTCCCAAACAAATAGTCTCACAAAACTTATGACAATTACGTGAGCTCATATATAAATCAATACAATCTAGAAGGTGGTGTGGCCACCTTTGAATAATTTGAGGATGGTGACATGGAAAATCAGATTAATCATATATAACTAAATGAACAACATATTATAAGCAACAAGTCCAATGTCTTCAATGATGGGAAATGGTCTGGAGTATCAGAGACCTAACTTTGCTATAGAGTATTTTTCATAAATGGTAAATGCATTATGACACCCTAAATTAATTCAATTATTAAATAATTAGAAATTTAATTATTAATTTAATTATTAATTTAATTAAAGGTTTAATTATTGATATTTTTGAATTAAATGGATTTAATTATTCAATTTAAATAAAGGAAGGTTGGGGGTGTAAGGTTGAATTAGAGGTGTGTGGAGTAAAAAGCTCTAATAAATCCTAACTAATTTATTTCTATTATTTGGAAAATAAAAAGGAATAAATAAAGGAATAAAAAAAAAAGTGTAAAAGGAGTTAGGATTGCATACTACGTGAAATTGGAAAAGAGAAGAAAAGAGAAGAAAGCCAGCGAAATTCGAAGATTTATCGCGAGACGTGGGGGATTGAATCTGATTTTTATGCCTTATAGGTTTTGAGAATCGATAGAATAATTCAATCTGTTAAGAATCTCGAATTCGGATAATTGAATATGTTTCATACCCCAAAATTTGCCCTCGTACTTCTCAAGACATTCCATACACCCATGCTCAAGGATTCCTCAAGGGTTGATCAGACAAACCCTCTCCTAGACAATCAACCCAAACTAGGGTTTGGCAATTCTCAGATCCAGATGGACTTCCAACATCTCCAATGGTCTTCATGCCTCCTCATATGCTTCAAAGATTCTCCATGTCAAGTTTCAATCCTTACAGCTCTAGTTTGCTCAGTCAATTGCTCAGATGGTTGAAAAACAATTGTATTGGACAAAAAGTCAATTGTGGTCAACATACAATCAAACTTCATGATTTTTGGTCAACATCCTAATTTTGAAGTTACATTCATCATTTTATCAAGGGTTGATCATGATTCATCAAGAAAACTCAAGATTTGCTCAAAAGTCAAACTTTCCAAATTAGGGTTTTTCAGTGAAAAGTCAAGCGAACTTTGGTGAGCATAACTTCTTCATACTTTCTCAAAAAATTTTCCACAACCTCTCATTTTGAAGGAAATTCAATTCTCTACAACTTCATGTCTCACAAGAATGTTCAAAAAATGCTTCATTTGGAAGGTATGGATCAAAACATTACAGGTCCTTTTCAAAGTCAACAAAAAGTCAACTTTTTGTTTTGAAGATTATTGAGCATGGAAACTCAATTGAGATGAAACCAAAGAGGTTGTTTAGAGGACACTTAGAGCTTTCTAAAAGTCCAAGAACACTCAAAATGAAAATTGAGCAAAATACACCTTGTTAAAATGCACAAAGATACTTGTGCAAATGGGCCTAGTTTTCTTCATCAAACTTGTTCCTTAGACAATTTGGAACATCCAAGCCAATGCCACGAATTTTAGCTTTATTTTTCTATTTAATTTGGATTTTATTCATTTAAATACAAATTAAATTAAAAATAAGGTATAAAATCAAAATTAAATGCAAAGTTGATTTTTCTCTCATGCTTGAGATCAAGTAACTCACAGCTGGCAAATTTCGAAATTTGCAAAGATTTGGCAAGAAATTGATTGAAATTGATCAAAAAGACAAGATTTGATTTTGTACAAATCAAATAATCTTTACATTGATTGATGATTATTTGTTCCTCAAATCAGCTCAATTTTCATCCATTATAAATATACAATGCATATCACACAAGAAAACAGAAAAATTGCCTCAAGAACCCTAACCTAAAGTCAAAAAACCGTGCACTACAAGTCACTAGCACCCTAGTTCCACTTGGTTTAATCGATTTTGAGCATCCAAACACATTCCTTGACATCTCTGAAGCATTCGGACCTTTACATCATTCAAAACATCAAGAATCGAGCAATCGGTTTTGGTTTGTTCTTATATTTTCAAAATCGATTTCTATTATTCATGCATTTTTAACACTTTTGATTGTTTGTTCATGATCGACATCAAGTTTGCAAGCTATCGGGTAGTGATCGTATTTTAATGACCGGATGAAAACCACCATTGTTAGGGTTTTCGGGCTTGAATTAGGGCTTCTCTAAATAGGAAAAATTGGACCGAACCAAGCATACCGGGATGATCGGTGGATGAAAAAGTCGATTCATGTACTCACAATTCATTTATATTACTTGTATGAGATTTTGATTTTTCGGGGGCCTTAGCGTCGAACAAAGCCAAGCGCGAATGTTTAAAAATTCAAAGCGAAGAAGATGATGATTTGGCGCGTGATGCAATCGAGGAGGCGACACGTTTAAAACCACTCGTTTCGTTTTCCTAACACGTGTCAAGCCATTTCGGTTGGTAAAGGCGTTATGCATGTCACCGAGGGAACGAGTTCGAATCCACCATGGCAATGTGATTTTACAAGTTTTGCATATTTTTCTATTTCTTATTTTTCTTTAATATTTTCATACTATTTATTTTATCTTCTAATATTTTTATCATGCATTTAAAAACACCAAAATATTTATTTTTGCATAATCATCAAAAAATACTTATTGAATTTTAATATAAAAATTATTATTTTTGCATGCATATTTAATTTAATTCTAATTAATTGTTTAAATGACTTTTAATTGTTTTAAATTATCAAATCGGTTCAAAAATTACCAAAAATTATCTTATCATATTAATGTCATCACTAACACAAAAAGTTTTCTCATTCAAAAATACTTATTTTTACTAACATTTTCCCTTATGCAATTTTCTTCGATTTCGATTTTGCATCTTTTCACGAGTTATACCGTTTGGACGATTTTATATCGCTTTTCTTTTCAAATTATGTAGCGCCTATGGGATGTAATAGTTTAATTAGGACTTTTATTTTCCACTCTCATTATGTATACGCCCCAAGCAATGTAATAGCGTGGGATTTATCTTTCGCACTTTACTTTCCATAATTAATTTCCGCACCCTATAAAGCTAGTAATTAGGTGTGTATGGCAAGATAAAGCGGGCATAGATCACTCATAACTCCAAGACAAAATATCGAATTGACACTCTCTTTTCACACATCACCCTTTGGTAATTCTCTCGTTGCCTTCACGAATACAAATGGTCAAGTCCTCGAGCGTAGGGTGTCTAGCACCGTTGCCTTCAAAACAAATCATCATAGTCCCTTGATACAAAGATCATAGACCCACGATGTAGCCTACGAATACATGATCTTGACCCTCGATTGTCGCCTACGAAAAAATGATGATAGTCCCTTGAATGTGCTAGGATACTTCCTCTGAGTTGCTTTCTATGACCATCCGATGTCCCCGAATGTCCCGCTTACATCCAACGAATAGGGTTACCTACCAACTAATGGTATGGATAGCGCTATTCTAAAGGAACGTAAAATAACACAACGACCAATTACGAGTAGGTAATAAGACTTTTAGTTGCTTGCTCTATCAAAATACTTTTCACACCTCACACTTTTGTCAAAGTTCAAACTCTTTTCAAAACAAAACATTTCGAACACTTTGTATACATTCCTACATGAATCATTACAAAGTCAAGAGAAATGCCTTTTACAAAACATTTTTCAAACACACGAAAGCACAATTTTTTTAAAGTGATCTAAGAGCAACTAAGAGCCCGTGATAACTACGGATGGAAAAGTGCTAATACCTTCCTTTTCATAACCTTCTCCCTTACTCGAGAATCTAACGAAGGTCTTTTACGTACTTTTTACCTTCCCTTAATTGGATGAAAATTAGGTGGCGACTCTTGCTATCCACTTGTGACATGATTATCTTTCTTCATTTCCAGTTGAGGATAGTATTTGGATTGAGTGGTGTCATCAAGCACTAACTAAACTTTTAGAACATTAATTAACCCATCTTGGCCATTAGAAGGTAGTGAGATGGCCGACTTTGGTGTGACCGAGGTTGGTTGATACTCGATGCTACGCTCATTAAGATCAGACTTTTGGGATATTTTTGGTCGACCACTTGGTAGTTGTATTGAAATAAACGCCTACGAGAAAGATCAATGATGTGAGATTCCTAGAACCTGGTTACTATTATAGGGCGGGATGAACAAACTCAAACTTTTGGTGGGGTAATCACCTACCTCATGCAAGCCTTAAACCTAGGCTCATTGTGTGAATTGTTTGTGTGTGCTAAACATGACATCATGACATCATTGCATTGCATATCATTTCTAACTATTTCAAGGACCTAGGGATTTATCTTTGCTCTATTTTGTAGGGAATTATGGCTTCTAGAAAGACTATCCGAATCAACTTCATGTGTATACCTTCTCAGCTCAAAAAATTGGTTTCAGAAATTCCCGACCATGCTCAGTTCATCAAAAGACTTGGTTATCTACTTGACTTGGTTATCTCTAGTTTTGAAGAATATATGATGCATGTCCTATTCCAGTTCTTCGATTCGAAACACCATTGCTTTACATTCCCAGATTATCAGTTGGTTCCTACCTTGGAAGAGTTCTCTAAGCTACTTGGGATACCTATTCTTGATCAAATGCCATTCACCGGTTTAGAAAAGGTTCCTAGGTACGAAGACATCGCATCAGCCTTACATCTAAAGCGCTCAGACATTGAAGCCAATTGAGAAACAAGAAGTGGAGTTAAGGGTTTACTTGCCAAGTTCTTAATTAAGAAAGCCCGAGAATTCCTCAAGGTTATGAGTTTCCATGCATTTGAAGACATCTTGGCCTTGTTAATCTATGGTTTGGTTCTATTTCCAAACTCGGATCAATTCATAGATGTCAACGCCATCAAGTTGTTTCTTACTCGCAATCCAGTGCCTACTTTACTCGGAGATATTCTACATTCTCTCCACACTCGTACTATCAAAAGACAAGGAACTCTCATGTGTTGTATACCGTTACTTTCCAGGTGGTTTATTTCGCACCTTCCTCCATCAGTTTTGAAGAATGAGCAAAGGTTGAAGTGGTCTCAAAGGCTAATGTCACTCTCATTTTTAGATATCCGTTGGAATCTTTTCTCTCAAAAGGACTTCACATTCATTGAGCGTTGTGGAGAATTCCCTAATGTACCACTCCGTGGCATAAGGGGAGGTATTACTTACAACCCTTCTCTAGCTCTACGTCAGTTTGGTTATGCTCTAAGAGACGGTCCACATGATATGCTTCTCCAAGATATTGTGTTCGACTACAACCACAATCTCTAGAATTATCGACGAAGGTTCATACACGCTTGGGGCATGGTAAAGAAGACTGATACCAAGACTTTGGGGCACCAGAACTCCATTCCTTGGGAACCTTACCTCAAATGGGTGCGAGCTCGAGCTCAAAACCTCTTGATGCCATTCATGCCTGTTTTACCAGTAATTAACCCATTGCTATAGGTGACGTACCTTATACTATTCTCCATCCCGACATGCCTACTGATCTTGAAGACTTGAAGAGATCCTGGATTCAGCTTAAAGAAGAAAGGGATACATTCGAAGCTCAGTGCTATGCAAGCGAGAATAAGGTATTAGAGTTGACCAAGCTACTTCACGAGGAGCGAAACATCAACGCCTACCTCAGCACCAAGAGGAAGCGCCCATGGGAGACTTAGAGCTCTATGATTTATATATTTTCTTTTATCTTTTATACTTAAAAAGAAAAAAGAATAAAAGAGAACTAATAAATGTTTGTTCGTGCTTGTTTAACAAATTTAAATCTCTAAGGTCCTTGGAAACATTGCATTGCATTCGCATAAACATCGCATATCATGGCATAACATTGCATCACAGGTACATTGAAGATTGGTTTTCTCATTTTCTCTCGCTATTTATTTTTGCAGAAATGGCTCTTGAACAGTCTGTCAAAGATCTCCAGGCTCAGAATGCTCAGTTCCAGGAGATGTTCACTAGCTTGGTCCAAGGACAAGAAGATCTGAAGAAGCTCATCAACAGAAAGAAGAGGGTCGTTGGTGTTCTCAACATGGGGGAGCGTTACAAGGTGGTCCTAAAGTGGTCAGGGATAGAGCTCTCGAGAAGGAAGTGTCAAGGCTGGGGGCGTCAGGGCAATGAAGAAGGCGACAGGCGTGAGCACGAAAAAGACTACGATCATAGTCAGTACTCGATGAAGATGACAAGTACAAGCAACTTGAAGACCGTCTGAATCTGTGGAAAACACGAAGATGTCCGGCTTTGGATTTTGATGATCTGAGTCTTGTTCTGGTGTGGTGATTCCTCCCAAGTTCAAGGTTCCTACTTTTGCCATGATGTCTTGTCCGAAATTGCATCGAAGTCCTATGTTCGGAAAGATTAACTGATGATGAGAAAGTTGTGGATGCACTATTTTCAAGAGAACTTGTCAATTGAAGTGGTATTATCGACTAGAGAATGCCGTATCCGTACTTGGGTGACTTAGCGGATGCTTTCTGAGACAGTATGAATACAATCTTGAATTGACACCCACTCGCATGCAACTACTGAGAACATGTCTATGGGTCGTGATGAGAAGTTCAAAGAATATTCTCGAAATGGAGAGATCTAGCGGTGACCACCACCCTTGTCCAATAGGGAGTTGGTTGATATGTTTATGGGAACAACGGACCCATTCTTCAATCATCGATTGGAAACTCTTGAGGATTCATCGGTGATATTGACGAGGCGTAATGAAATGGTATCAAGAGCGGAAAGATTCAGGTAGAGACATCCTCAAATGCTGCAAAGAGGTCTTTTGGTGGTAAGAAAGAAGCCAATGCTGTGTATGGTCAGAAAAGTCGAGCTAGGACCGACCGTGCTCAATCTGTGGGGGCAGTTGTGATCTGCAATCCTACATCAGCACAACCTCAATGAGACAACGCGCGTAGCCAGGACGCGCCACGAAGACAGTTTACAAAGATCAACATGCCATTGTCGCAAGCCTTGCAACACATGTTGAAAGCCGAGCTGATTATTTTGAAGGATCCTCCTCAGAGTGTCAACGGTTCCTCTCCGAGATACAATCCTAATGCTAAGTGTGCTTACCACTCCAACAGCCCAAGGCACGACACTGACAACTGTTGGGCTTTGAAGAACAAGATTCAAGATATGATTGAAGCTAAGCAGATTGAGTTTGACCCTCCTATTGAGACTCCGAATGTGATCAACGCGCCTATGCCTAACCAATACAAAAGTTCCAATGTTGTTGGGGAAGATACTTACGTTTTCAACATAGATGACTTGACCATTCCTCGATGTTATTAAGAAGAATTTCTGCAAACCGGTGTCAATCCGAATGCCCGAGGATTATTGGTTGGTGCCCATGCACTGATGGTTGTGCTTGGTTGAGAAGACGTGTTCAGTGCATGATGGATAACCGTGAAATACTATTCTTGAAACCACCGGTGGAGAGTCTGTGTGAAGACATGTCTAAGAAAATGAAGATCGAAGATGTGAATGAAGCTGTACCATCTGCATGGGATACCTTAGGACACCAGTGGAAAGTTTGATTACATGGTGAAGTACACATTCTGAAAGCTACAAGATTCCTATTAAAAATGTTAAAGGCGACCGGATGGGAGGCGATTTCCCATAAGACTATCTTGATGTTAACACAATAAGTTTCCTCTGCGATCCACGTGCCTAGAGTGGCACCTCTCATCATTACTTCTCGAGGCCGGTCCCATATTCCTCTAACAAGGCTATTCCTTGGAACTATGGGTAGAGTTTACTATCATGGCGTCAAGCAAGACCCTCGACCGTTGAAGATCTTACGATTGAAGCTACCATTGACAACATCAGGATCAAGTAAGGTGACCGAGCGGAAGGTTTTCTCTCGGATATCTCTCCTCCAAAAGACACTGCGACTCCAGCTCGCATGCCGACTATTAAATCCATTCCCAAAGCTAGAGGAAAGAACCGTTGACTCATCACCTTTCGGCGGAGTACCAAAGGAAGTTCTTGAGGCACTTCCAAGCGAGAAATGGAGAAATTCGAAGATCATCAAGAAAAGTGACTACAATGTTGTGGAAAAGTTGGGACGAGACTCGTCCAAGATTTCCATACTTGCTCTGCTCTTGTGCTCGAGGGCTCATGCTAATGCCTTGGTAAGGTTTACGAAGAATGCTCACGTGCCGCAGAACTACTACTTGACCAGTTTGAAGTTTGTATTGCTAGCTTTGGCCAACAACGGCCTAGGCTTCTCGATCTTGATTTGACTCCATAGGAAAGAAACACAACAAAGCCTTGCACATTTATTGAATGCAAAGGCGTTACATTGTCTCATGTTTTGGTTGATACGGGTTACTTTCTGAATATCCTTCAAGAAGACTTTTTTGATCGACTTGATGTTGAAGGATTAGTTACGAAACCGGTGACATTATTGTGAGCTTTTGATGGTTCTAAGCGAGCGATGCTTGGAAGATCATTACACTGTTAAAGTCGGTTCCCAGTTTCGACTCTACTTTCTTTGTCATGGACATTCGTCCAGCTTACTCTTACCTACTTGGGCGCCCTTGGATACATGGGGCGGCATTTATTCTACTTTGCATCGGAAAGTACCGGTGAAAGGAAGGTTATTCTGATATGTGGTGAAAAGAATATATGGTCGGTCATCTATAGTCATTCCGATATCTCGGGTGGAGGTGAATTCTTGAGACTCCCTGTCAAGCTTTGAAACAATCCCAGTCATACATTGCCTCTCCGTCACTCTTGAAGTTACACAAGTTCCGCCTAGGATGGCTTCACTGAAAGATGCTCAAGCTGCTGTTGAAGAAGGAGGTAGTGCTATTTGGGGACGGCTCCCTGATCTTCCTTTCAAATATGACAAGACGGGTTTAGGCTTCACCATCAAGGTCGGAAGATGATCGTGCATGAGCGTGACCAACTTCCTCGCATTAGCAGTGGAATCCATGCTATAGAAGACAACGGCGACTTGACGTCGACAAGTGGATCTTCCCGAACAGACTCGGCAATTGGAAGGCTGAAGACGTCATACCGATCTCCTTTAGACAAGAGTAATTGCTTTTGTTTTTGTTTTGCTTTTCGTATTTTCTATGTTTTGAACAATGAACTCTAAAGCCTAGTGCCTTACCCGGGGCATCATGGCTCGTTTGTGAGGGTTATTATCTGTCATTTACATATTTTCATTCAATAAAATCGTTGGACTTTTGCATTTAATTGTTGTTTTCTTTCTTTTACTTTATCACCCCTTCAAAAAGCTATGTGTTTCTTACACACACCGTGATACTGCGAGAATCACTCGAATCTAGTTGATACAGCTATGCTATTGTTAAATATGACTTCGATAATCCGATCTACCAAGCCGAAGACGAAGGTGAGGAAGATTGTGAAGTGCCAGGAGAACTTGTCAGACTGCTACAGCAAGAAGAACGAGTTATACAACCACATGAAGAGCAAGTTGAAGTTGTGAATTTGGAGTGCGATGAAGGCAGAAAAGAGATCAAGATAGGGCGGGTCTTGAGCAGTGTTAAGGAAAGATTGATTAGGATGCTATGAGACTATATTGAGGTTTTGCTTGGTCATACAAGGACATGCGGGTTTAGACATTGATATTGTGGTACACGATTGCCAACAAAGAAGGTTTATCCCAATAAAGCGAAGGTTAAATCGCATGCGTCACGAGATGTCGAGAGAAAATCAAAGCCGAAGTTATAAGCAGTTCGGCGTGGTTTCTTAGCTATACTTCCTATCCGCGATGGGTAGCTAATATGGTGCCCGTACCTAAGAAGGATGGCAAAGTGCGAATGTGTGTGGATTACGAGAGATGCGAACAAGGCAAGTCCAGAAGGCGATTTTCCACTTCCTCATATTGATGTTACGGTTGACAATACCGCTCAGCATAAGGTCTTCTCCTTCATGGATGGTTTTCGGTTACATCGAGGTCAAAATGGCTCACGAAGACATGGAAGACTACTTTCGTTACGATGGGGCACTTTTTGTTACAAGGTTATGCCGTTCGGACTGAAGAACGCGGGCGCCACTTATCAGCGTGCCATGGTGACGTTATTTCATGACATGATTCATCACGAGATAGAGGTCTCGTCGGCGACATGATAGCTCGATCACGGGGCCGAAGAACATCTTGATCATCTGAGCTGTTTGATAGACTAAAGAAGTACAGACTAAGACTCAACCCTAACAAGTGAACCTTTGGAGTCAGATCTGGAAAACTCCTAGGGTTTGTTGTCAGCAGTAAAGGTATTGAAGTTGACCCGCCAA
This sequence comes from Vicia sativa, assembly GCA_021764765.1. NCBI lineage: Eukaryota > Viridiplantae > Streptophyta > Magnoliopsida > Fabales > Fabaceae > Vicia > Vicia sativa. The sequence goes on from CM038794.1 coordinate 64,631,088, forward strand.
GGTTAAAGCTATTCAAGAAATGCCACCTCCCTTGCGAGAAGGAAGTCGGAGGTTTCTTGGGCGATTGAACTACATTTCGGTTATTGCACATTTAACTCCTACTTGTGAGCCAATCTTCAAGTTACTTAAGAAAGATCAAGTGGTAGAATGGAATGACGATTGCTAGATCGCTTTTGACAAAATCAAGGAGTACCTACAGAATCCTCCTATCCACGATGCCGCTTTGCCGAAGAAGACCTCTTATCATGTACTTGGCGGTGTTAGAGAACTCGATGGGGTGTGTGTTGGGGCAACATGGCGAGTCACAGTAGAAAAGAGTATGCAATATACTACCTTAGCAAAAGTTTACCGTGAAACAAGATACTCACAGCTCGAGAAAACTTGCAGCAACTTGGGCTGCTCGCCGACTAAGGCAGTATATGTTGACTCACACTACCTTGTTGATTTCCACGATGGATCCGATAAAATACATATTTTAGAAACCACTCTCTCGGAAAAATAGCAAAATGGCAAATGATCGACGACGAATATGACATCAATATACTTCTCGAAGCGATCAAAAGAATGTAGTAGCGATCATTTGGCCCATCAAGCCGTAGATGACTATCGATCTATGGGTTCAATTTCGAGATGAAGATGTTTTACTAGTTCTGATGCGAAGAACCGAGGCCAGACGAAGGACACGAACAAGGATCCCGATGGACCATGGTCTTTGATGGAACCTCAAAAGCACTTGGCAATGGCATTGGCGCCATCATTACATCCCTGACGGACATACCTTTCCTTTGGATTATGTTTAATTTACACTAAGAACATGGCCGAATACAAAGCGTGCATCATGGGCATTAAAGCTGCTATTGACTTAAGAATCAAGTTCTTGCAAGTATATGGAGACTCAACTTTAGTGATCAGTCAGATTAAAGGCGAGTGGGATACGAAGCATCCGAATCTCATTCTATATCGAGAGCATGTTTTGAGTTTGATCCCCTACTTCGAAGAGATTACTTTCAATCACATTCCACGAGAAGAGAATCAGTTGGCAGACGCATTAGCTACTATGTCATCGGTGTTCAAACTTAGATGGGACAACGAGGCTCCCCGGATTATCATTGAGAAGTTTGATGAACCAGCGTATTGTTATGAGCTTGATACAGAAGAGAAACCTTGGTACTACGACGTGAAAAGATATCTTGAGACTCAGGAATATCCCGCAGGGGCATATATCAATGATAAGAAGTTTTTGAGAAGATTTACATCCAAATTCTTCCTCAGCAACGACATCCTATACAAGCGCAATCACGACTTGGGCTTACTCATTGTGTAAACGGGCAGCAGACGTATCATGGAAGAGTTACGAAGGCGCATTTGGTACCCTCCGATTGGACATACAATGGCTAAGAAGATATTGAGAACGGGTTACTATTGGTCCACCATGGAAGCTGATTGTCACCGCTACCCTCGATCTTGTCACAAATACCAGATTTACGCAGACAAAGTGCACGTACCTCCAGTACCTCTGAATGTTCTAACAGATCCTTGGCCTTTTGCAATGTGGGGCATTGACATGATTGGAGAAATTAAGCCCTTGCTTCCAATGGACATCGCATCTGTTACCAAGAATGTCGTGACTCGTTTCATCAAGCATAATCTTATCTGTCGGTACGGCACTCCCGAAAGAATTATCACAGATAACGGCTCTAACCTCAACAATAAGATGACCACCGAAGTCTGCACGCAGTTCCAGATCAAGCATCACAATTCTTCTCCTTATCGGCCTAAGATGAATGGCGCAGTGGAAGCCGCCAACAAGAACATTAAGAAAATCATACAGAAGATGATAGTGACTTACAAAGATTGGCATGAGATGTTACCATTCGCTCTTCATGGTTATCGCTTTTCTGATCTGGACATCAACGAGGAACCCCTTCTCTCTTGTATACGGTATGGGCGGTTCTACCCATCGAGGTTCGAGATACCCTCTGCGAGTCCTCGGGACACGAGTTAGGCGAGCGATTGGATCCAAACTCGCCTTGACCAGTTAATTTGATTGATGACAAGCGACTCGCATCCATCGCCATGGACGGATCTATCGAGCGAATGATTAGAGCATTTAACAAGAAGGTCAAGCAAGGTCTACAGTCGGTGATCTAGTAGTCAAGCGCATCATTCTTCCACAACTTGATCCCAGGGGCAAATGGACTCCCACCTATGAGGGACCATTTGTAGTCAAGACAATATTTTCCGGCGGAGCTATGATACTTAGCACCATGGATGGTGAAGACTTCCCACACCCTATGAACACAGACATAGTCAAAATATACTACGCATAAAAGAGACCCGCTAGGTCGACTGGCCTAGGCAAAAATAAGGGCATCCTGGCGAACCAAAATGGTTCGGGCAGAAGTTAAGGATATATATACAAAAATGTACACCCGGCAAGTCGAAAACCTGAAAAGGCGGCTTGGGCAAAAGGGTATCGGTGGGCGAAAACCGAAGGCGGTCTAGGCAAAAGTTAGGGATTTAAGCGTACGATTATGTCTCGTCCAGATCACTTATCAACAGACTACTATCAGCATTCAAGATTCAAATGGCAAAGATCAATCCACTCACTTTCTACTGACAGCAACGAGATGAGATAGTTGAAATATATGAGTACTAGCATAGTTGGAACTTAACGAGATTGTTTCTGCATAGCTTTTTACTTTTCTTGTATACAAACTACTCGGCCATACGCCACCTTTCAAAATTAATACAAGTTCTTTCTCTTTACAATTTTCACTGTTGTTGTTTGCATAAAGTCCAACGTTTGCTTTGAATGATTATATGCATCTGACAATAAAGATCTATTCACGAACATGCGAAAAGTGAACAAAGAAGGTAATTACTACGGCTCGGGGGAGATTGGATGGAAGTCACCAAAACATTCCCTGCGAGCATGATCCCCAGAGATACCACCCTACAAACTTTCCCCAGGAGTATTCATTTTCTCCACTAGTCCGACATTCCGGGCTTCATCACGTTGGTCCCCAGCGGTGATTCCACTCAACTAAGCCATGTTACATCGGTCTCAGCGATGTGATTCATCACAAGCGGTATCCCGACAAAATATCTCTCAACAATCATCACTTCCCGTGGCCGTCGTATCGGTTGAAACTTGGTCAGATAGTGCATCAGAGGAAACCTACATCTTCTATTCCCCAGCCAGAGGTTTGAACAGGCTCCGGATCCTCGACCCTATCTCCGGCAACAATTGATTACTCCTCAGTAGGGTCTACGCGCAAGATCCCCAGCAGAGCGCATCCCAATTTTTCCCCGGCAGGGTCTATGCACAAGATCCTCAACAGCATATCTCTCAGTCTCTACCATCCTCAACAATATCTAGGCCCAAGACTTGGTTAGATAGTGCATCGGAGGAATCAAAGTTATCTTTCTTCTCAGGGTTTCCAATCCATTTCGTCCCCCAAACATAAGTCAGAAATCTCCAAGCAGAGCATCCACATCTTCTTCAAGATGGATATGTTTTAAAACACCACAACATCTATCATTCATACATTACTCATAAAAGTCATAATTTATACATATGTCATTCATACACATTGTCATACATCATAATCTACATAAAACTAACAATATTCTATCAAAGTTTCCTTTGTTTTTCCAAAACAGGTGAAATCACTTCTGAAACAAACAGGTCCAGGATTAATGCGAAGCCAGACGGGAAAACTATCTGAACGACCGCCCTAGTTGTCCTCCGACAACTGGTCCAGGATTAATGCCCAAAGCCAGACGGGAAAACTATCTGAACGACCGCCCTTGTTGTCCTCCGACAACGGATCCAGGATTAATACCCGAAGCCAGACGGGAAAACTATCTAAACGACCTCCCTAGTTGTCCTCCAACAACTGGTCCAGGATTAATGCCCAAAGCCAGACGGAAAACTATCTGAACGACCGCCCTAGTTGTCCTCCGACAACAGATCCAAGATTAATACCCGAAGCCAGACGGGAAAACTATCTGAATGATCACAAGTTATCCTCCGATAATAGGCATTGGATCAATACCCGAAGTACAATAGGGAAGCTATCCACATTTTGTCAAATACTATCCCCTCAGAGTAATCAGCACGAAGATGTATTCTGACTCTCTCTTATTATCAACAGCAACTATAGAGTCTAGCATACGACTCAGTTACCTTGGATGGCATCTTAAGCCCATCTTCGACTACTTGTCAATATTTCTCCACCTTCAGAATGCTGCATATTTGGTTTTAAAAAAACCAATACAAACCAATAACTTCATTCAAGGTTGAGCACGAAGTCTAACGTACGACTCCCTCCGGATGGCATCTTAAGCCCATCTCCATGCTCCTTTCATTTCCAGAAACGTCTACAGAGCCTAGCGTACGGCTCACTCCCCAGCATCGATCATTCCAGATGGCATCTTAAGCCCATCTCTGACAACTCTCCTATTCAGACAACAACCTCGAGTCTAGCGTACGACTCATTCCCCAGAAAAGTCTCTAACTTCTCCGAATGGCATCTGTAAGCCCATTCCCGCATCATCGCCAGCCGCGAGTGCAAATTTTCAGGTGTACTTGAGTGTTCAATCATCTTCTACCTCCCGGGCACGAAAGGCAAGCATGCCAATCTAACCCTTCCAGTACAAGAAGATTGAACAGGGGCAGCCGTCATACCCCAAAATTTGCCCTTTTACTTCTCAAGACATTCCATACACCCATGCTCAAGGATTCCTCAAGGGTTGATCAGACAAACCCTCTCCTAGACAATCAACCCAAACTAGGGTTTGGCAATTCTCAGATCCAGATGGACTTCCAACATCTCCAATGGTCTTCATGCCTCCTCATATGCTTCAAAGATTCTCCATGTCAAGTTTCAATCCTTACAGCTCAAGTTTGCTCAGTCAATTGCTCAGATGGTTGAAAAACAATTGTATTGGACAAAAAGTCAATTGTGGTCAACATACAATCAAACTTCATGATTTTTGGTCAACATCCTAATTTTGAAGTTACATTCATCATTTTATCAAGGGTTGATCATGATTCATCAAGAAAACTCAAGATTTGCTCAAAAGTCAAACTTTCCAAATTAGGGTTTTTCAGTGAAAAGTCAACTGAACTTTGACTGAGCATAACTTCTTCATACTTTCTCAAAAAATTTTCCACAACCTCTCATTTTGAAGGAAATTCAATTCTCTACAACTTCATGTCTCACAAGAATGTTCAAAAAATGCTTCATTTGGAAGGTATGGATCAAAACATTACAGGTCCTTTTCAAAGTCAACAAAAAGTCAACTTTTTGTTTTGAAGATTTATTGAGCATGGAAACTCCAATTGAGATGAAACCAAAGAGGTTGTTTAGAAGACACTTAGAGCTTTCTAAAAAGTCCAAGAAAACTCAAAAATGTGGAAAATTGAGCAAAATACACCTTGCACAAGTTGGGTATTTTTGAAGAAGTGCGCAAAGAGAGATACTTGTTGAAATCCAAAATTTTGCAAATGGGCCTAGTTGTTCTTCATTCAAACTTGTTCCTTAGACAATTTGGAACATCGAAGCCCAATGCCACAAATTTTAGCTTTATTTTTCTATTTAATTTGGATTTTATTCATTTAAATACAAATTAAATTAAAAAATAAGGTATAAAATCAAAATTAAATGCAAAGTTGATTTTTCTCTCATGCTTGAGATCCAAGTAACTCACAGAAGCTGGCAAATTTCGAAATTTGCAAAGATTTGGCAAGAAATTGATTGAAATTGATCAAAAAAGACAAGATTTGATTTTGTACAAAATCAAATAATCTTTGCATTGATTGATGATTATTTGTTCCTCAAATCAGCTCAATTTTCACCCATTATAAATATACAATGCATATCACACAAGAAAGAACAGAAAAATTGCCTCAAGAACCCTAACCTGAAGTCAAAAAAAACCGTGCACTACAAGTCACTAGCAGCCCTAGTTCCAGCTTGGTTCAATCGATTTTGAGCATCCAAACACATTCCTTGACATCTCCTGAAGCATTCCAGACCTTTACATCATTCAAAAACATCAAGAATCGAGCAATCCGGTTTTGGTTTGTTCTTATATTTTTCAAAATCGATTTCTATTATTCATGCATTTTTAACACTTTTTGATTGTTTGTTCATGATCAGCATCAAGTTTGCAAGCTATTTGGGTAGCCCAATCGTATTTTAATGACCTGGAACGAAAACCACCATTGTTAGGGTTTTCGGGCTTGAATTAGGGCTTCTCTAAATAGGAAAAATTGGACCGAACCAAGCATACCAGGATGATCAGTGGATGAAAACGAGTCGATTCATGTACTCACAATTCATTTATATTACTTGTATGAGATTTTGATTTTTGCAGGGGCCTTAGCATCGAACAAAGACCGACGCTGAATGTTTAAAAATTCAAAACAAAGAAGATGATGATTTGGCGCGTGATCTGGGCAATCAGAGAGCGACACCGTTTAAAAGCCACTCGTTTCGTTTTCCTAACACGTGTACAAGCCAGCTCGGTTGGTAAAGGCAGCGTGCATGTCACCCAGGGAACCTGAGTTCGAATCCCATCCATGGCAATGTGATTTTTTACAAGTTTTGCATATTTTTTCTATTTCTTATTTTTCTTTAATATTTTCATACTATTTATTTTATATTCTAATATTTTTATCATGCATTTAAAAAACACCAAAAATATTTATTTTTTGCATAATCATCAGAAAAATACTTATTTAATTTTTAATATAAAAATTATTATTTTTGCATGCATATTTAATTTAATTTCTAATTAATTGTTTAAATGACTTTTAATTGTTTTTAAATTATCAAATCAGTTCCAAAAATTACCAAAACTTATTTTATCATATTAATGTCATCACTAACACAAAAACTTTTTCTCATTCAATAATACTTATTTTTACTAATATTTTCCTCTTATGCAATTTTCTTCAGTTTTCCGATTTTGCATCTTTTCACAGGTTATACCGTTTCAGACGATTTTTATCGCTTTTCTTTTCAAATTATGTAACTGCCTATGGGATGTAATAGTTTAATTAGGACTTTTTATTTTCCGCACTCTCATTATGTATCTGCCCCAAAGCCATGTAATAGCGTAGGATTTATCTTTCCGCACTATACTTTCCGCAATTTAATTTCCGCACCCTATAAACTGCTAGTAATTCGGCGTGTATGGCAAGATAAAATTGGGCATAGATCACGCATAACTCCAAGACAAAAATATTTGAATTGACACACTCTTTTCACACATGCACCCCTTAGGGTAATTCTCTCTCGTTGCCTTTACGTATACAAATGGTCAAGTCCCTCGAACGTACGGGTGTCCTAGCACCGTTGCCTTCAAAACAAATCATCATAGTCCCTTCGATACAAAGATCATAGACCCACGATGTCGCCTACGAATACATGATCTTGACCCTAGATTGTCGCCTACAAAAAAATGATGATAGTCCCTTCGAATGTGCTAGGATACTTCCTACAAGTTGCTTTCTATGACCATCCGATGTCCCTTCGAATGTCCCTTACATCCAACGAATAAGGTTACCTACCAACTAATGGTATGGATAGCGCTATTCTAAGCGAGCGTAAAATAACACGAAAGCGACCAATTACGAGTAGGTAATAAGACTTTTAGTTGCTTGCTCAATCAAAATACTTTTCACACCTCACACTTTTGTCAAAGTTCAAACTCTTTTCAAAACAAAACATTTCCGAACACTTTGTATACATTCCTACATGAATCATTACAAAGTCAAAGCGAAATGCCTTTTTACAAAACATTTTTGTCAAACACACAGAAAGCACAATTTTTTTTAAAGTGATCTAAGAGTAACTAAGAGCCCGTAGATAACTACGGATGGAAAGGGGTGCTAATACCTTCCCTTTTCATAACCTTCTCCCTTACTCAGAATCTAACGAAGGTCTTTTTCTGTACTTTTTACCTTCCCTTAATTGAATAAAAGAAAAGTCGGTGGCGACTCTTGCTATCCGCACATTTGCGATACAAAAACCTCAAAGTCAGTTCACCGTATAACAATATTCCCTAATGTTAAAATCCGACGAAAAACCATAATTGAGATTAGAAGAACGATTAGATTGATGTGGAACGATTCTAGGTTAATTGGAAAACATGTTCCTATAATCAAAAGTATGTGAATTTTCATGAATTAATTATGTTTTGGTGATAGTATGTTGTTGGGTGATGATTGGAATTAATGGAGATTCGTAACAGTGGAGAAAACTGAGTTTTTGATGAAAAACAAGCTGTATGGATCGACACAAGACAATATGGATAGATGCATACTGTGAAAATTTTGAAAACCATAAACTTTGAAAATCTATGCATCGACTCATAGAGTCATGCATCAATTCATAAGAAGAAAAACAGGACCATGTATCGATGCAAAGGAGTTATGGGTCGACACAAGGGAGTTATGCATTGACACATGATGCGTATGTGTCGACACATACTGAGGAAAACTTTAAAAATGAAGAAATTTTATGTTATGCATCGATGCATACGAATTTTGAGTCGATGCAAGTTGATTATGCATTGATGCATAGCCTTATGCATCGATGCATACTGTATTGGACAGAACATGATTTTTCTGAAAACGATTTCGATCATATCTTTTCAACCGTAACTCTGTTTTAGGCATATTTGGTATCGTTGGAAAGCTTAGAAAGAGTACTACTTAATGGAAATATTTTCAACACTAATAATTGAAATCTAGAAAGAATAATTTAGCTTCCGTAATCAGAACTCGTTGAGAATTTATGAATCATGTGTTGAATAATTGTGCAGAATGTTAACTTATGGGTTGTGATTAACATTTGATGATTAAGATTCTTGTACCGGATCTTTATTGTTGTTATTAATTTATAATTAAATTATCTTTGTGTGTTCATGTTCCATGTTTTGAATTGTTGCATGCTTCTGATGTGCATGCATGAGCATTTGGAAATGGTTCATTCCCATTGTGCGGAATTGAACTTGCAGGGCCAATAAACTTACCTAATGGACAGAGGTAGTGAGGCTAGATTCTTGACCCGGTGATGTATGGGTGAATCATTGAATTGACACTATTTCCGAAGTGTAAGCAGAACAAGGTGTGGACTTGGTTCACGATTGGTACCACATGCATTTGAGTCATTGCATATGTGATTGTAACATGTTAGGATGAATTCCACTGTTTCAATTGCATTTAATTGTTGCTGTATGTATAATGTATGTTTGGATTGTGTTTGCGAATCGTATGCTAATGCCGTTAATAAGGGTGAATAATGAATTGATTGTTTTATCGTTCTTGAGAAATGTATAATGCATCTTAATTTTGATGAAATCTCACCCTTACTTTAATGATTTCAGATTCGAAGTGATTAGCTGCTTGGGAATTGGTGAGGACAGCTTTTAGAGTTGTGCTACTTAGTTAGTCCGCGTGTCAGTGTCATGCTCTGGTAGTTGTAACACTGGGGAATGTTTGATTTAAATTTTTATGGATTTAGAACTGATTGTTTTAGTTTATGTTGGGAATAATTATGGATTGAATTATTCCAGAATTTTTATGTTATATTTCCGCTGCTTAAACATAATCCTTGGTTTGATTTTAATTAATAATTTCTTCATAAAAGGCATGTACACTGTTTTTGTTATTTGAATTTTTAAAATTGTGGCCCTTGCCGTTATGTATAAAACTCTGATTAAAATTATTTGAATCGCAGGTAAATTAGAAGGGTGTTACAATAGTGGTATCGAGCATAGTCGATTGTGACCAGTCTTCTTGTCATTATCCTTTATATGCGACAAGTGTGTACAACTTGTCGGTACTTGTTCTACGATTGCTTATTGCGAGGAGTAGTGTGAAACTAAGTGGGGAGAAGATATGCTTCCGGATATATTCGATTTTAAGTCATTGGTTAGAGGTACTACTTGAGAAGACAGTGCAAGAGTGGTTAGAGTTGTTGGAATCATTTGGATCGTGAGTCATAGTTGGAAGTGCAAAAGGTGAGTGCGATTACGAAACAAAAGTGTTGGTAATGATAATTTATACTCAGTATGATTATCGGATGTCTATTGACAAATTGAGGACTTGATCACCCTTAATCTCTTGTTGATGGTAGAAGGAATCCTATTGGATGGTATTGTCATACCCCAAAATTTGCCCTCCTACTTCTCAAAACATTTCATACATCCACACTCAAGGATTCCTCAAGGGTTGATCAGACAAACCCTTTCCTCGACAATCAACCTAAACTAGGGTTTGGCAATTCTCAGATCCAGATGGACTTCCAACATCTCCAATGGTCTTCATGCCTCCTCATATGCTTCAAAGATTCTCCATGTCAAGTTTCAATCCTTACAGCTCTAGTTTGCTCAGTCAATTGCTCAGATGGTTGAAAAACAATTGTATTGGACAAAAAGTCAACTGTGGTCAACATACAATCAAACTTCATGATTTTTGGTCAACATCCTAATTTTGAAGTTACATTCATCATTTTATCAAGGGTTGATCATGATTCATCAAGAAAACTCAAGATTTGCTCAAAAGTCAAACTTTCCAAATTAGGGTTTTTCAGTGAAAAGTCAACTGAACTTTGACTGAGCATAACTTCTTCATACTTTCTCAAAAAATTTTCCACAACCTCTCATTTTGAAGGAAATTCAATTCTCTACAACTTCATGTCTCACAAGAATGTTCAAAAAATGCTTCATTTGGAAGGTATGGATCAAAACATTACAGGTCCTTTTCAAAGTCAACAAAAAGTCAACTTTTTGTTTTGAATATTTATTGAGTATGGAAACTCCAATTGAGATGAAACCAAAGAGGTTGTTTAGAGGACACTTAGAGATTTCTAAAAAGTCCAAGAACACTCAAAAATGTGGAAAATTGAGCAAAATACACCTTGCACAAGTTGGGTATTTTTGAAGAAGTGCGCAAAGAGAGATACTTGTTGAAATCCAAAATTTTGCAAATGGGCCTAGTTGTTCTTCATTCAAACTTGTTCCTTTGACAATTTGGAACATCGAAGCCCAATGCCACAAATTTTAGCTTTATTTTTCTATTTAATTTGGATTTTATTCATTTAAATACAAATTAAATTAAAAAATAAGGTATAAAATCAAAATTAAATGCAAAGTTGATTTTTCTCTCATGCTTGAGATCCAAGTAACTCACAGAAGCTGGCAAATTTCGAAATTTGCAAAGATTTGGCAAGAAATTGATTGAAATTGATCAAAAAAGACAAGATTTGATTTTGTACAAAATCAAATAATCTTTGCATTGATTGATGATTATTTGTTCCTCAAATCAGCTCAATTTTCACCCATTATAAATATACAATGCATATCACACAAGAAAGAACAGAAAAATTGCCTCAAGAACCCTAACCTAAACTCAAAAAAACCGTGCACTACAAGTCACTAGCAGCCTTGGTTTTAGCTTGTTTAAATCGATTTTGAGCATTCAAACACATTCCTTGACATCTCCTGAAGCATTCCAGACCCTTACATCATCCAAAAACATCAAGAATCAAGCAAATACGATTTCGGTTTGTCACACTTTTTCAAAAATTGAATTATGTTTATCATGCATTTTTAACATGTTTTGTTGTTTGTTTTGTGTTTAGAACGAAGCTTGGAAACTTTCTGGATAGTTTAATTGCATTTCCATGGCCTGAAACACGAATTACCATGATTAGGTCTAGTGGTAAGGCAAGGGGCGCGTGTTTCCATCCAAGGGGTCACCAGTTTGAACCCCAGCCATGACAATGTGATTTTTTACAAGTTTGCATATTTTTCTATTTTCAAATTTTCTTTTAATATTTTCATACTATTTAATTTATCTTCTAATATTTTATCATGCATTTAAAAAAAACCAAAAATATTTATTTTTTGCATAATCATCAGAAAAATGTTTATTTAATTTTTAAAATTAAAATTATTATTTTTGCATGCATATTTAATTTAATTGCTAATTTATCATTTAAATGACTTTTAATTGTTTTTAAGTTATCAAATTAACTCCAAAAATTCCCAAAAAATTATTTTATCATATTAATGTCATCATTAACACAAAAAAAATTTCTCATTCAAAAATACTTATTTTTACTAACATTTTCCTCTTATGCAATCTTCTTCCGTTTTCCGATTTTGCATCTTTTCACAGGTTATACCGTTTCGGACAATTTTTACTGCTTTTCTTTTCAAAATTATGTAATTGCCTATGGGATGTAATAGTTTAATTAGGGCTTTTATTTTCTGCACTTTCAATTATGTATCTGCCCCAAAGCCATGTAATAGCGTAGGATTTATTTTTCCGCAATTTAATTTCCGCACCTATAAACTGCTAGTTATTAGGCGTGTATAGCAAGATAAAATTGGACATAGATCACTCTTAACTCCAAGATAAAAATATCTGAATTTGACACACTCTCTTCACACATGCACCCCTTAGGGTAATTCTCTCTCGTTGCCTTTACGAATTCAAATGGTCAAGTCCCTCGAACGTAGAGGTATTCTAGCACCGTTGCCTACAAACAAATCATCATAGTCCCTTGATACAAGATCATAGACCCACGATGTAGCCTCCGAATACATGATCTTGACCCTCGATTGTCGCCTCGAAAATGATGATAGTCCTTGAATGTGCTAGGATACTTCCTACAAGTTGCTTTCTATGACCATCCGATGTCCCTTGAATGTCCCTTACATCCAGCGAATAGGGTTACCTACCAACAAATGGTATGGATAGCGCTATTCTAAAGGAACGTAAAATAACACGAAAATGACCAATTTTGAGTAGGTAATAAGACTTTTAGTTGCTTGCTCTATCAAAATACTTTTACACCACACTTTTGTCAAAGTTCAAACTCTTTTCAAAGCGAAACATTTAGAACACTTTGTATACATTCCAACATGAATCATTACAAAGTCAAAGCAAAATGCCTTTTCAAAATATTTTGTCAAACACCGAGCACTTTTTAAAGATGATCTAAGAGCAACTAAGAGCCGTAGATAACTACGGATGGAAAGGGGTGCTAGTACCTTCCCTTTTCATAACCTTCCCTTACTCGAGAATCTAACGAAGGTCTTTTCACATCCTTTTCACCTTCCCTTAATTGGATAAAAGAAAAGTCGGTGGCGACTCTTGCTATCCGCACATTTGCGATACAAAATATCAAAGTCAGTTCACGTATTACTGGCTGGCGACTCTGTGGGAGACACCCTAAAGAGAGAATGCCTTAGGGATTTCTAGATCACCTTTATTGCTTTACTTGCTTGCTTTATCTTTAAGGGTTGCTTGGGTATTATATTTGTGGGGGATCCTACACACGGTCCGAGGTTTCCTTTTAGGTAAGTAGAAATAAATCATCGACGATTAGGCGTATATCGAAACGGTCAACATGATGGCTACGTTAGTGTGACACTTTGGATGTCCTGATACTCTTTATTTCCAAGTTGAGGATAGTATTTGGCTTCTGCATGGTGTCATCAAGCACTAACTAAACTTTTAGAACCTTAATTGACCCATCTTGGCCATTAGAAGGTAGTGAGATGGTCGGCTTTGGTGCAGACCGAGGTTGGCTGATGCTCGATGCTACGCTCATTAAGATCAGACTTTTGGGATATTTTCGATCGACCACTTGGTAGTCGTATTGAAATAAACGCCTACGAGAAAGATCAATGATGTGAGATTCCTAGAACCCGGTTACTATTATAGGACAGGATGAACCAACTCAAACTTTTGGTGGGGTAATCACCTATACCTCATGCAAGCCTTAAACCTAGGCTCATTGTGTGAATTGTTTGTGTGTGTGCCTTAAACATTGATATTGTGGTACACCGATTGCCGACAAAAGAAGGTTTTCTCCTGGTGAAACAGAAGTTAAATCGCATGCGTCTGATATGTCGGAGAAAATTAAAGGCGAAGTTATGAAACAATTCAACGCGGTTTCTTAGTTACTTCATATCCAATGGGTTGCGAATGTGGTGCACGTGCCTAAGAAGGATGGTAAAACGAATGTGTGTGGATTATAGAGATCGAACAAAGCGAGTCAGAAGCGATTTCCACTTCCTCATATTGATGATCGGTTGACAACACCGCTCGGCATAAGGTTTTCTCCTTCATGGATGGTTTCTCCGGTTACAATCGGATCAAAATGGCTCCGAAGACATGGAAAAGACTACTTTTGTTACACAATGGGGCACTACATTACAAGGTCATGCCGTTCGGAAGAAACGCGCCACTTATCGTGCTATGGTGACATTATTTCATGACATGATTCATCGCGAGATAGAGGTCTCGTCGGCGACATGATAGCTCGATCACGGTGAAGAAGAACATCTTGATCATTTGCGACTGTTTGATAGATTGAAGAAGTATAGGTGAGACTTAATCCTAACAAGTGCACCTTTGGAGTCGGATCCGGTAAACTCCTAGGGTTTGTTGTCAGTGGTAAAGGTATTGAGGTTGACCCCTTCAAAGTTAAGGCTATTCAAGAAATGCCGACTCCCACGAGAGGAAGTCGAGAGGTTTCTTGGGCGATTGAATTACATTGCATTCATTGCACACCTAGCGCTACTTGTGAGCCAATCTTCAAGTTACTTAAGAAGATCAAGTAGTAGAATAGAACAACGATTGCCAGATCGCTTTTGACAAAATAAGGAGTACCTACTGATCCTCCTCTCGATGCAGCCGCGAAGGAAGACCTCTTATCATGTACTTGATAGTGTTAGATAACTCAATGGGGTGTGTGTTGGGGCAACATGGCGAGTGCAGTCGAAAAGAGCATGCAATATACTACCTTAGCAAAAGTTTACCGGTGTGAAACAAGATACTCACTCGAGAAAACTTGCAGCTTTGGCTTGGGCTGCTTTCCGACTAAGACAATATATGTTGACTCACACTACTTTGTTGATTTCAAGACGGATCCGATAAAATACATATTTGAGAAACCGACTCTCTGGAAGAATAGCAAGATGGCAAATGATCTTGACCGAATCGACATCGGTACACTTCTTAAGCGATCAAAGGAAGTGTAGTAGCCGATCATTTGGCTCATCAAGCCGTAGATGACTATCGATCTATCTTTGTTGAATTTCAGACGAAGATGTTTTACTAGTTATTGATTGCGAAGAACCAGGCGGACGAAGGACACGAACAAGGATCGATGGACCATGGTCTTTGATGGAGCCTCAAGCGCCAATGGCATTGGCGCCATCATTACATCCCTGGTGGACATACACCTTTCACCAGATTATGTTTCATGCACTAACAACATGGCGAATCTGACGTGCATCATGGGTATCAAAGCTGTTATTGACTTAAGAATCAAGTTCTTGCAAGTGTATGGAGACTCAGCTTTGGTGATCAGTCAAATTAAGGGCGAGTGGGATACGAAGCATCCGAATCTTATTCCGTATCGAGAGCATGTTCTGAGTTTGATCCCCTACTTCGAAGAGATTACTTTCAACCACATCCCACGAGAAGAGAATCAGTTGGCAGACGCATTAGCTACTATGTCGTTTATGTTCAAAGTTAGATGGGACAACGAGGCTCCCCAGATCATCATTGAGAAGTTTGACGAACCAGCATACTGTTATGAGCTTGACACAGAAGAGAAACCTTGGTACTACTACGTGAAGAGGTATCTTGAGACTCAGGAATATCCCGCAGGGGCATCTGTCAACGATAAGAAGTTCTTGAGAAGATTTTCATCCAAATTCTTCCTCAACAATGGCGTCTTATACAAGCGCAACCACGACTTGTGCTTACTCCGCTGTGTAGACCGAAAAATAGCAGAACGTATCATGGAAGAATTACACGAAGGCGCATTTGGTACCCACTCCAGTGGACACACCATGGCTAAGAAGATTTTGAGAAGAGGTTACTATTGGTCCACCATGGAAGCTGATTGTCATCGCTATGCTCGATCTTGTCACAAGTGTCAGATTTATGCAGACAAAGTGCACGTACCTCCAGTACCTCTGAATGTTCTAACAGCTCCTTGGCCTTTTGCAATGTGGGGCATTGACATGATCGGAGAAATCAAGCCCACAACTTCCAACGGACATCGTTTCATCCTTGTGGCAATTGACTATTTCACCAAATGGGTAGAAGCAGCCTCGTTTGTGTCTGTTACCAAGAATGTTGTGGCTCGATTCATCAAACATAATCTTATCTATCGATATGGCACTCCCGAAAGGAATATCACAGATAATGGCTCCAATCTCAACAATAAGATGATCACCGAACTCTGCACGAAGTTCAAGATCAAGCATCACAACTCTTCTCCTTATCGACCAAAGATGAATGGCGCAATGGAAGCCGCCAACAAGAACATTAAGAAGATTATACAAAAATGATAGTGACTTACAAAGATTGACATGAGATGTTACCATTCGCTCTTCATGGTTATCGCACCACAGTACAAACATCAACAAGGGCAACCCCCTTCTCTCTTGTGTACGGTATGGAAGCAGTCCTACCAATCGAGGTTCAGATTCCCTCAACGAGTCCTCGGGCCGAGTTAAGCGAAGATTGGATTCAGACTCGCCTTGACCAGATTAACTTGATTGATGAGAAACGACTCGCATCCATCTCCCACGGACAGATCTATCAAAAACGAATGATCAGAGCATTTAACAAGAAAGTCAAGCACCGAGTCCACCAAGTCGGTGATCTAGTAGTCAAGCGCATCATTCTTCCACAAGGTGATCGAGGGCAAATGGACTCCCACCTATGAGGGACCGTTTGTAGTCAAGGCGGTATTTTCGGGCGGAGCTATGATACTTAGCACCATGGATGGTGAAGACTTCCACACCACAATGAGCGAGACATAGTCAAAAAATACTACGCATGAAAGAGACCCGCTAGGTCGACTAACCTATGCAAAAATAAGGGCATCCTGGCGAACCAAAAAGGTTCGGGCAAAAGTTAAGGACATATACAAAACATGTACACCTGACAAGTCGAAAACCTGAAAAGGCGGCTTGGGCAAAAAGGGGTATCCCGGTAGACTGAAAACCCGAAAGGGCGGTCTAGGCAAAAGATAGGGATTTAAGCGTACGACTATGTCTCGTCCAGATCACCTATCTACAGACTACTATCAGCATTCAAGATTCAAATGGGGACAATCAGTGTACTCACTTTCTACCGACAGCAAGGAGATGAGATAGTTGAAATATATAAGTACTAGCATAGTTGGAATTTAACGAGATTGTTTCCGCATAGCTTTTTACTTTTCGTGTATACAAACTACTTGGCCATACGCCACCTTTTAAATAAATACAAGTTCTTTCTTTACAATTTTTGCTATTGTTGTTTGCATAAAGTCCAACGTTTGCTTTGAATGATTATATGCATCTAACAATAAAAATCTATTCACAAACATGCGAAAAGTGAACATACGAAAGTAATTGCTACAGGCTCTAGGAATTGAGATGACGACGAAAGTCACCAATGCACTCACCACAAAACCTTCCCCAGCAAAGAAGAGGAGAACCCCAGAGCAGTGATTCCACTCAACTTAATCGGGCCACACCCATCTTCGAGCAATAACATTTCGCCCCAGTAGAGGTATTTATCCCCAAAGGTATCTCTCAACATTCCCTTTTCCCACAATGACAATATCAAACTTGAAACTTGGTCGGGTAGTGCACGGAGAAACCTACATCCTTTTCCCCGACTAGAGATTACAACGGGCTCCCAGATCCTTCTAACCGGTCTCTCGGCAACTATCAAACACTCTCCGGGATTCTGGCAAGATCCCGGTGAAGTACCTCCCGGACTCTCCCAGTAGGGTCTATATGAGATCCTCAACAGCGTGTTTCTCGATCTCTACCATCCTCAACAATATCTAGGCCCAAGACTTGGTCAGATAGTGCACCGGAGGAATCAAAGTTTTCTTTCTTCTCAGGGTTTCCGTCCCCAAACAGAAGTCAAAAATCCTCCAAGCAGAACATCCGCATCTTCTTCAAGATGGATATGTCTTGAAATACCACAACATCTATCATTCATACATTTCTCATATATGCATATGTCATTCATACACATCGTCATGAATCATACTTTGCATAAGACTAACAAATATTCTATCAAAGTTTCTCTTGTTTTCTCCAAAACAGGTGAAAAATCACCGGCATAAGGCGGTCCAAGATCAATACCGAATCGAGACGGAGAACTATCGAAAGACCGCCCTAGTTGTCCTCCGACAAGCGGTCGAGATTAAGACCGAATCAGACGGAAAACTATCCGAGCGACCACCCTTGTTGTCCTCCGACAGCGGATCCATGATTAATACCCGAAGCGGACGGAAACCTATCCGACGATCACAAGTTATCCTCCGTAACAGGCGGTGGATCGATGCCGATGCTGGCGGGAAGCTATCCACATTTTGCCAACTACTACCCCGGCGATCGGCCACGAAGAACTATTCTGACTCATTCTTATTATCAACAACAACTATAGAGTCTGGCGTACGACTCAGTTGCCTTGGATGGCATCTTAAGCCCATCTCCGACTACTTGTCAACAGCTCTCCACTTCAGAATGCTGCATATTTGGTTAAAAACCAATACAAACCAATAACTTCATTCAAAGATGAGCACGAATTCTAACGTACAAATCCCTCCGGATGGCATCTTAAGCCCATCCCCTTTTACTTCCAGAAACATCCACAGAGCCTAGCGTACGGCTCACTCCTCAGCATCGACCTTTCCGGATGGCATCATAAGCCCATCCCCATCAATTCTCCTATCAAAAATCCCAAGTCTAGCGTGCGACTCATTCCCCAGCGAAGTCTCCAACTTCTCCAAATGGCATCTATAAGCCCATTCCATCATCGACCAACCATGGTGCAAATTTTCAGGTGTACTCGAGTGTTCAATCATCTTCTACCTCCAGGTCACGAAAGGCGAACATGCCAATCTAACCCTTCCAGTATAAGAAGATTGAACAGGGGCAGCTGTCATACCCCAAAATTTTCCCTCCATCATCTCAAGACATTTCATACATCCATACTCAAGGACTCTCAAAGGATGATCAGACAAAGCCTCTCCTAGACAATCAACCCAAACTAGGGTTTGACAATTCTCAGATCAAGATGTACTTCCAACATCTCCAATGGTATTCATGCCTCCTCATATGCTTCAAATATTCTCCATGTCAAGTTTCAAGCCTCACAAGTCTAGTTTCCTCAGACAATTGCTCAGATGGTTGAAAATCAATTGTATTGGACAAAAAGTCAACTGTGGTCAACATACAGTCAAACTTCATAATTTTTGTTCAACATCCTCATTTTGAAGTTAAATTCATCATTTGATCAAGGGTTGATCATGATTCATCAAGAAAACTCAAGATTTGCTCAAAAGTAAAACTTTCTAAACTAGGGTTTCTTAGTGAAAAGTCAACCAAACTTTGACTGAGCATAACTTCTTCATACTTTATTAGAAATTTTTCCACCACCTCTTGTTTTGAAGGAAATTCAATTCTCTACAACTTCATGTCTCACAAGAATGTTCAAAAAATGCTTCATTTGGAAGGTATGGATCAAAACATTACAGGTCCTTTTCAAAGTCAACAAAAAGTCAACATTTTGTTTTGAACATATATTGAGCATGGAAACTCCAATTGAGATGAAACCAAAGAGGTTGGTTAGAGGACTCTTAGAGCTTTCCAAAAAATCCAAGAACACTCAAAAATGTGGAAAATTGAGCAAGATACACTATTCAAAAGTTGGGCAATTTTGAATGATTGCACAAAAGGAGATATTGGTCAAAATGCAAAATTTTCCAAATGGGCCTACAATCTTATGATCAAACTTGTTCATGACATTATTTGTGACTCATAAATGCTTGGCCATGGCAATTTTCTATTTTATTAATTTATTTTGAATTTTAAACCATTTAATTCAAAATTAAATTATATAAAATATGAAAATAAGATATTTTTCAAAAGGAGTGATTTTATATCAAACTTGAGGTCCAAGGAAGCCCATCATACATACCAATTTCGTGCTTGATCATCCATTTAAGAAAATCAAATTTCTTTCAAAAATTTGATTTTATTTGAAAATATTCAATGCATTCAAAACCAAATCTTTTTCCTTGTTTTCCTCTCTACTTCACTCTATAAATAGCCACATTACACGACAAAGGACACGAAACCCTAGCAAAAACACAACCCTTATTTTGTCAAAATTTTCAAAGTTGGAAAAATCAAATTTTGATTTGCAACCTCTTTCAGCCTCTTTCAACCATCCAAACGTGCTCAGGGGGTAAGATTGAGTAAGAATGCATCATTGTTATTGATCAAAGCAAGCAAAATCGTGCCATATACATGCATACATATTCAATTTTTTCTTGATTTTGCACTTTATTATTCTGCGTGTTTTAATTGATTCTAATGGTTCTAATGTGTTCATGAGGTTCCTTATACATGATCTGGGCAATCGTTAGCAAGCTTGAACGTCAAAATCGCGTGATGCCATGTTTAGGGTTTTTGAACTGTTAAGCTTCGAACTGGTAGTTAGAGGCATTTTTAATCGAAACAAATACCACCATTGAATCCGGAATGCTCGATTTAGGGGGGTAGGGTGCCTTAGAACTTTTTATTTCATGTATTTTTCCAGTTTCGATTTCAGGCTAGCCGGAGAAGATAACCGGAGCCCTAGCTCCGGCGCTGACTCAGGCGAAGACCGGCGAGAGGGTTGCGTGGCGTTTCTGGGTTCTCTGATTCGCTCATTCATGCTGACTGGGGTCCACGCGTGGCTGACTCAGTTTGAAACAAATCCTTGACGCGTCATCACTTATATTCAATTGATTGTGACTTTTCCAACACCAGATGTCACTTGGCCTAGTGGTTAAGGCGTGGACTGTTCAAAGATGCTCCTCCTGGTCACGAGTTCGAACCATGCCAGGACCGGTTTTGCTTCTTTTTTCACAAACTCAACTTTTTTTCAATTATTTTCATATTTTCTATATTTTTAATATTTTGCATTAATTTTAATTTCTTTCCATAATTTTTTATCATGCATTAAAAAACACCAAAAAATATTTTCCTTTTTGCATTGTTTCAGAAAATGTTTATTTAATTTATAAAATAAAAAATATTATTTTGCATGCATATTTAATTTAATTGCTAATTTATCATTTAAATCACTTTTAATTAGTTTTTAATTATTAAATTATCTCCAAAAAAATCCCAAAAAACTTATTTTAGCATATTAATGTTATTTCCAGCATGAAATATTTTTCTCATTTAAAAATTATTATTTTTGCTAACATTTTCTCTTATTCGATTTCCTCGTATTTTCCGATTTCTCATCTTTTCACAGGTTACTCCGTTTCGGACGGTTTCTTTTTATCGTTTTCTTTTTTTTTCAAATTATGTAATTGCTTATGGGATGTAATAGCTTAATTAGGGCTTTTTATTTTCCGCATGTTAAATTATGTATCTGCCCCAAAGCCATGTAATAGCGTAGGATTTATCTTTCCGCACTTTATATTCCCGCATTTACTTTCCGCATCTTATAATGTTAGTAATTAGGTGTGTATGGCAAGATAAAATTGAACATAGCTCACTCTAATTTTCAAGATAACATGAATCGAAATCAACACTCTTTTCACACATGCACCCTTAGGGTAATTCTCTCGTTGCCTTCACGAATTCAAATGGTCATGTCCCTCGAACGTAGAGTTATTCTAGCACCGTTACCTTCAAAACAAATCATCATAGTCCCTTCGATACAAAGATCATAAGACCCACGATGTCGCCTCCGAATACATGATCTTGACCCTCGATTGTCGCCTACGAAAAATGATGATAGTCCCTTCGAATGTGCTAGGATACTTCCTACAAGTTGCTTTCTATGACCATCCGATGTCCCTTCGAATGTCCCATTTACATCCAATGAATAAGGTTACCTACCAACTAATGGTATGGCTAGCATTATTCTAAAGGAACGTAAAATAACACGAAAACGACCATTCTGAGTAGGTAATAAGACTCTTAGTTGCTTGCTCTATCAAAATACTTTTCACACCTCACACTTTTTTTTCAAAGTTCAAACTCTTTTCAAAACAAAACATTTCCAAACACTTTGTATACATTCTTACATGAATCATTACAAAGTCAAAGCGAAATGCCTTTTTAAAACATTTTTTGTTAAACACACAGAAAACACATTTTTAAAGTGATCTAAGAGCAACTAAGAGCCCGTAGATAACTACGGATGGAAAGGGGTGCTAATACCTTCCCTTTTCATAACCTTCTCCCTTACTCAGAATCTAACGAAGGTCTTTTTCTGTACTTTTTAGCTTCCCTTAATTGGATAAAAGAAAAGTCGGTGGCGACTCTTGCTATCCGCACATTTGCGATACAAAATTCTACAAAGTCGAGTTCACGTGTTCTGGCGGCGACTCTGGGAGACACCTAAAGAGAATGCCTTAGAGATTTCTAGATCACCTTTATTGCTTTTTGTTTGACTTGCTTGCTTTATCTTATAGGGTTGCTTGGGTATTATACTTGTGGGGGATCCTACACCCGGATCCGGGTTTCCTTTTAGGTGAATAGCAATAAATCGTCGCGACCGTTAGACGTATATCGAAACGGTCAACATGATGGCTACGTTAGTGTGACACTTTGGATGTCCTGATACTCTTCATTTCCAAGTTGAGGATAGTATTTGGCTTCTGTGGTGTCATCAGCACTAACTAAACTTTTAGAACCTTAATTGACCCATCTTGGCCATTAGAAGGTAGTGAGATGGCCGGCTTTGGTGCATACTAAGGTTGGTTGATACTTCATGCTACGCTCATTAAGATCAGACTTATGGGATATTTTCGGTCGACCACTTGGTAGTCGTATTGAAATAAACGCCTACGAGAAAGATCAATGATATGAGATTCCTAGAACCCGGTTACTATTATAGG
>CM038794.1:64654154-64772633 GCA_021764765.1 Vicia sativa
AAAGGATGAACCAACTCAAACTTTTGGTGGGGTAATCACCTATACCTCTTGCAAGCCTTAAACCTAGGCTCATTGTGTAAATTGTTTGTGTGTGCTAAACATGACATCATGACATCATTCGCATTGCATATCATTTCTAACTATTTCAAGGACCTAGGGATTTATCTTTGCTCTGTTTTGTAGGAATTATGGCTTCTAGAAAGACTATCCGAATCAACTTCATGGGTATACCTTCTCAGCTCAAAGAATTGGTTTCAGAAATTCCCGATCATGCTCAGTTCATCAAAAGGCATGGTTATCTACTTGACTTGGTTATCTTGGTTTTGAAGAAGATATGATGCATATCTATTCGGTTCTTGATTGAAACACCATTGCTTTACATTCCCAGTTATCGGTTGGTTCCTACCTTGGAAGAGTTCTCTAAGCTACTTGGGATACCTATTCTTGATCAAATGCCATTCACGGTTTAGAAAAGGTTCCTAGAATGAAGACATCGCATCGACCACATCTAAAGCTCGGACATTGAAGCCAATTGGGAAACAAGTAGTGGAGTTAAGGGTTTACTTGCCATGTTCTTAATTAAGAAAGCCCGAGAATTCCTCAAGGTTATGAGTTTCCATGCATTCGAAGACATCTTGGCCTTGCTAATCTATGGTTTGGTTCTATTTCCAAACTCGGATCAATTCATAGATGTCAACACCATCAAGTTGTTTCTTACTCGCAATCCAGTGCCTACTTTACTCGGAGATATTCTACATTCTCTCCACACTCGTACTATCAAAAGACAAGGAACTCTCATGTGTTGTATACGTTACTTTCCGGTGGTTTATTTGCACCTTCCTCCATCGGTTTGAAGAATGAGCAAAGGTTGAAGTGGTCTCAAAGGCTAATGTCACTCTCTCATTTAGATATCCGTTGGAATCTTTTCTCTCAAAAGGACTTCACATTCATTGAGCGTTGTGGAGAATTCCCTAATGTACCACTCCGTGGCATAAGGGGAGGTATTACTTACAACCCTTCTCTAGCTCTACGTCAGTTTGGTTATGCTCTAAGAGACGGTCCACATGATATGCTTCTCCAAGATATTGTGTTCTACTACAACCATGATCTCCAGAATTACCGACGAAGGTTCATACACGCTTGGGGCATGGTAAAGAAGACTGATACCAAGACTTTGGGCCACCAGAACTCCATTCCTTGGGAACCTTACCTCAAATGGGTGCGAGATCGAGCTCAAAACTTGATGATGCCATTCACGTCTGTTTTACCAGTAATTATGGAACCTGTTGCTATAGGTGACGAATCCTATACCGTTCTCCATACTGACATGCCTACTGATTTCGAAGACTTGAAGATCTTGGATTCAGCTTAAAGAAAAGGGATACCTTTGAAGCTCGGTGTTATGCAAGCGAGAAGAAAGTGTTAGAGTTGACCAAGCTACTTCATGAGGAGGCGAAACATCAACGCCTCGGCACCAGAGGAAGCGCCCATGGAGACTTAGAGCCCTCGGTTTATATGTTTTCTTTTATTGTTTTGAACTATCTTTTGTACTTAAAAGAATAATAAAAGAGAACTAATAAATGTTTGTTCATTGTTGTTTAACAAATTTAAATCTCTAAGGTCCTTGAAAACATTGCATTGCATTCATAAACATTGCATATCATAGCATAACATTGCATCACGGTACATTGAAGATTGGTTTTCTCATTTGCTCGCTATTTATTTTAGCGAAATGGCTCTTGAACGTCATCAAGATCTCCAGCTCGAATGCTCGGTTCAACAAATGTTCACAGTTTGGTCCAAGGCCAAGAAGATCCGAAGAATCAACGGAAAGAAGAAGGTTGTTGGTCTTCTCAACATGGGCAGGGCTACAAAGGTGGACCTAAGAGGGTCAGTCGGATAGAGCTCTCGAAGGAAGTGTCAAGAATGAGGGAGTGTCGAGGTAATGAAGATGACCAGCGTGAGCCTAAGAAGGAGGAGAGATCGCTCGACCATAGCGATACTACGATGAAGATGACAAGTACAAACAACTTGAAGACACGCTTGAATCATGTGGAAAACCGAAGATGTCGGGTTGAATTCGAGGATCGAGCCTTGTCCACTGTGTGGTGATTCCTCCTAAGTTCAAAGTTCCAACTTTGCCAAGTATGATGGCATGTCTTGTCCAGTACATTTGAAGTCCTATGTTCAAAAGATCAATCCCTACCGATGACGAGAAAGTTGTGGATGCACTATTTTCAAGAGAGTTTGTCCGGAACTCGATTTGGTATTATCGACTAGAGAATGACCGTATCCGTACCTAGAGTAACTTAGTAGATGCTTTCTACAAGCGATATGAGTACAATCTTGAATTGACACCCACTGCATGCCTACTGAGAGCATGTCTATGGGTCGTGATGAGAAGTTTAAGGGTATGCTCGAGAAATGGAGAGATTTAGCAGAGTTCAGCCCTTGTCCAATAGGGAATTGGTTGATATGTTTATGGAACACCGGCCCATTCTTCAATCATCTTGTTAGTGTTTTAAGTTGGCATTAATTTTGGTAAAACTAGGCTTTAGCAATGAGATGATGGATGTCATGACATTCGAGATCAAGATAAATCCTACCGCTAAGGATGTTAAAAACATTCAGGCTGGAAGCTAAAGCTGCTGGAAATTCTGCAGAAAACAGTCGATGTCATAACAGATGTTATGACATTTAGTGTGACATTCTATTCTGCAGAATCTGTTTGTTCCTGAGATTTTAGGAAGTTTGTTGAGCTGCTAAATATTGTTTTTCTGTTATTAGAAAGCATGCTCACGTGGCTGCTAGGTTAATCTTAATTAAACCTAAATTGGTTGTTGAAAAGACCATGTTTTTAGGATTAAATTAAGTGAACCCTAGCTATCTTTATGGAAGCCCAAAACTGAAGTTTCAGGACTGCTTCTATAAAAGGAATTCAACCCTTACAACTGTGTTGCGCCCTTTGAATGTATTGAAGAGATAGCAGCTTGTTTTTGTGTCTTTATAGGATTTGTAACAGTTGGTATTGTGTAATTCTAGTTTCTCTTGTGTCCAAGCAACTATCAATTGATAAGTGCATTGGACTAGGATTTGTTGTAAGGGTAGTTTATCACTCAAAGCTTTAAAAGCACAGTGTTTGTCTCTTGATTGTAAGCTTTGAAGCGAGATCAAGATAGTTTATTGAAGTGTGTCTTCACAATTCAATTAGTCAATAGGTTGATATCACTTGTGATTGAGGGGAGTGAGTAGGTACTCGGATCTAAGTAGGACTTAGGTTGAAGTTGCATTGGGTAGGTTTTAAGTGAAGGAGATAAGCGGTGGTTTATTCCTGAATTAATTCTACTAATAGTGAATTTCCTCCACGGCTTGGTAGCCCCAGATGTAGGTGTAGTTAGACCTTTGAGCTGGGTAAACAACTTATTGTGTTCTTCTTGTTATTTATATTTACTTGTGTAAATTGTTAGCAGAGTGTCAGATAGTGTGTCATAACATTCTCTGTGACATCACGTATCTGCTGCCAGGAATTTCAATTGGCATCAGAGCAAGCACCCTGCTTGTTATTTCTGGGTGAGATATAGGGATAATAGTTTCTGGCGTAATGGATAAAGAAGGAGGATTTGGAGGAAGACCACCTATTCTGGATGGGTCTAATTATGATTACTGGAAGCCTCGTATGGTTGCCTTCTTAAGATCAGTGGACATTAAAGCTTGGAGAGCTGCTGACAAAGGATGGAAACATCCCACCAAGCTTGAGAAAGATGGGACTACTGTCTTGAAACCTGAGGAGCAATAGAGCAAAGAGGAAGAAGAGCTAGCTCTAGGGAACTCTAAAGCATTGAATGCCCTATTCAATGGCATTGACAGAAATATCTTCAGACTGGTTCATCAATGTGAGCTGGCCAAGGATGTTTGGGACACTCTCAGAACTACTCATGAGGGGACATCCAAGGTGAAGATATCAAGACTTCAGATGCTCACTACCAAATTTGAGAATTTGAAGATGAAGGAAGATGAGACTATTCATGAATTTCACATGAATATTTTGGAAATTGCCAATGCCTCAGGAGCACTTGGTGAAAAGATGTCAGAAGAGAAGCTGGTGAGAAAGATTCTCAGATCCTTGCCTAAGAGATTTGCAATGAAAGTCACTGCAATAGAGGAGGCTCAAGACATCAGCACCTTGAAGGTTGAAGAACTTATTGGATCCCTTATGACTTTTGAGATGGGAATCAGTGAAACTGTTGACAAGAAAAACAAGAGCATAGCACTTGTATCCAACACTGAAGAGGGATGCAAGGTGGAAGATGAAGAGAAGATATCTGAAGCTATAGCCATGCTTGGAAGACAGTTCAACAAACTGATCAGGAGGGTTGATCCAAGTCAAGGTCAAATGTCAAGGGCATTCCATCTGACATTAGCAGATCTTATGACTCCATCAGAAGATCCAAGTCAGAGGAAAAAGGAAGTCAAGGCAGTAGAATCCAATGTCATGGATGTGAAGGATTTGGACATATTAAAGCTGAATGTCCTACCTTTCTTAAGAAACAAAAGAGGAATGAATGTTACTTGGTGCGATGGTGAATCAAGTAGTGATTACGAAAGGAATCACCAAACTTGTCCTGCATCTTACGGTGGCAATCGATAATGACTCTAGTGATGAGAAGTGACCTTTGAAGAACTTGCGATACTTACAAGCGTGTATCGAAGTGGTGAAGTATGTCGACAAAATGAAAAGCAGAAAAAGGCGATTGAGAAGTTGGAGCGGAAAATGTGAAGTGGAAGGCGAGAAGAAGGAAAATACAATCACTATAAGTCATCTCAATTGAGATTATAGTGTTGAATTCCAAGCTTGATCATATGACTAAGTCTGTCAAGATGTTGACAAATGGGACTGATAAGCTGGAAGAAATTCTTCAGCTTGGACAAAATGCTGGAAATAAGCATGGTCTAGGATATGTGGCTGAAAAGGAACCTGTTAGTGACAAGAAAAAGAAGAGGCATGGGAAACCAAAGCCAGAGCAGATGTCACAACAGAAAATAGGAAATGTTCCTGGCTCAAGGCATGTAGATGCAAAGAAATTTGCTGATAATAGGAAGAAGACCAGACCTAATAGGCCAATGTCAAAGCATATGTCACAACATTGGGGTCAACATCAGGATCAGAGAAACATGAATAAGAAGTTTCAAAGATGGAGATGTCACCATTGTGGAAGGTTTGGACACATAAAACCCTTCTGCTATAGGTTACATGGGTATCCGAATCAGACTCCCTATGTTAAGCCTAAGAACATCAAAGTACCCTACACTCAAAAGTGGAAGAAGAGGACTGCAGCATTGATAGCACACACCTCTCTTAGAGTGTCTGCCAAGGAAGATTGGTACTTTGACAGTGGGTGTTCCAAGCATATGACTGGTATAAAAAACCTACTAAATAATGTCAAACCTCACTCTACCAGCTTTGTTACTTTTAGGGATGGAGCTAAAGGAGAAATCAAAGGTGTTGGAAACTTGGACTGCTCTGGAGTTCCAAATCTAAATGGAGTGTTGCTGGTAAAAGGCTTGACTGCTAACCTCATAAGCATAAGTCAGCTATGTGATATGGGATTTAAAGTCAACTTCACCAGGTCTGAATGTCTTGTAATCAATGATAAACAAGAAGTAGTTATGAGAGGAGTCAGATCAAAGGACAACTGCTACATGTGGGAATCTGAGAACACCAACCTCTCTTCTGTGTGCTCTACAGACAAGGATGAAAAGGAGGTAAAGCTATGGCATCAAAAACTTGGACATCTGCATCTCAGAGGAATGAAAAAGATCATCACTATGGAGGCTGTCAGAGGGATACCAAAACTCCATATTGATGAAGGAAGAGTCTATGGTGAATGTCAGGTTGGAAAGCAAACCAGAATGTCACACCCAATGTCTAGACATCTGACCACTTCTAGAGTGCTAGAGCTGCTACACATGGATTTGATGGGGCCTATGCAGGTTGAAAGCCTTGGTGGAAAAAGATATGCCTATGTTGTTGTGGATGACTTCTCCAGATTTACCTGGATAAACTTCATCAAGGAAAAATCTGATGTGTTTGATGTCTTTAAGGAGTTATGCTAAAGACTTCAAAGAGAAAAAGTTGTATTGTCGAGAAGAAGTGATCATGGAAAGGAGTTTGAGAACAACAAATTTGATGAATTCTGCTCCTCAGAGGGAATTAATCATGAGTTTTCTTCTCCTATAACACCTCAACAAAATAGGGTGGTGGAAAGAAAGAATAGGACTATCGGAATGCAGAGCAATGATTCATGCTAAGAAACTTCCTATTCATTTTTGGGCTGAAGCTATGAATACAACTAGCTATGTTCACAACAGGGTCACCCTAAGAAAGGGATCTTCCTCCACCCTGTATGAACTATGGAAGGGAAGAAAACCAACTGTGAAATATTTCCATGTATTTGGCGAAATGCTATATTCGACGATCGTGATCAAAGGAGAAAATGGATTCTAAGAGTGATGAAGGCATTTTTCTGGGATACCCACTAACAGCCGAGCATATAGGGTATTCAACTCCAGAACCCCAGGTTATGATGGAGTCTATTAATGTCATTGTTGATGATCATCATCAGGAACACAATGTCCCATATGATGTTGAGACATGGTTTGAGACATCACCTCAAGTACCTGATAAGGAAGATGTACCTGATCCTTCTCCTCCAAAATCTGAACCAGAGGAAGTCAACAAAGATCCTTCCATCAGAATTCAGAAAGATCATCCAAAGGATCTCATCATTGGGGACCCAACCAAAGGTGTCGTTACAAGATCCAGAGAAGCTGTCTCAAACTCTTGCTTTGTGTCAAAGATAGAGCCAAAAAATGTCAAAGAAGCTCTAAGTGATGAATTCTGGATTGGAGCAATGCAAGATGAATTGAACCAATTCAAGCAACATGAAGTATGGGAATTAGTTCCTAGACCAGAAGGAACAAACATCATTGGCACAAAATGGATCTACAAGAACAAGTCTGATGCAGAAGGGACTATCACCAGAAATAAAGCTAGACTTGTTGCTCAGGGTTACACTCAGGTTGAGGGGATTGACTTTGATGAGACTTTTGCACCAGTGGCTAGACTGGAATCAATCAGGCTTCTTCTAGGGGTTGCTTGCATTCTGAAATTCAAACTATTTCAGATGGATGTGAAAAGTGCCTTCCTAAATGGCTACTTAAATGAGGAAGTATATGTAGAACAACCTAAAGGATTTGTGGATCCAAGTTTCCCTGATCATGTCTACAAATTAAGGAAAGCCCTATATGGACTAAAGCAAGCTCCTAGGGTCTGGTATGAAAGGCTAACCAAGTTCCTTACAGACAAAGGTTACAGAAAAGGAGGCTTGGATAAAACTCTCTTTGTCAAGAATGAAGGAGGAAAGATAATGGTTGCTCAAATTTATGTGGATGACATAGTATTTGGTGGAATGTCAGACTGAATGGTGAAACATTTTGCCAATCAAATGCAAGCTGAGTTTGAAATAAGTCTCATGGGAGAGCTGACCTACTTCATTGGACTGCAAGTCACACAGATGGAAGACTCAACATTCCTTTCACAGAGCAAATATGCAAGGAATATTGTCAAAAAGTTTGGAATGGAGAATGCCAGCCATAAAAGGACTCCTGCTCCCACACATGTGAAGTTGTCCAAGGACACAAATGGTGAAAAGGTAGACCAAAGTTTGTATAGAAGCATGATAGGGAGCTTGTTGTATCTAACGCCCCAGACGACATTGCATTTGCTGTTGGGGTATGTGCAAGATACCAAGCTGAACCTAAAGTGAGTCACATTAACCAGGTGAAAAGAATTCTGAAGTATGTGAGTGGAACCTGCAGTTATGGTATCCTGTATTCCCATGGATGTGAACCAATTTTATTATTGTGATCTTGTTGAAATGGTAGTCTTGATGTGAAAAGTAGTTACGGAGGATGTTTCTTCTTGGGAAACAATCTTGTTTCTTGGTTCAGCAAGAAGCAAAACTGTGTGTCCTTGTCCACTACTGAAGCTAAATACATAGCAGCTGGTAGCAGTTGTTATCAAATGGTCTGGATGAAGCAGATGTTGTCTGAGTACAATGTCACACAGGATGTCATGACATTGTACTGTGACAATCTGAGTGCTATTAATATTTCAAAGAATCCTATTCAACACAGTAGGACTAAGCACATTGACAAAGACATCACTTCATCAGAGACCTTGTGGAGGAGAAAGTGATTAAATTGGATCATGTAGTCACAGAACTTCAACTGGCTGACATTTTTACTAAGGCTCTTGATGCTAGTCAACTTGAAAATTTAAGGAGCAAACTGGGAATTTGTCAGTATGAGGAATTGTAGCAATTAAAATTGCTTCCAAGGAAGGGAAGAGACCATTTATTAATTATAAGTGAGTCATTTGATTATTTCCCTCCTATTTTTATAAGGTTCAAGAATGTGAAAAGACTCCTCCATATAATAGCCTTTTCATTTGAAAGTATCATATCTTCTCCATCCAAAAGATACTCTCAACCTCTTCGTCATTCTTGGTCTCTGATTCTCAACTTTTCTCAGCGAAACATGTCTTCCACATCTTCTTCATCCCAAGACTCTGACTGTTCATCTCCCACCATGGCTGAGATTAGGGCAATCGCTGCAACTATGAATGTTGAACCTGTTGATCGGTGGTTTTTACACAGTTATTTAGCATTGAGTTTCGTTATCGTTTCTTTCATTTTTCTAGTGTTATATGTCTTTTTATCGCATTTTACGCTTTGGTTATGTGTTTAAGTGTTTTCAGGGTCAGAAGAATGAAACAGAACAAATCGGGACAAAAGAAGTGCAAAAAACCTGAATATTAGAGGCTACAGAGGGATCAACACGGGCACCCGTGTTCATCAACACGGCCCGTGTTGAAAAGCAAGTGGAAAGCGCAAAACTGCACAAGTCAGTGGATCAACACGGGCACCCGTGTTAATCAACACGGCCCGTGTTGAATGGCCTGGAGCTGTTTTCTCATTTAGAGACCAACACGGGCACCCGTGTTAATCAACACGGCCCGTGTTGATGGACGCGTGAGGAAACTTTATTTTTTGAGTTTTGGATCTTTTCCTTGTCATTAAGGGTATTTTGGACGATGGCTAATATGGGGTTGTGGCTGAGACTATTAGAAGGAGGTTTTGGGAAAAAGAGAAGGCACTTTTGAAATTAGGGAAAAAATACCACAGAGGAGGAGAGCGACAGAGAGGAATTCGGAGACGGCGAGATTCAAGGGCAGCCACCATTGAAGATCAAAGCCATCACTCTTCTTTGTAATGTTTAACTCTTATTCGATGTTTTCTTCTAATACTATGAGAGGCTAAACCCCCCAATGCTAGGGGGTGGTCCTGATTTGATTATTGTATGAATTCGAATACTTGATTTCCTTAATGCAATGTTTTTATATTTCAATTTAATTGTGTAGTGTTCTTATGATCATGTATCGGACAAATACATGTAGACCTATGACTAACAATTGGCAGGACTGTGATTGTTAGGGTTTCTACACAATTAGGTTATTAGGAGTAACCTAGGACTAGGGACTCTCTTTTAATCACCTGAATTCTTGATATTTTCATGGTTAAAACTAAGATTTGTTTGAATGGACATTTAAACAAGGATTAGGGTTTTAATAGTTGTCTTCA
This sequence comes from Vicia sativa, assembly GCA_021764765.1. NCBI lineage: Eukaryota > Viridiplantae > Streptophyta > Magnoliopsida > Fabales > Fabaceae > Vicia > Vicia sativa. The sequence goes on from CM038794.1 coordinate 64,663,856, forward strand.
TTAAGGACTTAAGGAAGAACAATCTAGAGATAGGTAATTGATAGTGTTCATTTGCAATGAGGAAATCTAAATTCGGATCATAGTTTTGTTAAATCAACCACTCACCCTAGCATCATTCCCATCATATTTCATCAGTCATTACTTGTTACTAGCGTAATTGAAAGTTTTAAAATCAACCCAACCATTGTTTTGTTCAATTGAATTAAGAGCACGAATAGGTATTTACTACGGGTCCTCGAGATCGATACTTGGGAAACTCATTATAACTACATCGGCGAAAATAGTGCACTTGCTATTTTTCGATCAAGTTTTTGCCGTTCTGGGTTGCCAAAATCTTGATTTACTCTTAATTTGTTTGAAATTTTATTGCTCGCAATTAAAATTTTTCTTTTCATTGTTTATTTATTTTCTGTTACATTGTATTAGAACTAATATCGTGTCTAATATTTGTATGCGGTCGGACCTCGGAGAATATCTTTTGTGAAATAGAGAGAACCCTTGGCTCGTGAGTAGCAAAGCAAGCAAGACTGGCCGAGGAAGAAGATAGGAACTCAACACACTCCGGCTCAGAGTTGGAAGACGAACCAATGAATCCACCTCAAGAGAGATTGCTAGGAGATTATGGAGGGACAAATGCACCAGGGGGAAGAATGACCATCGTCAACCAACCCGTTAATGTTCCTAATTTTCAGCTCCACCCGAGCACCATCACGCAGTTGGAGAAGAGATCCTTTTCTGGAAGGGTTAATGAAGATGATAACAAGCATTTGCAACGATTTCTGACTATGAGCACCACTCTGAAGATTGATGGGCATACTGAAGAACAGAAAAAGTTGCGAATGTTTCCGTTCACCTTGGCAGATGAAGCAGAGGAGTGGTTCTATTCTCTTCCAGCCGGTAGCATTACGTCTTGGGAAGATATGGAAACAGCATTCCTCAACGAGTATTTTCCAGCATCCGTGTTCATGAGGAAAAGATATGAGATCTTGAATTTCAAGCAAAAGGAGGGTGAATCACTAGGAGACTCTTTTAAGAGATTTAAAAGACTCTTGGTGGCATGCCCTACTCATAACTTGGATCAGACTGAGCAGATGCAGATGTTTGTGAATGGTCTGAGAATCAAAACGAAGCAACTCATTGACACAGCAGCTGGTGGCTCATCCAACTTCTCAACGACCGGTATCAAAAGATTATTGAAGCTATAGCTGCAAATGAGCATCTGGAATTATATGACAGGGCTGCAAGCAAACCAGAGGGAGTGATTGATCTAAAGTTGGAAGTGAATAAACAACTCAAAATCGAAGAGGCGATAGCTGCAGAAGTGGAGAAAAAGCTTAAAGCTATGAATATGGGAACTCAACAGGTAGCACAGGTTAAAAATGTGGTGTGTGACATTTGTAGTGGACCACACATGACTGCACAATGTCTTGCAACTCCGAAACAAATTGAGGAGATAAAATTCTTGAGGCAGAATAATCCATATTCTAACACCTATAACCCTGGGTGGAAGAATCATCCGAACTTTGCTTGGAAAGATCGGACAACAAGCTCCTCGAAGGCGAGTGGGAAGTGGCCTTTGAAAAGATGGCTGCCCACACTTCTCGGTTCAAGAAGAAACGAAGCAATCATAGGAACACCACGGCTGCAATTAAAAATTTGGAAGTTCAAATGGGGCAAATTGTGCAACAAGTAGCAATGCAAGCACAGGGTAGTCAGAAGAACCATGAGAATGTGAATGCTGTCACAACAAGGAGTGGAAATGTTGCCAAAGAAAGAGAAGATGAGGTAAAAGTTGATGATGAACTTATAGAAGTGGAATTAGAAGTGAGAGAGAACAAGGGAAAAAAGGAAGAAGTGGCGCGTCCTGCGAAGCCAGCTGAAGGAAAGAGTAAACCTGTGATTAGGCTTCCATATCCCTCGCGAGTGGCAAAGAAGGACACAAAAGAGAAAGAGTTCGATAAATTTGCCAAATTGTTCAAGAAGCTAGAGATCAACATACCGTTATTTGAAGCACTCGAGAAGATGCCTTTGTACCAAAAATTCATGAAGGAGATCCTATCTAAAAGAGCGAATAGATGATAAGCAATGCCGTTGATGAGAAGTTATGTGCAATCGCACCAGAGAGAAAAATACCTGTCAAGCAGAAGGATCCTGGATCGGTGGCAGTACCATGCACCATAAAAGATAGAACTTTCGAAAAGGTTCTAATTGATTCTGGCTCTAGTGTGAGTTTAATGCCATTATCAATTTTCAAGAGGCTTGGTATTGAAAAGATAAGCGGGAGTGGAACAAAATTAAAATTTGCTGATCACACTATCAAGAAGTCTTATGGGATAGCTGAAGATGTGTTGGTAGAGATTGAAAAATTTGCTTTTCCAGTGGATTTCCAGATCATGGACATACCTGAAGATGAAGAGACCCCGATCATTCTTGGTCGACCTTTTTTATTGACTAGCAGGTGCAATTTTGATATTGAGACAGGTCATCTTACTCTAAAATATTTTGAAGAAGAGATAACCATAAAGGTGTTTGAGGCTAAGGAACAAGGTGCAGGTGAAAATAATAAATTTTCAATTGGTATGGTCAAAATTGAGGGAGAGAGCAAAATTTCAAATTCACTTCTGAAGAAATCTCGAGCGAGAATCTCTAAAGTGGCATCAATTAAACTTCCCAAGTTCAGGTCAAAAGCGGGAAAGAAGAAGGTTGACCAAGGTTAGAAGATGAAAGTTGGAAGTAACGTGAATCACCTGGCTAATCTTTGTTGATAAGGTCAAATTTTGGGTTGCGGAAAGTTCAAGCAACAAGGTGTGGAGGAAAAGTATCCCGTAAAGGGATGACCCGTCGAGCCATGCGGCGTTAAGCAGCGCTACGTGGAGGCAACCCGTTTTCATAACAGCTTTTCTTTTTGTTTTGTTCGCGGGTAATAAAGGGATCCCTATCTTGAAAGCTAGGAGGTGGCAATTGGTCTGCATCATCCTTTGTGAGTCACTTCTCTCGAGTTTGATGCGAAACATTGAGGTCAATGTTTAGTTCAAGTTGGGGAGGTTTTATTTTTGCTTTGGTTTGTTTTATTGCTTTGTTTGATTTTGTTAAGTTGATGATAAATGTTGTGTAATAACACTAGTAGAAATTCTCCCAAATCTTGAGTTCTTGACCAAAATTTTGTTTTGTTTTACACAAGAGCTTGTATTTCAACAAAGGTCGGGGTTGATATTGTGTGAGATGCGGGATGATTGTTTGAAGGTAGGAAAGTCGAATAATGTGACATTGATACAAATCCAGCGTGTCGATTAGTACTAAAGTGCTTAAGGTCTGTACTCCTTGAATAGTTTATCTATACAGTCTGGCATAATTTTGATTCACATGCAGGTATGATTGGTTGAGAATCAAATAAAAATGGCAGTGGATGATGAAAAGACGGTAAAAGGCAACCAGCCCGCTAAGTTGGGTAGCCCTCACGGTTATTCAGTCCAAGGGGTTGATCCCCAGCGTCGTCGATAAAGGACAATAAATAACCATAAGGTTTGAAAATTTCATCGGTATAAATAAAAATGGCAAATGTTGTTCGTTTGGTGCCTAAATAAGTGAAGTTCTTGGCTAGTCATATGCATGTGATGATTATCATAATTCCCAGTGCCTTAATCTGATTGTGCGAATGAAAGAGGAGGAAAAGCGGAAGAGAGTATTTAAGTCGAAGCATAGTTGGAAGGTGTTTAGTGTCATGTGAATCTTGGGCACTACTTTACGAGCAATAAGAACGAACTCGCATATAGTACCGATCGCTTTAATTTTCATTAGCTCTGTTAATCGTCGCTTGAGGTCAAGCAACAGTTTAAGTTTGAAATTTGATCGGTGGTTTTACGTTATTTAGCATTGAGTTTAGTTATCGTTTCTTTCATTTTCTAGTGTTATATGTCTTTTATCGCATTTTACGCTTTGGTTATGTGTTTAAGTGTTTTCGGTCGAGAAGAATGAAACAGAACAAATCGGGACAAAAGAAGTGCAAAAACACGAATATTAGAGGCTACGGAGGGATCAACACGGGCACCGTGTTCATCAACACTGACCCGTGTTGAAAAGCAAGTGGAAGCGCAAGCGCACAAGTCGGTGGATCAACACGGCACCCGTGTTAATCAACCTGACCGTGTTGAATGGCTGGGCTGTTTTCTCATTTAGAGACCAACACGGGCACCGTGTTAATCAACCTGACCCGTGTTGATGGGCGCGGAAACTTTATTTTTGAGTTTTGGATCTTTCCTTGTCATTAAGGGTATTTTGGACGATGGCTAATATGGGGTTGTGGTGAGACTATTAGAAGGAGGTTTTGGGAAAAAGAAGGCACTTTTGAAATTAGGGAAAAATACCACGGAGGAGGAGGCGGCAGAGGAATCGGAGGCGGCGAGATTCAAGGGCAGCCACCATTGAAGATCAAAGCCATCACTCTTCTTTGTAATGTTTAACTCTTATTCGATGTTTTCTTCTAATACTATGAGGCTAAACCCCCAATGCTAGGGGTGGTCTGATTGATTATTGTATGAATTCGAATACTTGATTTCCTTAATGCAATGTTTTATATTTCAATTTAATTGTGTAGTGTTCTTATGATCATGTATCGGACAAATACATGTAGACCTATGACTAACAATTGGCGGGGTGTGATTGTTAGGGTTTCTACATTAGGTTATTAGGAGTAACCTAGGACTAGGGACTCTCTTTTAATCACCTGAATTCTTGATATTTTCATGGTTAAAACTAAGATTTGTTTGAATGGACATTTAAACAAGGATTAGGGTTTTAATAGTTGTCTTCATTAAGGACTTAAGGAAGAACAATCTAGAGATAGGTAATTGATAGTGTTCATTTGCAATGAGGAAATCTAAATTCGGATCATAGTTTTGTTAAATCAACCACTCACCTAGCATCATTCCCATCATATTTCATCGGTCATTACTTGTTACTAAGCGTAATTGAAAGTTTTAAAATCAACCCAACCATTGTTTTGTTCAATTGAATTAAGAGCACGAATAGGTATTTACTACGAGTCCTCGAGATCGATACTTGGGAAACTCATTATAACTACATCGGTGAAAATAGTGCACTTGCTATTTTTCCGATCACTGTCGAGCCTCTCCTCGGCGTTCAATGGCAAGCTACTCAAGAATCGGCATGCGGAATATCCAAAGATCATCGGTTTCCTTTGGTAAGATTTGGTTCATCCTCATCTTTCCCCAGAGATAAGAAATAGGGAAGGTACCATGTATGTAGAAGAAGCCATTGCTAGGATAGTTACGAGAATCCTAGGCGAAAATCACCTTGTACGGGTTTCTATTCCCCTTAATCAAAAGCACGATAGCCCTAGTTTAGCGGTGATCCGGATGTCACAAGGGATGTTATGACATCGATGATCCGTCCGAGCAACTCATGTGGACTCGATATTCTTCTGATTTCCTGTCAAAGCAAAGGGTGGTATTTACGGTTCTCAAGATGAGAAAGTAACGAGCGGAACTTCTTCAAAGTATAGAGCTAAATTTGCTGGCAGCTCAAAATGCAAGAGAACACCAATTGCCAAGAAAAGGAAAGCTCCTGGACCTGCAAAGTCTGATCAAGCTTCTGGCTTCAAGATTCGAGGCTAAACTAATGTTAATTCTGCTAAAAATGGAAGTGCCTCTTGACATGGGAAACAACGATTAAGTTGCTGTGATGATTCTTTTTATCTGTTGTGGTTGCTGTTGTTTTGTCAATTTTCTTGTTATTTTTTCTTGTTCTTGTGTTGTTTCCTTTTCCCAATTTTGTTTGGATGATTGTAACTTTTGTTGACAGCATTGTACTCTTGGCAATTGTTGGTACCTCCTTTAATTAGTTACTTGAATGCTTGGGGCAATTGTATTGCTTCCTTTGGCCCTTTATGGCTAAAAAGGGGGAGAAGAATCCTTTGTGACGATGGGGGAATTTTAGGAACTTGTAAGCTGTTTAAATTTTATATGTGGCAATTGTGGGAATGTGAGATTTTGTATTGGTAGAATTTATCTTATCTCTACGTTCTAGTTTATTTAAGCTTAGAACTAGTTTGTTTTCTGTTGCATATGTACTCTGATAGGTTAAGTAGTTTTAGCCAAAAATGTGCCAAAGGGGGAGTTTGTTAGTGTTTTTAAGTTGGCATTAATTTTGGTAAAACTAGGCTTTAGCAATGTCATGATGGATGTCATGACATTCAAGATGAAGATAAATCCTACACTAAGGATGTTAAAAAGATGACTCAGAACTGGAAGTTATGTTTGTATTTGAAAACGATACAGTTTGAGATTTATTTAATATTTTTTTTATTAAATTAATAATGCTATTATATGCTAAAATCTTATTAATAAATCTTCTTTATGGTAGTGAAGTGAGATTGTTTTTGTGCAGGAAGTAACTCCTTGTGGCCTTGGTGGGACTTGGTATTGTTAATTCTAGCTTTGTAGCCCCAGATATGGTTGTAGTTTGAACAGCAAGGTTGGTGTAAACAATTTATTGTGTTCTTCTTTGTTATTTATATTTCTTGTGTAAAGTTGTTGTAGGTTTGTCGGATATAAGTGTCATAACAATTCTACTAATAGTGAATTTCCTCCACGTATCTGTGCCGAAATTTCACATCGATTGTGTAAATTCTTGTGTCGGATTCAGTGATATTGACGCGAAGCATCGGTGGTATCAAGTGGGAAGATTGAGATAGAGACATCTTCAAATCTTTGCAAAGAGATCTTTTGGTGGTAAGAAAGAAACTAATCTTGTGTATGGTCGGAAAAATCGAGCCAAGACCGACCGTGCTCAATCGTAGGGGCAGTTGTGATCTCGATCCTACATCGGCACAACCTCGGCGATACAACAGCGTAGCGAGCGCGCCACGAAGGCGGTTCGAAGATCAACATGCCATTGTCGCAAGCCTTGCAACACATGTTGAAAGCGAGTGATCACCTTGAGGATCCTCCTCAAAACATCAACACTTCCTCTCCGAGATACAATCCTAATGCTAAGTGTGCTTACCGCCCGATAGCCTAGAACACGACAACGACAAGCTGTTGGGCTCACGAAGAACAAGATTCAAGACATGATTGAAGCTAAGCAGATTGAGGTTGACCCTCCTGTAGAAACTCTGAATGTGATCAATGCACCTATGCCTAACCATGACAAGAGTTCCAATGTTGTTGGCGATGATACTTATGTTTTCAACATAGATGACTTGACCATTCCTCGATGGTATTAAGAAGAATTTGCTACAAGCCGGTGTCAACCCAGGATGCCCAAAGAATTGTCGTTGGTGCCCATCTGCACCTGATGGTTGTGCTTGGTTGAGAAGACGTGTTCAGTACATGATGGATAACCGTGAGATACTATTTCTAAAACCACCTGTGTAGAAGCTGTGTGAAGATATGTCAAAGTTGAAGATCGAGGAGGTGAACGAAACTGCACCATCTGTGTGGGATACCTTGGGGCAGCCAAGTGGAAAGTACGATTACATGGTGAAGTACACTATTCCTGAGAGCTACAAAATTCCTATTGAAGATGTTAAAGTGACCGGATGGGGTGACGATTTCCCAGAAGACCATGCCGATGTTAACACCATAAGGATTTCCTCTGCTGATTCTGTGCCTAGAGTGGCACCTCTCATCATTACTTCTCCCAGACCAGTTCCATATTCCTCTGACAAGGCTATCCCTTGGAATTATGGAGCTGATGTTTACTATCATGGCGTCAAGCAAGACCCTCGACTATTGGAGATCTTACGGTTGAAGCTACCATTCGACATTGACAACATCACGGATCAAGTAAGGTGACCCGAGCCGGAAGGTTTTCTCTCCAGAAATCTCTCCTCCAAAAGACATCGCGACTCCAGCTCGCATTCCAGCTATTCAATCCATTCCCCAAGCTAGAGGGAAAGAATCAGTGACTCACCCTCCTCAGCCAGAAGTACCAAAGGAAGTTGCTGAAGACACCTCCAAACAAGAAATGGAGGAAATTCTGAAGATCATCAAAAAGAGTGACTACAATGTTGTGGAACAGTTGGGGCAGACTCCGTCCAAGATCTCCATGCTTGCTCTACTCTTGTGCTCTGAGGCTCATACTAACGCCTTGGTGAATTTTCTAAAGAATGCTCACGTGCCGCAAGACACTACTACTGACCAGTTTGAAGTTTGTATTGCTAGCCTGGCTGCCAACAACGGCCTAGGCTTTTCTGATGCTGATTTGACTCCTTCCGGAAGGAAACACAACAAAGCCTTGCACATCTCTTTTGAATGCAAGGGCATTACATTGTCTCATGTTTTGGTGGATACCGGTTCTGCTCTGAATATCCTTTCGAAGACTGCTTTTGATCGACTTGATGTTGAAGGGTTGGTTCTGAAACCCAGTGACATAATTGTGAGAGCTTTTGATGGTTCTAAACGAACAAAACTTGGAGAGCTCATTCTGCCAGTCAAAGTCGGTTCCCAAACTTTTGACTCCACTTTCTTTGTTATGGACATCCGTCCAGCTTACTCTTGCCTACTTGGATGCCCTTGGATACATGGGGCGGTATACCTCTACCTTGCATCGGTTTGAAGTACCGGTGAAAGGGATGGTTGTTCTGATGTATGGTGAAGAGGAATTTATGGTCAGTCATCTACGTCATTCCGATACCTCGGGTGGAGGGTGAATTCTGAGACTCCTGTCAAGCTTTTGAAACAATACCCAGAGTCATGCCTGTTGACTCTCCTATCACTCCTGAAGTTATGCAAGTTCCGCCTAGGATGGCCTCGCTGAAAGATGCTCAAGCTGCAGTGGAAGAAGGAGGTAGTTCTATTTGGGGTCGGCTCCCTGATCTCCCTTTCAAGTCTGACAAGACTGGTTTAGGCTTCACCATCAAAGGTCAGAAGATGATACGTCGCGAACGTGCCGGCCAACTTCCTTTCCGCATCAGCCAGAGTGGAATCCATGCTATAGAAGACGACGACAACGACTTCGACATCAGCAAGTGGATCTTCCCAACTCCAGACAAAGGGCTCATCAATTGGAAGACTGAAGACGTCATACCAACCTCCTTTAGTCAGGAGTAATTGCTCTTATTTTGTTTTGCTTTTCGTATTTCTTTATGTTTTGAACAATAAACTCTAAAGCCTAGTGCCTTGCCCGGGGCATCATGGCTTGTTTGTGAGGGTTATTATCTGTCATTTGCATATTTTCCGTCAATAAAATCGTTGGACTTTTGCATTCAATTGTTGTTTCTTTCTTTTACTGTATCACCCCTTCCAAAAAGCTATGTGTTTCTTACAAGTATATGGAGATTCAGCTTTGGTGATCAGTCAGATTAAGGGCGAGTGGGATACGAAGCATCCGAATCTTGTAACACCCCTTCTAATTACCCGCGATTTATAAAGATTAATCAGAGTATTTAACACATATCAAAAGGCGTCACAATTTAAATGATTCAAATCAATCAACATAGTTGTCATGCTTTCACTGAAGAATAAATCATTAAACAAAATTGACTTAAGTTATGTTTAACAGCGGAAATGAAACATAACAAATCACGAATACATCATTCATAGTTATTCCAGGATAATAAATCAAAACATAATTCAAAATCATTAAAGATATCCATTAAAGGATTTTCAAAACAACGTTTCCCCAGTGTTACATCTACCAGAGCACGACACTGACACACGGATTAACTAACTGACTCGACTCTAGAGCTATCCTCACGAACTCCAAGCAGTTAATCACTTCGGATCTGAAATCGTTAACGTAAGGGTGAGATTTCGATTCAATATAAAATGCATTATACGTTTTTAAATACAACAGAATATTCGAATACATTAATCCATTAACCAAACACATGATCGTAGTCAATTCACAAAGGCAGTTCACACAATGAACATGTATATAACAAACAATGGAAATTGCAACACTGGAAACCATCCTAGCATGTTACAATACCATACGCAATGCAGACTCTATGCATGTGGTACCAAAACGTGAACCGAGTTCACCCACTGCTCCGTTTACATGTGGAAAGACAACGTAAATCCATGATTCGCCCACAACCATTGGGTCAAGAATCTAGCCTCACTACCTCCAAATCCAGGTAAGTCTATTGGCTCTGCCAGTTCACTTCCGCACAATGGGAATGAACCAATTTAACAAATGCTCATGCATGCATCATAAAAACATGCAACATCACTTCACAGATCATAATATCAATATAATCCACATAATGCCATTTCACCAATGTATCACATTTAATCATAATGAATATCAACATACAACATTGTACGGATTAGTTCTCATCCGGTAACTCAGACCATTTGTATTAATTTCCCATTATCCTTAATTATCCATACTTTTCAAAATTGGGAGCTGGACTCTTTTAAAAATAATTTTGGAGAAAATAATATTTTTCCTTTCTAAAAGATAGTATTTTAAATTTAAGAAATAATGCCGAAAATGGCACTCAAATCGGAGTTACGGTTTGGAAAATATGAATTTTTAAAGTTTTAGAAGTTTCGGAAAAATACACAGTGGTAACCGGTTCCTCACTGGGAGAACCCGGTTCCCACAATTTGAAAATACGCTCCCCCTGGAATTTTGTATGGGGAACCCAGTTACTCCCCACTAGGAACCGGTTCCCACATACAAAACTGCCAATTTTTGAAATTCAACACTGCAAAATTTGCTACTTTTGACAGCATTATGCATTCCTTATCATTTCCAAACTTTCTAACATGAATTGTGACATTAGGAACACCAATTTACAACCATTTTACACCATTATAACATCAAACAACATAGTTTCATCATTCCTATTATTTATTCGACACACTAATGATCCTAATTCCATACACCGACACAAAATAGGGTTTCATTCTACAAACCTATAATCAAGTTCCTAACATACCCAATTACCCGGTTGATTCCCAAAACCCATAAGGCATTAAAACCGAATGAAATCACCCCTTACCTCGCGATGATCTTCAATTTTCTCGGCGTCGGCTTTTCCTCTCTTCTCTTCTCTTCTCTTCTCCAATTCTACGTGAAATAGTTTTTCTCCAAAAAGACTCCTTTTTCCTTGTTTTCCTTTTTAATATTCCTTTATTATTCCAAATAAAATACATAATTAATAATTAGCAAAAATAGAGTGATTTACTCCTCACACCCACTATTTACTCTGCACACCTCCAACCTTTCTTTCTCCAATTAATCCAATTAAATCCAAAAATATAAATACTTAAGACTTTAATTAAATAAATAATTAAATTCCCATTTATTTAATATTCGAATTAAATCGGGGTGTAACAACTCTCCCTCACTAAAATAGTTTTCGTCCTCGAAGACATACCTCAGACGAAATGTTCGGGATACGAGTCCTTCATCTGACTCTCCAGTTCCCAAGTGACATTTCCTTCAGCTGGTCCTCCCCAAGCTACTCGTACCAGTGCTATCTCTTTACCTCGCAATTGCTTCACTTTCCGATCCTCAATTCTCGCAGGTACTACTTCAACAGTCAAATGATCCCGTACCTGAACATCATCTACTTGAATCTCATGAGACGGATCCATGATGTACCTCCTCAACTGAGATACATGGAAAACATCAAGCAAATTACATGGCGGCGGTAAAGCAATGCAGTAAGCAACCTTTCCAACTCTCTTGGTAATCTAAACGGACCAATAAAGGGGAGTCTTCTTTGACTTCAAGCTCGACCAATACCAATCATCGGAGTAACTCGCATGTGTCATACCCCAAAATTTGCCCTCCATCCACTCAGAGATTTCATACATTTATACTCAAAGATTCCTCGAGAGTTGATCGGACAAACTCTCTCTAGACAATCAACCCAAACTAGGGTTTGGTATCCCTCAGTCAAGATGGACTTCCAATATCTCCAATGGTCTTCATGCCTCCTCATATGTTTCAAAGATTCTCCATGTCAAGTTTCAAGCCTCACAAGTCAAGTTTCCTCGGACAATTGCTCAGATGGTTGAAAATCAGTTGTATTGGACAAAAAGTCAACTGTGGTCAACATACAGTCAAACTTCATAATTTTTGGTCAACATCCTCATTTTGAAGTTACATTCATCATTTGATCAAGGGTTGATCATGATTCATCAAGAAAACTCAAGATTTGCTCAAAAGTCCAACTTTCTAAATTAGGGTTTCTAGGTGAAAAGTCAAGCGAACTTTGGTGATCATAACTTTCTCATACTTTCTCAGAAAATTTTCCACCACCTCTTGTTTTGAAGGAAATTCAATTCTCTACAACTTCATATCTCACAAGAATGTCCAAAAAATGCTTCATTTGAGAGGTATAGCTCAAAACATTACAGGTCATTTTCAAAGTCAACAAAAAGTCAACTTTTTGTTTTGAGATGAGACCAAAAAGGTTGGTTAGAGGACTCTTAGAGCTTTCCAAAAAGTCCAAGAACACTCAAAAATATGGAAAATTGAGCAAGATACACCATTCACAAGTTGGGCAATTTTGAAGGAATGCACAAAGAGAGATACTTCTAAAAATCAAATTTTTTGCAAATGGGCTTGCTTTTTCTTCATCCAAACTTATTCCTCATACAATTAGGAATATCCAAGCCCAATGCCATGAATTTTTATTTTATTTTTCTATTTAATTTGGAATTTATTCATTTAAATACAAATTAAATTTAAAAATAAAGTATAAAATCAAAATTAATTGAAAGATTGATTTTTATTCTTTCCTTGAGGCTCAAGTAACTCACAAAGGCCAGCAATTTTCGAAAATTGATCAATATGGCAAGATTGGATTGAAATTAATCAAATTTTGGAAATTTGATTTTGTACAAAAATCAATTTTGATTTACATTGAATGTTGATTGATTCTTTCCAAAAACCATGCCAAATTCATCCGGTATAAATGTGTGATGCATACTATCAAGAGAACGAAAAATTGCCCTAGAAACCCTATTCCAAAGTTCAAAAACCGTGGTGCACAAGCAAGTGGTAACCTAATTCCATCGATTTCAATCAATTTTGAGGTGTCCAACATTCCTTGACATCTCGAATCGAATCGGACCTTCACTTTGCCAAAACCATCAAGAATCGTGAAAAAAATTGGTTTGTTCTTGAAATTTCAAAAATCGTATTTTTCATTCATGCATTATTAATGTGATTTGTGTTTGTTTTGTGATCGGTGATGTGTTTGCAAGCTTTACGGGTGCTTTAATCAATTTCCATGGCGGGAACACGCATTGCCATTGTTAGGGTTTCTGTGCGTTTAGGGTTTCACAAAATAGGAAAAATTGGACCTCAAGACCGTACCATTGCATTGAATGATGTTTCCAATCGAACCATGGTCTTAGATGTTATTTATATTATGTATCTTTGTGTTTTGATTTTGCGGGGCTGTGGCGTCGAGCAATGGCCGAGAGCTTTCAAATATTCAAAGCGAGGAAGGCGATGGATGGCGCGAAGCGAGGCAAGTTAGGAAGCGGCGTGTTATAACCCACTCCTCGGATCTCAAACGATTGAAGCACACATGGCGTAGTGGTAAAGGCGTGTCTTGTTGGTAGATGCTCTCATGTCTCGATTCGATCCACAGCCATGACATTTCTTTTTACAAGTTTGCAAATCTCATATTTTTCATATTTTTCTATTTTTATATTATTTAATATTTTGCATCATTTTAATTTCTTTTCATGATTTTATTTATGCATTAAAAAATTGTCAAAAATTATTTTCTTTTTGCATTTGTTTTCTGAAAATCTTTATTTAATTTAATAAATTAAAAAATACAATTTTGCATGCATATTTATTTTTATTCATATTTTTGCATTTAAATCACATTTAATTAGTTTTTAATTATTAAATTGCATCAAAAATCCCAAAATTTATTTTAGCATATTTATATTATTTCCAGCATGTAATAATTTTCTCATATAAAAATTTGCATTTTTCTAACATTTTTTCTCTTATTCGATTCATCTCGTATTTTCCGATTTCTCGTTCTTTTACAGGTTGATCCGATTCAGACGATTCTTGCTTTATCATTTTATTTTTTCAATAATGTAACTGTATATGGGATGTAATAGTTTAAAATTAGGTCTTTATTTTCCGCATTTTAAATTATGTATCTGCCCCAAAGCCTTGTAATAGCTTAGGATTTACCTTTCCGCATCTTTACATTCCGCATTTTACTTTCCGCACCCTATCAATTGCTAGTAACTAGGCGTGTATGGCAAGATAATAATGAACTTAGCCCACTAATTTTCAAGATAAAATATATGAAATCAACACACTTCTCTCACACATGCACCCCTTAGGGTAATTCTCTCTCGTTGCCTTACGAATTCAAAATGGTCATGTCCCTCGAACGTAGAGGTATCCTAGCACCGTTGCCTACAAACAAATCATCATAGTCCCCGATACAAAGATCATAAGACCCGATGTCGCCTCCGAATACATGATCTTGACCCTCGATTGTCGCCTACGAAAATGATGATAGTCCCTTCGAATGTGCTAGGATACTTCCTACAAGTTGCCTTCAATGACCATCCGATGTCCCTTCGAATGTCCCGCTTACATCCAACGAATGGAGCTACCTACTAACTAATGGTATGGCTAGCGCTATTCTAAAGGAACGTAACAATACAAAAAACGACCAATTCTGAGTAGGTAAATAAGTCTTTTAGTTGCTTGCTCTAAACCAAATACTTTTCACACCACACACTCTTTTTCAAAGTTCAAACTCTTTTAAAAAAAACGAAACATTTCCGAACACTTTGTATACACTCCTACATGAGTCATTACAAAGTCAAAGCGAAATGCCTTTTCAAAACATTTTTGTCAAACACACAGAAAGCAATTTTAAAGTGATCTAGAGCAACTAAGAGCCCGTAGAATAAACTGCGGATGGAAAGGGGTGCTAATACCTTCCCTTTTCATAACCTTCTCCCTTACTCAGAATCTAAACGAAGGTCTTTTGCTGTACTTTTACCTTCCCTTAATTGGATAAAAATAAAAGTCGGTGGCGACTCTTGCTATCCGCACATTTGCGATACAAAAACACTAAAAAGTCAGTTCACCGTGTTACAGCATGAACACGTGGTCTCCTTCATTAAACTCAAGATTTTTCCTCCTCTTATCATGATAACTTTTCTGACGACTCTGAGAAGTTCTCATCTTCTCCTGAATCATCTTGATCTTTTTTGAAGTTTGTTGAACGATCTCTGGCCCAATCACAGTACTTTCTCTAGATTCGTACCAACACAACGGTGTCCGACACCTCCTACCGTACAATGCCTCAAACGGAGCCATACCAATGCTCGAATGAAAACTATTGTTATAGGTAAACTCTATCAACGGCAAGTAGCTATCCCAAGCTCCACCTTTCTCTAACACACAAGCCCTCAACAAATCCTCTAACGAGTGAATCGTCCTCTCCGTCTGACCATCTGTCTGCGGATGATATGCGGAACTCAATCGTAACTTAGTACCCAAAGCTTCTTGCAATCCTGTCCAAAACTTAGAAGTAAAACTCGGATCTCTATCCGACACAATGCTAGACGGAATATCATGCAAACTTACAATCCTCTCAACATACAATTCTGCCACCTCTCCATCGGATAATCCATTCTTATCGGAATAAAGTGAGCAGACTTTGTCAATCGGTCGACAATAACCCAAATAGAATCACAGTTCTTCGTTGTCCTCGGCAAACCAGAAACGAAATCCATAGAAATGCCATCCCATTTCCACTCTGGAACAAACAATGGTTCCATCAGTCCTGACGGTTTCTGATGTTCAATCTTTGATTTATGACAAACCAAACACGTATACACAAACTCGGCAATTTCCTTTTTCATTCCAGGCCACCAAAATAAATTCTTCAAATCATGATACATCTTAGTAGCACCGGGATGAATACTTAATCCACTACGGTGTCCTTCTTCAAAAATACTTTTTCGAATCTCAGCAACATCCAGAACACACACTCTATCACCAAATCTCATAACGCCATTCTCGTCAATTCGGAACCGCCTCCTTGACCTTGGTTAATCAACGTCAGCTTGTCAACCAATCCAACATCAGACTTCTGCCCATTTCGAATCTCTTCCAAAATACCACTAGTCAGCTTCAACATGCCCAATTTCACACTATTCGGAGTAGTCTCACATACCAAACTTAAGTCTCTGAATTGTTCCACTAAATCCAATTCACGAACCATTAAAATCGACATATGTAAGGACTTCCTGCTTAACGCGTCTGCCACAACGTTTGCCTTACCAGGATGGTAATTCAAACCGGAAATCATAATCCTTGAGAAATTCTAACCATCTTCTCTGCCTCATATTCAACTCTTTCTGATCAAAGAGATACTTCAGGCTCTTGTGATCACTGTACACTTCAAACCGTGAACCATACAGATAATGCCTCCGTAATTTCAAAACAAATACAACAGCTGCCAACTCCAAATCATGAGTCGGGTAATTCCTTTCATGAATCTTCAACTGTCTTGAAGCATAAGCCACAACCTTCCTATCTTGCATCAAAACACCTCCTAAACCCATCAAAGACGCATCGCAATACACCACGAAAGATTCTTCCGGATTCGGCAAAATTAGAATCGGAGCACTAGTCAACCTCCTCTTCAATTCTTGGAATCCTTTCTCACAATCTGCATCCCAAACAAACGCTTGACCTTTTCTCGTCAACTTAGTCAACGGTAAAGCTAACTTCGAAAATCCCTCAATGAATTTCCTGTGGTAACCTACAAGACCAAGAAAACTACGAATCTCTGAAGCATTCTTCGGCGCTTCCCACCGAGATACCGCTTCTACCTTTGTAGGATCAACAACAATACCATTCTTGGAAATCACGTGACCAAGGAAACTCACTTCGCTTAACCAAAACTCGCATTTTGACAACTTCGCATAAAGCTTCTTCTCCTTCAATAATTCCAATACAATCCTAAGATGCTTTGCATGCTCTTCATCATTCTTTGAGTAGATCAGAATGTCGTCAATAAATGCCACCACAAACTTGTCCAGATACGGATGAAATATCCTGTTCATATACTCCATAAACACACCAGGTGCATTAGTAACTCCAAATGGCATAACAGAATATTCATAATGCCCATACCTCGTTCTAAACGCAGTCTTCTGAATATCTTCCGCCTTAACACGAATCTGATGATATCCAGACCTCAGATCAATTTTACTAAATACACAAGGTCCGACCAACTGATCCATCAAATCATCAATCCTCGGCAATGGATACCGATTCTTGATTGTCACTTTATTCAATTGCCTGTAGTCAACACATAGTCTCATCGTACCTTCCTTTTTCTTAACCAACAATACCGGCGTACCCCACGGCGAAATACTAGGCCGAATAAACTTCTTCTCCAATAACTCTTCCAACTGTTTCTTCACCTCTGACAACTCAGATGTCGACATGCGATAAGGTGTCGTTGACACCGGTCTAGTTCGAGGAATCAAATCTATAGTAAACTCCACTTCTCTCTCAGGTGGTAGCTCACTAACATCCTCCGGAAATACCTCTGGAAATTCATTCACAACAGGTAATTCACCACTCTTAGCTTTTCCTTTCACTTCCGTCGAAGAATATAACATAAACACTACAGCACCCTCTCTAACGGCTGAACTCATATGCTTAACTGACATAGTCACATTTTCAACTTTAACTTCTTCAGGGAATATGACCGTCTTCTCAAAACAATTGATATGAACCTGGTTGAAGACCAACCAGTTCATTCCAAGGATAATATCAAGTTGTTCTAAAGGTAGGCACACTAAATCCATACCGAACCCTCTATCGAAAATAACAATAGGACAATTCCTACACACATACGAAGTAGTCACTGAACCCGACGCAGGAGTGTCAATAACCATACTTCCATCCAAATTAGAAATTTCCAGATTCAATCTTTTAGCACAATCCAAAGCAATAAAAGAATGTGTCGCTCCAGTATCAATAATTGCAATTAAAGGTATGTCATTAATAAAACATGTACCTTTAATCAACCTATCATCTGGCTTAACGTCTGATCCTGACAAAGCAAACACTTTCCCACAAGCTTCCTCTTTCTTTGGCTTAGTACACTGCGAACGAGTGTGTCCTTCTTCGCCACAGTTGTAACAAGTTATCCTTCGGGATCTGCACTCAGCAGCTAAATGACCAAATCTTCCACAATTGTTGCACTTCCTCGCATCATTCTTGCATTCAGGAGCTCGGTGACCCAATTCACCACATCTGTAGCACCTTACGGAAGAACCAGAAGAGCCAGAGTCTCCCCCACTAGGCTTCTTCCAACCTCCAGATTTCTGATTATTCCTATCATAAGGCTTACCACGATCCATCTGTCTCTTTCCCTTACGATCAGCATAACTTTGAGCATTCGACTTAGTGCTAGCAAGATCTTCTTCCAGAATCCTACTACAGTTAACCAAATCAGGAAAACTTCTAATACGCTGATACCTGATACCCTGCTTGATCTCATCACGTAGATCATTCTCAAACTTGATACATTTGGAAAATTCTCCATCTGCATCGTTAGGGTAATTAGCATAATACTTTGCTAATTCAGTAAACTTCGTAGCATACTCACTCACAGACTTGTTGCCTTGCTTGAGCTCCAGAAACTCAATCTCTTTCTTACCCCGAATGTCTTCAAGAAAGTACCTTCTCAGAAAAGCTCTCCTGAACACAGCCCAAGTCAATGCAATTCCATCTTCTTCCATTTCAGTCCTGGTAGCAACCCACCAGTCATCAGCTTCCTCTGCCATCATGTGAGTATCATATCTCACCTTCAGCCCCTCAGCACAATCAATCACCCTGAAGATCCTCTCGATCTTCTTCAACCACTTCTGAGCACCCTCGGGATCATGTGCACCCTTGAACAATGGAGGATTATTCCTCTGAAAATTCCCCAATTGTTTGTCAGCACCAATCACAGCTCCCTGCTGATTCCCTCCGAGCACTCCAGCTAACAATCCTAATACTTCAGCAATAGCATCGTCGTTCCTTCTGTTACCTCTTCCAACCATTGTTCTGTAACATTACAAAACAATCTACATTAGCACACAAGTATCGACAGTGTTACTTACATTAGTTGCATACTAAAAGGGATAACGACACTAAGACAAGACCGACTATGCTCTGATACCACTATTGTAACACCCCTTCTAATTACCCGCGATTTATAAAGACTAATCAGAGTATTTAACACATATCAAGAGGCGTCACAATTTAAATGATTCAAATCAATCAACACAGTTGTCATGCTTTCGCTGAAGAATAAATCATTAAATAAAATTGACTTAAGTTATGTTTAACAGCGGAAATGAAACATAACAAATCCCGAATACATCACTCATAGTTATTCTAGGATAATAAATCAAAACATAATTCAAAATCATTAAAGATATCCATTAAAGGATTATCAAAACAACGTTTCCCCAACATTACATCTACGAACGACAACGACCGCGGGATTAACTAAGCGGCTCGACTCTAGAGCTATCCTCACCAACTCCAAGCAGCTAATCACTTCGGATCTGAAATCGTTAAAGTAAGGGTGAGATTTCGATTCGATATAAAATGCATTATACGTTTTTAAATACAACAGAATAATCGAATACATTAATCCATTAACCAAACACATGATCGTAGTCAATTCACAAAGGAAGTTCACACAATGAACATGTATATAACAAACAATGGAAATTGCAACACTGGAAACCATCCTAGCATGTTACAATCCCATATGCAATGCAGACTCTATGCATGTGGTACCAAAATGTGAACCGAGTTTACCTTTGCTCCGTTTACATGTGGAAGGCAGTAAATAAATCCATGATTCGCCCACAACCATTGGGTCAAGAATCTAGCCTCACTACCTCAAAATCCGAGTAAGTCTATTGGCTCTGCCAGTTCACTTTCGCACAATGGGAATGAACCAATTTAACAAATGCTCATGCATGCATCATAAAAGCATGCAACATCACTTCACAGATCATAATATCAATATAATCCACATAATGTCATTTCACCAATGTATCACATTCAATCATAATGAATATCAACATACAACATTGTACGCATTAGTTCTCATCCGGTAACTCAGACCATTTGTATTAATTCCCCATTATCCTTAATTATCCATACTTTTCAAAATCGGAGCTGGACTCTTTTAAAAATAATTTTAGAAAATCATATTTTCCTTTCTAAAAGATAGTATTTTAAATTTAAAAATAATGCAGAAACGGCACTCAAATCGAATTACGGTTTGGAAAATATGAATTTTGAAGTTTTAGAAGTTTCGGAAAAATACAGTGGTCGGTTCCTCCTGGAGAACCGGTTCCCACAACTTGAAAATCGCTCCTCCGGAATTTTGTATGGGGAACCGGTTCCTCCCCACTGGGAACGGTTCCCACGTCTAAAAGCGCCAATTTTAAAATTCAACAGGAACCGGTTCCTCCCCAGGGAACGTTCCCACTCTAACGACAAAATCGCTACTTTTGACAGCATTATGCATTCCTTATCATTTCCAAACTTTCTAACACGAATTGTGACATTATGAACACCAATTTACAACCATTTTACACCATTATAACATCAAACAACATAGTTTCATCATTCCTATTATTTATTCGACACACTAATGATCCTAATTCCATATACCGACACAAAATAGGGTTTCATTCTACAAACCTATAATCAAGTTCCTAACATACCCAATTACCCGGTTGATTCCCAAAACCCATAAGGAATTAAAACCAAATGAAATCACCCCTTACCTCGCGATGATCTTCAATTTCCTCGGCGTCGGCTTTTCCTCTCTTCTCTTCTCTTCTCCAATTCTACGTGAAATAGCTTTTCTCCAAAAAGACTCCTTTTTCCTTGTTTTCCTTTTTAATATTCCTTTATTATTCCAAATAAAAAACATAATTAATAATTAGCAAAAGTAGAGTGATTTACTCCTCACACCCACTATTTACTCTGCACACCTCCAACCTCTCTTTCCCAATTAATCCAATTAAATCCAAAAATATAAATACTTAAGATTTTAATTAAATAAATAATTAAATTCCCATTTATTTAATATTCGAATTAAATCGGGGTGTCACAAATCTCATTCTGTATCGAGAGCATGTTCTGAGTTTGATCCCTAATTTAAAGAGATCACTTTCAATCACATTACGAGAAGAGAATCGGTTAGCGGGCATTAGCTACTATGTCGTATATGTTCAAGGTCATATGGGACAACGAGGCTCCCCAGATCATCATTGAGAAGTTTGACGAACTAGCATATTGTTATGAGCTTGACACAGAAGAGAAACCTTGGTACTACGATGTGAAGAGGTATCTTGAGACTCGGGAATATCCGCGAGGGCATCATCAATGACAAGAAGTTCTTGAGAAGATTTGTATCCAAATTCTTTCTCAGCAGCATTTTACAAGCATGACCACGACTTGTGCTTACTTATTGTGTAGATCGAAAAAGCAGAGCGTATCATGGAAAAGTTACGAAGGCGCATTTGGTACCCATTCCAGTGGACACACCATGGCTAAGAAGATTTTGAGGATAGGTTACTATTGGTCCACCATGGAAGCTGATTTTCACCGCTATGCGTGATCTTGTCACAAGTGTCAGATTTATGCAAAAAAAGTGCACGTACCTCCAGTACCTCTGAATATTCTAACAGCTCCTTGGCCTTTTGCAATGTGGGGCATTGACATGATCGGAGAAATCAAGCCCACAACTTCCAACGGACATCGTTTCATCCTTGTGGCAATTGACTATTTCACCAAATGGGTAGAGGCAGCCTCGTTCGCATCTGTTACCAAGAATATCGTGGCTCGATTCATCAAACACAATCTTATCTGTCGGTATGGCACTCCCGAAAGGATTATCACAGATAATGGCTCTAATATCAATAATAAGATGATCACTGAACTCTGCACACAGTTCAAGATCAAGCATCACAACTCTTCTCCATATCGGCCTAAGATGAATGGCGTTGTGGAAGCCGCCAACAAGAACATTAAGAAGATGACAGTGACCTACAAAGATTGGCATGAGATGTTACCATTTGCTCTTCATGGTGATCGCTTTCTGATCTGAGACATCAAGGGCAACCCCTTCTCTGTATACGGTATGGGCAGTTCTACCCATTGAGGTTCGGATACCCTCGACGAGTCCTCAGGGCCGTGAGTTAGCGAAGATGATTGGGTCCAGACTCGCCTTGATCAGATCAACTTGATTAATGAGAAACGACTCGCATCCATCTGCCATGGACAGATCTATCAGAAACGAATGATCAGAGCATTCAACAAGAAGGTCAAGCATCGAGTCTACCAAGTCGGTGATCTAGTAGTCAGCGCATCATTCTTCCACAAGGTGATCGAGGAAAATGGACTCCCACCTCGAGGGACCATTTGTAGTCAAGGCGGTATTTTCGAGACTATGATACTTAGCACCATGGACGGTGAAGACTTCCACCACAGTGAGCGAGACATAGTCAAAAATACTACGCATAAAGAGACCGCTAGGTCAAGCGACCTAGGCAAAAATAAGGGCATCCTGGCGAACCAAAAGGGTTCGGGACAAAGTTAAGGATATATATAAAACATGTACACCCGGCAAGTCGAAAACATGAAAAGGAGGCTTGGGCAAAAAAGGGTATCCCGGTAGACTAAAAACCCGAAAGGGCGGTCTAGGAAAAAGTTAGGGATTTAAGCGTGCGACTATGTCTCGCCCAGATCATCTACTTCTAGACTACTATCAGCATTCAAGATTCAAATGGCAAAGATCAGTCTACTCACTTTCTACTGACAGCAAGGGGCTGAGATAGTCGAAATATATGAGTACTAGCATAGTTGGAACTTAACGAGATTTGTTTCCGCATAGCTTTTTACTTTCCTTGTGTACAAACTACTTGGCCATACGCCACAATTCAAATAAATACAAGTTCTTTCTCTTTACAATTTTTCGCTGTTGTCGTTTGCATAAAGTCCAACGTTTGCTTTGAATGATTATATGCATCTGACAATAAAAATCTGTTTACGAACATGCGAAAAGTGAACATACAAAAGTAATTACTACAGGCTCCAGGAATTGAGATGACGTCGAAGGTCACCAAAACATCCCCACGCAGAGCATGATCCCCACAGAGGTGTCTCTCCCTTCATACGTTAGTCCTCGAGCAATGATTCCACTCAACTTAACCATGTGACATCAGTCTCCAAGCAATAACATTTCATCCCCGGCTGAGGTATTTATCCCCAGTAAAATATCTCTCAGCAATCATCATTTCCCCGGCAGCGGCAGTATCCAGACTTGAAACTTGGTCAGATAGTGCATCAGAGGAAACCTACATCTTTTATTCCCCAGCCAGAGATTTCGACGGGCTCCAGATCCTTCTAGCCCGGTCTCCCAGCAACTATCAAGTACTCTCCAGTAGGATTTATGCGCAATATCCCTAGTAGAGTACCTCCCAAACTCTTCCCAAGCGGTCTATACAAGATCCTCAAGCGTCTCCGATCTCTATTATCCTCAACAATATCTGGGCCCGAGACTTGGTCAGATAGTGCATCGGAGGAATCAAAGTTATCTTTCTTCTCAGGGTTTCTAATCCGCTTCATCCCCAAACAGAAGTCAGAAATCTCCAAGCAGAACGTCCACATCTTCTTCAGGATGGATATGTTTTGAAATACCACAACATCTATCATTCATACATTGCTCATAAAAGTCATAATATATGCATATGTTGTTCATACACATCGTCATGCATCATACTTTGCATCAGACTAACAATATTCTATCAAAGTTTCTCTTGTTTTTTCCAAAACAGGTGAAAATCATTTCTAAAAACAAACAGATCTAGGATTAATGCCCGAAGCCAGACGGGAAACTATCTGAACGACCGCCCTAGTTGTCCTCCGACAAGCGGTCGAGATTAATTCGAAGCAGACGGAAAACTATACGAGCGACCGCACATTGTCCTCCGACAACGGATCCGAGGATTAATACGAAGCGAGCGGAGAACTATCTAAACGATCACAAGTTATCCTCCGATAACAGGCATTGGATCAATACCCGAAGCACAACAGGGAAGCTATCCACATTTAGCCGACTACTATCCCCTCAGAGTAATCAGCACGAAGATGTATTCTGACTCTCTCTTATTATCAACAGCAACTACAGAGTCTAGCGTACAACTCAGTTTCCTTGGAAGGCATCTTAAGCCCATCTCCGATTATTTGTCGACATTTCTCCACTTCCAGAATGCTGCATATTTGGTTAAAAAACCGTTACAAACCAATAACTTCATTCAAAGATGAGCACGAAGTCTAGCGTATGACTCCCTCCGGATGGCATCTTAAGCCCATCTCCATACTCCTCCCACTTTCAGAAACATCTACCGAGCCTAGCGTACGGCTCACTCCCCAGCATCGATCTTTCCGGATGGCATCTTAAGTCCATCTCCGACAGTTCTCCTATCCAAACAACAATCTCGAGTCTAGCGTACGACTCATTCCCCAGCGAAGTCTCCAACTTCTCCAAATGGCATCTGTAAGCCCATTCCCGCATTATCCATCACCAGCGAGTGCAAATTTTCAGGTGTACTCGAGTGTTCAATCATCTTCGACAATCAACCCTCTCCTAGGCAATCAACCCAAACTAGGGTTTGGTAATTCTCAGATCAAGATGGACTTCCAACATCTCCAATGTTCATCATGCCTCCTCATATGCTTCAAAGAATCTCCATGTCAAGTTTCAAGCCTCACAAGTCAAGTTTCCTCAGACAATTGCTCAGATGGTTGAAAATCAGTTGTATTGGACAAAAGTCAAGCGTGGTCAACATACAGTCAAACTTCATGATTTTGGTCAACATCCTCATTTGAAGTGAAATTCATCATTTGATCAAGGGTTGATCATGATTCATCAAGAAAACTCAAGATTTGCTCAAAGTCAAACTTTCCAAATTAGGGTTTTGGTGAAAAGTCAATGAACTTTGGTGAGCATAACTTCTTCATACTTTCTCGAAATTTTCCACCACCTCTCATTTTGAAGGAAATTCAATTCTCTACAACTTCATGTCTCACAAGAATGTTCAAAAAATGCTTCATTTGGAAGGTATGGATCAAAACATTTTAGGTCCTTTTCAAAGTCAACAAAAAGTCAACTTTTTGTTTTGAAGTATTGAGCATGGAAACTCTAATTGTGATGAAACCAAAGAGGTTGTTTAGAGGACACTTAGAGCTTTCTAAAAAGTCCAAGAACACTCAAAAATGTGGAAAATTCAGCAAAATACATCATTCAGAAGTTGGGCATTTTTGAATAATTGCACAAAGGAGATATTGTCAAAATCAATTTTTCCAAATGGGCCTATAATTTTATGATCCAAACTTGATCATAATTTTATTTGTGACCTATTTATGCCTTGCCATGACCACTTTCTATTTTATTGATTTATTTTTGAATTTAAAACCATTTAATTCAAATTTAAATTATATAAATATCTAGTGCATTACCAAGAACAAGGGGCGAAACCTAGCCCTACAACCCCTTACTTTGCTAAAAAATTTCTCAAAATTTTCAAAATCGAGTTTCAAATTCCAGCCACTTTCAGCCATCCAAAATCATTCCATTGTGTTCCTGAGGTAATTTGGAGTAAGTATACATCTTTGTCCATGGTTGAAACAGCCTGAATTGTGCCCTACATGTTCATACATATTCATATTTTTCTTGATTTTTCATTTTATTTATCTGCGTGTGTTTATCGAATCTAACCATTCTAATGTGTTCATGAGGTTCCATATAAGAGATCCGGGCCATCGTTTTGAAGCTTGCACGTGAAAATAACGATTTTCCATAGTTAGGGTTTTCAAAATCTTCGAAGAAGCATGCGGACGATTCACCAAAACAAACACCACCATTGAACTTCATGACCCGATTTAGGGGTAGCTTTAACAGTTTCGATTCTTAGTATTTTGCAGGTTTGGGGTTTTGGTCGCGAGAAGGCGGCCGGAGCTAGGGCTCAGGTGGCGACTTCGATTGACCGGTGGATAAGCGTGGCACAATGGCGCGTTATGATTCGCTCCTACATTACAATCCAGGCCCACGCGTGTTGACTGTGTTTTGAAACATATCCAGGACACGTATTCATTTATAAACAATTGTTTGTATTTTCATGACACGAAGTGCACAATGTAACACCCCATCTAAATACCCCGAATAATATTAATTAAATTAATATCTACCTCAACCTTAATCAGAGTTAACACGGAAAATGAGGGATGTCACAATTAATAAATAAAAATCAAACCTCAATTAAACAGTAGCCATGCTACACTGAGGATCAAGATTTTCAGATAATTCAGTCAAACTAAGACCATGTCTTACACAGCAGAAATATCATAACCAAAAACGGAATAATCCAATCATTATTATTCCCAACAAAGTTCAAAGAAACAATTAAACAATATCTAATTCCTCAACTAACGTTCCCCAGTGTTACAATCTAATCAGAGCATGACACTGACACGCGGACTTAAATGATAAGCTCTAAAGCCATCCTCACCAACTCCACAGCTGCTAACTTTAATCTGAAATTGTAAAGTAAGGGTGAGACTTCTCATAATTAAAGCATATTATAAGCTTCTCAATCAACAATATATTACAAGCATATTAATCCACCCATTTCAGCATAACTTCAGATTCAATACACAATCACAATCATACCATTATCATGCACAACAATTAACAATCAGAGAATAGTAACACTGGAAGACATCCTAACATGTTACGATTCCATACAAATAAAATGCAGACTCAATGCATGTGGTA
Source organism: Vicia sativa (assembly GCA_021764765.1). Lineage (NCBI taxonomy): Eukaryota > Viridiplantae > Streptophyta > Magnoliopsida > Fabales > Fabaceae > Vicia > Vicia sativa. The sequence goes on from CM038794.1 coordinate 64,690,716, forward strand.
CCAACACGTGACCAAGTCACCCAATACTGATCCATTATCAACCGGATACAGTAACCATCGACTCGTCCATAAACACCCAGACACAAATCCAACCTAACCACTCATCCCCACTCGGGTATCGGTTATCGGCAATCCAAGTCAAATTCCGCACAATGGGAATTAACTTCACCAAAACAATGCATATGCACGCACATCTCTAGCATGCAACATTAATCAGTCTATGTAATACATCAACTTAACATAACTAAATCAAACCAATCAACATGATATTTCAACAAATCATGCATACAATTAACAGCAGCATAAACATGCTTTACATCCACACAATACCAATACACCCATCAACACAGGATCTCTGCTACACACACATCAATATGCGTCAGTCAAAAGTCACTTATTTCGGAACTTGGCTCATTTTCAAAATAATTTCAAGTTTTGGAAAATATTTTCATTTCATAAAATAGAGCATTAAATTTAGGAAATAACGTCCAAAACGGCGCTCAAAACGAACTTACGGTTTGAAAGTTATGATTTTCAAAGTTTGACATTTTTCAAAAAAATAAAGCAGAACCCGGTTCCTACATATCGGAACCGGTTCACGAAGGTTCAAAACTTCGCCGGAAAATGTAGGAACCGGTTCCTACCCATACGGAACCGGTTCACGAGTGCATTTTCGAGTTTTCCATTTTTCAATGTGGAACCGGTTCCTTCCCCAGGAACCGGTTCCCACGTGTTATAAAGCCATTTTCTGCACTTTTGACAGCATTCTTTCATCCCCCATCAAACTCAAACTTACCCATACAAATTCTAACATGGGAAACACTAAAACGCATCCAATTCGCATCATTATCACACCAAACAACATATTTCCATCATTTCTTTTCATCTCGACACCTAATTGTTTCAATCCATAATCGAACAATCGACACAATCAGTATACATCCATGGAAACCTAGAAATTCCTAAACCAAGATTTCCTAACATGCTATGACCTATAGTATCAAAATTAAAACCTATAATATGAAATAATCAATCGAAATCACCCCTTACCTTGCGGGTTCTTCGAATTCTGACACTTTTAGGTCTTCTTCCTTCTTTCTCCTCTCCTCAACTTCACGTATTCTTGTTTTCTCCAAAAATGACTCTCTTTTCCTCCTTTTCTTATTTAATTCCTTTTTATTCCTTTTAACATAAATAAAATAAATTCATTAATGTAAGCAGAGTCCTTTACTCCTCACACCCCACTTTACTCAACACACCTCCAATATTTCCATAATTAATCTCAATAATCCAATATATTAATAAATTATGTTCTCAATTAATTTAATAATTAAAAATCATAACTATTTAATTATCGAATTATTTTGGGGTGTCACAACTCTCCCCAACTTAAAAGAGTTTTCGTCCTCGAAAACATACCTCAGACGAATAGTTCGGGATACGAGTCCTTCATCTGACTCTCCAGCTCCCAAGTGACATTCCCATCTGCTGGTCCTCCCCAAGCTACTCTTACCAATGCGATCTCTTTGCCTCGCAACTATTTCAACTTCCTATCCTCAATTCTCGCAGGTACCACTCCCACAGTCAAATTCTCTCGTACCTGTATATCATCTACTTGATAAAATTGCTAGTAATTAGGCGTGTATGGCAAGATAAAATTGGACATAGATCACTCATAACTTCAAGATAAACATATCTGAATTCAACACACTCTTTTCACACATGCACCCCTTAGGGTAATTCTCTCTCGTTGCCTTTACGAATTCAAATGGTGAAGTCCCTCGAACGTAGAGGTATTCTAGCACCGTTGCCTTCAAAACAAATCATCATAGTCCCTTTGATACAAAGATCATAGACCCACGATGTCGCCTACGAATACATGATCTTGACCCTCGATTGTCGCCTACAAAAAATGATGATAGTCCCTTCGAATGTGCTAGGATACTTCCTAGAAGTTGCCTTCTATGACCATCCGATGTCCCTTCGAATGTCCGCTCACATCCAACGAATAGGGTTTCCTACCAACTAATGGTATGGATAACGCTATTCTAAAGGAACGTAAAATAACAATTCTGAGTAGGTAATAAGATTTTTAGTTGCTTGCTCTATCAAAATACTTTTTACACCTCACACTTTTATCAAAGTTCAAACTCTTTTCAAAACGAAACATTTCCGAACACTTTGTATACATTCCTACATGAATCATTACAAATTCAAAGCGAAATGCCTTTTCAAAACATTTTTGTCAAACACACAGAAAGCACTTTTTAAAATGATCTAAGAGCAACTAAGAGCCCGTAGATAACTACGGATGTGCGATACGGTGAACTGACTTTTTTAGTGTTTGTATCGCAAATGTGCGGATAGCAAGAGTCGCCACCGACTTTTATTTTTATCCAATTAAGGGAAGGTAAAAGTACAGAAAAAGACCTTCGTTAGATTCTGAGTACGGGAGAATGGTTATGAAAAGGGAAGGTATTAGCACCCCTTTCCATCCGTAGTTATCTACGGGCTCTTAGTTGCTCTAGATCACTTTAAAATTGTGCTTTCTGTGTGTTTGACAAAAATGTTTTGAAAAGGCATTTCGCTTTGACTTTGTAATGATTCATGTAGGAATGTATACAAAGTGTTCAGAAATGTTTCGTTTTGAAAAGTTTGAATTTTGAAAAATATGAGGTGTGAAAAGTATTTTGATAGAGCAAGCAACTAAAAGTCTTATCACCTACTCGAATTGGTCGTTCGTTGTTTCGTTCCTTTAGAATAGCGTCATCCATACCATTAGTTGGTAGGTAACTCCTGGATGGATGGAGAAGGGACATCGATGGTCATGAAGGCAACTTGGAAGTATCTAGCACCGAAGGATATCATTTTTTGGCGACGAGGTCAAGATCATGTATTCGGAGGCGACATCGTGGTCTTATGTCTTTGTCGAAGGGACTATGATGATTTGTTTGGAAGGCAATGGTGCTAGAATACCTCTACGTTCGAGGACATGACCATTTTGAATTCGTGAACGGCGAGAAAAAATTGTGAAAGAATGTCGTTTTCGATATTTTTATCTTGGAATTAGTGAGCTATGTTCATTATTAGTCTTGCCATACACGCTAACGATTTATAGGGTGCGGAAATTAAAATGCGGAATGTAAAGGTGCGGAAAGGTAAATGTCCTACGCTATTACATGGCTTTGGGGCAGATACATAATTTAAACTTGCGGAAAATAAAAACCTAATTCAAACTATTACATCCCATAAACAGTTACATTATTGGAAAAATAAAATGATAAAGAAGAATAAACGAATCGGATCAACTGTAAAGAATGAGAAATCGAAAATGAGATGAATCGAACAAGAGAAAATGTTAGAAAAATGCAAGTTTTATTAGGAAAAATATGACATCTTTGGAAATAACATAAATATGCTAAAATAATTTTTTGGGATTTTTTTGAATGCAATTTAATAATTTAAAATGAATTAAAAGTGATTTAAATGCAAAATTATGAATAAAAATAAATATGCATGCAAAATTGTATTTTTTAATTTTACAAATTAAATAAAGGTTTTCTAAAAATAATGTAAAAAGAAAAATAATTTTTGGTAATTTTTTAATGCAGAAATAACATTATGAAAAGAAATTAAAATAGGTGAAAATATTAAAAAATATGAAAAATAGAAAAATAGAGAAAATATGAGTTTTGTGAAAAAGAATGCAAAACCAGGTCCTGATGAGGTTCGAACTGGAGACCTGAAGGAGCATCTGAGAACAGGGAGCGTCTTAACCACCACGCCATGTGTCATCTGGTGTTATGGAATGAAAATGTGAGATGATGAGCAACACGCGTCGCCGTTTGGAGAAGTCAAGGCCCAGTCAGCTGGTGGACCCCGGATGGCACGAATGGACGAATCGGAACGCACGGATTTGCCACGCGCTCATTGCCGGTCAAAGAAAGTCCACGGCGAGCCTAGCTCCGGTCGTCTTCTATCAACACGGAATTGAAACAAAAAATACGCAGAATAAATGGGAAGGGGACCTACCCCTAAATCGGACCTTACGAATCCAATGGTGCTAGTGGTTTGCCACGAAAATGCTGTGTTAACGGTTCGATTCAAACAGTTCGAATTGACCTAACCATGGCAAAACGTGATTCCTACGTGTATGCTCGCATGTAAGGTATCAAATAGATTCTAATGAACCTCCTGAGCATGAATAAACACATAAAAAATATTAGCAACGCATGAATAATAAAATTCGATTTTCAACAGTTTACCAAATCGGAGCAAGCTATAGATCGGGTTCTGGGCGCTTTGGCTTGATGTAAGGACTGGTATTGCTTGCTGGAGACCTCAGGAGGAAGATTGGATGGTTAGATCGGCCTGAAACTTGCTGGAACTTAGAATTCGAATTTCAAAAGTTTTGAAATTTTTTGGCAAAATAAGGGTTCTTTCTTGGGCTAGGGTTTCGTGTCTGTGGCTTGGCATATTGCTGAGTATTTATAGAAGAGATTGAGAGAGGAAAAAGAGTGAAAAAAGATTTGATTTGGAGCATTCAATATTTTTCAAATAAAATCAATTTTCTTGAAAGAAATTTGATTTCCTCTTCAATGCATGATCATGCACGAATTTGGCAAGTGTTTTGGGCTTTCTTGGACTTCAAGTTTGGTATAAAATCAACCCTTTTGGAAAAATATATTATTTTCATATTTTATATAATTTAATTTTGAATTAAATGTTCTAAAATTCAAAAATAAATCAATAAAATAGAAAATTGCCATGGCCAAGCATTTATGGGTCAAGAATAATGTCATGAACAAGTTTGGATCAAAAGATTTTAGGCCCATTTGGAAAATTTTGCATTTTGACCAAAATGTCCTTTTGTGCAATTGTCCAAAATTGCCCAACTTCTAAATAGTGTATCTTGCTCAATTTTCCACATTTTTGAGTGTTCTTGGACTTTTTGGAAAGCTTTAAGAGTCCTCTAACCAACCTTTTTTGTCTCATCTCAATTGGAGTTTCCATGCTCAATATATCTGTAAAACAAAAAGTGACTTTTTGTTGACTTTGAAAATGACCTGTAATGTTTTGATCCATACCTCTCAAATGAAGCATTTTGGACATTCTTGTGAGACATGAAGTTGTAGAATTGGATTTCCTTCAAAATAAGAGGTGGTGGAAAAATTTCTGAGAAAGTATGAAGAAGTTATGATCAGTCAAAGTTTAGTTGACTTTTCATCTAGAAACCCTAATTTAGAAAGTTTGACTTTTGAGCAAATCTTGAGTTTTCTTGATGAATCATGATCAAACCTTGATCAAATGATGAATGTAACTTCAAAATGAGGATGTTGACCAAAAATTATGAAGTTTGATTGTATGTTTACCACAGTTGACTTTCTGTCCAATACAATTGATTTTCAACCATCTGAGCAATTGTCTGAGGAAACTTGACTTGTAAGGCTTGAAACTTGTCATGGAGAATCTTTGAAGCATATGAGGAGGCATGAATACCATTGGAGATGTTGGAAGTCCATCTTGACCTGAGAAATGCCAAACCCTAGTTTGGGTTGATTGTCTAGGAGAGAGTTTGTCTGATCAACTCTTGAGGAATCCTTGAGTATGGATGTATGAAATATCTTGAGAAGATGGAGGGCAAATTTTGGGGTATGACAGGATGAAAAGGGGTGATAATACCTTCCCTTTTCATAACCTTCTCCCTTACTCAAAATCTAACGAAGGTCTTTTTCTGTACTTTTTACCTTCCCTTAATTGGATAAAAGAAAAGTTGGTGGCGACTCTTGCTATCCGCACATTTGCGATACAAAAATCTCAAAGTTAGTTCATCGTATTACAGCTGTCTACGGGTTAGTGCGATAGCTAAAGATGTTTAGACAATGCTTTTCAAGATAGTGTATGGTCCGGGTGAGTATTTGCTGATGTCATTAGTGTGACTAATGCGTCAGGTATGATTTTGGAATGTTCGAACAGTACTGTCGTGAGTAGCTGTAAGAGTTATTTCGTGTTAATAGATATTATTTGGTTCACATCAAGTTAAGGATATTGTAACAAGCATCTGAGCTTCGCGTTATCAATAGTGAAGTTAGATTAGTGCATGTCGAGTATTCTAAAGAAAGAGTTTTGAACTGTTGGACGAGAATGCCTTAAGTAAGCGACTTAGACGGTGATATTTTGGACAGTTCCGCGAAGATTTATTTTCTATCTTGTAGAAGACTTCAAGGGGTTATTTCATAGCTTATAAGTTCCTTTGTTTTTGATGGTGAACTTTGTGAGTTTGATGGAAGATCTTTTTATAAGTTGGTATTGATCGTGGGTACTTTGACTTGAGATGTTTGAGTCGCTATTTAGACTTCGCAATGGGAAGCGATTTTTGTTTGAGCCAGTGAAAAGTTTAGCGAATGCTTCGATTTTGGTCTTGTTTAGTACTGAAGAACCTTGTGCGGTGTAATGTGATATTTCATCTTGGACTTAAGATGTATTTCGACATAGAGTTGGAAAAGTGTATTACTACCTTGGAACAATTTGACTTTCATAAGGAAAAAATTGTCGGACACGTGAGTTAGAGTTTGATGCGGTTGTGCTCATTTGAAATATTAAAGGTGCAGACGTTAACAACGAGAAGATTGGAATCCTTGAAGACAATTCAAGTTTGAGTACGATCTATAAAGAGACTTCGTCTGGTGTTGAGTTTAGTATGTTGATATCGCGGATAACCCAAGAATATCTGATTTGGGATTTATTACTTTAAAGAATGTTGCATGTTTATTTTGGGGCACTTATTGAGATTAAGCTCGGAAAGTTATTAAGGATTTGTTCACTACTATCATAGGGATTTTGTTGGATTCAAATAGTCGTGGCGAATTATTAGGTTGCGACTAAGACAAGTCTTGGTAGTAAAGAATTTGGTGATGGTTTTGTAACCACAAATACTTTAAGATGATTGATGTTTTATAAAGGAAAGTGTTCTATTTGGGACGGAAGTCGGTCGCGACGGTGTTCTTGTTGGGTTTCATAAAATTGATGTTATGGTTCTAAGTCCAACCTGTTTTGTAATTACAGTAGTATGAGACGACGTTGATGGGTAGAGTTCTTGAGAGAGTGTTTTGGTTTGAATTACCACTTTGGAAGATTGAAAGTTATGAAAGGTGTTTCGATTTAGAAACCTGTGTATTGATCGTTGCGACGGTGCGAGGATAGTGATTACTTAATACAAATTTTGGGAATTGGATTGTTAAAAGGGAAGACTTCGTTGAAGTCATGTGTATACGTTGAAATTTCCCAAGTGAATATTTGGACAATATTTGAAGAGGTCAAACTATGTCGTGTATTTTAGAGGATCAATGGACGTTGATCAATCAAGAATGAAAGGGTGATTTTTCGAGTTGATGAGACTGATGTTACGAGGTGTCCTGATGGGTGTACGCTTTGAACATATCCATTCTAGGTAATTGTGAAGTTGAGGATTAACCAAGTTGTTTTACGGTTGGCATCTTATGCGGTAAAGTGACGCAACATGGTTTAGATATCGAGCACTGAATTGTTAGCAAATATGCGAGATTGTTGGATTTGGACTAGTGAGTTATAGTCGCAAGTTGTCAGTATAAGCCCTAGAATGAGTAGTGTATCGCAGTTCTGTTATGTTTGTGTAACTTGTTATTGTTCAAGGGTTGTACGTTGGTAATCTACAAGGACGATGTGACCTTGTGATTTTCTGGAATGAGGCGATAGCGCAAGTGTAATTCTTGAGTTCATACTTATGCGTGAATGAAGGCATCTTTTTCGTGGTTGCGTAGCACGCGTGGTACTATCCTACTCTGATTGTTCTAGTTTTGGTTTGTATAACCATTTTGTTGTTTTCGTTTTAGCGATGGTGTCGGTGTTGTGTCGTAGGACTTTATGTTCCTATCTTTTGTGACTCGTTTCCGAGGTGTCGGTTCGAGTGTGCGACTAATTCTATGGTTGAGGCGTTAGGATAGTATCGATCTTGTTTGTTTGGTTCTCGAGTGAATCGGTGTGTCTGCGACTTGTTTAGTTGTTGGGTGTTAGTTGGTTGTCGAGTGCATTGTATGGGCTTTGCATCTCGGAATGGTTGTTCTTGACTTGACGTTGTGGTTAGGGAGATACCCTTATTGTTTTTTTGGTGTCTTTTGTGTGTTGTTTAATTGACGCGAGGATTGAGCGGACGAATGCGTAGGCATGTCCCGATTTGTTCGTTTTGGTCGAAATTTCGAGGACGAAAAGTTTATAAGTGGGGGAGAGTTGTAACGCCCTATTTTAATTAATATTATATTATATTAATATTTTCGAATTACTGATCGATATTTATTTTGCGACGAGAATAAATAAATTAATCGATATATATGATAATATATTTGGCGACATTTCGTTCGTCCGGTTTTTATTTTGTTCGGTTCGGTAAAATATTATTCGGATCCGATATTTAATTTCTCGGAAAGATTCTAATTAATTGGATTAATAATATTATTGGATATTATTAGTGTGTTAATTTATAAGAATGGATAGGGGTGTGAGGAGCAATTTCCTAGGAATGGGTTTACACCCTTAGCTAGTAAGAAAACATAATTATAAAAACACTTTCGTTGTTTTTCTTTCCATCATAACCCACAAAAACCAAACATAGTAACTAGAGAGAAAGAAAGGGGTTTTGGAAGGAGAAGAAGAAGAAGAGCAACAAGAGGGGAAGCTTTGGTTGGACGTGGTAGAGGAATGTTGAAGCTTTGCAAGAACAAGATGAGGTAAGGGGTTTGATTTCTATCTCATATAGTTAGGGTTTGATAGTTACAGTTTGGATTGGGGAGAAAAATTTATAGTTGGTTTATAGGGTTTGGTTGGTTGATTGTTGAAATAGTTTAGAAAAGTTAGATTAGGAGTAGGGATTATGGGTGTGTTATTATTAGTATGGTAGTATATGAAGTTATAGAATGAAATTGAAAAGAAAAACTGTTAACAATGAAACAAGAAAAAACCAGAAAAATGAACAAACTTTAAGAAACGAAAAATGCAGGGAAGAGGAAGAAGTGGGGTGGGGGAAAGACGAAGGGGGCGCCCACGTCCATGTCTGAGAGACCATTTCCCAAGGTGAGGCACCCGCCTCCTTCCCATGATGAAGTAAGGGACGTACGTCCCGGTGGTTGTGGGTGGAATGGAGAAATTTCTGATTTTGTTTTTCTGTAAACTGGTTTTCTGTCAATGAGTTTTCTTCATAATTTGTTTTAAGAAAGCTTCTATTTCTTTGATTTTCTCCAATTCCACCTAGTAACACTTTATACCACTAAAATATAACTAGGATATAAGTTAGCCAATTAAATTTAGAACCCGATTATGTTCCGATTTTCCGATTTGGTAAATTCGATGACGAACAAGTTGCTCGAATTCAACAAAATTGACATGCTAGCTAAGTTCGACGTAGAACGAAGTGGTGAGGTTAGTTTTTTGAAATTACGTGTTTTTAAGAGATGACCTGAAATAGGCTAATTTACGGTTAAATTGAATCAGATTGTGTTTTAGTAGATTTAAGATACGTATGGACAATCCGATTGCGATGTTGATGATTATGATTAATGTCGATTATTAGGAATAGCTTTCGCGACGATTATAGGTGTTTGACTATTTTTCCGTATTTGGAATTTAGTGAATGAATTTATAATGATGATGTGATGATTATATTGATGTTGTTAATAAATGCTTCCGATTTGTGAATGTGTCATACCCCAAAATTTTCCCTCCATCCTCTCAAGATATTTCATACATCCATACTCAAGGTTTCCTCAAGAGTTGATCAGACAAACTCTCTCCTAGACAATCAACTCAAACTAGGGTTTGGTATTCCTCAGATCAAGATGGACTTCCAACATCTCCAATGGTCTTCATGCCTCCTCATATGCTTCAAGGATTCTCCATGTCAAGTTTCAAGCCTTACAAGTCAAGTTTCCTCAGACAATTGCTCAGATGGTTGAAAATCAGTTGTATTGGACAAAAAGTCAACTGTGGTCAACATACAGTCAAACTTCACAATTTTTGGTCAACATCCTCATTTTGAAGTTACATTCATCATTTGATCAAGGGTTGATCATGATTCATCAAGAAAACTCAAGATTTGCTCAAAAGTCAAACTTTCTAAATTAGGGTTTCTAGATGAAAAGTCAATGAACTTTGGTGATCATAACTTCTTCATATTTTCTCGAAATTTTCCACCACCTCTTGTTTTGAAGGAAATTCAATTCTCTACAACTTCATGTCTCACAAGAATGTCCAAAAATGCTTCATTTGAGAGGTATGGCTCAAAAATTACGGTCATTTTCAAAGTCAATAAAAGTCAACTTTTGTTTTGAAGATATATTGAGCATGGAAACTCCAATTGAGGTGAGACCAAAAGGTTGGTTAGAGGACTCTTAGAGATTTCCAAAAGTCCAAGAACACTCAAAAATGTGAAAAATTGAGCAAGATACACTATTTAGAAGTTGGGCGATTTTGACAATTGCACAAAAGGACATTTTGGTCAAAATGCAAAATTTTCCAAATGGGCCTAAAATCTTTTGATCCAAACTTGTTCATGACATTATTCTTGACCCATAAATGCTTGGCCATGGTGATTTTCTATTTTTATGATTTATCTTTGAATTTTAGAACATTTAATTCAAAAATAAATTATATAAAATATGAAAATAATATATTTTTTCAAATGGGTTGGATTTATATCATGCTTGGAGTTCAAGAAAGCACATAATCCATACCAAATTCGTGATAGCTAGCATATGGAAAGAAAAAATCAAATTTTTAAGGAAATTTGATTTTATTTAAAGAGGAAATATTGCACAATCAAGGATCAATCTTTTTTCACTCTTTTTCCTCTCTCAATTGCCTCTATAAATACTCAGCAATATGCCAAGCCACAGACACGAAACCCTAGCTCAAGCCAAACCCTTATTCTTGCAAAAATTTCAAGAAACTTGAGAAATTCGAATTCTATTGTGCAGCCACTTTCAGCCACCAAAAACCATCCCATTGTCTTCAGAAGGTAAGGTTGAGTAAGTATACACTCTTATCATTGATCGAAGCAAGCTGAATCGATGCATATACATACATGCATATTCAAAACTTTTTGATTTTTGCATTTTATTATCCTGCGTGTGTAAATCGATTCTAATGCTTTCAATGTGATCATGAGGTTCCATGGATGAGATATGGGCAATCGTTCGTGGATTTGGACGTTAGAATCACGTTTTGCCATTCTTAGGTTTTCTAAACGGAGAAGCTTCGAACCGGCCTGTACAGGCCGATTCAGTCGAAACTGATACCACCAATGGACTCAGAAGGTCCGGTTTAGGTTGACAAGGTCTTCTTTTTCCTTTTATTCGCGTTATTTTGCAGGTTTGGACAATCTGATCGTCGGAGAAGACGACCGGAGCTAGGGCTCCGGCGTCGTTGACCTGGCTGACTCCGGTGAACCATGCGTGTCAATTTCGTGCGTTCCGATTCGCTCGTTCATGCCGTCCAGGGCCCACTAGCTGACTGTGTTCTTGACTTCACCAAACAGCGACGCGTGTTGCTCAAAATCACATGTTTCCTATCCAAGACATCAGATGCAAGGTGGCGTAGTGGTAGTGGCAAGTGAACTCAAGATTTCACCCCAGGGTCATCAGTTCGAGCCAGCCTGGGACCGGTTATGCTTTTCTTTTACAAACTCTAACTATTTTCCATTATTTTCTATATTTTCTTTTATTTTCAATATTTTGCATCATTTTAATTTATTTTCATAATTTTATTTATGCATTAAAAAATCATCAAAAATTATTTTTCTTTTTACATTATTTTCTGAAAATCTTTATTTAATTTATAAAATTAAAAAATATAATTTTGCATGCATATTTATTTTTATTCATAATTTTGCATTTAAATCACATTTAATTAGTTTTAAATTATTAAATTGCATCCAAAAAATCCCAAAAAAATTATTCTAACATATTTATGTTATTTCCAGCATGTCATATTTATTCAATTAAAATTTGCATTTTTTCTAACATTTTCCTCTTATTCGATTTCATCATATTTTCCCGATTTTCTTATCTTTTCACAGGTTATTCCGTTTCAGACGGTTTCTTTTACTATTTTCTTTTTTCCAATAATGTAATTGCTCATGGGATGTAATAGTTTAAATTAGGTTTTTATTTTTCCGCAAGTTTAAATTATGTATCTTCCCAAAGCCATGTAATAGCGTGGGACATTTATCTTTCCATCTTTACATTCCGCATTTTAATTTCCGCACCCTATAAATGCTAGTAACTAGGCGTGTATGGCAAGACTAAAATCAATGTAGCCCACTAATTTTCAAAGATAAAATATCGAAATCAACACATTCTTTTCACATGCACCCTTAGGGTAATTCTCTCGTTGCCTTACAATTCAAGCGGTCATGTCCCTCGAGCGTAGAGGTATTCTAGCACCGTTGCCTTCCAAACAAGTCATCATAGTCCCTTGATACAAAGATCATAAGACCCACGATGTCGCCTCCGAATACATGATCTTGACCCTCGATTGTTGCCTCGAAAATGATGATAGTCCCTTGAATGTGCTAGGATACTTCCTACAAGTTGATGAATCGATGTCGAATGTCCTACCATAATGGTTACCTACCAACATATTAACAAGCGACCAAAATAACTTTTAGTTGCTTGCTCAAATCAAATGCTTTTCACACCTCACTTTTGTCAAAGTTCAAACTCTTTTCAAGCGAAACATTTCAACACTTTGTATACATTCCTACATGAATCATTACAAAGTCAAAGCGAAATGCCTTTTCAAACATTTTGTGATCTAAGAGCAACTAAGAGCCGTAGATAACTACGGATGGAAAGGTGCTAATACCTTCCCTTTCATAACCATTCTCCGTACTCGAGAATCTAACGAAGGTCTTTTTCGTACTTTTACCTTCCTTAATTGGATAAAAATAAAAGTCGGTGGTGACTCTTGCTATCCGCACATTTGCGATACAAAAACTAAAAAAGTCAGTTCACCGTATCACAGCCGGTGAATCTATCGAGACACACCAAAGAGAATCACCTTCTTGCTTTTGTTTGACTTGCTTGCTTTATCTTTAAGGGTTGCTTTGGCATTATATTGTTGGGGGATCCTACACCCGGATCCGGGTTTCCTTTTAGGTAAGTAGCAATAAATCGTCGCGACCGTTAGACGTATATCAAAACGGTCAACATGATGGCTACGTTAGCGCGACACTTTGGTTGTCCCGATACTCTTCATTCCCAAGTTGAAGATAGTATTTGGCTTCTGCGTGGTGTCATCAAGCGCTAACTAAACTTTTAGAACCTTAATTGACCCATCTTGGCCATTAGAAGGTAGTGAGATGGTCGGCTTTGGTGTACAGGGTTGGTGATACTCGATGCTACGCTCATTGAGATCGGACTTTTGGGACATTTTCGATCGACCACTTGGTAGTCGTATTGAAATAAGCGCCTACGAGAAAGATCAATGATGTGAGATTCCTAGAACCCGGTTACTATTATAGGACAGGATGAACCAACTCAAACTTTTGGTAGGGTAATCACCTATACCTCATGCAAGCCTTAACCCTAGGCTCATTGTGTGAATTGTTTGTGTGTGCTAAACATGACATCATGACATCATTTGCATTGCATATCATTTCTAACTATTTCAAGGACCTAGGATTTATCTTTGCTCTATTTTGTAGGGAATTATGGCTTCTAGAAAGACTATCGAATCAACTTTATAGGTATACCTTCTCACTCAAAAATTGGTTTGAAATTCCGACCATGCTCAGTTCATCAAAGACATGGTTATCTACTTGACTTGGTTATCTCGGTTTTGAAGAAGATATGATGCATGTCCTATTCCGGTTCTTGACCGAAACACCATTGCTTTACATTCCCAGTTATCGGTTGGTTCCTACCTTGGAAGAGTTCTCTAAGCTACTTGGGGTACCTATTCTTGACCAAATGCCATTCACCGGTTTAGAAAAGGTTCCTAAGTACGAAGACATTGCATCTGCCTTACACCTTAAGCGCTCAGACATTGAAGCCAATTGGGAAACTAGAAGTGGAGTTAAGGGTTTACTTGCTAAGTTCCTAATAAAGAAAGCCCGAGAATTCCTCAAAGTTATGAGTTTCCATGCATTTGAAGACATTGTGGCCTTGCTAATCTATGGTTTGGTTCTATTCCCTAACTCGGATCAATTCATAGATGTCAACGCCATCAAGTTGTTCCTTACCCGCAATCCAGTGCCTACTTTACTTGGAGATATCCTACATTCTCTCCACACTCGTACCATCAAAAGACAAGGAACTCTCGTGTGTTGTATACCGTTACTTTCTAGGTGGTTTATTTCGCACCTTCCTCCATCAGTTTTGAAGAATGAACAAAGGATGAAGTGGTCTCCAAAACTAATGTCACTCTCTCATTCCGATATCCGTTGGAGTCTTTTCTCTCAAAAGGACTTCACATTCATTGAGCGTTGTGGAGAATTCCCTAATGTACCGTTACTTGGTATAAGGGGAGGTATTACTTACAACCCTTCCCTAGCTCTACGTCAGTTTGGTTTTGCCCGAAGGGATGCCCACATGATATGCTTCTCCAAGATATTGTGTTCGACTACAACCACGATCTCGAATTACCGCGAAGGTTCATACGCTTGGGGCATGGTAAGAAGGCGATACCAAGACTTTGGGGCACCAAACTCCACTCCTTGGGAGCCTTACCTCAAATGGAGTGCGAGCTCGAGCTCAAAACCTCATGATGCCATTCACGCTGTTTTACGTAATTATGGAACTGTTGCTATAGGTGGCGTACCTATACTATTCTCCATCGACATGCCTCGATTTTGAAAACTTGAAGAGATCACGGATTCACTTAAAAGAGAGGATACCTTTGAAGCTCAGTGCTATGCAAATGAGAAGAAGGTACTAGAGTTGATAAAGCTACTTCATGAGGAGCGAAGCATCAACGCCTACATCGGCACCAATAGGAAGCGCCCATGGGAGACTTAGAGCTTTAGGATGTTTATGTTTTCTTTTATTGTCTTGAACTATCCTTTGTACTTAAAAAAAAAAAAAGAAAAAGAAAAAAAGAAGAAGAATAAAAAGAGAGCTAATAAATGTTTGTTCATTGCTTGTTTAACAAATTTAAATCTCTTAGGTCCTTGAAAACATTGCATTGCATTCGCATAAACATTGCATATCATAGCATAACATTGCATCACAGGTACATTAAAGATTGGTTTTCTCATTTGCTCGCTATTTATTTTAGCAGAAATGGCTCTTGAACAGTCTGTCAAAGATCTTCAAGCTCGAATGCTCGGTTTAGAGATGTTCACCAGTTTGGTCCAAGGCCAAGAAGATCTGAAGAAGCTCATCAACAGAAAGAAGAAGGTTGTTGGTCTTCTCAACATGGGCAGGCGCTACAAAGGTGGCCCTAGAGTGGTTAGTCGAATTGAGCTCTCTGAAGGAAGTGTCAAGAAGGAGGACGAGCAAAGTAACAAGGGTGATGGTGAAGGCATTCAGCCTGAACTTGAGAAGAACTATGATAATGGGCAATACTCTGATGAGGATGACAAGTACAAGCAACTTGAAGACCGTTTGAATACTGTGGGAAACCTGAAGATGTCCGGGCTGAATTTTGATGATTTGAGTCTCGTTCCTGGTGTTGTGATTCCTCCCAAGTTCAAAGTTCCAACTTTTGCTAAGTATGATGGCATGTCTTGCCCTAAGCTGCATTTGAAGTCTTATGTTGGAAGATCAATCCCTGATGATGAGAAAGTTGTGGATGCATTATTTTCAAGAGAGTTTGTCGGAACCGGTTGGAATGGTACTATCGGCTAGGGAATGACCGTATCCGTACTTGGGTGACTTAGCGATGCTTTCTGAGACGTATGAGTACAATGCGGAATTGACACCCACTCGCGTGCAACTACAAAGCATGTCTATGGGTCGTGACGAGAAGCTCAAGGAGTATGCTCGAAGTGGAGAGATTTAGCGGTGAGTTCAACCACCCTTGTCCAATAGGGAGTTGGTTGATATGTTCATGGGAACAACGGCAGGCCATTCTTCAATCATCGATTGGAAACTCTTGACGGATTCACCAAGTGATATTGATGACGATATCGTTGGTATCAAGAGTGGGAAGATTCGGATAGAGACATCTTCAAATCTTTGCGAAGATCTTTTGGTGGTAAGAAAGAAGTCAATCGTGTGTGGTCGGAAAAGCCGAGCCAAGACCGACCGTGCTCAATCTATGGGGCGGTTGTGATCTCGATCCTACATCGGCCAACCTCGGTGAGACAACACGGCGTGGTCGAGCAGCGCCCGAAGGCGGTTACAAAGATCAACATGCCATTGTCATGAGCCTTGCAACACATGTTGAAAGCGGTGATTACTTTGAGGATCCTCCTCGAATTTCAACACCTCCTCTCGAAATACAATCCTAATGCTAAGTGTGCTTACCATTCCAATAGCCGAGGGCACGACAATTGTTGGGCTCACGAAGAACAAGATTCGAGATATGATTGAAGCTAAGCAAATTGAGTTTGATCCTCTGTTGAGACTCGAATGTGATCAACGCGCCTATGCTAATCATGACAAAAGTTCCAATCTTTGTTGGTGGCGATACTTATGTTTTCAACATAGATGACTTGACCATTCCTCGATGGTATTAAGAAGAATTTGCTACAAGCGGTGTCAACCAGGATGCCCGGAGAATTGTCGTTGGTGCCCATCCGCGCTGATGGTTGTGCTTGGTTGAGAAGGCGTGTTCGTGCATGATGGATAACCGTGAGATACTATTCACGAAACCACTGTGCAAAAGGCGTGTGATGAAATGTCTAAATTGAAGATCGACAATGAAAAGCAATACCATCTGCGTGGGATACCTTGGGGCAGCCAAGTGGAAAGTATGATTACATGGTGAAGTACATTCACGAGAGTTACAAGATTCCTATTGAAGATGTTAAGGCGACCGGATGGGGTGACGATTTCCCAGAAGATTATGCTGATGTTAACACCATAAGGATTTCCTTTGCTGATCCTGTGCCTAAAGTGGCACCTCTCATTATTACCTCTCCCAGACCAGTTCCATATTCCTCTGACAAAGTTGTTCCTTGGAATTATGGAGCTGATGTTTACTATCATGGCGTCAAGCAAGACCCTCTGACCATTGAAGATCTTACAATTGAAGCTACCATTCCTGACATTGACAACATCACCGGATCTAGTAAGGTGACCAGAACCGGAAAGGTTTTCTCTCCAGAAATCTCTCCTCCAAAAGACGCTGCGACTCCAGCTCGCATTCCATATTCCATCGGTTCCCAAGAACCGTGACTCATCTGCTCAGCCGAAGTACCAAAGGAAGTTTGAAGACACCTCAAACAAGAAATGGAGGAAATTCTAAAGATTATCAAGAAGAGTGACTACAATGTTGTGGAACAGTTGGGACAAACTCCGTCCAAAATTTCCATGCTTTCTCTGCTCTTGTGCTCCGAGGCTCATGCTAATGCCTTGGTGAAGTTTCTGAAGAATGCTCACGTACGCAAGACACTACCAGCGACCGGTTTGAAGTTTGTATTGCTAGCACGGCTGCCAACAATGGCCTAGGCTTCTCGATGTTGATTTAACTCTGCGGAAAGAAACACAACAAGGCCTTGCACATCTACATGGAATGCAAGGCGTTACATTGTCTCATGTTTTGGTTGACACGGTTACGCTCGAATATCTTCTTGAAGGCGCTTTTGATCGACTTGATGTCGAAGGGTTGGTTACGAGACCCGGTGACATAATTGTGAGAGCTTTTGATGGTTCTAGCGACGTGCTTGGAAACTCACTCTGCTGTCAAAGTCGGTTCCGGACTTTTGACTCCACATTCTTTGTCATGGACATTCGTCCGGCTTACTCTTGCCTACTTGGGCGCCCTTGGATACATGGGGCGGTACACCTCTACCTTACATCGTGAAGTACCGGTAAAGGGAAGGTTGTCACAGTATGTGGTGAAGAAGAGTATATGGTCAGTCATCTACAATCATTCCGATACCTCGAGGTGGAGGGTGAATTCTTTGAGACTCCCTGTCAAGCTTTTTAAACAATGCCCAGAGTCACGCCGGTTGACTCTCCTGTCGCTCCTGAGATTGTTAAGACTCTGCCTAGGATGTCCTTATTGAAGGATGCTCAAGCTGCTGTTGAAGAAGGTAGTACTATTTGGGGCCAGCTCCCTGATCTCCCTTTCAAATCCGGCAAGACTAGTTTAGGCTTCACTATCAAAGGTTAGAAGATGATACGCCGGAAACGCACCGGTCAACTTCCTTTCCGCATCAGCCAGAGTGGAATCCATGCTATAGAAGAAGGCAGCGGCGACGACGACAACAAGTGGATCTTCCCAACGCGGATCATGGGCTCGACAATTGGAAGGCGAAGGCGTCATACCTATCTCCTTTAGTCAGGAGTAATTGCTCTTGTTTTGTTTTGCTTTTCGTATTTCTTTATGTTTGAACAATAAACTTTGAAAGCCTAGTGCCTTACCCGGGGCATCATGGCTCGTTTGC
Organism: Vicia sativa; assembly: GCA_021764765.1. Taxonomy (NCBI): domain Eukaryota; kingdom Viridiplantae; phylum Streptophyta; class Magnoliopsida; order Fabales; family Fabaceae; genus Vicia; species Vicia sativa. The sequence continues at coordinate 64,709,299 of CM038794.1, forward strand.
GAGGGTTATTATCATTGTTTGCGTTTTCATTCAATAAATTCGTTGGACTTTTGCATTCAATTGTGTTTTCTTTCTTTTACTTTATCACCCCTTCAAAAGCTATGTGTTTCTTACACACACCCGTGATACAACTGCAGAATCACTCGAATCTCGTTAATATGACTATGCTATTGCTAAATATGACTTGATAATCCGATCTACCAAGCGAAGGCGAAAGTGAGGAAGATTGTGAAGTGCCGGAGAACTTGCCGACTGCTACAACAAGAAGAGCGAGTTATCTGACCACGAAGAAAAGTTGAGGTTGTGAATTTGGAGTTGTGAAAACGAAAAGATCAAGATAGGAGCGGGTCTTGAGAGCAGTGTTAAAGAAAGATTGGTTCGGATGCTACGAGGCTATATTGAGGTTTTGCTTGGTCATACGAAGACATGCGAGGTTGACATTGATATTGTGGTACACGATTGCCGACAAAGAGGTTTTCTCGGTGAAAGCAGAAAGTTAAATCGCATGCGTCCGAGATGTCGAGAAAATCAAAGCGAAGTTATAAACAGTTCAACACGGTTTCTTAGCATTACTTCATATCCACGATGGGTTGCAAGCGTGGTACCCGTACCTAAGAAGGATGGCAAAATGCGAATGTGTGTGGATTACTGATCGAACAAAGCGAGTCGAAAACGATTTCCACTTCCTCATATTGATGCTACGGTTGACAACACCGCTCGCATAAGGTTTTCTCCTTCATGGATGGTTTCTCGGTTACAATCAAATCAAAATGGCTCCACGAAGACATGGAGAAGACTACTTCGTTACCAATGGGGCACTTTGCTACAAGGTTATGCCGTTCGGATGAAGAACGGGTGCCACTTATCGATGCTATGGTAACATTATTTCATAACATGATTCATCACGAGATAGAGGTCTCGTCGACGACATGATAGCTCGGTCACAGACTGAAGAAGAACATCTTGATCATTTGCAGAAACTGTTTGACAGATTGAAGAAGTACAGGTTGAGACTCAATCCTAACAAGTGCACGTTTGGAGTCAGACCCGGAAAACTCCTAGGGTTTGTTGTCAGTGAAAAAGGTATTGAAGTTGATCCCGCCAAGGTTAAAGCTATTCAAGAGATGCCAGCTCCCCGTACTGAGAAGGAAGTCAGAGGTTTCTTGGGCCGATTGAATTTCATTGCCAGATTCATTGCACACTTAACTGCTACTTGTGAGCCAATCTTTAAGTTACTGAAGAAAGATCAAGTAGTAGAATGGAATAACGATTGCCAGATCGCTTTTGACAAAATCAAGGAGTACCTACAAAATCCTCCCATCCTGATGCCGCCCGCCGAAGGAAGACCTCTTATCATGTACTTGCGATATTGAGAATTCAATGGGGTGTGTGTTGGGGCAACATGGCGAGTGGTCGAAAAGAGCATGCAATATACTACCTTAGCAAAAGTTTACCATGAAACAAGATACTCACAGCTCGAGAAAACTTACAACGCTTTAACTTGGGCTGCTCGCCGACTAAGGCGGTATATGTTGACTCACACTACCTTGTTGATTTCTAAGATGGATCCGATAAAATACTTCTTTGAGAAACCAGCTCTCGGGAAGAATAGCAAGATGGCAAATGATCTTGACCGAATCGACATCGATACACTTCTTAGAAAGCGATCAAAGGAAGTGTGGTAGCCGATCATTTGGCTCACCAAGCCGTAGATGACTATCGGTCTATGCGATTCAATTTCAGATGAAGATGTTTTACTAGTCGATTGTGAAGAACCGGGCCGGACGAAGGACTGAACAAGGATCCGATGGACCATGGTTTTGATGGAGCCTCTAACGCACTTGGCAATGGCATTGGCGCCATCATTACATCCCTACAGGGGACATCGCCTTTCACCTGATTATGTTTTAGTTGCACGAACAACATGGCGAATAGCGTGCATCATGGGTATCAAAGCGCTATTGATTTAAGAATCAAGTTCTTGCAAGTATATGGAGACTCGACTTTAGTGATCGGTCAGATTAAGGGAGTGGGATCGAAGCATCAAATCTTATTCCTATCGAGCATGTTACGAGTTTGATCCCTACTTGAAGAGATTACTTTCAATCATATTCCGAGAGAATCGGTTGGCGACGCATTGGCTACTATGTCATCTATGTTCAAGGTCGGATGGGACAACGAGGCTCCCGGATCATCATTGAGAAGTTTGGCGAACCAGTATTGTTATGAGCTTGATCGAAGAGAAACCTTGGTACTACGATGTGAAGAGGTATCTTGAGACTCGGGAATATCCGAGGGCATCATTTATGATAAAGTTCATGAGAAGATTTGCATCAAATTCTTCCTCGACGACATCTTATACAAGCGCAACCACGACTTGTGCTTACTCCGTATGTAGACAAAGCAATACGCATCATGGAAGAGTTACACAAGGCGCATTTGGTACCCACTCCGATGGACACACCATGGCTAAGAAGATTTTGAGAACAGTTACTATTGGTCCACCATGGAAGCGATTGTCACCGTTACGCTCGATCTTGTCACAAATGCGGATATATGCCGACAAAGTACCGTACCTCGTACCTCGAATGTTCTAACTCCTTGGCCATTCGCAATATGGGGCATTGACATGATTGGAGAAATCAAGCCCAGCTTCCAATGGACATCGTTTCATCCTTGTGGCAATTGATTACTTTACCAAGTGGGTAGAAGCGACCTCGTTCGCATCATTACCAAGAATGTTGTGGCTCGATTCATCAAGCATAATCTTATCATCGGTATGGTACTCACGAAAGGATTATCACGATAATGTCTCCAATCTCAACAATAAGATGATCACCGAACTCGCGCAGTTCAAGATCAAGCATCACAACTCTTCTCCTTATCGGCCTAAGATGAATGGCGCGATGGAAGCCGCCAACAAGAACATTAAGAAGATTATCTGAGAAGATGGCGGTGACTTACAAAGATTGGCATGAGATGTTACCATTTGCTCTTCATGGTTATCGCTCTGACGAGCGTCAGCGGGGCAACCCCTTCTCTCTTGTATGCGGTATGGGCGTCCTACCCATCGAGTTGAGATACCCTCAACGAGTCCTCCGGGGCGAGGGTTAAGCGAAATTGGGTTCGAACCGGCTTGACCATTAATTTGATTGATGAGAAGCGACTCATCCATTTGCCATGGACAGATTTATCGAAGCGAATGATCGAGCATTTAACAAGAAGGTCAAGCACCGAGTCTACCAAGTCGGTGATCTAGTAGTCAGCGCATCATCCTTCCACAAGGTGATCCGAGGGCAAATGGACTCCCACCTGAGGGACCATTTGTAGTCAAAATAGTGTTTTCGGCGGAGCTATGATACTTAGCACCATGGATGGTGAAGACTTCCACACCACGTGAGCGAGACATAGTCAAAAAATACTACGCATGAAGAGACCCGCTAGGTCGGCGAACCTAGGCAAAAATAAGGGCATCCGGCGAACCAAAGGGTTCGGGCAAAGTTAAGGATATATACAAAACATGTACACCGGCAAGTCGAAAACACGAAAAGGCGGCTTGGGCAAAAGGGTATCGTGGTGAAAACCGAAAGGCGATCTAGGCAAAAGTTAGGGATTTAAGCGTACGACTATATACATTCGGATCACACCTTCTAGACTACTATCGGCATTCAAGATTCAAATGGCGAAGATCACCTACTCACTTTCTCTTGACAGCAAGGAGATGAGATGGTGAAATATGAGTCCTAGCAGTTGGAACTTAACGAGATTGTTTCCGCATAGCTTTTACCTTTCTTGTGTACAAACTACTTGGCCATCGCCACCTTTCAAATAAGCATAGCTTCTTTCTCTTTACAATTTTGTTGTTGTCGTTTGCAATAAGTCCAACGTTTATTTTGAATGACTATCGCATTTGACAATAAGAATCTAATCACAAACATACGAAAGTGGGCATACAAAAGTAGTTACTACAGCTCTAGGAATTGAGATGACGAAGGTCACCAAAAACATTCCCCATGGAACATAATCCCGAGAGGTGTCACTCACTAAACCTCCCAGCGGAGTATATGTTAATCCATGAGCCGTGATTCCACTCAACTAAGAAATGTTACATCGGTCTCGGCGGTAACACTTCATCCCGGCTAAGATGTTTATCCCAGCGGATGCCTCAACAATTCCCCTTTTCTCCAGCGGTATCCGGACTCGAGACTTGGTTAGATAGTACAGAGAAAATCTACATCTCAACCGGTCTCCCAACAACCATCAAATGCTCTCGGTGAGATCCGCTCGTATCCCGAGTAGAGCGCCTCCCATTCTTCCCAAGATCTACATGCAAGATCCCCAACAAATTGCCTCGGACTCTTCCAAAGGTCTATGTATGAGATCTCCAACAACGAGTTTCTCAATCTCTACTTTCCTCAAACAATATCTAGGCCCAAGACTTGGTCAGATAGTGCATCGGAGGAATCCAGGATATCTTTCTTCTCCTTCAAAAGCGGGGTTCTCACCTACCCAATCCCAATCGAAATCGAAATCCTCAAGCAGAACATCCGCATCTTCTTCAAGATGGATATGTTTTGAAATATCACGACATCTATCATTCATACATTACTCATAAAGTCATAATTCATGCATATGTCATTCATACACATTGTCATGCATCATACTTTGCATAAGACTAACAAATATTCTATCAAAGTTTCTCTTGTTTTCTCCAAAAGCAATGAAAGTCACTTACTGGTCCAAGATTAAGCCCGAACCACGATGGGAAAACTATCGAAAGACCACCCTGGTTGTCCTCCGACGGTCGAGATTAAGCCGAAGGGGAAAACTATCGAAAGACCACCCACAGTTGTCCTCCGACGGTGGTCGAGTTAAGCCCGAACCGATGGGAGAACTATCGAAAGACCACCCAGTTGTCCTCCGACGGTGGTCGAGGATTAAGCCCGAATCGGCGGAAAACTATCGAAAGACCGCCCTGGTTATCCTCCGATAAGCAATGGATCAACACCGATGCACAATAGGAAGCTATCCACATTTTGCCAACTACTAATTCCCCTCGGAGTAATCTAGCGAAGATCTATTAGATCCTTCTTATTATCAACCGCTACTACAGAGTCTGGCGTACGACTCAGTTGCCTTGGATGGCATCTTAAGCCCATCTCCGACTACTTGTCAACATTTCTTCGCCTTCAGAATGATGCATATTTGGTTAAAATCAATACAAATCAATAACTTCATTCAAAGATGAGCACGAAGTCTAACATACGACTCCCTCCGGATGGCATCTTAAGCCCATCTCCATGCTCCTTTCACTTCGAAGCGTCTGAGCCTAGCGTCGGCTCACTCCCGGCATCGATCTTTCGGATGGCATCCTAAGCCCATCCCGTCAATTCTCCTATGACATTCTCGAGTCTAGCGTCGACTCATCCCCGATATCCGGCTTCTCCAAATGGCATCGTAAGCCCATTCCGCATCATCCACCAGCAGTGAGTGCAAATTTTCGGTGTATTCGGTGTTCAATCATCTTCTACCTTGGTCACGAAAGGCAGCGTGTCAATCTAACCCTTCGGTACAAGAAGATTGAGCAGGGCAATCATACCCCAAAATTTTCCCTCCATCCTCTCAAGATATTTCATACATCCATACTCAAGGTTTTCTCAAGAGTTGATCAGACAAACTCTCTCCTAGACAATCAACTCAAACTAGGGTTTGGTATTCCTCAGATCAAGATGGACTTACAACATCTCCAATGGTCTTCATGCCTCCTCATATGCTTCAAGGATTCTCCATGTCAAGTTTCAAGCCTTACAAGTCAAGTTTCCTCAGACAATTGCTCAGATGGTTGAAAATCAGTTATATTGGACAAAAAGTCAACTGTGGTCAACATACAGTCAAACTTCACAATTTTTGGTCAACATCCTCATTTTGAAGTTACATTCATCATTTGATCAAGGGTTGATCATGATTCATCAAGAAAACTCAAGATTTGCTCAAAAGTCAAACTTTCTAAATTAGGGTTTCTAGATGAAAAGTCAATGAACTTTGGTGATCATAACTTCTTCATACTTTCTCGAAATTTTCCACCACCTCTTGTTTTGAAGGAAATTCAATTCTCTACAACTTCATGTCTCACAAGAATGTCAAAAATGCTTCATTTGAGAGGTATGGCTCGAAACATTGGATCATTTTCAAAGTCAATAAAAGTCAACTTTTGTTTTGAAGATATATTGAGCATGGAAACTCCAATTGAGGTGAGACCAAAAGGTTGGTTAGAGGACTCTTAGAGATTTCCAAAAGTCCAAGAACACTCAAAAATGTGAAAAATTGAGCAAGATACACTATTTAGAAGTTGGGCAATTTTGGACGATTGCACAAAAGGACATTTTGGTCAAAATGCAAAATTTTCCAAATGGGCCTAAAATCTTTTGATCAAACTTGTTCATGACATTATTCTTGACCCATAAATGCTTGGCCATGGTGATTTTCTATTTTATGATTTATCTTTGAATTTTAGAACATTTAATTCAAAAATAAATTATATAAAATATGAAAATAATATATTTTCAAATGGGTTGGATTATATCATGCTTGGAGTTCAAGAAAGCCCATAATCCATACCAAATTCGTGATAGCTTGCATATGGAAAGAAAAAATCAAATTTTTAAGGAAATTTGATTTTATTTAAAGAGGAAATATTGCACAATCAAGGATCAATCTTTTTTCACTCTTTTTCCTCTCTCGATTGCCTCTATAAATACTCGATATGCGAGCCACGGACACGAAACCCTAGCTCAAGCCAAACCCTTATTCTTGCAAAAAATTTCAAGAAACTTGAGAAATTCGAATTCTATTGTGCAGCCACTTTCAGCCACCAAAAACCATCCCATTGTCTTCAGAAGGTAAGGTTGAGTAAGTATACACTCTTATCATTGATCGAAGCAAGCTGAATCGATGCATATACATACATACATATTCAAAACTTTTTGATTTTTGCATTTTATTACCCTGCGTGTGTAAATCGATTCTAATGCTTTCAATGTGATCATGAGGTTCCATGGATGAGATCTGGGCAATCGTTCGTGGATTTGGACGTTAGAATCACGTTATGCCATTCTTAGGTTTTCTAAACGGAGAAGCTTCGAACCGGCTGAGGGCCGATTATCGGCGATACCACCAATGGACTCGAAGGTCGGTTTAGGTTGACAAGGTCTTCTTTTTCCTTTTATTCGCGTTATTTTGCAGGTTTGGACATTCTGATCGCCGGAGAAGACGACCGGAGCTAGGGCTCCGGCGTCGTTGACCTGGCTGACTCCGGTGAAGCATGCGTGTCAATTTAAATGCGTTCGATTCGCTCGTTCATGCCGTCCGGGCCCACTGTGTTCTTGACTTCACCAAACGCGACGCGTGTTGCTCAAAATCACATGTTTCCTATCCAAGACATCAGATGCAAGGTGGCGTAGTGGTAGTGGCAGGTGAGCTCAAGATTTCACCCCAGGGTCATTAGTTCGAGCCAGCCTGGGACCGGTTATGCTTTTCTTTTACAAACTCTAACTATTTTCCATTATTTTCTATATTTTCTTTTATTTTCAATATTTTGCATCATTTTAATTTATTTTCATAATTTTATTTATGCATTAAAAAATCATCAAAAATTATTTTTCTTTTTATATTATTTTCTGAAAATCTTTATTTAATTTATAAAATTAAAAAATATAATTTTGCATGCATATTTATTTTTATTCATAATTTTGCATTTAAATCACATTTAATTAGTTTTAAATTATTAAATTGCATCCAAAAAATCCCAAAAAAATTATTCTAACATATTTATGTTATTTCCAGCATGTCATATTTTTTCCAATTAAAAATTTGCAGTTTTTTCTAACATTTTCCTCTTATTCGATTTCATCATATTTTCCCGATTTTCTTATCTTTTCACAGGTTATTCCGTTTCAGACGGTTTCTTTTACTGTTTTCTTTTTTCCAATAATGTAATTGCTCATGGGATGTAATAGTTTAAATTAGGTTTTATTTTCCATAAGTTTAAATTATGTATACGCCAAAGCCATGTAATAGCGTGGGACATTTATCTTTCCGCATCTTTACATTCCGCATTTTAATTTCCGCACCTATAAATTGCTAGTAACTAGGCGTGTATGGCAAGACTAAAATCAATGTCGCCACTAATTTTCAAAGATAAAATATCTGAAATCAACACACTCTTTTCACACATGCACCCTTAGGGTAATTCTCTCGTTGCCTTACAATTCAAGCGGTCGTGTCCCTCGAGCGTAGAGGTATTCTAGCACCGTTGCCTTCAAACAAGTCATCATATTCCCTTGATACAAAGATCATAAGAACCACGATGTCGCCTCTGAATACATGATCTTGACCCTCGATTGTTGCCTACGAAAATGATGATAGTCCTTGAATGTGCTAGGATACTTCCTACAAGTTGCTTTCTATGACCATCGATGTCCCTTGAATGTCCGCTTACATCCAACGAATAAGGTTACCTACCAACTAATGGTATGGATAGCACTATTCTAAAGGCGTAAAATAACAGCGACCAATTCGAGTAGGTAATAAGACTTTTAGTTGCTTGCTCAAATCAAATGCTTTTCACACCTCACACTTTTGTCAAAGTTCAAACTCTTTTCAAAGCGAAACATTTCGAACACTTTGTATACATTCCTACATGAATCATTACAAAGTCAAAGCGAAATGCCTTTTCAAAACATTTTGTCAAACACACGAAAGCACAATTTTAAAGTGATCTAAGAGCAACTAAGAGCCCGTAGATAACTACGGATGGAAAGGGGTGCTAATACCTTCCCTTTTCATAACCATTCTCCCGTACTCAGAATCTAACGAAGGTCTTTTTCTGTGCTTTTACCTTCCCTTAATTGGATAAAAATAAAAGTCGGTGGCGACTCTTGCTATCCGCACATTTGCGATACAAAAACTAAAAAAGTCGGTTCACCGTATCACATAATGCATTATTTTTTATTATGATGAATTATTGGTGATGTTTTGCATAATGCAAATATGACGCGATGACATATTTATCTTGATGTGGATAAATTATGGCGATGTGGGTTTTATGCCAATTTTGATGAGCGATGATGATGTTTTTGTTGTGTTGTTTATTGTCGAGTCACATACATTGCATTGGCGACGATGGGCTTTTAAGCCAAGCGACGAGGCTTTTATGCCAAGCGACGAGGCTTTTATGCCAAGTGTTCCTAATTATGGACAAAGCGATGGGTACCACATGCATAACATAGTCGTGTCTCATGGATTCACTTATGTTTATGTTTGAGTTGTTTGGCGTTGGGTTTTTAATTGATTGACGATGTTGAATTGTGATGATATATGATGCTTTGTTTGGTGATGATCTTTATGATGGACACGAAATGAATATGATTTGATAATTTCATGATAACTATGCAATGAATACAAATGATGAGTTTTGCGATGATTTAACTTGATGAAATGCTTAATGCAAATATGATGTGATGATGTTTGTGACGATGGGCTTTTATGCCGAATAGCGACGATGGGCTTTAGCCAATTTGTGATGATTTTATTTATGTTGCTTATGTTATTAGCATTGTTTGATGTTGTTGTTGATGTTCATGTTTATGATTATGAGTTATTGTGATTATTTATGCCGACGAGGTTATGGCGATAAAGTGTAGATTATACACATTAGAATGACGATAAAAGTAAGTGAGTTTTGGATATGTGTTGGAATTGCACTTATTAATCTATACCCTTTATAATTCTGAAACTATATATGTATATATATTATCATGCCCTTTGGAGTATATCACCCTTTACTTGTTTCGCCGTTACCTTTATATTAGTAACATGCAGGTTATGAAGACGGAGTTTATAGCTGCTATTAGTCGAGTCGGTTTCGCTCTGATACATAGCACTCGGGGGGAATAATTATGTTGTCTTGTTGTTGTTTTTTTTTGTTTTCCTTTTGTAAATAAGAATCATACTTTATGAAAATATGATTTGTTAAGGAAATTTAATAAAGAAGATGTTTTGATTTTTATGAATCAATTTACGTTTTCGGACGATGCTATGTATCCGAGATTTATACTTTAAAGCAACCTGTTTAAAGTAATTTGATTTTGAAGGTGTGATGCTTCAATATTGAAATTATGAAATTTTAATTTACTCTGATTTTTGCATATATAAACCTTGGGTAATTTTGGGGTGTTACATCCAACATGGTAACCGGTTACATCCCTGTAACCCAAAAATACTACACTACTGTATGATGGTATACCCGGGTTATCGCCTTTCTTCTCAACCCGAAACATAATTCCTCTTATAACTCAAAAGACATGTTACTTTTCCAAAACCTCAGTTTTCAAAACATCAAAATTCCAATTCTTTTCACAAGGCGACTAATACTTTTGAGTTCTGACTCAGACTCGCGATTCCTAAATATCCAACAACATCAACAATATTCAGCAACCACTTATATGATTCCATCAACAAAATTTACAACAATACATCACTCCAGCGTTACTCTAAGCATCAAAAATACAGACAATGGTAACCCAACACTAAAAACTTCACGACCAACATGCAGTGCTGAAAACATTGCAACCATTTGAATTTGCTTACTTAACAAATATCTTCCGGCAAAAGAACCTGCTTCAACTCTTCAAAATAATTTATAATCCCTTGGCTTAATCCAACCAGTCCACCTCAAGGATAACATCAAGTTAATCCAACATCTCGCTCTAACGAAAATTCGCAATTTTCTTAGGTAAAACATCAAGACTTATCCACAACTGGCACATCATTAGCCATAATGTCGCCCTCCACTTCAAGAGATACGAACAACATGAGTACCTGATCATTCCCTCTTAAGGACACTTCGACTAAACTCTAAGCATAAGTCTTGAACCCATACTTCCTTTGAAATCGTAAAAGAACGTAGCCTCACTAATATTTGCACTCATGCAATTCACGACATACTAAACCAATTGTTCTCTCTGAACCATCTCGGAGGAGCACAAGTTTCTCCTAACTTGTTTAAATCTCAACCCTACAAACAAGTGATTAGTAAGGCAAGAAAGTACCAACAGTAATTCACACACATGTTATGTACTAAGGAGCAAAACAACAAGAGTATTCAACTATCACACTACATACTCAACAACTTGGTCGAGCGGACCGACTGCTCTAAGACCAATTGTAACACCCTAAATTCCCGGTGATTAATAATATAAAAATCCAAGTAATTTTTTCCTTCAAATGCATTAGTATGCAACATCATCTCAAGACAATCACAATTTTCTCAAGGAAATAAAAGGATACAAAACACCTATCGGACAAAAACTATGCCATAGTTTTAAAATTCAAATTTATTAATCGGTGGAAAATAATTCATGTTCGTTATTCAAAACAACTTTAATCCCATATGTATCATAAATTAATTATCACGGGTTTAAATACTCACAACAAATCACTAAAATAAATAAAAATAAAAATAAGCGTCTATCCCCCAATCTGGTGTTACGTATCATAGCATGACGTCGACTCTAAAATAAGGCGAAGAGCAATCTCTTCAAACTCATGACAACGAACTACTCTAACTTTCGACATGTTATCCATGTAGAGGCAACATTCAAACATAAGAGGTTAGATATTACAACAATATAAAGAAAATTATAATAATAAGTATACAAAAATATATCATGCATAGTTATTCTTTCCACATATCACACCTTCATATCGTTAGCAACATTTAACAAGAATAAACAACCACACACAACATTATTATGCTAGCGAAAATACATGCAATGAGATACAACAACGACTCAATACATGTGGTATCAATATAAACATGAATCCACGCCATCTAGGATCGAGCCACAATCATTGTGAATAATTTAGTTCCTTCGCTTCGATCCACGCCATCTAGGATCGAGCCAACAACGGCGTGAATATTAATATTCACCTTGCTCATATCAAACCATCTAGGGTTAGAACCAACAACAATAACAACAATAATGGGGCTAAAGTCCTCAACATGAAATGCATGCGACACAATCATGCAACACAACACACATTGATATCTACATGCATCAATGTGAAATGCCATTACCGGCCACCATATAACAACACCTGATTAACAAACAACAATAGCAATACAATGATATATAAAAAAATAATAATATATTTGCATACATCTAACAATAAGAACCACACGTTGGTTGGTCACTGACAACTCGAGTTATGAATTTTCTAAGTTTTACAAAAAATGTAAACACTGACATCCTACATTTCCATCCAAAAAGTCTTATTACCAACTAATTGAATTAATTTTCAGAACCTGGAACCATTTTTGCGAGGAAGTACAATTATTAGCTTTCTATAGGTTCAAACAGCGTGTCTAACAGACACCCGAGTCAAAAGATATGAATTTTTCAAGTTTTCAAAATTTTTGTAAAAATATACTGTAACACGGTGGGAGAACTGACTTGTTTGTTTTGCGTTTTATCACAAATGTTGTGGATATCAAGAGTCGCCACCGAGTTTTCTTTTATCCAATAAAGGAAAGGGTGAAAAGAACAGGAAAAACATTTGATAGATTTTGAGTACGGGAGGTAATTATGAAAAGGGAAGGTATTAGCACCCTTTCCATCCGTAGTTATCTATGGGCTCTTAGTTGCTTAGCTCATGTTTTTGAAAACTCGCTTTGTGTGTGTGTTTGAAAAGTATTTGAAAAGTATTTTTTTGACTTCGTAATTATTCTTGTATCAGTCCACAAGAATGTATACAAAGTGTTTGAAAATATACAAAGTACTTTTGAAAGTAATTTTGAAAAGAGTGTGAGGAGTGAAAAGTATTTGTTTAGTTGGAGCAAGAAATTAAAAGTCTTATTACCTACTCAGAAAGGTTGTTCTTGTTATTTTCCTTCTCCTTTAGGATAGAGCTATCCTTACCATTAGTTGGTAGGTAACTATTTGTTGGATGTGAAGGGACAGGCACAGGCTCATCGTATGGTTGTTGAAGGAAACATTGTAAGGATACCTTAGCAATTTGAAGGGACGATCATCACTTATTCGAGGCAACAGCCGAGGGACGAGATCATACATTCATAGGCAACAATCGGAGGGTCATCAAGGGACTATGATCTTGGTGATGATTTTTGAATCGAGGGACTTTTGCTAATGGTACCCTTGTAACACCCCAAATTCTACCCGGAAAATATAAAGAAAATCGAGTATTTTTAATTTTCATACAACACATGGGATGCCACATTTCAACTTTAACACCACAACATATCAAATACATAGCACCTTTATTATCGAGGGATCACATAACCCTTACTTCAACTTTTAAAACAAAACAACCTTTTATTTAATATGCAGTGGAATCATTAACTTAACCATATTTATTCAACAACATGACATAGTTTTTAACAACATCATAAGAACAACAAGAGTCAATAATGTAAATGACATAAACTAAACATCCCCCCGAGTATTACGTATAAGAGTAACTAAACCGATTTAGACTAACAGCAACTAAATTCTTCAATCTCGAATACCTACCAGTTACCAATATAAAGGCAAAGGCGAAACAAAAGAAAAGAGTGATATATCTACCAATATAATTGAATTCATGATAAATAATATATTAGGATGTAGATCATATAATTCACCGCTTCACATAATTCAAACAACATTTATATCGATAATACCAACAACGATTACATCAACATATACCAACAATTAGCAACAACAACAATTATAAAAATTATATCACAACAACATTTCCAACACAACATAACAACTATTTCACAACTTGTGAATAACAATAACAACTTAAATCAACCGACACATCAACATAACAATTATAATTATGCAACTTCAAATGCGACTCAACTGTGCATATGCATGTGGTACCATTGGAGTAAAACTCTCAACTTAGAACATTGCCAGTAATTAAAAGGCACAAGGCATAAGCCTTCAACTTTCAACATTTTTCCAATCCAGACCAACATGGGGAGCATTCACTCTAACATAGAAATTGCTAATCCAAGCAAACATTTTGCCAATCCAGGCCAACTTAATAATGCAATGTATGTCATGCAACCTCAACTTCAATCAACAAAATCACGACAACTCAACAACAACAACACACGACAACGACAGCATAACAACTATTCAAATGCAATTCAACATTGGCCATAGGCCTATAACTTTGTACAAGTCAACATTGGCTAGAAGCCTACAACTTAATACAAGTCAACATTGGCTAAAAGCGTACAACTTAGTACAATTCAACATTGGCTAAAGCCTACAACTTAATATCAACATATACTACTTTCATCCACTTAATAACCCACTACTAGTTCATTCTTTATCGAATTAGTATATTAATTCTAGTCATTAAAGTATACTACGAGGTGTTTGCACCTACTAGTCAACAACTTGCAACTAATCGACTTCTACTATTTCAATGCTACTACAATACCTCGGCTAACCAAAACACCATCCGTTATCTTCAACCATTTTTATAATTTACTACCAACGCTACTATTTGTTTACAGTGATTTCTGGTAAACAACCGCTAGTCTTCCAAACTATCGAATAAACTTAATTACTGTTATTCAATCTCTCTGGTAACTTGCAGGATCAACTAGATTGATCCTATGGGGTATGGTCGTTTGGATAAGTCTAATTGTAAAACTCGTATTCATATTTAAGATTTCAAATTAAAGTGTTTTAGGAGCATTCAATTCACTTCGATTACCACACTAAATCAATCTAATGACATGATTGACAAATAAATGTAAAACTGGTGAATGATTAAAGATTCGAATGTGAGCAGAAACGTTTAAATGCAGAAAAGAATAAATGGCTCTGAATGTAAAGGCTTTAATGTAAAGACATGAATGTAAAAGTTTCTGAAATGTATAAAGGATTCGAATATAAGAACAACGTTTAAGTGCAAGAAATAAGTAAATGACTTTGAATGTAAAAATATTTGAAATGACAGTGAAATGAAAATGGAGGATAAACTGGAAAATATAAAGAGTTTTTACTGAGTTGTAAATGTTGGTGTTATTATACGTACATTGTTCGAGCATTTGTTTCCCTATCCATGCGGTATTTTGAATGTTTACTGAATTTTGTACAACAGATATGACACACGAAATCCTATCACTAAGACTTCTATTTATACTATTTCGACCATAACGGTCTTGCTATAAGATTCTGCCGCGTTCGAAGCATGCAGAGCATTGCTTCTCTTTAGCCTCCACGCGTCTTCGAATGCTCTAGCGCTTATGTATTTGAATTTCCAATATCCCGCTTCACATTTGAATTTCAAACGCCTTGGTATCCTTCGCTTCGAATTCGTTTCACAACCTTCACAGACATAGTCTCATCACCACTTCGGAGCTTCTTTAAATGTACCTTCACAACTGTCATTCGAAGCTCTGAGCCTTGACACTTCTATTCGAAGAACAATTTCTTCCATTCTGAAACATAACACTTGATTTATTCCAACAAAACGCCAATTATTTCATTTCGAACCATATCATCAAAATCTTCAGCCAACAAAATGCCCCTTTAAAATATGTATTTCGAACCTTTTGAGAAATACTTATTTTAAATATATTTACAAGATTTTGATATGACTTTTGGGTAATCATGATATTTACTGTGTATGACTTCACCCACGTCAATCAAGACGCCTCTTGGATTTCTTAACCGTTTTGAACCAGTGATCACAGCATGGTGCGGTTAAAAAATAATGATTATTATTAATCATACTTATTACCAACATCAGTTTTTACGCCACCTCTTTCTGAATCCAACCCGCGACTCCCACGTACCCCTAGTCTCACTTAGTGGGTGTTTAAACTTCCACTCCCTCTTATAAAAACTCATCAGTTTAGTCCTTTATTCTTTTTTCCAAAACTCTGAAACTTCTTCTTCCTTTTCTTTCACTAAACCCTAAAACTTCCAACAATCTCAACAATGTCTTCATCAACATCATCTCAACTGAAGAAAACTTCAAAGAAGAAGAGCAAGAACACGGGAATAGTCATGGAGAGTAAGGTGGGCACTTACCAGGGTCAATCTGTGCTCATTCCTCAAATGATCTCCAAAGAAAAAGAAATGTTGTATGCCTCTCGGTTATTAATCCCTACTATTTCTTTGGAAAAAGATTTGCTTTAATGGGTCCTCTATTGTTTTTGAAATCACGAAAGACACTAGGAAAATATTCCTGTTTTCTATAACTTCAAACCCTTATTCAATAAAATGGATGCCCTAAGGTAGGGCTGAAAATATAGGCGAATCATCGATTGAAAGCCATGGAAACTCAATCTCACCCCAAAAGATCCATTTATCTTAGATTATGTAAAAAGTAACTTCAAACCATTTCGATCTTGCCCCACTTCAGACATAGCTTACCAAAACTGGCTCACCAAAGTAGAAGCCAAAAAATCCCAGCAATGGGAAGAATTAGGAATCTACAATCTGATTAAGCTGTCGAAACCAGGTTTCACCTATAGTCACCCACTACTATTTGCCTCATTGTACTTCTAGGATAGCACCTATAATACCTTTCATCTTCCCTGGCGGAATGATAACATCCACATTTTTCGATATAGCTGCCATCACAGGCCTTTCACCAGTTGGAGAAACATATATCCCTGACAACGAAGAGCACTCTAGCATTATTGACTTTGATGTCAAACTAGCTAGTTTTTCAAAGTTCATTAGCCACTACCATACTGAAGGAGATAGCGTCTCAGACGTAGAACACATCGCCTTCCTTACTTTATGGTTGTCACGGTATGTGTTCTGCAGCAGATCCTTGCAAGTAGCAAGTAGGTTTATTCCCTTAGCTAGGGATTTGCACGAGAATAGGAGAGTCTGTCTGAGCGAACTGCTACTTGTTGACCTTTATGAAAGCTTAAGATCAGCCGTTTCTAGCTTGAAATCCCATACTCTAAAAAACATTCTTCTAGCTGGCCCTTTTTGGTTGCTCCAATTATGGCTCAATGCCATGTTCGAATCCTCCTTATCAACTGTTGACACTATTGTCGAACAAGATCCAGAGATAGCTGACAGAATTATTGAAGGCACAAGGCTTTGAAAGCTTACTCCGAATGATGACAAAGATGATTTCAAAGTCCTTTTTCTTGAAATACATCATGATCTTCTCCAAGAGACACAAATTCGAAGAGACCATGGCACCCTTTGCTCCAAGGACTCATGGACCATCATGGTTCACAATGTCTCTTTTAGAAGTTGTTAAGAGTAGAGAAATACAAGACATTTGGAAAGCATTTCTGCTCCCTAGGTTAATTTCCTCACGAATTACTCCCACCAAGAATCAGATCTTCCTCTTTGCTTATCAACCCAACTTCGTCTCTAGACAATTTGGCCTGTGCCAATTAATCCCTGAACCTCTGTTCCAAACACAGAGTGCCATAACCTCGGGCAGAACGTTCAAAGCAAGAGAGCCAAGTTACAACAAAACGATATCAAGATTTCGCTCGATTCGAACTCGCCTTTTGAACCAACATACTTCACGAAGGATTTACGGAATGGTGGACTAAGTTATACCAATCATATATGTTTGACACTGACCATTCAACGAAGCTAGCGATGCGTTCAATGCGGGTACACTCCAAGAAAGGTATTTTCACTCACGCCAAAGAAATTAGGGCTTTTAAATTATTTGAACTACTTATGATCCCTGCGCTTGGAAACCACGTGTATCGAGCATCAAGACCTTGAAGGAAAAATTTAGAGAAAAATTTCTAAGTTCAAACTTCCTTGAGGTTGTCACGAGGATAGGTATAGGTTGGCACTCGAAATGCATCCACCTAAATTTCCTAGATTGCCTACCTCAGGCGGCTCGGCTTGGTTTCCTCCATACCCTTGGTGGTTGACTTGCAAAGAGATGTTCAAATACCGGTCTCAAAAGAAACTAAAGCCATCGAGGCTGTGACATGGGCTCGTCAGGCTTCATAATTTTCGAACATCTTCTATGACCTTCCGCCATTTCGATTACATCTAATCAAGGCAAGTCACGAATGCTTGGGAAAATCCCAAATGTTTCTTAATTTCCTTACTTTTAACACTTTACTTTAATTGTTTCATTTTCACCATCGGGATAAAGAATGTTGCTTGAAGCCCAAGGAAGAACTTCTCAACAAGCTGTCGAAACTAGTGATGATGTGCCTCTAGCAATACCAACAACAACAACTACTACAACAACAACACCAACAATAGCAAATGTTCCAACTCCAAAGGTAATCAACTAACCCTGGTGTTTCGAATAAACTGAAGTTTATGATTTAGATCTAACTCATGTCTAAACTTTTCAGACTATCAAACTTCCACCAACCACTCCCAGGAAAAGGAAACAAAACACCACAGGAAAGAATTCCAAGACTGGTGGAAATTCCCAACAGCTTCTAAAAAGAAGCAAAAGAAAGAAGCTTCTAAAGGCCTAAGCCTACTAGCATTTCTGGACTTGATTCCAGAGATGTTGCTCCCTCCACAACATCCAAAATTCCACCTTCGACCTCCAACGTAATGTTGGAACATATTGATATTAACCTTTCCTCTGATAATCCACAGGTAAATTGAGTTCAAATCCTTAACAAAATAGTTATTCATTGGTACATATTCTTAATTTTCTTTGTTTATGTAGGATACTTTGAACCTAAATCCCACTACTTCAACTCCTCCAACGGGGACTGTTGCTCCAATCACTTCCTCTCCCCATGGGGACTCCAGCAACCTTGTGCAAAACAAAGGATCGTCCAACATGGTGGTTCCGACTGGGGCTTCGGAGGCACAAGATGATCAAGGCACTTCCCCTCCTTTAAAAGAAACAAACAAAGCATCACCTCATAAATCTGCAGAGAATCTACCAGAAACTTCTCTCCTGAAGTCTCCTCTCGAAACCCTTCAAGAGAGCCCAAAGGTCACTCATGCTGAAAAGGATAAGACTAATTCTCCTCAAGAGAGTGAAGAATATGCAGAAGAAGGATCGAGGAAAGCGAAGCCAGGCGGTTCGGTGATGGAGCAGTCGATGCTAATAGCGGTGAGACCAATACTATCGAGTGGTGGATCGGTTGTGAAGGAGAAGACAATGAGCAAGACAAAGGCGAAGCGATGGTGACAAGACTAATGAGCCTATGGAGGTCGACATGGGCGTGACTCCTTTGCGTATGGAACTTCCCAATCTTCCCAATCTCAAATGGTGAAGAGGTTAGCTCTCCTAAGACGCAATGACCCAATTGGGTACATAAAAGCTAAATTAGCCCAAAGGGATACTCCTCTTGCTAGGGCTGGCACTGGTTCGACTAATAACCCATTGCCCTCAGATGCTAGAGCTATACTCCTAAACAAAGTTAGGAGAGCAATCCTTGATGTAGACTTGTTCGAAGTTCTCAAAAAGGATAGTACGACTTGCTACAGCATGAAGGAGCTTCTTACGCAAGTGAACTTCGCAGCCTGCTCCTTGCCAATCAACACTATATTGTTCGATCTTCAAGCTTTGTTGGATAATGTGACTGGATGTCTTCTTCAAGACGAATTCGCTGCTGTTAAAGTCCAAGAGAAGCGAAACACCATGGATGCTGCTTATGAGCATGCTTCAAAGCTTTCTAAAGAAGCTAAAGACCAAGCAATGCACTTAAAACAAGCCAAGACTGACTATGAAGCTCGAGCTCAGTCTATTCTCCTTTGGGAAGGGCAAATTCAAGAACTTCAACGAAAGGTTAAGGAGGCTCAACAACAGCAATTGGCATACGAAACTGATACTTTTGGGAACCAATTCGAAGAACTTCTCAATAAAGGCCTATCTGAAATGGGCGGTGAGCAACTTAAAGGAGAAGTGGCTACCCTAGAAGGGGCAAGACGTTTCACCCAACAAAGGCTTGAGTCCTTTCGAAGCACTTTTGAAAGATTGAGGAACAATGCATATTTTTAAATCTTTGTTTATTTAATTAACTTTAAATCTTGGTTTGTAATATCGAACAACGCCATTTTGGCCTTGTATGGTACCATTTTGGCATTCCTTTATAATATTCTGACTATGTTATTATTCGAATCTCCTGCAGGCAAGGCCTATATTTTTTCAAATATTTTCCATTAACCTTTAAGATTCGCTTGTCATCATCTAACTCTTCGATTTCATATGCATTGTTTGAAAAGTTCTTTAGTATTCGAAAAGGTCCTTCCCAATGAGGTGACCATTTACCTAATGTTTTATTCTTCTTGTCCATGGGCAGTATGACTTTCCAAACTAAGTCATTAATAGTCAATGTTTTACCTTTCACCCTTTTGTTATATGCCCTGGCTACTCTTTCCTTTTGCCTCATAAGGATTTCCAATGCATGCAATCTAACTCCGTCTAACTCAACTAACTCATTCATCATCATCTCCCAATACAATGCAGATGGAATCTCATTTTGCCTTTGAACTCGAACTGATTGTAGATGAATTTCTCTTGGTAAAAGCGCATCATTGCCAAATGTTAGTTGGAAAGGCGTGGTGTTAGTAGCTTCTTTAGGAGATGTTCTCTGGCCCATAGTATTTGGTCGATGTCTTGTGCCAATTCCTTGGCTTTTACCAACATGTTTCTTAATTAACTCTATTATCACTTTATTTGCTGCTTCGACGACCATTTGCTTGAGCATAATATGGTGTTGATGTTAGTAATCTAAACCCCATCTCTTGAGAAAATTCCTGCATCTTCCTACCAGTAAACACAGAACCTTGGTCTGTGGTTATGCTCTCTGGCAATTCGAACCTATAGATTATACATTTGTATGAACTCAATAATAGCCTCTTGATCGTGACTATTAATGGTATTGCTTGATCCACTTGGTAAAATAATCTATTCCTACCAAGATATATTTCATCCTTTAGGCGAGCGAGATTCATTTCTCCTATTAAATCCAATACCCATCCTCTAAAGGGCCATGGTTTAATGATCGAATATAACTCACTTGCAGGAGCATGTTGAATTCCTGCATGCTTCTGGCATTCTTCACACCCTTTAGCAAAATCTATACAATCTTTGAGCATGTTGGGCCAATACATGCCATATCGGAATAACAACCATTTCATCTTATGGCACTGCTTGATGCCCCATGCCCCATTGTGGACCTCGATAATGCTAAGTATGCCTCACCTTCTCCTAGGCACTTCAGTAATACGCCTTCCTGGGTCTTCTTGAACAATTCATTTCCCATGAGGACATATGATAATGATCTATATTTTATCTTCCTATCAACATTCAATGTTGGATTTGTTAAATAACTCACAATTGGACTTCGCCAATCTGCATCTGATAAGGTGTCTATGGCTAATACTTCGAATCCCTATTTATCAGCACAACCTAATTTTATATTTTCTAAATCTGATGGTATGAGTCTAGTAGCCATAACCCTTCCTCTTAATTCAACCAAATCCTCAAAGTTTTTGGTAGAAACTTTATACCACAAAAATGTGCTAGGTCATTTGCTTCTTGATTTTCTATTCTTGGTATATGTTGAATATCCATGTATTCGAATTTTCGAGTAGCACATTAACTATGAAATATGTCATCAGATTGTCCTTTATGCATTTGTATTCCTTTGTTATTTGCTTGACCACTAACTCCGAATCTCCTTTAATTTTAAATCTAGTTTCCCCCAATTCCAACAAAGCTTCAAGTCCAACAATAAGCGCTTCGTACTCAGCTTCGTTGTTTGAGCAACAAGGACCATCTAACTTATACTTGAATTTTTTTGGAATTCCTTCAGGAGAAATTTTAAGAACTCCAACACCACTACCATCCTTATGGGTCGAACCATGAAAGTATAATTTCCAAGGTTGCATTTCAACATGACCCATGACAGTATTTTCGACCAGTGAATGGTCCACAATGAAATCAGAAATTACTTGACCTTTCACAACTCTTAAAGGCATGAAAGTCAAAGAATATTCTATTAAGGCCAGAGCCCATTTACCAACTCTGCTATGCATTATTGGTTTCGAAAGCATGTGTTTGATAACATCGAAATGAGATGACACATAAACATCAACAGGCTTTATATAATACTTAAGTTTCATACAAGAAAAGTACAAACAGAGACATAGCTTTTCTATATTGCTATATCTAGTTTCTGCATCATTCAACACCCTACTTAGATAGTATATGGCTCTTTTGATGCCATTGCTATCTTCTTGTGCTAACATACTATCTATAGTAACTTCAGAGGCGGGTATGTACAATCTCTTGGGCTTTCCCCATGAAGGTGGAGACAAGATAGGAGGCTGAGTAAGATATCGTTTTAAATTGTCAAATGCCTCCTGATGTGCTTCGTTCCATTCGAAGGCTTGGCCTTGCTTCAAACGAAGTAACGGAGAGAAAGCCTGGGTTCTTCCACTTAGATTCGAAATGAACCTTCTTAAAAAGTTAATCTTCCCTAACAAAGATTGCAACTCCCTTTTTGATGTAGGTGCTTTCGTCTCCATAATGGCTTTGGTCTTGTTTTGGTTGATCTCGATACCCTTCTTATGCACCACAAAACCAAGGAAATCTCCATCCTGCACGAAAAATGCACACTTAAGGGGGTTCATTTTTAAGCCATGTTTTCTCATTCTTTCGAATGATTGGCTCAAATGATGCAAATGAGTTTCTGCAGATACCGATTTGATGACTATATCATCAATGTACACCTGCATAAAAGTCTCAATGAAATCATGAAAAATCGAATTCATTGCCCTTTGATAAGTTACTCCAGCATTTTTTAAACCAAAAGGCATCACTACCCATTCGTAGGTGCCTAAGGCTCCTGGGCAACAAAATGCTGTCTTGGCAACATCTTCTTCAGCAATAAAGATTTGGTTATACCCAGAGTATCCATCTAACATACTTAATTATTCGAATCCTGCAGCAGAGTCTATTAACATTTCTGCCACAGGCATGGAGTACTCATCTTTAGGGGTAGCAGTATTTAAATCCCTAAAGTCTATGAAAATTCTCAGAGAGCCATTTTTCTTAATAACAGGTACTATATTTGCTAACCATTCGACATACCTTGTGGTTCTGATGAATCTGCAGCGCAGCAACCTTTCAATTTCAGCTTTAATCTTTGTGAGAACTGCTGGTGCGAAACTTCTAGGAGTTTGCTTGATGGGCTTCTTGCCATCCTTGATTGGAAGTCTGTGCTCCACTAACTCTCTCTTCAAACCAGGTATTTCATCATAGTCCCATGCGAAGCAATCTTTGTTTCTCTTGAGAACTTTGATCACTTCCTGCTTGAGGCTTGGATTGAGTCTTGCACTCACATAAGTTATTCTTTTTGTGTTTTAATCCCCCAAATTCACCTCTTCGAGTGGATCCTGCGCCAACATTTTAGCACCTGAGTCTGTGGGGTCCTTCTCGAAGCCTAAGGGTTCTTTATCATAGATGGCATCTAGCCTTTGATCTATTTCGACTATCTCGTGTTCTTCAAGGGGTAAGCCTCTCCGACTTCAGTCTCTTGTCCAAATTCACAAGGTAACATGGATACCACGTTGCAGTTGATGTTGAGTGAAGACTCCCCCTCTAATTCGAAATTGTCAGTTAGCATATCCTCATCTTCCTCTGGACCTGGTGTGTACTCCTTCGATTCATTTTACTTTGTTTCAGAGAAAAGTCTCCTGCTAACTAGGGGTTTGCCCTCAGGTTGATTGTTTGGTGTAGGTTTGTTGGTACTTGATTCCTCTTTGTTCTTGTTCGAAGCCACTCCTTTGTCTAACATAGCTTCCCTCTCAGCCTTTCGAATTCTTTGTTGCCTACGCCATTGTGATCTTGACATAGGGTTCTTTCCTTTGTAGTTTTCTAACCTCACTTCTTCCCTCTGTGCCATATTGAACTGCCTTCTATATGTCATGGCGTGGCGTGCATTTCGTTCATTGTTCCTCCACTTGTCTTTCCCCTTGTCAGTCCTAACTTGTAGCCACTTGTCTGTTGGTACTTCAGCAGGGACTTTGAACGTTACTCTTCGAGCGCCTCTAGGATAAGGACTGTCAGGCCTCCGTTTGGTGTAGTTGCTCTTGAAACGTTGGCTCATCTGACCAGTTTCTTTGTGGTTCCAGCATGGGGCGAAAGGAATTGTTTCGAAGGCTTCGGCCACATTTTGATCATAAACTGCAGAACACCTTGGACACACCAGGCATTTGGTTACCCCTTTGTGACAACGAACCAAGAACTCCAATAAAATTTCTCCAGCCTTAGGGTAGCATCTGAATAGCTGGTTATCTTGGCGCCAGTTGATGCCAGTTCGTGCCCTTTATTTCTCCTCGAAGTCTGCAACAATTCTCTGATTACAAATGATGTTGCATCTGGGACATAGTATCATTTCAACATTTCCTTTGTGGCACAGCATAAGGTAGTCTTTGAGACTGGCATCCCTAGCATAACTGTGTTCCATCTTATATTTCACTTTCTCTAAATACCTTTCCATTTCCTCCATTTCGGAACGAGGTCTCTCCATATCTACCATGTTAACATCCACATCTTCCTCCTTTATGTCAGCATCTCCCCAGCCTGTAGGTTTGATACCTTCGATTGGGGTTTTTGAACTTTCTGGAGCAGAATATTTCACCAGGTAGTCGAACTTTCCGTTGGGCTCCCCCAAGGTATCCCATATTTCTTTCTGAGGAAGAACTGGCATTGTAATCAAGACTTTCTCCAAATTTAACCTCAGGCCTTCAGTAGCCTGTGTCAATTTTTGTTTTTGATTATCCTGGCCTTCAGTAGCCTGGATCTCTTTCGAAGCAACCAAAGGCACTACTTCGATCGAAGCCTCCTGTTCCTTATGGACGTCCTCAGCAACCTCCTTTTCGGCTTCAACCAACTCGTGGTTTTCATCTTTAGTGTTTTTCTCTCCTGATGGAGTGTCACCTTCATTTGCTTCCACCATATTTATTTCTCCAATGTATGCAGGCTCATAGTAATTGGTGTATGCAACATCTAAAGGGTCTTCATCTACTTTCATCTTTGGCTTGTCAGCGAACTTTAATCTACCTTCCTTGATTGCATTTTGAATCAGATCCCTGAAAAGAAAACATTGTGAGGTTTTGTGGCCTAGGAAACTATGGTACTTGCAAAATCCTCTTTTCTTTCTTTGATCTAAAGGAGGTAATTTGACATTCGATGGCACAATTAGTTGGCCATCTTTGACAAGCAAGTCAAAAATTTCGTCACATTTCGTTACATCGGAGGTATACACCTTCTTTGGGAATTTGTCACTTTTCTCATTTTCAACAATTTCTTTCCCTTTTGTGGGAACTAATAGTTTACAAGAGTAAGGTGGAGCCTGTTTTAATTCAGCGAGGTCGATTTCGACCTCTTCGAATTCAGGATAATCTTCAACTTCCTTAGTTTCGACATAGGAAATTCTTTCTTTCTTGTTACTTTTAAAAGCCCTGGCCTTTTCGGCCTTTAGTCTTTCGACTTGTCGAACCACAATACGCTAATTGAGCCATGTCCCTCAAGTATTGTGTGTCTAATTTCTTTCGAATAGAGTATTCTAGGCCCCCAACAGCCATTTCGACTAACTCATGTTCAGGAACTACTGTGAAACATCTAGATTTCAAAAGTCTAAACCTATTCAGATAATCATCTATGGGTTCAGTAAATTTCCTCTTATGCTAGCTCTTTCGGACTTATTTTAGATTGTCCCATGTAAAATTGTTAATGGAATAATCTCTCTAAGAGAGTCCAAGTATCTATGGATCCAGGAGGCAATGTGGTGAACCATGTAAAAGCATTCTTAGTCAGGGAACTTGGGAAATATTTAATCCTAAGGTTCTCATTATATGCTATGTCTCCTGCTTCGGTCAGATACCTGGCTATGTGTTTGACTGTTGATTCGTTGGTGTCTCCAGCAAACTTTGTAAACTTAGGGACCTTATATCCTCTTGGTAAATCAGTGTGCATTACATAATCTACTATAGGAGAGGCATAATTTGGCCTTCTAATTCCTGTATTGACACCGTTTTGGGCCATAATCCTTTCTATCATGGTGGTTAAATTTTTTTCTGCCAAGATGTTGTCGTTTCGAATTCTATGAACGACTTCATCAGCATCTTGATGTCGACCCACCATGACGACTTCTCTTGGTTGTTCTTCTCGAAACACTGGGACTTCTAGCCTTTCGACCCTTGCCCCTGGTTCGATAACTCCCCTTTGTGGTTCTTCTCGAATCAATGGGGGGTTTAACCTTTCGATCCTTTCCCCTGGTTCTACAATTCCCCTTTGTGGTTCCTCTCAAATCGCTGGGGCATCTAACCTTTCTGCCCTTGCCCCCAAATTAACCCCCTCTCTGACTGGTCTATAGGGTGGGTCATCAACAATTTGTTCTATGATAGGTATGTTTGCTCGAACCAACGCTTGATTCTGTCTATGCCTTTCTGGCGGAGCGAAAAAATCTGCTATTCGACTCATGTTATCCACGTTTTCTCTGTTGGTTACAGTTACATTTTGTACTATTGGGGCGAAGATCTCTTGCATAGTCTGTGCTAACACTCCTATTATACTATGGTTACTATCATCCATTAATTGTCTAAAGGCCATCTGATTTTCTGTGGTTAGGATAGGCATTGTACTATAACCTACTGAACCTTGGGTATTTGTCATAAATTGATTGGCCCCAGATCCAAACCCAATTTATGGTGAAGAATTCGATGTCGAAGTGTGCAAACCCTCCATAAAAGATGTTGGCATCCCATAAGAGGGATTTCTGGGTCTATTGCCATCGAAACTGGGTGGTCTAGTTGGTGGTGGGGTGGCGAAATGGGTTTGCGTCCCTGTTAGTGGGACAAATCCTGCAGGGTATCCAGTGGTTCCTGTATTTCCTAGGATCGAATTGTTAGTTGCCATGCCACTTGCTCCATTCGTGGCCACACTACTGGTAGAGGATGCAACGGACTGTGCACTCGAAGGGATCGCGTTAGACGTTCCCGTCGAAGCAGACGTATTAGCGCCTGTTCCATGTGGGGAATTTTGTTCCCCTTGTTGATTTCTTGGATTAGACATCCTGTTATTACGTTTTCTTCTGGGTAAGGTTTGGTTGCTATTGGTTATTCTACCACTACTAAGGTTCATATAACAGCGAACTTGACACTCAGAAAAGAACTTTACAGTGATTAAATCCTAACAATCTTTACTTTTAATTTTCTTAACGACCAATGTGTCCCACTGGGCGTGCCAATTTGTTTACAATGATTTCTGGTAAACAACCGCTACTCTTCCAAACTATCGAATAAACTTAATTACTGTTATTCAATCTCTCTGGTAACTTGCAGGATTGACTAGATTGATCCTATGGGGTATGGTTGTTTGGATAAGTCTAATTGTAAAACTGGTATTCATATTTAAGATTTCTATTAAAGTGTTTTAGAAGCATTCAATTCACTTTGATTACCACACTAAATGAATCTAATGACATGATTGACAAATAAATGTAAAACTGGTAAATGATTAAAGATTCGAATGTGAGCAGAAACGTTTAAATGTATAAAAGAATAAATGGCTCTGAATGTAAAGGCTTTAATGTAAAGGAATGAATGTAAAAGTTTCTGAAATGTATAAAGGATTCGAATATAAGAACAACGTTTAAGTGCAAGAAATAAGTAAATGACTTTGAATGTAAAAATATTTGAAATGACAGTGAAATGAAAATGGAGGATAAACTGGAAAATATAAAGAGTTTTTACTGAGTTGTAAATATTGGTGTTATCATACGTACATTGTTCGAGCATTCGTTTCCCTATCCATGCGGTATTTTGAATGTTTACTGAATTTTGTACAACAGATATGGCACACGATATCCTATCACTAAGACTTCTATTTATACTATTTCGACCATAAAGGTCTTGCTATAAGATTCTGCCACGTTCGAAGCATGCAACGCATTGCTTCTCTTTAGCCTCCACACGTCTTCGAATGCTCTAGCGCTTATGTATTTGAATTTCCAATATCGCTTCACATTTGAATTTCAAGCGCCTTGGTATCCTTAAGCAATTCGTTTCACAACCTTCACAGACATAGTCTCATCACCACTTCGGAGCTTCTTTAAATGTATCTTCACAACTGTCATTCGAAGCTCTGAGCCTTGACACTTCCATTTGAAGAACAATTTCTTCCATTCTGAAACATAACACTTGCTTTATTCCAACAAAACGCCAATTATTTCATTTTGAACCATATCATCAAAATCTTGACCAACACTATTATGCTATATTCATTATTTACTAAAGTTTCTAATTAAATCCAACAACATTGTACATTCATCATTCTGCTTATCCATTCGCGGTCATTGTCATTGCCCACTACAAACCATCATTATCACTACTACGATGGATTACACACTCCATTCCATGCTTCTAAGGGTCATACTTCACTTAAGGTAATCGTTCGCAACTTAATTCAAATTAATCTAACGGCATGCTACTTTGATCGGTTCAATAAATTTCCATAATAGTAATAATCATAATTACGCTACTTAAAGATTCGCAACCTACACGGAACCTACTACCAATTAATTCTCAAAATTTATTTTGAAGCAAAATAAACGATCAGCGTCGCGACCATTGTTGTGAATTTGATAGAAAAGGGTTCGCGCGCGTTCTTTAGTTAGTTTGCGAACTATGCGGGAACTCCAAACACATTTTCAATACGTTTTCCTGCAACTTTTATCTCCACCAACCCATTACCACAACGATATAGAAATCATACCCAAACAACATAGATTAATTGCCCACAACTAATTCATTGATAACAACCAATTTCAATATCGATTGCAACAATCATTCACAACAAAACATCACATGATAACAATAATTACAATAACCCAACCCCGCATACGATTCATCATGTATCCCGTTATAGAGTTAGAACCCCACCCTTACCTCTTTGATGGCAGTTCCAAACCTTGGCTCTAGCTCTTTTCCTTGTTCTTGCCTCATTTCCAAAACCCTAGACTCTTTCTCTTCTCCTATCTATTTCTCTTCTTTGTCTTTATTTCTCCTCTTTTATAAACCTCACTAATAATAATAATGATACTATTTTATTGATATATCTTACTAACTTATCATAATGGGCCTAGCAAATAACACCTCCTTATTACTATGCGATACCACAATTAAAGTCCAACTCAATTTAGTAAATTAGTCCATTATTAATAATAATATTATTTCTAATATTATTTCTTCAACATAAAACTTAATTAATTCTCGACTAACTGAATAAAATCTGACTTCAACTTAATAATCCAAATACGTTTCCCGAAATAATACCGAAAAATCTGATTGATTCTCGAACTTCGAGTAAATCCAATAATCGAATCCTTCAATAATTTAATTAACCAATTAATTAAATTCAGGTGTTACAACCCTTACGTTCGAGGGACATGACTATTGTTTATTCATAAGGCAACAAGAGAAATTACCCTAACGATGCAAGTGTGATAAGTGTGTTTAATTCGGATATTTTATCTTGGAGGTTAGGTTATTCTATGTTATTTTAGATCTCTCCATACAATCATATTAGCATTCATCTAACAGTTAATATATGTACAAAAGTAGAGTACGAAAAGTAAATGCGGAAAAGTAAAGTCCTACGCTATTACATGGTTTTAGGCGATTACATAATAGGAGGTGCAGAAAGTAAATGTGAAAAATAAAACCTAGTTTAAGCTATTACATCCTGTGAGTAGATACATAATAATGGGAAAAAATGTGTGAGAAAATAAACCTAACTATTACAACCTGGAAATAGTTACAATAATTGGAAAAAATACCAAGAAACTCATTAAATCGGAACAAAGGAGATAATGTTAGGAAAACAAGATTTTTGTGTTAGTAGAAAAATATTTAAGGTTAGTAAAACCTAATTACTAAAAAGATAAACATTTTATGTATTGTTGTGGGTTGATTTTATTTGAGAAAAAATAAGTTCACGTTGATTTCATGATTAATTAAGCAAATAATTAGAATAAAAGGAAAATAAATATATTTTGTGTGTCAAAAATTAAATAAGTATTTTTAAAACCTAATTCTAAAAATAGAATTATTTTTGGAATTTTGTGATATTGGAAAAATATTTGAAAAGGAATTAAAATAGGAAAAGAAATTAGAAAAATAAGAAAATATAAGAAAATTGGCAAAAAAAACTAAAGGTAACCCCCGGGGATCAAACCCATGACCTCTAAGTCACCAATGCACGCCACTTGCCATCTGAGCTGCAGGTTTTAGTTGTCATGGAATGAGAGACAAATCAATATATAATAAAATAGAATTTAAACTAAATTTGAAATCGAAAGCAGCAGAGTCATCTTTCTTGTTTTGAACACAGGTTTTTACCTACGGATATCGTTCGTTGGCAAAACCTTTAGCCACAATGTCGTCCATCACTATAGATTATGCAAATTTCCAAAATCAAAAATATGCAATATAAATTAGTTATGAAATCATGGATCAATTGGAAACTTCGTCTTGAACACAATGGTATCCTAGGTTTGGTCTAATTTTGTCTATTTTGGAAAGCCCTAAATTGAAGCTTCTAACCCTAATCATGGTGAATCTTTGTACCTGCACTCAAACTTAAATCAAGCTATCCAGAAAGCATCGAAACATCATTACAAACATAAATATATAATCAAACCATGTTAAAAGTGCATGTACGGATGAAATAGATTTTCAAAAATACAAACACAATCGTGATCGTGATCGTGTTCTTGGTGTTTTAGGTGCTTCAATCGATGGTGATGATGTAGTTAGCTTTAGAGAGCAACAAGGCGATTGGTAACATTGGAATGGCTTGTATCGATCGAATTTTGATCGCCAATTGCTTGAATGTCACGGATTCTCCAAGCTTTGTTAGGGTTCTTGAGTCTGCAAAAAATTATGTTGAGCATCTAGAATGCTTGTGCATATATAGTAGAGGCAAAATTTGGTCAACAAATTTGATCAAGAATCAAGCTTTGAATGCAAATATATTTGATTGGAAATCAACACTAAATCTTTCTATTTTTGATCTTCAATCACCCCAATCTCATGCCAATAAAATATTTTCGAAATTGCCAGCTTTCTGTGAGTTACATGGACCACAAGAAGCTTAGATTTACAGCCTTGCACTTATCTGATGAAGTATGTGAAATTTATGTCTGGTCAAAGTTCTGTTGACTTTCCCTTAAAAAACCCTAATTTAGAAACTTTTGACTTTTGATCATTCTTGAATTTCCTTGATGAATCATGATCAACCCTTGATCAAATGATGAATGTGACTTCAAAATCTTTATGTTGACCAAAAATAATGAGGTTTGACTGCATATTGAACATAATTGACTTTTTGTCCAATACAACTGATTTTCAACCATCTGAGTAATTGGTGAGCAAACTTAGGCTATGAGGCTTAAAACTTGACATGGTAATACTTTGAGACATATGAGGAGGCATTATGCTCACTTGAGGCAATAGAAGTCAATTTTGACTTGAGAAACAAAACCCTAGTTAAGGTTGATTGCTTAGGAGAGGTTTGTCTTGATCAACCCTTGAGTAGTTCTTGAGCATGGAGATGTGTATTGACTTTAAAATAGGAGGGAAAATTTTGGGGTATAACATTTGCCCCTGTTTAATCTTCTTGTACCTGAAAGGTTAGATTGGTATGCTTACCTTTCGTGACCTGAAGGTAGAAGATGATTGAACACTCGAATACCCTCGAAATTTGCACTCGCTGGTGTATGGAATGAGATCATTGACTGAAGATGTATTGGAATGGGCTTATAGATGCAATATGGAGAAGATGATGATGGAGAGTGAGTCGTACGTTAGACTCCATGGTACCTTTTTTGGAAAGGGAGATGTGTCCCGTGATCGTCTTTGAAAGAAGTTATTAGCATGCATTGATTTTTAACCAGATATACAACAATCTGCAAGTGGGGAGATGACAATGTTTAGTCGGGGATGAGCTTAAAAATGCCATCCGGAGATACTGATGATAAGTGAGAGTTAGAATAAACCTTCATCTTGGTTTTATTTGAGATGAGTATTTTGTCGGGACATAGAGTTTCCCAGTCTTGTTTCAGGTATTAATTCGTAGCCTGCTATTTGTTTGATTGTGTAGATTAGTTGACCCGTCTTGTTTGGGAATTGATCTGAGTTGCCTTGTTTAGTAAACTCGTCTTGTTTGAGGATCATACCGATCAGTCGTACAAATAGGTTTCACGTCTTGTTTCGGGCATTAATCTCTGACCTTCTATTTAGAAGTTTGTAAATAAATTTTGCCTATTTGAGAATTTAACCTGAAAGAGTAAAGTTAGTTTCGTGCACATCATGATGCATGTTAGTATGTGATGATGCTCTCGAAATAAACAAGAATTATGTATGCGCATGTTAGGATTTTTTATGAATGATGTACGAATATATATTGTGGTATTTAAGAATGTATTTATTTAGATATTACATTGGGGATCTTGACTTACTTGGAGATAGAAATATGGTTGTTGGAGACCACGACTTGGGATAAGAGAGATGTGGATTCCTCCGATGCACTATTTGATTAAGTTTCGGGTCCGAATATTGATGTCGTTGGAGAATGATAATCCTTGTGTGATACTCAGCTGGGGATGAATGTCTTATGAATGGTTTTGAAGAAATAACCCTTGTTGGGGAAGGATTTGGTTTTAAATAACCTATTACTGCTCATAGATCGACATAATAAGCTGATTGATGATTTGTTACTGCTTGGGGACCAACGCAACAAAGTTGAAGTTCACTACACGGTGACGTGACAAAGTTGGCATTCACTGTGCGGGGACTGACGTGACAATGTAGATAATCTATTACTGCTCGGGGATCAATGTAACAAAGTTGACATTCACTGCGCGGGGACTGACGTGACAATGTAGATGATCACTGCTTGGGGACTAACATGATAAGTTGAAAATTAATCGATTACTGCTCGGGGACCAATGCAACAGAGTTGACGTTCACTGCTTGTGGACTGACGTGACAATGTAGATGATTGCTGCTCGGGGACTAATGTGATAAGTTGGAAATTAATCTGTTACTTCTTGGGGACCAATGTAATAGAGTTGATGTTCACTGCTCGGGGCCTGGCGTGACAATGTAGATGATCACTGCTTGGGGACTAACGTGATGAATTGAGAGGGTAGATAATCATTGTGTGGGGACTGACGTGATAAATTGAGAATATAGATAATCACTGCGTGGGGACTGGCGTGATGAATTATAGACGATCACTGCTCGGGGAATAACGTGATGAATTTGAAAGTTGGTGACCTGCTACTTCTCGAGGACTGATGTAGTAATGGCATGTGTAGATATTGTAAGTGAACCACCCTACTGCAGATGAGATGGTGGTGTAGTATTCTTGAGTATGTGATAACTCTATGAGATATATGGGGTTATTTCTATGATCTTTGATTACGTGGGGATATGTTGGTGACTTGGGTTGTCATCTCAATTCTTAGAGCTCATAGTAATTGTTGTTTCATTTGCTTTTCGTGTATTTGTAAGTGGATATTTATTGTCGAGATGCATATAATCATTCAAAGCAAACATTGGATTTATCTGAACAAAGCAGATAAAGTAAAAATTTGAATTTCAAAAGAGAAATTGTATTGATTTTGAAAAATGGGCCTATAGACAGGAAATTTATGTACAAAGAGACATATGTCCTAGTAAGAGGAAATCATTGAAAGCATTGAAAAAGTGGTAAAAGCTATGTGGAAATAATCCCGTCGAGTTTTGACTCTGTTATTGCTCATATATTATCGAATATCTCATCTCCTTGCGGCCAGAAGAAGGTGATTAAATTGATTTGTGCCTTTCGAACTTGAAGCTGATATTAGTGTAGTCTGGAAGTAAATGATCCATTGAGACATAGTCGTACGCTTTAATTCCTAACATTTGCCTTGACCTCCCTTTTGGGTTTTCAGTCTACCGGGATACCCTTTTTTTGCCCAAGTCGCCTTTGTAGGTTTTTGACTTGTCGGGTGTACATTTCTTTTATATATATCCTTAATTTTTGCCCGAACCCTTTTGGTTCGCTAGGACGCCCTTACTTTTGCCTAGGCCAGTCGACCTATCAGGTCTCGTTTATGCGTAGTACTTTTCAACTATGTATGCGTTCACAGGGTGCGAGAAGTCGTCTCTATCTATAGTGGTCAGTATCATGGCTCCGAAAAATATTGTCTTATTTGCAAATGTCCCCTCATAGGTGGGTCCATTTGCCCATAGGATCACCTTGTGGTAGGATGATGCGCTTGACTACTAGATCTCAACTTGGTATACTCGATGCTTGACTTTCTTATTGAAGGCTTTGATCATGCGTTTTTGATACATCTATCCATGGCAGATGGTTACGAGTCATTCTCATCAATCAAGTATTTGGTCAAGTCAGTCGGATCCATTATTCTTTGTCTAACTCTGCATCCTTCAATACTCTAAGTGAGGGTATTTGGACCTCAATAGGTAGAACCGCTTCCATACTGTACACGAGAGAGAATGAGGTTGCCCCTGTAGATGTTCATACTGAAGTGCGATAACCGTGCCAAGAAATTTCATGTGAATCCTTATATCGTGTCATCTTTGTATAATCTTCTTAAGGTTCTTATTGGCGGCTTCCGCAATTCATCTTTGATATGGAGAAGAGTTGTGTTGCTTTATCTTGAATTGCATGAGTTCATTATTTTGTTGTTGAGATTGGTACCATTGTCTGTGATAATCCTTTCGGGGATGCCGTATTGGCGGATGAGATTATGCTTGATGAATCGAGCCCCTCAGGTATTCTTGAGCCTCGAGATACCTCTTTACTTCGTGGAACCAAGGTTTCTCCTCTACTCCTTCAGTATCAAGTTCACAATAGTATGTTGGTTCGTCTAGTCTTTAAATAGTAATCTGAGGAGCTTCGTTGTCCCATATGACTTTGGACATAGATTACATTGGTAGCTAATGTGTCTGCCAACTGATTATCTTCTCGTGGAATATGCTCGAAAGTGATTTCTTCGAAGTAGGGTATCAGATTCAACACATGTTCTCGATACAAAATGAGATTTGGATGCTCCGTGTCCCATTCTCCCTTAACCTGACTAATCTACAAAGGTGAGTTCCCGTATACTTGCAAGAATTTGATCCCAAGTAAATAATAGCTTTGATACCTATTATGCACGCTTCGTATTCAACCATATTGTTGGTGCAGTCAAAACATAACCTGGTTGTGAAAGGCGTATGGTGTAACACCCGGAAAATCATTTAATTATTTAAATGAATTATTAAGGAATTATTAGTTAGAATTTAGTTGAAGAAGAAATTAAGTGAATAATCGGTTTAGTCAGAGAATTATTATTATAGTAGAATTAATTAATTAAAGTATTTAGTGAGTTTTATTATAATGTGAGAAATAAAATAGGAAGTATTAATTAATTGACCAAATAGAATATATAATAGAATAAATGATAGAATATATGATAGAATAATATTTGAATTATTAAAGGAGTAGAATAATTAATTAATTATTAATAGAGTATGATATTAAGGAGTATATTAAGGAGTATTTAAAGGAAGGAAATAATAGGAATAGGGTTTGTACGTGAGAAAAGAAACCAAATTGAAGGATGAGGAGGCACAAGGGCTAGGAGAGAATACCGGAAGTGCACAATCGGAACCGAAAAGTAGAAATTCGATCGGAGTTATAACCACCGTCAAATTTAAGGTAAGGGGTAGGGTTCTAACTTTCTAAACGGGATTATGATAAATCGTATGTGGGATGAAATTTTATGGAATTATCTCGGTTTATTGTGTGTGGTTTATGTTGCAAAACGATGAATATTATATATATCGCTATGTGGGGTAATGTTGTTGTCAAATTGACTGTACGAGTGAATTGCTGGATCAATCGTATACTTGATTTAATAATTTAATTTGTGTGTCGGTGGAAAATGGAAATTGAACCGGTACAGTAATGCAGGAAAAATACAGAAAAGAAAAAAAATTATACGATCAGGTACACAGGGAAAAGGCCACAAGGTGAAGGGTCCTATAGGTGAAGGGACAGAGGCGGATGCCTCACTCCCTTTGTTTGTTTTTCTTTTCCTGTAACTTGTAACTTAGGTAGCACTTATTTATACTTATCATTATATATATGCTACAAGTTTTTAGGTGATGACTTAGTAAGCTCAATGTATCACATCACCACGTTGAAGAAATATATTTATATATGTAACATATTACTGTACATATATTTCACTATATTATTAGAAATAATATCTTAGCATAATAGTAATAATTAGGATAGCATAACAAATATAGTCCATGGCATTTAGAAACTTTATATAATATGATCACATTTATATTATTTATATTAGTTACAGTATGTATTATCAATAATTAAGTGATGACCCGGTTGGCCAAAAACAGACGTTTTAGTATAATATAAAAATTTAGCAAGCAATGGTATTTTTGTTGCAGAACTGGAATTATGGTGACAGTATGAAATTAGTAGCAGAAAATTAATTATATCAGTAAGCTTAATTAGCATAGTGATGCAGAAAATATGAAAACAGTCCATTAGGTCGAATTAACCGAATTAGGCGGTATAATTAGTTGTCCGTAATTAATTGAAAATTGTCGGGACGGTTCGTATATTTTAGTAGGTGATTACAATTCTTTTATTTTGTTGAATTGTGTTGAATGCATCGTGTTGTTGAATTGTTTGTGATTTATTGGCGAAGAATATGTTGTTGTATATAGTTGTTGAATTATGTGAAGTTGCAGGGTGTTTAGTGACGATAATTACCTCTGATTATTGGTAATAATAGTGAGATAGGCGTATGCCTTGTGAAGTGAAATTATGTTGCTATTTGCATGTTGTAGCATCGCATTTCATTTTGCATTTGTGAAGGCCTGTATTGGTGGATTTGTGAAGAAGGCTTATGCCTTGTGCCTCGATAGCGGCAATTTAGTGAAGGAGTTTACTCACGGTACCACATGCATGTGCATTGTTGGGTCTGATGATCGGTGAACTGACTTTTTAGTTTTGTATCGCAAATGTGCGGATAGAAGTCACCACCGACTTTTATTTTTATCCAATTAAGGGAAGGTAAAAGTACAGAAAAAGACCTTCGTTAGATTCTGAGTAAGGGAGAAGGTTATGAAAAGGGAAGGTATTAGCACCCCTTTCCATCCGTAGTTATCTACGGGCTCTTAGTTGCTCTAGATCACTTTAAAAATTGTGCTTTCTGTGTGTTTGACAAAAAATGTTTTGAAAAAGGCATTTCGCTTTGACTTTGTAATGATTCATGTAGGAATGTATACAAAGTGTTCGGAAATGTTTCGTTTTGAAAAGAATTTGAACTTTGAATAAAGTGTGAGGTGTGAAAAGCATTTTGATAGAGCAAGCAACTAAAAGTCTTATCACCTACTCAGAATTGGTCGTTTTCGTGTTGTTTTACGTTCCTTTAGAATAGCGTTAGCCATACCATTAGTTGGTAGGTAACTCTATTTGTTGGATGTAAGCGGGACATTGGAAGGGACATCGGATGGTCATAGAAAGCAACTTGTAGGAAGTATCCTAGCACATTCGAAGGGACTATCATCATTTTGTGGCGACAATCGAGGTCAAGATCATGTATTCGTAGGCGACATCGTGGGTCTATGATCTTTGTATCGAAGGGACTATGATGATTTGTTTGGAAGGCAACGGTGCTAGAATACCTCTACGTTCGAGGGACATGACCAATTGAATTCGTAAGGCAACGAGAGAATTACCTAAGGGTGCATGTGTGAAGAAGTGTGTTGATTCAGATATATGTTATCTTGAAAATTAGTGGGCTATGTTGATTTTAGTCTTGCCATACACGCCTAGTTACTAGCAATTTATAGGGTGCGGAAATTAAAATGCGGAATGTAAAGATGCGGAAAGGTAAATGTCCTACGCTATTACATGGCTTTGGGGCAGATACATAATTTAAACTTGCGGAAAATAAAAACCTAATTTAAACTATTACATCCCATAAACAGTTACATTATTAAAAAAATAGAATGATAAAAGAGAACGTCTGAAACGGACCAACCTGTAAAAGAATGAGAAATCGGAAAATACGAGATGAATTGAATAAGAGAAAAAATGTTAGAAAAATGCAAATTTTTGAATTAGAAAAATATGACATGCTGGAAATAATATAAATATGCTAAAATAATTTTTTTGGGATTTTTTAGATGCAATTTAAAAATTTAAAATGAATTAAAAGTAATTAAAATGCAAAATTATGAATAAAAATAAATATGCATGCAAAATTGTATTTTTTAATTTTATAAATTAAATAAAGATTTTCAGAAAATAAATGCAAAAGGAAAATAATTTTTGGTAATTTTTTAATGCATAAATAAAAATATGAAAAGAATTAAAATTGTATGAAAATATTAAATAAAATAGAAAAGTAGAAAAATATGAAAATATGCAAAGTTTGTAAAAAGAATGCAAAACCAGGTCCAGGCATGGTTCGAACTGGAGACCCTTGAGAGGATCTTTCAACAGGAGACGCCTTAACCACTAGGACACTTGGCTTTTGGTGTTGGAAGGAGCAAAATCAAATCAATATAAGTGATGACGCGTCCTGGTTATATTTCAAACCGAGTCAGTTGTGTGTGGACCCCAGGTTGAATGAGAGAGCCAATCGGATTACCCAAGCATACGCATCCTCGCTGCCGGTCAAAGGAGTTCACGACGCCGGAGCCCTAGCTCCGGTCGTCTTCTCCGGTCATCCAAATCTCCAAACCTGAAAAATACGCACAATAAACAGACAAAAGGTACCCTACCCCCCTAAATCGGACCCTACGAATCCATTGGTGATATTGGTTTCCTCTGAAAACGCTTGTATGATCCGGTTCGATCGAAACAGCTCGAGAAGCCCTAACTATGGCATATCGTGTTTCTCACGTCTGAGCTTGCATGTAATGGCCCAGATGTGACCTAATATGTGCCCTGAGTTCAAACAAACACACAAGAAACGTTAACAATGCATGAATTTACGAAATCAAAAATCAAGAATATACCAAATCGGAGCAAGTTGTGTGGCACGATCTGGGCAGTTCTGGGCTTGAGTAAGTGATGCTTTGGACTCCTGGGATGTCAAGGAGCAAGATTGGATGGCTGGAACACCTTGAAACTCGCTGCAATTTGAAATTCGAATTTCACAAGTTTGAGAAAATTTTTGACAACATAAGGGTTCTTTCTTGGGCTAGGGTTTCGTCCCTTTGGCTTGTGATCTTGCTGGCTATTTATAAAGGAATTTGAGAGAGGAAAAGGAGTGAAAAAAGATTGATCATTGAATGTGCAATATTTCCTCTTTAAATAAAATCAAATTTCCTTAAAAATTTGATTTTTTCTTTCCATATGCAAGCTATCACGAATTTGGTATGGATTATGGGCTTTCTTGAACTCCAAGTATGAATTTGGTATGCATCATATTTTATATAATTTAATTTGGAATTAAATGGTTTAAAATCCAAAATTAAATCAATAAAATAGAAAATTGCCATGGCCAAGCATTTATGA
This sequence comes from Vicia sativa, assembly GCA_021764765.1. Classification (NCBI taxonomy): domain Eukaryota; kingdom Viridiplantae; phylum Streptophyta; class Magnoliopsida; order Fabales; family Fabaceae; genus Vicia; species Vicia sativa. The sequence goes on from CM038794.1 coordinate 64,748,935, forward strand.
GTCACAAATAATGTCATGAACAAGTTTGGATCAAAAGATTTTAGGCCCATTTGGAAAATTTTGCATTTTGACCAAAATGTCCTTTTGTGCAATTGTCCAAAATTGCCCAACTTCTGAATAGTGTATCTTGCTCAATTTTCCACATTTTTGAGTGTTCTTAGACTTTTTGGAAATCTCTAAGAATGCTCTAACCAACCTTTTTGTTCTCATCTCAATTGGAGTTTCCATGCTCAATATATCTTCAAAACAAAAAGTTGACTTTTTGTTGACTTTGAAAATGACACAATGTTTGAGCCATACCTCTCAAATGAAGCATTTTTGGACATTCTTGTGAGACATGAAGTTGTAGAGAATTGAATTTCCTTCAAAACAAGAGGTGGTGGAAAAATTTCTGAGAAAGTATGAAGAAGTTATGATCAGTTAATGTTCAGTTGACTTTTCATCTAGAAACCCTAATTTAGAATGTTTGACTTTTGAGCAAATCTTGAGTTTTCTTGATGAATCATGATCAACCCTTGATCAAATGATGAATGTAACTAAAATGATGATGTTGACCAAAAATCATGAAGTTTGACTGTATGTTGACCATAGTTGACTTTTTGTCCAATACAACTAATTTTCAACCATCTGAGCAATTGTTTGAGGAAATTTGACTTGTAAGGCTTGAAACTTGACATGGAGAATATTTGAAGCATATGAGGAGGCATAAAGACCATTGGATATGTTGGAAGTCCATCTTGATCTGGGGATCACCAAACCCTAGTTTGGGTTGATTGTCTAGGAGAGAGTTTGTCTGATCAACTCTTGAGGAATCCTTGAGTATGGATGCATGAAATATCTTGAGAAGATGGAGGGAAAATTTTGGGGTATGACAGGGTCTCATTAGAAGTCATGTCGTTGTTAATTTGCGATGTAATTACATGTTGTTGCTAACGAATGACGTGTGTTGTGTTGTTGTTGATTGGGAATTTAATTGTGACGTGTTATTTGTGGTGTGGTAATTATATATGATTTAATTCTAATATATTATTTATCATACACCTGTTTATATTGGTAGATATCTCACCCTTTCTTTTGTTGGCCGTTACCTTTATATTAGTAACGTGCAGGTAACGAGGAGTAAAGCATTTAGTAGCTTTTGGCGTCGTCGCTCTGATACGTAGCACTCGGGGGGAATAAACGCATATTTGATTTTATATTATTTTCCGTTGCATTATTGAAGTAAATACTTTGAGAATTGTTCCTTGAATTAAGTTGTTTTGAAAGATGCTATTTTCCGTTTGGAGTTTTGAAAATATTATAAATTCGCTGTGTAGTTTTTGAATAAATATGAAGTATTTTTGATGAATAAATAATTACTATAAATTCTTGGAATTAAATGTGCTATGTATCTACTATGACAAGCTTTTATGATGACGGTTTTTGAATGATGAATGTGATGCCTCATTTGTTGTAATTTCCGCACTCTAATTTTATTAAATAAATGTTGGATAGAAATGGGGTGTTACATATGGCCTCCTTTGGGATATATGATCACAGCGCCAATACCATTGCCAAGTGCGTTATAAGATCCATCAAATACCATGGTCTATCGGGATCCTGGCTCATGTCCTTCCTCCGGTCCAGGCTCCTTGTAATTGTTGACTAACACAATATCCTCGTTTGGGAACTCGAAATGCACAGACTGGTAGTTATTCACAGCTTCATGAGCCAAATAATCAGCTACTACACATCCTTTGATCGCTTTCTGAGTAGTGCACTGAATATCGTATTCGGTCAAGATCATTTGCCAACTTGCTATTCTTTTGGAGAGAGCAGGTTTCTCGAATATGTATTTTATCGGATCCATTTTAGAGATTAATAAGGTAGTGTGAGTCAACATATACTGTCTTAGTTGGCGAAGTGAGTATCTTGTTTCACAGTCGGTAAATTTTTTGCTAAGGTAGTATATTGCGTGCTCTTTTCGACCAGACTGGTTATGTTGCCCCAACACACGCCCCATTGAATTCTCCAACACTTTTAAGTACATGATTAGAGGTCTTCCTTCAACTGGTGGCATCTGGATATGAGGTTTTTGTAGGTACTCCTTGATTTTGTCAAAAGCTTTCTGGAAAGCGTTGTTCAATTCTACTACTTGATCTTTCTTCAGTAACTTGAAGATTGGCTCACAACTAGCAGTTAGATGTGCAATAAATCTGGCAATGCAATTCAGTCGTCCTAAGAAACCTCAAACTTCCTTTTTGGTATGGGGATATGGAATTTCTTGAATACCTTTAACCTTAGCAGGGTCAACTTCGATACCTTTACCATTGACAACGAATCCCAGGAGTTTGCCGGATCTGACTCCAAATGTACATTTGTTCGAATTCAATCTCAATCTATATTTCTTGATCTATCAAATAGCTTACGAGATGATCAAGATGTTCTTCTTCAATTTGGGATCGAGCTATCATGTAAATCGATGTAGACACGTATCTCGTGATGGATCATATCATGGAATAAAGCTACGGTATGCTGATATATTGCACCAACATTCTTCACCAAACCACATGACCTTGTAACAGAAAGTGCCCCACTGTGTAACGAAGGTAGTCTTTTGCATGTTTTCGGGAGCCATCTTGATCTGATTGTAATAGGAGAAACCATCCATATAAGAGAAAACTTTATGTTGAGTGGTGTTATCAACCAGGACATCAATATGTTAAAGCAGAAAATCGTCTTTAGGGCTCGCATTATTCAGATCTCGGTAATCTACACACATGCGCACTTTGCCATCGTTCTTAGGTACTGGTACCACGTTCGTAACCCACTGTGGATAAGAAGTAACGACTAAGAAACCGATGTTGAGCGCTTCATGACTTCGGCTTTAATCTTGTCAAAACATCTCATGATGTATACGACTGACCTTCTACTTCACAGGGAGAAAAAATCTTTCGTTGGTAGTCGGTGTACCACAATGTCGATATCTAAACCTGGTATGTCTTCGTAAGACCAAGCAAAAATCTCGATGATGATGTTAAATACTCTGTCAATTTCTTGTCCGTCATTTTCCTTGATGTGAAAATAATTTCCGGGAGACTCTATTGTTGAAGATTTTTAGGTTGGCGTCCACATCTTCAAAATTGTTAAATTTGTAGTTTCATCCAAAACTAGATCATCTTCAAGTTGGTGATTTCTTCTTCCACATATTCCCTTTTACCTCGATTCTTATATACTTACCACATCTTTGTCATCGATATTATGCAATCTTCTTACGATTTCACACCTTCTTTTTCCATTGTAACTTTCAGTCTTACCTCCCTCCTATATGCTATAAAATTTGAGTCACCTCTTCTAAAGTGAATCCCGAATCAGGCGTCCAACATGCAGGAGATACAGGTGGCAATGTATCTAAATAATACATGACTATAAAACTCAAACACGTTATTAGTAGCAAAGTATAGAAGAATTCATGAAGCAAAAATAATCAGACCTTTTTTTTAATAATAAAATAAAATTCAAAAATAAATAAATAAATAAATAAATAAAATAAAATAAAATAAAAATAGAAAAAAATAGAAACAAAATTTTAGTTGACGAGCAAAAATTGCGGTCCAGCAGCGCCAAAAACTTGATGGGAAAATAGCAAGTGTATTATTTTGCCTCTTGTAATAATAGGGAAATTCCCCGAATGTCGATCTCAAGGACTGCGTATCGATATCCAGTTCAATCTATAGTTCAATTAAGCAAAAACTTCTAGAGTTTAGGTTTGATTTCCTAAAACAGAATAATTGCAACTAAAATAAATGAATAAATGCTAATATTTGTTTTGTGATATGAGTAACCTGCTAGGGAAGATGTATGATTTACCCTATAACAACCTTGAATCCTGATCTTTTCAACAAGTTGATAAACATTTAATTACCAGCCCTTTAGGTTATTTTCCCTAAGTCCTTAGTGGGAAAACCTTTGAACCTTCAATCCTAAATCCTAAGTCCTTAGAGATTTATGATGAAATCAAGCATTTATTTTATCAAGGGTTAAATCCATTAACTATAGGGTATCCTAGTCCTAGGTTATATCAACTATAGTCTAATCATACAAAAACCTTAACAACGCGTGTCAATGATTGTTAACGTAATTCAATTCTTGTTGGTCCAAAAAAGCATTAAAGATATTGCACGATTAAATTAAATAATAAAAACATATAATTGATCACTCGAAATTCAACATAGTTCTGAGTCAAATCGAGGACACCCCAGCATTAGGGTTTTAGCTACTCATACTATCAAAAGAAAACAAAATATAAATTGTAAATGTTACAAGTATTGAGGAGAAATTTGATCTTCAATCCTATCATTCATGAAAATCTCCTTCCACGAAACCCTTGTTTTCTCAATCTTCTCTCTTGGAATTCTTTACTCGCTAAAAGTCCCTCTCCTCTTTTCAAACTATGTTAATGGCGTCATCTTCAACTCTAGTCGTAGTAAAGGTCAAAAGTGCCCTTAATGATCAAAATAGATGAAAAATCTCAAAAGTGAAGTTTTCTGCTCGCGCCTGCCAACACGGGCCGTGTTGATGAACACGGGCACCCATGTTGGCTTCCTGACTTTATAAAATCACGTTTTGGTATCAAGGCCATCAACACGGGCTGTGTTGATGCACACGGGTACCCGTTTAGATGCTCTGACTTCAGTTTTTTAATGTTTTCCTGCAGCTTTTTAACACGGGCCGTGTTGATTCACACGGGGGCCCGTGTTGACTCCTTTGTAGCCTCCAATATTCTAATTTTTGCACTTCTTTTGTCCCAATTTGTCCTGTTTTATTCTTCTGACCCTGAAAACACTCAAACACATAACCAAAGCGTAAAATGCGGTAAAATGACATATAACACTAGATAAATAAAAGAAACGATAACGAAATTCAATGCTAAATACTGTGTAAAAACCATCGATCACTTGACATGGTAATACTTTGAGACATATGGGGAGACATGATGCTCACTTGAGGCAATAGAAGTCAAATTTGACTTGAGAGAAACAAAACTCTAGTTATGGGTTGATTGCTTAGGAGAGGGTTTCTCTTGATCCACCCTTGAGTAATTCTTGAGCATGGAGATATGTATTGACTTGAAAATAGGACGGAAAATTTTGGAGTATAACATATACGCTTATGTCTAGTTGAGGTGCAGTTCCCACATATGATGTACCCTGTACCGGTTAATTTTTCCCCCAATTTGTCCAAAATACACCAAAAATATCGCATCGTGTAATTATTTTAATTAATTTAATTTAATTTGAAAGCAGGGTGTTACATGAATCCCATGGGGATGGCCCAAACTCTATTATAGGGATCGAGCAAGGCAAGTCTAAGATTAGAAGGGTGTTTTGTTCATCATCTAAAAGCAAGGTATAACATCTTTATACATGAGGCGGTCAGTTGGTGATTGCGACTTCCATGGACTTTATACAAGTGTTATTACCATTTCACCGTGGTTCAATGAAAGCACCAAATATCAAAGTAAGAAATAGAATTTTTAAAAAATATTTGAAAATATCTAGAAATGGTTCTGTCATACCCTAAAATTTTCCCTCTTACTTCTCAAGGTATTTCATACATCCGTACTCAACGATTCCTCAAGGGTTGATCAGACAAACCCTCTCCTAGACAATCAAACCAAACTAGGGTTTGGCTATCCTCGAATCGGATGGACTTCCAACATCTCAATGGTCATCATGCCTCCTCATATGTGTCATACCCCAAGTTTGCCCTCCATCCGCTCAAGAGATTTCATACATTTATACTCAAGATTCCTCAAGAGTTGATCGGACAAACTCTCTCTAGACAATCAACCCAAACTAGGGTTTGGTATCCCTCAGGTCAAGATGGACTTCCAACATCTCCAATGGTCTTCATGCCTCCTCATATGCTTCAAAGATTCTCCATGTCAAGTTTCAAGCCTTAAAAGTCAAGTTTCCTCAGACAATTGCTCAGATGGTTGAAAATCGGTTGTATTGGACAAAAGTCAATGGTCAACATACAGTCAAACTTCATGATTTTTGGTCAACATCCTCATTTTGAAGTAACATTCATCATTTGATCAAGGGTTGATCATGATTCATCAAGAAAACTCAAGATTTGCTCAAAAGTCAAACTTTCTAAATTAGGGTTTCTAGGTGAAAAGTCAATGAACTTTGTTGATCATAACTTTCTCATACTTCCTCGAAATTTTTCCACCACCTCTTGTTTTGAAGGAAATTCAATTCTCTACAACTTCATGTCTCACAAGAATGTCCAAAAATGCTTCATTTGAGAGGTATAGCTCAAAACATTACGGTCATTTTCAAAGTCAACAAAAGTCAACTTTTGTTTTGAAGATATATTGAGCATGGAAACTCAATTGAGATGAGACCAAAAGGTTGGTTAGAGGACTCTTAGAGCTTTCAAAAGTCCAAGAACACTCAAAAATGTGGAAAATTGAGCAAGATACACTATTCAGAAGTTGGGCAATTTTGACAATTGCAAAAGGACATTTGGTCAAAATGCAAAATTTTCCAAATGGGCCTAAAATCTTTTGATCCAAACTTGTTCATGACATTATTCTTGACCCATAAATGCTTGGCCATGGCAATTTTCTATTTTATTAATTTATTTTTGAATTTTAGAACATTTAATTCAAAATTAAATTATATAAAATATGAAAATGATATATTTTTCCAAAAGGGCTGATTTTATATCTTCCTTGAAGTCCAAGAAAGCCCATAATCCTTACCAAATTCGTGATAGCATGCATATGGAAAGAAAAAATCAAGTTTTTAAGGAAATTTGATTTGTTTTAAATGGAAAATATTGCACAATCAAGAATCAATCTTTTTTGCTTGATTTTTCTCTCCAAATCCTCTCTATAAATACCAAGCAATGCAGCATGCCACAGGGACGAAACCCTAGCTCAAGCCAAACCCTTATTTTGTCAAAATTTTCCAAGAAACTTGAGAAATTCGAATTTCAAGATCCAGCCTCTTCCAGCTATTCCATCGTGCTCAGAGGGTAAGTTTGAGTAAGAATACACTATTGTTGTGGATCAAACCATCCAGATTCGAGCCATATACATGCATACATAATCAATTTTTCTTAAATTTGCATTTTATTACACTTGTTTCAATTGATTCTAATGGCTTTAATGTGTTCATGAGACTCTAAGGGATAGATCTGGGCCATCGCTTTGGACCTTGAGCGTCGAAGCGTGAATTTCCATACTTAGGGTTTTAAGCTTGTCGAAACCGGGTTTACAAGCATTTTTAGAAACTAATGCCGTCAATGGACTCGCGAGACCCGATTTAGGGAGGTAGCCTTAATCCACTTTCAATTTATGTATTTTGCAGTTTGGCGTTTTGGCTCGTCGGAGAAGGCGAGAGCTAGAACTCGGCGTCGTTGACCGATCTTGAATCGGCGTAGCTTGCGTGGCGATTTGGTTATTCGATTCGTTCCTTCATGAGTGGCAGGCCCACATCTTGTTGCGCGTTGAATTACAAATCCATGACACGTAAAGCTCTTATTCAATTAATTCGGTTTTCCAAACACCAAGTGCAATCTCTTTTCCTTTTTCTCAAACTTGCACTATTTTCATATTTTCTTTTATTTTAATATTTGCATGTTATTTTAATTATTTTCATATTTTATTTCGCATTAAAAACCATCAAAATTAATTTTCTTTTACATTATTTTCATAAAACCTTTATTTAATTTATAAAATTAAAAATACAATTTTGCATGCATATTTATTTTATTCATATTTTGCATTTAAATCACATTTAATTAGTTCTTAATTATTAAATTGCATCCAAAAATCCCAAAATTTATTTTAGTATATTTATATTATTTCCACATGTAATAATTTTCTCATATAAAATTTGCATTTTTCTAACATTTTTCTCTTATTCGATTCATCTCGTATTTTCAGAGTTCTCATTCATTACGGGTTGATCCGATTCGAGACGATTCTTGCTTTATCATTTTACTTTTTTCAATAATGTAGCTGTCTATGGGATGTAATAGTTTAAAATTAGGTCTTTATTTTCCATAAGTTTAAATTATGTATCTACCCCAAAGCCTTGTAATAGCGTAGGATTTACCTTTCCGCATCTTTACATTCCATTTTACTTTCCGCACCCTATCAATTGCTAGTAACTAGGCGTGTATGGCAAGATAATAATGAACTTAGCCCACTACTTTGCAAGATAAAATATCGAAATCAACACACTTCTTTCACACATTAGGGTAATTCTCTCTCGTTTGAATTCAAATGGTCATGTCCCTCGAGCGTAGAGTATTCTAGAACCGTTGCCTTCAAACAAATCATCATAGTCCCTTGATACAAAGATCATAAGACCCACGATGTCGCCTCACGAATACATGATCTTGACCCTCGATTGTTGCCTACGAAAAGTGATGATCGTCCCCGAATGTGCTAGGATACTTCCTACAAGTTGCCTTCAATGACCATCGATGTCCCTTGAATGTCCGCTTACATCCAACGAATGGAGCTACCTACTAACTAATGGTGCGGTTAGCGCTATTCTAAAGGCGTAAAACAACACGACGACTAATTACGAGTAGGTAATAAGACTTTTAGTTGCTTGCTCTATCAAAATGCTTTTCACACCTCACACTTTTGTCAAAGTTCAAACTCTTTTCAAAACAAAACATTTCCGAACACTTTGTATACATTCCTACATGAGTCATTACAAAGTCAAGCGAAATGCCTTTTCAAAACATTTTGTCAAACACACGAAAGCAATTTTAAAAAGTGATCTAGAGCAACTAAGAGCCCATAGAATAAGCTGTGGATGAAAGGGTGCTAATACCTTCCTTTTCATAACCTTCTCCTTACTCGAAATCTAAAGGTCTTTTACGTACTTTTACCTTCCCTTAATTGGATAAAAATAAAAGTCGGTGGCGACTCTTGCTATCCGCACATTTGCGATCTGAAACACTAAAAAGTCGTCACCGTATTCAGGCTGGCGACTCTGCGGGGAGACACCCTAAAGAGAGATTGCCTTAAGGATTTTAGATCACCTTTATTGCTTTTTTTTGCTTGCTTTATCTTTAAGGGTTGCTTGGGTATCATATTGTTGGGGATCCTACACCGGATCCGGGTTTCCTTTTAGGTAAGTAGCAATAAATCATCGCGACCGCTAGGCGTATAACTAAGCGGTCAACATGATGGCTACGTTAGCGTGACACTTTGGTTGTCGATACTCTTCATTCCCAAGTTGAGGATAGTATTTGGCTTCTGCGTGGTGTCATCAGCGCTAACTAAACTTTTAGAACCTTAATTGACCCATCTTGGCCATTAGAAGGTAGTGAGATGGCGGCTTTGGTGTAGACCGAGGTTGGTTGATACTCGATGCTCGCTCATTGAGATCGGACGACCACTTGGTAGTCGTATTGAAATAAGCGCCTCGAGAAAGATCAATGATGTGAGATTCCTAGAACCGGTTACTATTATAGGACGGATGAACCAACTCAAACTTTTGGTGGGGTAATCACCTATACCTCATGCAAGCCTTAACCCTAGGCTCATTGTGTGAATTGTTTGTGTGTGCTAAACATGACATCATGACATCATTTGCATTGCATATCATTTCTAACTATTTCAAGGACCTAGGTTTATCTTTGCTCTGTTTTGTAGGGATTATGGCTGCTAGAAAGACTATCCGAATCAACTTCATGGGTATACCTTCTCACTCAAAGAATTGGTTTGAAATTCCGACCATGCTCGGTTCATCAAAAGACATGGTTATCTACTTGACTTGGTTATCTCGGTTTTGAAGAAGATATGATGCATGTCTATTCTAGTTCTTGATCCGAAACACCATTGCTTTACATTCCAGTTATCAGTTGGTTCCTACCTTGGAAGAGTTCTCTAAGCTACTCGGGATACCTATTCTTGACCAAATGCCATTCACCGGTCTAGAGAAGGTCCCTAAGTACGAAGACGTTGCATCCGCCTTACATCTTAAGCGCTCAGACATTGAAGCCAATTGGGAAACTAGAAGTGGAGTTAAGGGTTTACTTTCCAAGTTCTTAATCAAGAAAGCCCGAGAATTCCTCAAAGTTATGAGTTTCCATGCATTTGAAAACATTGTGGCCTTATTAATTTATGGTTTGGTTCTATTTCCTAACTCGGATCAATTCATAGATATCAATGCCATCAAGTTGTTCCTTACCCGCAATCCTGTGCCTACTTTACTTGGAGATGTTCTACATTCTCTCCACACTCGTACTACTAAGAGACAAGGAACTCTCATGTGTTGTATACCGTTACTTTCCAGGTGGTTTATTTCGCACCTTCCTCCATCAGTTTTGAAGAATGAACAAAGGTTGAGATGGTCTCAAAGGTTGATGTCACTCTCTCATTCAGATATCCGTTGGAGTCTTTTCTCTCAAAAGGACTTCACCTTCATTGAGCGCTGTGGAGAATTCCCTAATGTACCACTACTTGGTATAAGGGGAGGTATTACTTATAACCCTTCTCTAGCTCTACGTCAGTTTGGTTTTGCTCGAAGAGATGGTCCTCATGATATGCTTCTCCAAGACATTGTGTTCGACTACAATCACGATCTCGAATTACAAGAAAGGTTCATACACTTGGGGCATGGTAAAGAAGGCGATACAAGACTTTGGGGCACGAACTCCATTCCTTGGGAACCTTACCTCAAATGGGTGCGAGCTCGAGCTCAAAACCTCATGATGCCATTCACTTTGTTCTACCGATAATTATGGAACTGTTGCTATAGGTGGCGTACCTATACGTTCTCTATCCCGACATGCCTACGATTTTGAAGACTTGAAGAGATCTGGATTCAGCTCAAAGAGAGGGATACCTTTGAAGCTCGATGCTACATGCAGTGAGAAGAAGGTGCTAGAGTTGACCAAGCTACTTCACGAGGAGCGAAGCATCAGCGCTACCTCGGCACCAAGAGGAAGCGCCCATGGGAGACTTAGAGCTTTAGGATTTATATGTTTTCTTTTATTTGTTTGAACTATCTTTTGTACTTAAAAGAAAAGAAAATAATAAAAGAATACTAATAAATGTTTGTTCATTGCTTGTTTAACAAATTTAAATCTCTAAGGTCCTTGAAAACATTGCATTGCATTCGCATAAAATTGCATATCATAGCATAACATTGCATCACGGTACATTGAAGATTGGTTTTCTCATTTGCTCGCTATTTATTTTAGCGAAATGGCTCTTGACGATCATCAAAGATCTTCAAGCTCGAATGCTCGATTTAGAGATGTTTACCAGCTTGGTCCAAGGCCAAGAAGATCGAAGAAGCTCATCAACAGAAAGAAGAAGGTTGTTGGTCTCCTCAACATGGGGGGCCTACAAAGGTGGTCCTAAGAGGTGGTCGGATAGAGCTCTCGAAGGAAGTGTCAAGTGAACAAAGTAACAAGGGTAATGGTGAAGCGGTCGAGCTTGAGAAGAACTATGATGATGGCCAATACTCGATGAGGATGACAAGTACAAGCAACTTGAAGACTTTGAATCTTGTGGAAAACTGAAGATGTCAGGGCTGAATTTTGATGATCTGAGTCTTGTCCACAGTGTTGTGATTCCTCCCAAGTTCAAAGTTCCTACTTTTGCTAAGTATGATGGCATGTCTTGCCCTAAGCTGCATTTGAAGTCCTATGTCCGAAGATCAATCCCCATTTGATGAGAAAGTTGTGGATGCACTATTTTCAAGAGAGTTTGTCGGAACTCGGTTAGAGTGGTACTATCATAGAGAATGGCCGTATCCGTACTTGGGTGACTTGGCTGATGCTTTCTGAACAGTATAGTACAATCTTGAATTGACACCCACTCGCATGCAACTACAAAGCATGTCTATGGGTCGTGATGAGAAGTTCAAGGGTATGCTCGAAATGGAGATTTAGCGAGTGAGTTCAACCACCCTTGTCCAATAGGGAGTTGGTTGATATGTTTATAGGAACAACGGGGCCATTCTTTAATCATCGATTGGAAACTCTTGACGGATTCACAGTTGATTGACGGCGTATTGAAGCTGGTATCAAGTGGGAAGATTCGGTAGAGACATCTTCAAATCTGCGAAGAGATCTTTTGGTGCTAAAAAGAAACTAATCTTGTGTATGGTCGGAAAAGCCGAGCCAAGACCGACCGCGCTCAATGCGTAGGGGCGTTGTAATCTCAATCCTACATCAGCCAACCTCGGTGAGACAACAGCGTGGTCGAAAGCGCCCGTTCTGAAGATCAACATGCCTTTGTCCTTGCAACACATGTTGAAGCGGTGATTACTTTGAGGATCCTCCTCGAATGTCAACACTTCCTCTCGTACAATCCTAATGCTAAGTGTGCTTACCATTCCAATAGCCAGGACATAATCGATGATTGTTGGGCTCGAAGAACAAGATTCAAGATATGATTGAATCTAAGCAGTTGAATTTGATCCTCTGTTGAGACTCGAATGTGATCAAGCGCCTATGCCTAATCATGACAAGGGTTCCAATCTTTGTGGGAGACGATACTTATGTTTTCAACATAGATGACTTGACCATCCCTCGATGGTTATTAAGAATTTGTTGCAAGCGGTGTCAACCAGGATGCCCGAGAATTATCGTTGGTGCCCATCCGCACTTTGATGGTTGTGCTTGTTGAGAAGGCGTGTTTAGTGCATGATGGATAACCGTGAGATACTATTTACGAAACCACCGGTCGGTGTGTGAAGAAATGTCTAAGTTGAAGATTGACAATGCGACATGTACCATCTGTATGGGATACCTTGGGAAACCAAGTGGAAAGTATGATTACATGGTGAAGTATTAAAGAGCTACAAGATTCCTATTGAAGATGTTAAGGCGACGGATGGGGTGACGATTTCCAGAAGACTATCTTGATGTTAACACTATAAGGATTTCCTCTGGCGATCCTGTGCCTAGAGTGGCACCTCTCATTATCACTTCTCCAAGATCAGTTCTATATTCCTCCGACAAAGCTATTCCTTGGAATTATGGGTGATGTTTACTATCATGGCGTCAAGCAAGACCCTGACCATTGAAGATCTTCGTTGAAGCTACCATTCGACATTGACAACATCACGGATCCGATGGTGACAACCGGAAGGTATTCTCCGGATATCTCTCCTCCAAAAGACAACTGCGACTCCACTCGCATTCCGCTATTCAATCCATTCCCAAGCTAGAGGAAAGAACGGTGACTCGTCCTGCTCAGCCGAAGTACCAAAGGAAGTTCTTGAAGACACCTCCAACAAGAAATGGAGAAATCGAAGATCATCGAGGTGACTACAATGTTGTAGAACATTGGGACAGACTCCGTCAAGATCTCCATGCTTGCTCTGCTGTGCTACGAGGCTCATGCTAACGCCTTGGTGAAGTTTACGAAGAATGCTCACATACGCAAGACACTACCACCGCCGGTTTGAAGTTTGTATTGCTAGCACTGCGCAACAAGGCTTCTCGATCTTGATTTGACTCTTAGGAAAGAAACACAACAAAGCTTGCACTCTGGAATGCAAGGGCACTACATTGTCTCATGTTTTAGTGGATACGGTTACGCTCTGAATATCCTACCGCTTTGATCGACTTGATGAAGGTTGGTTTTGAGACCCGGTGACATTATTGTGAGAGCTTTTGATGGTTCTAAGCGACGGTGCTTGGAGAGCTCACTCTGCTGTTAAAGTCGGTTCCCGGACTTTTGACTCCACTTTCTTTGTCATGGACATCCGTCCACTCTTGCCTACTTGGGCGCCCTTGGATACATGGGGCGGTGTTACTACCTTACATCGAGCTGAAGTACCTAAAGGGAAGGTTGTTCGGTGTGCGGTGAAGAAGAGTATATGGTCGATCATCTGATCATTCCGATACCTTGAGATGGAAGGTGAATTCTTGAGACTCCTGTCAAGCTTTTGAAACAATCCCCATAGTCATGTTGACTCTCCCACCACTCTGAAGTTACAAGTTCCGCCTAGGATGGCCTCATTGAAAGATGCTCACTTTGTTGAAGAAGTAGCTCTATTTGGGGACAGCTCCACGATCTTCCTTTCAAATTTGGCAAGGCTGGTTTAGGCTTCACATCAAGGTCGAGAAGATGATATGCAGCGAACGTGTCGGCCAACTTCCTTTCGCATTACAGTGGAATCCATGCTATAGAAGGCGGCGACAGCGACGACATCGACAAGTGGATCTTCCAACTCGGATCATGGGCTCGGCAATTGGAAGGCGACGTCATACCAATCTCCTTTAGTCGGGAGTAATTGCTCTTGTTTTGTTTTGCTTTTCGTATTTCTTTATGTTTGAATAATAAACTTTGAAAGCCTAGTGCCTTGCGGGCATCATGGCTCGTTGCGAGGTTATTATCTATTGTTTGCGTGTTTTCATTCAATAAATCGTTGGACTTTTGCATTCAATTGTTTGTTTTCTTTCTTTACTTTATCACCCTTCAAAAGCTATGTGTTTCTTACACACCCGTGATACTGAGAATCACTCGAATCTCGTTAATATGACTATGCTATTGCTAAATATGACTTGATAATCCGATCTACCAAGCGAAGATGAAAGTGAGGAAGATTGTGAAGTGCAGGAGAACTTGTCGGATTGCTACAACAGAAGAAGCGAGTTATCTGACCACATGAAGAGCAAGTTGAGGTTGTGAATTTGGTCTGACGAAACGGAGAAAGAGATCAAGATAGGAGCGGGTCTTGAAGCGATGTTAAAGAAAGGTTGGTTCGGATGCTACGAGACTACATTGAGGTTTTGCTTGGTCATACGAAGACATGCCAGGATTGGACATTGATATTGTAGTGCACGATTGCCAACAAAGAAGGTTTTCTCGGTGAAACAGAAAGTTCGTCGCATGCGTCTGAGATGTCGGAGAAAATCAAAGCCGAAGTTATGAAGCGATTCAATGCGGTTTCTTAGTTGTTACTTCTTATCCACATGGGTTGCTAATGTGGTGCTGTACCCAAGAAGATGGTAAAATACGAATGTGTGGATTACGGAGATCTGAACAAAGCAAGTCCGAAAGATGATTTCCACTTCCTCATATTGATGTTACGGTTGACACTTACTCGGCATAAGGTTTTCTCCTTCATGGATGGTTTCTCCGGTTACAATCGAGATCAAAATGGCTCCGAAGACATGGAAGACTACTTTCGTTACGATGGGGCACTTTACGCTACAAGGTTATGCCGTTCGGATTGAAGAACGGGTGCTACTTATCGTGCTATGGTGACATATTCCATGACATGATTCATCACGAGATAGAGGTCTACGTCGGCGACATGATAGCTCGATCACGGGATGAAGAAGAACATCTTGATCATTTCCGAAACTATTTGTGAGTTGAAGAAGTGCAGTTGAGACTCAATCTAACAAGTGCACCTTTGGTCGGATCGGAAAACTCTTAGGGTTTGTTGTTAGTGGAAAAGGTATTGAAGTTGATCCCCAAGGTTAAAGCTATTCAAGAGATGCCAGCTCCCTTTTGAGAAGGAAGTCGAGGTTTCTTGGGCCGACTAAACTACATTGCGGTTCATTGCACATACGCTACTTGTGAGCCAATCTTCAAGTTACTAAAGAAAGATCAAGTAGTGGAATGGAATGCGATTGCCAGATCGCTTTTGACAAAATCAAGGGTACCTACGAATCCTCCTATCCTGATGCCTTTGCCGAAAGACCTCTTATCATGTACTTGCGGTGTTAGAGAATTCAATGGGGTGTGTGTTGGGCAACATGGCGAGTGCAGTCGAAAAGAGCATGCAATATACTACCTTAGCAAAAGTTTACCATTGTGAAACAAGATACTCACGGCTCGAGAAAACTTGCAGCGCTTTAGCTTTGGCTGCTGCCGACTAAGGCGATATATGTTGACTCACTACCTTGTTGATTTCAAGATGGATCCGATAAAATACATATTTGAAAACCAGACTCTCGGGAAGAATAGCAAGATGGCAAATGATCTTGACGAATATGACATCGTTACACTTCTCGAGCGATCAAAGGAAGTGTAGTAGCCGATCATTTGGCTCATCAAGCCGTAGATGACTATCGATCTATGCGATTCAATTTCGAGACGAAGACATTTTACTAATTCTGATTGCGAAGAACCGAGGACCGGACGAAGGACACGAACAAGGATCGATGGACCATGGTCTTTGATGGAGCCTCAAACGCGCTTAGCAATGGCATTGGCGCCATCATTACATCTCCTGCGAGTGGACACGCCTTTCACATGATTATGTTTCGATTGCACTAACTACATGGCCGGTCTGGCGTGCATCATGGGTCTTAAAGGCTATTGACTTAAGAATCAAGTTCTTACAAGTGTATGGAGACTCGGCTTTAGTGATCGGTCGGATAAAGGCGAGTGGGATCAGGCATCCGAATCTCATTCGTATCGAGGCATGTTACGGTTTGATCCCCTACTTGAAGAGATTACTTTTGTCATATTCCACGATAAGAGAATCGGTTGGCGACGCGCATGGCTACTATGTCGTCTATGTTCAAGGTTAGATGGGACAACGAGGCTCCCCGATCATCATTGAGAAGTTCGACGAACCGTATATTGTTATGAGCTTGACACGGAAGAGAAACCTTGGTACTATAACGTGAAGAGGTATCTTGAGACTCAAGAATATCCAGAGGGCATCATCAATGATAAAGTTCATGAGAAGATTCGCCAAATTCTTCCTCGACAATGGCATCTTATACAAAGCGCAACCGACTTGTGCTTACTCCATGTGTAGACGGAAAAGCAACAATGCGTATCATGGAAGAGTTACGAGAAGCATTTGGTACCCATTCCGATTACATACCATGGCTAAAAGATTTTGAGAACAGGTTACTATTGGTCCACCATGGAAGCTGATTGTCACCGCTATGCTCGATCTTGTCACAAGTGCGGTTATGCCGACAAAGTACCGTACCTCCGGTACCTCAGATGTTCTAACAGCTCCTTGGCCTTTTGCAATGTGGGGCATTGACATGATTGGAGAAATTAAGCCTTCAATGGACATCGTTTCATCCTTGTGGCAATCGATTACTTTACCAAGTGGGTAGAAGCGACCTCATTTGCATCGTTACCAAGAATGTTGTGGCTCGATTCATCAAGCATAATCTTATCATCGATATGGCACTCCAGAAAAATTATCACGAGATAATGGCTCTAATCTCAACAACAAGATGATCACCGAACTTTGCACGCGATTCAAGATCAAACATCACAATTCTTCTCCTTATCGGCCTAAGATGAATGGCGTTATGGAAGCCGCCAACAAGAACATTAAGAAGATTATCAAGACTTACAAATATTGGCATGAGATGTTACAATTGCTCTTCATGGTTATCGCACTGACAGCGAACATCAACGAGGCAACCCCTTCTCTCTTATATGGTATGGAAGTCGTCTTACCCATCGAGGTTGAGATACCCTCAACGAGTCCTCCGGGAGGCGAGTTAAGCGAAGGCGATTGGGTCAGACTCGCCTTGACCATATTAACAGATTGATGAGAAGCGACTCGCGTCCATCGCCATGGACAGATTGCTCGAAACGAATGATCGAGCATTTAACAAGAAGGTCAAGCACCGAGTCTACCAAGTCGGTGATCTAGTAGTCAAGCGCATCATTCTTCCAAGGTGATCGAGGGCAAATGGACTCCCACCTATGAGGGACCATTTGTAGTCAAACAGTATTTTCGGTGGGCTATGATACTTAGCACCATGGATGGTGAAGACTTCCCACACATGAGCGAGACATAGTCAAAAATACTACGCATGAAATAGACCCGCTAGGTCATGACCTAGAAGCAAAATAAGGGCATCTGGCGAACCAAAATGTTCGGGCAAAAGTTAAGGATATATACAAAGATGTACACCGGCAAGTCGAAAACACGAAAAGCGGCTTGGGCAAAAAGGTATCGGTGGTGAAAACCGAAAGGCGGTCTAGGCAAAGTTAGGGATTTAAGCGTACGACTATGTCTCTTCGGATCACTGCTTCTAGACTACTATATCGGCATTCAAGATTCAAATGGCGAAGATCGACCTACTCACTTTCTCTCGACAAAAGGAGATGAGATAGTAAATATATGAGTACTAGCATAGTTGGAACTTAACGAGATTGTTTCATGGCTTTTACCTTTCTTGTGTACAAACTACTTGGCCATCGCCACATTTCAAATAAGCATAAATTCTTTCTCTTTACAATTCTTGTTATTGTCGTTTACAATAAGTCCAACGTTTGCTTTGAATGACTATATGCATTTGACAATAAAATCTAATCGCAAACATACGAAAAGTGAACATACAAAAGTGCTTACTACAGGCTCCGGGGATGGGACTGACGAAGAAAGTCACAAAAACATTCCCGTGAGCATAGTCCTACAAAGTATCACTCACAACACCTTCCCAGTGAGCAAAAGGAATCCACGAGCATAATTCCACCCAACTAAGTAAAGTTACATCAGTCTCCAGCGTAACACCTCACCCCTAGTCAAGTATTTATCCCGGCGGATATCTCTCGATCTTTCCTTTCTCCCAACAGCGGTATCGGACCCGAAACTTGGTCGGATAGTGCATCGGAGAACCACATCTTCATTCCCCGACCAGAGATTCAAGCAGGCTCCAACCGGTCTCCAGCAACCATCAAACGCTCTCAACGAGATCTACACTCCAAATCCCATGGCGCCTCCTAAATTTCCTCGTGAGGATCTACATAGAATCCCCAACGGATCGCCTCCCGGACTCTCTCGGCGAGGGTCCATATATGAGATCTCCAACAACGAGCCTCTCAAATATCTACCTTCCTCAACAATATCTAGGCCCAAGACTTGGTCAGATAGTGCATCGGAGGAATCCGAGTATCTTTCTTCTCCTTCAAAGCGAGGGACTTCCACCTACTCAATTCCCCCAAGCAGAAGTCAGAAATCCTCAAGCAGAACATCCGCATCTTCTTCAAGATGGATATGTTTTGAAATACCACAACATCTATCATTCATACATTTCTCATAAAGTCATAATTCATGCATATATCGTTCATATACCTTTGTCATGCATCATACTTTGCATAAAACTAACCAATATTCTATCAAAGTTCCTCTTGTTTTCTCCAAAGCAGTAGCATCTGGCCTTAAGCAGGTCGAGATTGCCCGAATCGGCGGAAAACTATCGAAAACCGCCTTGGTTGTCCTCCGATGGTCGAGATTAAGCCCGAGTCGGCGGAAAACTATCGAAAGACCGCCCTTGGTTGTCCTCCGACACTGAGTCGAGTTAAGCCCGAATCGTGGAAAACTATCCGAAGACCGCCTGGTCCTCCGATAACGAGCAATGGATCAACACCGATGCACAGGAAGCTATCCACATTTTGCCAACTACTACCTCCCTCGGAGTAATCGGCGAAGATTTATTGATCCTTATTATATGCAATGACTATAGAATTGGCGACTCGTTGCCGGATGGCATCTTAAGCCCATCTCCGATTACTTATCGGTGTTTCTCCACTTCAGAATGCCATATGGTTAAAATCAATGCAAACCAATAACTTCATTCAAAAATGGACACGAAGTCTAACGTCGACTCCCTCGGATGGCATCTTAAGCCCATCTCCATGCTCCTTCGAAAGCGACTACAGAGCCTAGCGTACGGCTCACTCCCCAGCATCGATCTTTCCAGATGGCATCTTAAGCCCATCCCCGTCAATTCCCCTATCGACATTCTCGAGTCTAGCGTATGACTCATCCCCCAGGGAAGTATCCAACTTCTCCAAATGGCATCTGTAAGCCCATTCCCGCATCATCAGCCAACCGCGAGTGCAAATTTTCAGGTGTACTCGAGTGTTCAATCATCTTCTACCTCCAGTCACGAAGACAAGCGTGTCAATCTAACCCTCAGTACAAGAAGATTGAGCGAGGCGTTGCATACCCCAAAATTGCCCTCCATCCACTCAAGAGATTTCATACATTTATACTCAAAGATTCCTCAAGAGTTGATCGGACAAACTCTCTCTAGACAATCAACCCAAACTAGGGTTTGGTATCTCTCAGTCAAGATGGACTTCAACATCTCCAATGGTCTTCATGCCTCCTCATATGCTTCAAGATTCTCCATGTCAAGTTTCAAGCTTACAAGTCAAGTTTCCTCAGAAATTGCTCGGATGGTTGAAAATCGGTTGTATTGGACAAAAGTCAATTGTGGTCAACATACAGTCAAACTTCATAATTTTGGTCAACATCCTCATTTTGAAGTTACATTCATCATTTGATCAAGGGTTGATCATGATTCATCAAGAAAACTCAAGATTTGCTCAAAGTCAAACTTTCTAAATTAGGGTTTCAGGTGAAAAGTCAACTAAACTTTGGTGATCATAACTTTCTCATACTTTCTCAGAAATTTTTCCACCACCTCTTGTTTTGAAGGAAATTCAATTCTCTACAACTTCATGTCTCACAAGAATGTCCAAAAAATGCTTCATTTGAGAGGTATAGCTCAAAACATTATAGGTCATTTTCAAAGTCAACTTTTTGTTTTGAAGATATATTGAGCATGGAAACTCCAATTGAGATGAGACCAAAAAGGTTGGTTAGAGGACTCTTAGAGCTTTCCAAAAAGTCCAAGAACACTCAAAAATGTGGAAAATTGAGCAAGATACACTATTCATAAGTTGGGCAATTTTGGACAATTGCACAAAAGGACATTTTGGTCAAAATGCAAAATTTTCCAAATGGGCCTAAAATCTTTGATCCAAACTTATTCATGACATTATTCTTGACCCATAAATGCTTGGCCATGGCAATTTTCTATTTTATTAATTTATTTTTGAATTTTAGAACATTTAATTCAAAAATTAAATTATATAAAATATGAAAATTATATATTTTAAAAGGAATTGATTTTATATCTTCCTTGAAGTCCAAAAAGCCCATAATCATACCAAATTCTTGATAGCATGCATATGGAAAGAAAAATCAAGTTTTAAAATTTGATTTATTTTAAATGGAAAATATTGCACATTCAAGTAATCTTTTTCAATTTTTCTCTCCAAATCTCTCTATAAATACAAGCATACGGTACGAGACGAAACCTAGCTCAAGCCAAACCCTTATTTTGTCAAAATTTTCCAGAAACTTGAAATTCAATTTCAAGATCCAGCCTCTTCAGCCATTCCATCGTGCTCAGAGGGTAAGTTTGAGTAGAATACACTATTGTTGTGATCAAACCATCGATTCGAGCCAAATACATGCATACATAATCAATTTTTCTAAATTTGCATTTTATTACACAACTTGTTTCAATTGATTCTAATGGTTTTAATGTGTTCATGAGACTCTAAGGATAGATCTGGGCCATCGCTTTGGACCTTGAACGTCAAACAGTAATTTCCATACTTAGGGTTTAAATTGCTTAGCCGAAACCGAGTTTACAAGCATTTTTAGAAATGTCACCAATGTGGACTATGATAGAACCCGATTTAGGGGGTAGCCTTTAATCCCTTTGAATTTATGTATTTTGCAGGTTTAGCGTTTTGGCTCGTCGGAGAAGATGACGGAGCTAGGGCTCCGGCGTCGTTGTTCGATCTGAATCTGGCGTAGCTTGCATGGCGATTTGGTTTATTACGATTCGTTCCTTCGCAAGTGCAGGCCCACATGTGCGACTGCGTTGAATTACAAATCCATGACCGTGGCTCTTATTCAATTAATTCCAGTTTTCCAAACACCAAGTGCAACATGGTAGCGGTGATTAAGCGTTGGATGATGGAGATTCTCTCAAAGGTCTGATTCAAGTCTGGCAAGACCAATCTCTTTCCTTTTCTCAAACTTGCACTATTTTCATATTTTCTTTTATTTTAATATTTGCATGTTATTTTAATTATTTTCATATTTTATTTCTGCATTAAAAACCATCAAAATTAATTTTCTTTTATTATTTTCATAAAACCTTTATTTAATTTATAAAATTAAAAATACAATTTTGCATGCATATTTATTTTTATTCATATTTTTGCATTTAAATCACATTTAATTAGTTCTTAATTATTAAATTGCATCCAAAAATCCCAAAATTTATTTTAGCATATTTATATTATTTCCAGCATGTAATAATTTTCTCATATAAAATTTGCATTTTTCTAACATTTTCTCTTATTCGATTCATCTCGTATTTTCGAGTTCTCATTCTTTACTGAGTTTGATCCGATTCAGACGATTCTTGCTTTATCATTTACTTTTTTCAATAATGTAACTGTCTATGGGATGTAATAGTTTAAATTAGGTCTTTATTTTCCATAAGTTTAAATTAATATATACCCCAAACCTTGTAATAGCGTAGGTTTACCTTTCCGCATCTTTACATTCCGCATTTTACTTTCCGCACCCTATCAATTGCTAGTAACTAGGCGTGTATGGAAAGATAATAATGAACTTAGCCCACTACTTTGCAAGATAAAATATAAAATCAACACACTTCTTTCACACATGCACTTAGGGTAATTCTCTCGTTGCCTACAATTCAAATGGTCATGTCCCTCGAGCGTGGGGGTATTAGCACCGTTGCCTTCAAACAAATCATCATAGTCCCTTCAATACAAATCATAAGACCCACGATGTCGCCTCCGAATACATGATCTTGACCCTCGATTGTTGCCCTACGAAAGTGATGATCGTCCCTTGAATGTGCTAGGATACTTCCTACAAGTTGCCTTAATGACCATCGATGTCCCTGAATGTCCGCTTATCAACGAATGGAGCTACCTACTAACTAATGAATGCGGTTAGCGCTATTCTAAAGGATATTAACAACAGAAAAGCTAATTACGAGTAATAAGACTTTTAGTTGCTTGCTCTATCAAAATGCTTTTCACACCTCACACTTCATCAAAGTTCAAACTCTTTTCAAAACAAAACATTTCTAGACACATTGATCATTACAAAATCAAACAAAATGCCTTTTCAAAACATTTTATCAAACACATAATTTTTAAAAGTGATCTAGAGCAACTGAGCCCGTAGAATAACTGCGGATGAAAAGGTGTTAATACTTCCCTTTTCATAACCTTCCTCCTTACTCAATCTGAAGGTCTTTTTGCTTTTACCTTCCTCAATTGGATAAAAATAAAGTCGTGGCGACTCTTGCTATCCGCACATTTGCGATCTGAAATACTAAAAAGTCAGTTCACCGTGTTACAATATGCTTCAAAAGATATTCCATGTCAAGTTTCAAGCCTCACAAGTCAAGTTTCCTAAGACAATTGCTCGGATGGTTGAAAATCGGTTATATTGGACAAGTCCACTGTAGTTATCAGATCAAACTTCTGATTTTGGTCAAAATCCTCATTTTGAAGTCACATTCATCATTTGATCAAGGGTTGATCATGATTCATCAAAAAACTCAAGATTTGCACAAAGACAAACTTTCCAAATTAGGGTTTTCAATGAAAAGTCAACTGAACTTTGACGGAGCATAAATTCTTTTACTTTCTCTGAAACCACAACCTCTCATTTTGAGAATCCAATTCTACAACTTCATGTCTCAAGAGATGTTAAAAAATGCTTCATTTTGAAGATATGGATCAAAATATTACAGGTCCTTTCAAAGTCAACAAAAGTCAACTTTTTGTTTGAGATTTTATTGAGCATAGAAACTGATTAGAGATGAAACTATAGAGGTTGTCTTAAGGGGACATAGAAACAAAAGTT